>OU862871.1:95829330-96454330 GCA_917880715.2 Matsumyia berberina
CGGCTGTCTCACCCATTTTCAACAACACAAATCATTAATTAAGTCACATGAGTCGTTGAAACAAAAAGGCACATCCTAGTGCTAGTTCGGTTCAGTCCAACCGCCACCTCTTACTCCCTACCTACCAGGAAAAATATTTCCGGACTTTTTCGATCACCAGCAGTTCAAAAGCAGAGTAAACAAGCACCTGCAAACCTCTTGGAACGCTAAATATTCGTTATGGACTCGCCTTTCCCGAGAAGAGTACATATAAAAACGAGAAGGAAACCATTACCTAACATCGTGTCCTAGCAAGGCCGTTCAAGAGTAATTGTCGTGACGATATTGGATTATCAGAAGTCCCAGGCAACTTTCCTCCGAAGAACGCCCTTCTATTCACGGTTGGCAAATGAACCGAATATATTTCCTCCCACGGATAACAAATACGAAATAATTAATAATTAAAACTCGCCAATCTACTTAATTGACTGCCCTAATTGGGATCCTCCACCAGACGTTAGCATTGTTTTTCGTGGTACCCAAGTGTTTTCGGGACCCAAATTCAAATCGAATCTCATAACCTGACAAAGAACTTCCACGAAACTCAACATCACGAAGTGATGTGATTGATTACATGTTGAAATTTCAATATTGAAAATAAACAGAATATCCTTCCAAGGATGAGTAAAGCACTGTGTACTACATTATTTGCTGAGTAATATTAAATATTTGAAGAAGGTACACAAGAAGTTTCGATTTAATTGAAATTCTTCTTTGAAGACAAAGTTTTTGGTAAAATTGCTGAAAGTAAATATTCAATACACACACACACACTCGCACACAAAGTATGACACTAATATTCGGAGAAATAGTAAGTCGTGACTTTGAGGATGTTGATCATCCAACTGAATGGGAATTTTGCAGAGAAGATACCAAAAACAACTCGAAAAGAAAACGACAAGTTTAAATTATCATTGAGCAACTGAAGTACACAAGGATTCACTGCAAGGAAGGGGAAAGTTCGCAAAGTGAATCGGTTAAAAGGGTCACAAGGATATTTCATTCAGAGATCTTTGAACTGGACTCGCCCGTTCCTTTGCAGCACAAAAGAAACACGAATTTTAATTTTTCCAAACATGCTCAGTAATATATTTAATATTTTCGTTACAAGGATACAATTCCACTTTTCAAATCCCAATCAAACTTCAAACTCCGCAAGAGTATTGCGGAAGAAAATCTCGATGCCTCTGGTCTTCATGTTCCTAAATTGAGTCTGCAAGTCGGTTAGATCTGGAGCCGGTAATACCCTGTCGAATGGAAAGCCCATTGTACGCCTGTCGGGGAAGAATTTATCCTTCAAGCCACAGAATGATGCAGCATCGTCACAAGCATCGGCACTAAAGTGGAAACAAGGTCTTATTAGAGCTTTCGCCATTGGAAGGCTTGAAATACTTACACGGTATTTGTCTGGACGACTTCATCTTGGCGATAATCGGAAATCATGACAAACACTTCGTACTTTCTTCCATCTGGAGTTCCCTTTGGCAAAAGCATATGTTCCGGCCATCCGCAACCACAGAATTGGGATTCAGCTATTTCATTTGGATCGGTAAGGCGTCGCCTCACATCAAGTCGGTGGAAGGTCTTTTCGAACGGAATCGTTACACTGGATACTTCAGAGCGACGCATAATGCGATTTTCTCCCGGTTTTACTGAAAGATGAAAAGATTAGGCTTGAAAACTAGTGATCTGAGCTGCACTGCGATCAGTAGGTCAACAATCAAGTCAATGACCAAGTGCTCATCTATTCAGGGAGCAAAGAACCTGAATAGTCGAGAAAGAGGTCTGCATTCTCACAAAGAGCGTTCTAAACGTTTTTCTACTACCACCAGCAGAGTAACCGTCAGCCTAGAAGTTGGATCCTAGAGACACTGGCTAACTTCTGCATGGCTGGCCCATGACCGGCATGAGCTTATCCCTTCGCATATTCTAGAGGGAGAATAAATCCGGCAGCAAACGGGCACAGAGCAGCACTCCACTGTCAATTGCCTTGACCTACTAAAGGATGATCACTTGCCTCGTTCCTGCAAAGCTATGACGGATCTCACAGAAACCGCTGTGGAATCGATGTCACGCAGCTCAAGACATCACATCATTAAAAGTAGAATTCTTGAGGCAACAGGCGGCTTCAAACAATTAAAGTCAACAGGATCCGATGGAATAATACTCACTGAGATATAGGAATTGTAGATCTTCACTTTTATAGGACGAGATACCTTACGCGAGTCTACTGAGCTGCTGCCAAAACGCTGATTTACTTCTCACTGGGAAAAGGTAATCTACGAGAGTAATCAAGGAAATGGCTCATCTCGACAAGGTAGAGTTGAGAAAGCTGGTGGGCTTCGTTATGCCTGAGATACCGCCTCGAAGAAGAAGAAATCTCTGAGTATAAGGAACCACATTCCGGAGTTTGAGAACTGGCGAACTTGAGGAACTCCAATGCAGCATCGTTTTTTCACCCGGAAAAATATTCCACTTCTTCAAACCCACACCCGAGAGACGGCGCTGTAGACCGCTACTCAGGCGGCGCACGCAAGTGAAAGGTGACCTTAACCAACTTGGCATGCAAAACTGGAGGCAGTTGGCTTAATATCGAGCTGGCTGGGAGAGCCTATAAGCCCTTGTGGAGTCTTACAATCCCATGCCTAACAATCTGAGAAAATATGAAAGACAGTGATGATAATGAAGTTACTTACAGGTCACAGTAAATTTATCCAATTCGATGGCCAACAATCTCTGCTCTTCTAGCGACAATTGTGTCGAACGTTCGTCAACTCGGGGAATGATAAAAATTCGACATGTTCCCTGACGTGCAGCCGATCCCGTGTTCGTTACAAAAATCGAATAGTCAAAGGGTTCATGTTGCAAATGTGTAAACCTCACATACGAATTAGCAGTGGGTCCTGCGAAATCCAATCCCAATCCCAAGTCGATGTCACTCTTCTGCCAGAAAGTCGTCAAAATGTTCGGTTTGGCATTTTTGGCACGCGACTTGACTTGAACTCGATCGATAATAATTCCTTCGTAGCTCAACTAATGAAGAGAGACACACAGGAGACATTGAAAGGATATTCACTGGTTTGGTTACGTATAATACCTGAGCGGCTGAGTAAGGAGGCAGCAAAGCCTTGTGCTTGTTGCCCAAATTATCGATGAACTGATGCCATCTGTAGAAAATAGGATCTCGCATTGCCGTCGGAACATCAGCCATGACACCGAAGGTTTCCAAAAATCTTGCATCAGGATCGTGTATCGTAGCCAACAGAAAGTGTCCCAAATTATGCAAGTCACCATAGAGACGGCGATTTAGGGAAAGTGCTGACGACTCAACGATGTTAAAAAGAATGTCGATACCACGAGTTTCATCCAGAGGAACTTGATTGCCATTGGTCTATGAAACAGAGAAGTCATCAGAAAAACACTAAGGGCATCTCCTACTCACATCAATAACATAACCCATGTCGATGGCATCTTGAATGCGATCAATCCATCTTTCCAGATCGGCAACTTCCACATTAATCTCTGAACGGTTGACGTCTTTCATTATCATTCCAGGCATTCTTGAGGCATATGTTCGATTTGTAACGCTATTCATCAGCTTCGGGAAATAGCCTTCCATCAGAGGCTCCCTTAGATTGCTCAGAGGCTTGGTTGCACCCAAGAAATTGCAAAAGCGGTCCACATTATACCGGGCAACGATCTGGTGATGCATATACCAGAATAGCTCACCGCGACGATCCTTTACAACGACCTCTCGTGGTCCATCGGCTGGGTAAACTAAATGCCAATGCCAATGATGAAGATTGACGCCAATGTCCTCACGGAAGTAGGCCATTCGCTGTTCCTCCTCACGGTCTGATGCTGTGTAATTCAGTGGAGTTTCCAATGGAGTCTGCAGGCAATCATGTTACACTATTCTTTCACTCAATAAAACTTATGAAAGACTCACCCTGTTTCCATTGTTTGGAATGAGACTAGCATCGTTTCGTGTCGATCGAAGTGTCCTCGGCTCAATAAATTGATTTGGAAATTGCTCAACAACTGGTGGCACTCGAATATTTGCAGTGTCCTTCCTATGCTGAACGGCGACACCGAAGGCATACTGAAACAGGTATGCATTCACACGGTCCCTGAAAATGAATGAATTAGCTGCGGAGCCTTTTGGAATTTCCAGGACTTTTACTTAATGTAGACAGAAAGTGAAACGAAAGTGTCTAGATCCTTGGCATTCATTAGTAGTTCAATCAGTCGAGCCGCCATTTGCTTGTCCCTGGGGTTGAACAGACAGAACATTCCACTGGTGCTGGTCTCCAAAATGAAATCCAAGTTCGGCTTCTCGATGTCCCGAATAGGTATCTAAAGGCAGGAGATCAGATGGAATTTTCACAAAAATACTGACGGAGAAAGCTTACCTTGATTTCGACATCGTTGGTGTAACGAGATTGAATCTCAGATCCAATGTCGTAGTAGCGCCCAGTGTAGAAACTGTCAGGCAGATCGAACATCGCCTTGCCCTGATCTCTGGGCGTGAATGCCGGTTCCAACGGACGTTGGAACATAAGCTCGATCGCTTTTCGATTGTAGTCCATGGTAGATATGGCAGACATCTTTGAATGCTTCGCTCTGAAGTAAACACGAGGTGAAAGGTTCAAAACAAGTTTGAAACTGATTTGGTTCTCAACGTAGTGAGTCTTTTATACTGAAATTGCGGGCATAGTTTCCACTGCAAGTTACGGTCTAGAAAAGGGTTGACGACTTGAGCAGGATGCGCGTGGATAGCGAACTAGATTTTCTTATCTTCCACCGCATTGCAGATATCGTTTGTTGAACTCGGTTCTGTTGGGTTACACTGGCTTAGCTGTAGGTTCCGACTATCAAGTCGGAGGGTATTCAACTTTCGCTGATAAGAAATTCTCCGCGAATGTGCGGTTGGTGCAACAATGTATCGGAGAGCTTTGATTGCCAGTTACATTGTATCTGAATTGTATCCAGATCCATAGTAACTGTGAAGTGATTAATATTTTTTTTTCAGTTTAAGAGCTGTTGACCCGTTTTTGTTTTACTTCTCAACACTCTTCCTATTTTTGATCTGTTCAACTATTAAAGTGGCATAGAGTCATCTGGAACGTTATGCCCGAGATCTCGTCCACAAATTCAGATACATATCTCAAAAGTTCCTATATCTTTAAAATGAAACGACATAGTTTCATAATTTTTTTTTTAAATATTTATTTGGACGTTTACATTTTTTTCCATTACTTTTTGAGAATTACATCGTTCAAATGGGCGCCGCCATTATTGATGACCATTTGAGCTTTTTTTTAGCGCATTTTCAATCGTTTTGACGAGACCTTCGGTCAATAAGTTCTCGCACTCTTGTCGGATATTCTCTTTGAGAGCTTCCAGAGTCTGAGGCTTTTTCTCATAGACCCGTGGCTTCAAAAAACCCGAATGAAAGAAGTCTGGAGCGGTTAAGTCGGGCGATCTTGCCGGTCAGTGCAAATCGCTAAAATGAGACATTAAACGACTCGGAAACACAATCTTCAAATTGTCCATTATTGCGCAAGATGTGTGTGGGGTTGCACCATCCTGTAGGAACCACATGTCCTCCAGTCCCAGGGCGAAATATCTCGGCGTCATTCTTGACTTCAAGCTAACTTGGAAAAGAATGTCGAAGACAGCATTGGAGAAGGAATGGCTCTGACCCTACGCACGCAAGAGGACATTTGGGATAAGATGGGGCTTGCAACCACATATTATCAATTGGATATAGAGCTATCTTAACAAACTCTATAAAGTACAACGGCTAGCTGCACTTTGCACAACGGAAGTAGTAAGGAATTCACCGCAAGCAGGTCTGGACACGATCCTTCATCTCCACACTCTAGACCTGTTCATAAGAGGCGCTGCCGCGAAATTGTGCACTCAGACTGAGAGAATCCAACCTGTGGAAGTAGACCACCTATGGACACACGAGGATACTGGACACAATTAAGTTATTGGGCGAGAAATATAACTCCGAAAGCCTCACAGCCACATCGGACCCTATAATGATTTTAACACTGATTTTCCTATTCTATTCCCAAGCTGGGAAGACTGGGAATCAAACAATGTAATCATAGACCACGAAATCGCAATTTACACTGACGGCTCTAAAATGGAAACAGGAACCGGAGTCGGATTTTACTCGGAAACTCTACGAAAACAGAAATCTTTTGTCGAAAACCTGTAGCGTCTTCCAAGCCGACATCCTGGCAATAGAAAAAACTGCAGGCTGCATAAGAGATTGTCACCTTCCTCCATCGGAGTTCACCATCTTCGTTGACAGTCAGGCACCTTTAAAATCGATAAAATCCAATACAATCTGGTATGGCTGAAACTTAATAAAACTAAAACAAGGTGCCTTCTGGCACAGGACAAATCCTCTATTCGCATGCTCACTGGAGTTATCACAGGACACTGTGCCATCGGAGTCATATGGAGAATCGAGTCCAACGATTTATGTAGAAGCTATGAAGATGAAGAAGAGGCAGAATCAATCCAAGATCTGTTGTGCCACTGCCCCGCCCTGCAAGGTTCTTTGCAAGCATAGTAGAGGTAACAGACTTACAGTTAACGGGCCTACTCAGATTTTTTAAGAGTACGAACTGGTTCATTAAACAGCCAATAATAGGATAGGTCCTTAGGCTGTCCCTGGAACCATACTGCTATTCCCACAAAAGGGTACTCACAATGGACCTCCAGGTCTCCGAGTGAAAGTGATGAAACCTGTCCATCACACATGCTTCGTAACCTAACCTAACCTAACCTTGTTCTGTATCACTCTGGTCTAGTCTGGCCGACATTGACGGCTCATCTGCGACGTGTTCAGCCACAACGGCGATATTCTCGTTGGAACGTGCACTACCAACCCTTCCGGTGCCTCTTCTGCCATGTGTTGTTCCGGTTTGATGCCATAGTGCTTGACCAGTTGGCGTAGGACAGCCGGGAAATCTGCGCCGAAATTCATTTTGCGCCAAAATATCTGACGAATTATTTTGTAAACAAATAGTCACTAATATTTGGATAAGGTAAGCTCTTGGACCATCAGCTATGTTCTAGAGGTGAATCCAGACAAAACCGAAATGATGCCCTGTACTACCAAAACCAAAGTACAAAACTTCCCACGCCCCAAACCGAACGGTCAGCCACTCACATTATCTTCCAGTGCTAAATACCTGGGCACAATCCTCGACCCTAAACTTAGCTGGAAATTAAATATCGAGCAGCGCGTTAGGAATGCAAGCATAGCCTTTCACGCCTGCAACCGAACCTTCAGTAAAAAAAAATGGGGACTTCAGCCAAAAATGACCCTATGGATGTACACAGCCGTTGTACGCCCCTTCTCACTTACGGCGCCATTGTCTGGTGGCCCGCTTTGAGTAAAAAATATAACACTGAAAGAATTAAAAAAGTCCAAAAGAATGGCAAGTTTAGGTATCACGGGCCTTACTGTCATCCTTCACCTACTTCCACTTGACCTACATATCAAAGAAATAGTATTGTCAGGCGCCCGGTTAAAATAAAGGGAAAACAAACAAACGAAAGACAAGATATTGCGAGAATCGTAGACCCTAGTACTGGCCACTGACCAGTGGAAGACCACGCAGCCAAGCTGGGTATTCCCCACAACACTTTCTGCCGCAGTTGCAAGGATAGCAGCGAAAAAGAATCTCTACATCACCTCAAAGATATTTCTAGGAAAAAGATTGGTGAACTAATCCTGTTCCTTAACTCCACAGGTTGGATCTTAATATCTGCGTCTATCAACCTATAACACCCACAAACAACCAGGTCAAATGAGTTGTGGTATCAAAACGACGCATCCAGCGCTAAGTGGATTCTTAGAACCGCCACCTCTACCTACCTACCATTCCGCGATCCTGAGGAATATAGCGTTCCATGGCTTGTCGACGTGTATTCTGCATCTGTTTAATTCGCAAATATCAAAAACAAAACTGACAGTTGCCGCCATTTGCAAAAGTTATAGTATCTTCCGATAGAGTGATACATTTTGGGTCCGTTGTACATAGAGTGTGCCAAGCTAATCACGAATAACTTGTGTTTGTGCAAAATCTGTGCAAGCTAACACAAACGAAAGCCAATTCCACTGGACAACAACTTCGGCCTACCAACTTCCAAGAATGAAAGTAAAATATTTACCTCCACTAACTTGTGGGCTGCATTTCGTTGAGTTCATTCACCTAAGTTGCGGACATAAGCGCGAATAAACTTTGGCTTATCCTTTAAACATAAAACAATCCTTGGTATTTTTTTCCCCACAATGGATGGGTGTATGCCACATTTAACGCTGTAAACATTCCAGAAAGAAACATTTTCCTCTTTTTTTCTGCGAAAAAAAGGACACCACCAATCCTGTCCACCATCAGAAACCTGTCCCATACACAATAAAACAAACAAAGAAGGTAGGGGACAAAAAAAAGACTCGTCCACTTTCTCAAAACAAAAATATCCTTTTGAATGTGTATAGAGTAGTACTCTCCATATCGCCATAGAAATTTCCAAGGACCCAGGAACAAAGGCACGAGGGGGAGATGCTCACAAAAATATGGCAAACAAGTTGACGGTCTTCGTGCTCGAGGAGGACGTCATTATTTCCTCGGCTCCCTTGATTGAATGTAAACAATGGCGAGTGGGTAGATGTACGGGCCATCCTTCAAGGACGCACACAAAAACAGTTAAAATAAAGCCATGCACACGCAAACCAGGCAGCTCGGCAACTGATGAACTGAGGTAACCAACCGTAAGTGCTGGCCGTTTTTATTTTAGAAAATAATGAAGTCCTTGTTGCCTGGAACGCGGTACACATGAGAATAGTGTGTGTCTGTACTGTACGACTACACATACTGGACACTAATTAATTAAATGTGTCCGCGTGTGTGTTAAGTGGACTCGTAGGTGGTAGTGATTTTGTTTTCAACAAAAACGGAGCAGATGCACGACTCATTACATCACTCATTTGTCGACAGATTAATTCGAAATGGATACATTTGTATCTGCGTGTCGGTGGAATTGTATTTTGATTGAGACTCCGCTTTGTGTTTATTAAGCGAGTGGGTGCTGGTTGCACATGTTGGCTTCATTGTACGTGCACGTGCACAGACACTGGGATTCGAAAAAAATACCTGTTTCCATCCCTATGTTGTCGCGAGAACAAATGAGGTACAGGAGCGTGCGAGAAGAGCAATGCCTTCGTCCTGGTTGGGTATCAAAATAAGACAAAAAGAGGTACAGTTCACAGACTTCGTCTAGACGTTGTCTCTCGCCCCCCTTCATGCAGAGACTCGAAAATAATTGAATTGATTAGTCGTTTTGAAAACAATTAGACAACCCAACAATTCGCAAGTGCTTTTGAACGGTTTTGAAGGATTTCGAAAACTTTTAAGAACTTGGTGGCAGATACAATACAATGAACTGCAGATGGATTGCTGACTTCAGAACCCAGGTCTTAAGCCTTCCTCGTAACTAGTGTCAATTAAAATTTAAAAGTATGTAAGCTTATCGTGTGCTTTAATCATTAAAATCTAAGGCTAGATGACTTCTCAAATCGAATATATGAATATACAGGGAAGGCTACTTCCTCAAGCGAGTGAAAAGTGACAGAAAAATGCATCTGCCAGTAAAAAGACTGGGAGCATCAAATCTAGTCTAGGAACGAACGAATCAGTATGGTGGCATTGTACATAAATCCCTGAGAAAACAATGTGTCTTCGAAACACATACCATAGGATAGCAAATTTCAGGAATATGAAATGTGAGGAACCGTCCTTGACTCTGAAAAAAAAGGTTTCCAAAAAGCCAGATCCCTTCAATTAGTAAGCGAGTTTAGGCGAAACAAGCTCAACATCTTGGGATTAATTGAAACAATGTATTTTGATGCGGGTGAGTTCCAATCACCAACACGTAGGTAAGCTTAGATTGAAGTGGCTGCCAGGCTTAAACACACTGTGACCCGTAAGGGATCCGTTGTGATACCACATGGATCTCGGAAAGATCTCCTGCCTAGTCATTGAACCAATTGGAGATTCTTATAAATCGTAGGAGGCTACTAACATCAGTGCTTATCAGGTCGCCTAAGTTGGTGTAGAAGAAGGCTCCTCAGTGCAGTTTTCTTTTGCGGGAGAGAGCTGGACAGATGCAAAGAAGATGGAGAATAGTCTCCTCCAACCAACTTAGCGTGCGAAACTGGAGGCAGCTGGCTAAAGATCGAGCTGGCTGGAAACGCTTGTTGGTTGAGGCCCAGTTCAACTCCAGACTGTAACGCCACCTTAAATAAGTAAGTAAGATTCCAAGGACTTTATTGCCGCTAGACTGTCCGATGCGGATAACTGTGGCTGATATGACGTATTTCTACACCTAAGATAAGACTTCTCTAATCGCCATGATTTCCACCTGGAACACGCTTCAATGATTTGGAAGACGGAACGCTAGGCTGTGGTAAAGCATGTCGAAGAAAACATCACCACCCATCTCGTCGCTAGTTTTTGAACCTTCGTAACATGGTCGAAATCCATAATATTGCGGAAAACCGACCAAATAGGGCTTTTCAACCTCCATAAGCACGCAAGGCCTCATATCATGGACACCATTCTCCGTGTACTGACAGGCAAATTTCAGACAAGAGTAAGAAAACTAAGTACAAAGCCTACGTGCCATTAAAGATGCTATACGCACAACCCCAACGGCCGCACTGGAAATGTTTCTCCACCTTCTTCCGCTGAATTTACACATAAGACACCAAGCGAGCATGGCACAGGCTCACAAATTTGGACTTTTTCAGGGACGGGAGGGTGGGACACTGATCTGTCGTCTGTGACTTCCCAACAGATAATTACCATAGTACAGATGTTAATAATCGTATATTCAGAGAAACTTAAGCACTCGGGAAATAACCCTTACGGGGTACATTAGATAGCATACCCCGAAAGGGAGGAATGGCAAACGGATGTAATAAGACAACCGAACGAGATAGCCATATACACAGATGGCTCTAAAACACCAGATGGAATGGGTTCTGGTACCTACTGCCTTGACCCAGTGTGTTCCAGGCAGAAGTTCTAGCCATGTTCAAAGCTGCCTAACAACTAGAGGCGGTATTCGACGGGAACATTGTCATCTACGCCGATAGACGGGCCGCATTCAAGGCGCTAGAATCGAACGTCATTCGATCAAGACTAGTTGTGAACTTCCGAACAGAACCGGGTAAGACTTTGCTGGGCGCCTGGACATTGCAACAAAAAGGGTAATGAGCTTGCAGATCAACTAGCAAGAGACGGGGGAGAACAACCCAAAGGCGACGCTGTCTTCGTCAAACCACCAACCTAAGCGGTTAAGGCGAACCTCTTAGGCACCAAAAACAGGCAAGCTGACCACAAATATAAGAGAACATAGGGTATCCAAAGGTTTAGGACGAGGGAAATTCTTAATAACTGTAGGAATTGCTTTCCGGGCATTGCTTTCTACGTAAGCACACTGTAAGTGTGAGGCTCACAGAATCGGACGAGTATAGGTACTGTGACGATCTATACATTACAGAAGATATTACAGGCATTCTGTGCGATTTTAAGGTCATAGCGCAAAGGCGCTTCAAACACCTAGGAAACTACTTTTTTAGGAACTTGCAGGAATAAGGGTCTATTAAAAATAAGAGGATATTAAAATTTTGCAGGGAAATAAAATGCTTCCGGGAATGAGGGCTTCGGCTTTTGATGCCTTTATAGGTTTTCACAGGTATCGCGATGGATCCATTTTGGTCCATCTTGGTGCCCGGTGTTTCTAGGAAATATTTCCTCGCCGTAATTAACCTAACTTAACCTAACCTAAGGAAGGTAACTACAATTCAGCGACTTTGGAAGAAAATGACACTTTCTATAACTAACTGGGTTTCGTCTAAAATTTATAAACTCCCGACAGTAACACAAAATATGATTCTAAAGGAGCGAACTCGGACATATGTCTTTTGTTGTCGCATGCAGATCTTGACTGAACCAAAATTGCACATACCACTCATATGCCCGAGCTGCCATATCAGTTTCCTAACAGTACCTGTACTGAAAGGCAGAATACGTATTGGACAAAAATGTCCACAATTCGACAGTGAAGTTGCAATTGAATTGATTATTTGACGATCAATCAAAGTTATAGGAATTTTCTTTTGAATTAAACGAGATCATCACTTGTTGGCAGCCACGATCACCGCCTCTTACTGCAGCCACCTCAAGAAATTGAGACTTCGAGGACCAAGGTATAATATCAATTGGCAAAGGGATCCCACAGTGTACCAAAAGTTTGGGGACAATCCTGCTGTAGGTTCAGAGATACTCAACAGCGCCATGCCACCGAGCATTGAAACGGTTAAAGAAATGCTTTTGTATTTGGATCAGAAAAGATCAGGAGATTGCAAAGAGACCACAGCATGTGGTTGTCTGCTGATACCTGGAGACGGATCAAAAACAGAAAGAACTGAGCACTCGAATTGGAGCGACCCATGCAAAGAATGGAAGCGAGCTTGAGTCACAGGTTAGGTAAGATTCTGTTGAAAACTATGCAAGCTAAAGCCAACAGGCTTAGACAGATGATAGGTCCATTGTGCTAGCACGTGGATCTTGGAAATTTCCATATCAACCAGAGCTTGAGATTCACAGTATCGCAAAAGGATGAAGAGAGTCCAGTACTTCCAATGATAGAGGAAAAAACGTAAATTCCCTGGCTGAACAACCCATTAAAACTGCAGTACATATGTAAGACTACAGAAGTGATCACAGAATCACCAATGAGTTGATAGGATGTCAGAGCTCCGATCGATATCTGGCTAACGGCTCAGACGGTTCTCTGTTGATTTCGGTTGAGAATCAGCAGAAAAAATGGAGGAAGCATTTCTCCGCTGCTTTAACTACTCTCAAGCAAGCTTTGAAGAAGCTAAATGCCACGTGCTGCATAATAGTTGACTATCAGAGAAATTTGAGATTCGCAGAGGTGAAAATCAAGCGAATCTCACAACCTTTTCAAGTGCAGACACCATTTCTGTGACGAAAGAGCTCTGGAATGGGCGACGTCCATGCACAAGTATATGTAGACGAAGACACTTGAACAGGAATCTGGAACGAACTTGCCAGATGCCACAGATTGGTCACACACTATGACAATATCTGGCAAATCAAACTATGCAGTAAAAACCATTAACGGGAGAGTGGGTCGCCATGGAACCACTTTTGGTCGAACAGCAAGTAAGGAGTCTCGGCAGTTACGAAAGAGCTGGAAGGAGCTACGACATCCACGCGCATGGGCATTAAAGATACCCAAAGACACATAAGGGGACACAGGACCTAAGCCAAAATAAGTTTTTTGACCTTTTACCGGAAGGAAGCAACTTTTTGATGCCAAATGACAAGACCTAATTCTTTTGTCCATGAACCCTAAATATAGATTTTAATTCGACCTGCTGGTTCCTCGCTAAATGTCTGCTGTTGGCGTTGTGAAATTAAGGAAGTCCAACCTCCTCATCTTGCGTGTCACGGCTTTACTGTCAATTGTCCACCAATCGTTGACGTAATAGGCGCCGACACACGTTTGATGGCAGAACAGTCGTTCTATCAACTTTCACCTTAAGAAAAATTCAGCGCCAGAACACTGGTAATGTGGGCGACGAAGAAATCCATTCAACTGTTTGTTAATGATTTTAAGCACCACCAGCTGGTTTTCGCCTCTGGCGCATCCTAATGTGAGAAGTCTTAAGTTCTCCTGTTTCCTGGTAATAACTCAGCCAGTAAGTCAGGACTCTGTCAGCCATCAAAAGAAGTCCTTCCGGTTGCCCGTTGGCTGGATTATTCACTTTTTCCCCTCAAACATCCTGTCTCCATCGCGATACATTTCCATATCCTCGAAATTTTTGCAATAGTGACGGTCTTTTCATTTCGGACCAAGGTCTTCTCCTGCCATCTTCCTTTTATGTACTTTCAGCCAGATTGAAGAGGTAGACACATAAAGCAGCTTTAATAGAGCTCAAGTGCCATTAAGTCCACCCAAATGGAAATTTCCATTATCCCATTCACGAATACCTTCCGGCCGATAACGATACACATTTTTTGTGGAGGAAAAAAAAAAAAAAGAAACACTGTAGCCCCACCAAAGGTTACGCCAGAAGCAGCCAAACGACATAAATCCAAATCCAATGAAGTACGTACCTCCATTCCAATTCGTTGTCGGTTCATACCCTCCGACGGGCATGAACTTTGGCTGTGGATATCTCCACCTTTTTTGCCCCAAAACCACTGAAATTTTCAAGCATTCATTCATCATCTGCGCCATTATCCCGTAGTGGCAACTGCCTCTTCCGCACGTTTGGCGAAGGTTACACCATCCTAGGAGTGAATTTAACCCTCCAAGGACCTCTCGCGAATATGACAATAAGATGACGAAGTCCTGTTCTAGTGGTATAATCCAACCATTTGTAAACACAATCGGGAGAAGGGGAAGTTTGGTGGGACAACAAGAAGAATTCTGTTGTGGAGATTGGGGTTTGGTTAGGGTGTATCAACCCGTTGTCCTTTTTTAAAGGATGTTGCTGCTATTAGGGAATGAATTCTTGACGAATCTCCGCGTTATGATTGTCGTTTTGCAATTTGTCGCACTATTTTAATGGCGCTGGAGATGGTGATGGTAAAGTGAACTTCGAGAAGTAACCCGTCGAAAGGGCAATGGTGCAAGATTTGGGTGGGATAATTCATTTCACATGAAGATAAGTTAACTTGCACCATTTGGAGAACAAAATATTCGATTTGATTTCGGTGAAATGTTGCAGAACGACGAGCTGGACGTTTCTAAGTTTAAAGCTATGTTCATCGCAGAAATCAGAATTCTAGAGACGGTTTGGCAGCAATGGAGGCTTTGGAATCATGTTCTGCTGCTCTGAGATGACTTGAAGGTGTAATTGCTGCGATGGGATTTACGCTGGAATGCAAGTCACGGAAGTGAATACAAGGAGTTCTGCTGCACAGCTAAAGGTGAATACAGGATTATGAGTTGGGTGATTGTGTTAGTTGATTCTCTCCTAGAAACCCAATTCACCAACGCTATGTCAATCTTTGGAATCAGTAATATATACGTCGAAAGCTACCTCAAATTGCCACTCGTCTCTCATGGAGATGACAGAATATTTAAACATTCACCTTTGCTGGCTACCCGGTCATTAGGACATTCTAGGGCACTGTAAGATGAACTGGTCAAACGTAATACTACTCTGGACATCCTGCCGGAACGAAGGAATCTGGGTATTCCAGTCGCTACACGTAAACTACTCTTAGTGTACGACGGGATCAGCAAGACAAACCAAAGATGGAGCAATGGTACCACATGCCATACCTTTAAAGAGATCTGACTTATGCTTAACCCCACTCGATCGAAAAGTCTGATCTCGCTTTAAAAGTCTCTCGTCAGCACCATTATCGATATTCTCGCTGGCCACTTATTATGGGTGGCCTGGTTAAAGGTTTTCGTTTGGCGAAAGTCATTCAGCTTCTTTCTTTGGGGGGTAATCGTACGACGGGGTCGAATCACTACCCGGATTTGACCACAATTAACCAAGAGTCCAATTGGCGTAGGGGTAGAAGTCGCGGTCTGAGCACGGACGACGTTGGTTCGATTCCGGCTCAGGGCTTTCCACCACTTCTTTTTTTCGGTTCGGGGACCACAGTCTGCAAGCCGTAACCACGAGGGTAATGGTTCGATGAGCGGAATCTGGTGTACGGGTATTATGTACAGGAGCGATCCGCAAAATCATCCGATCTGTATCGAATGCTATGTACAGAGTAGTTAGGGGTCTACACAACGCTCTCAGGAGTTAGGGCAGAAAAACTCAAGGCATAAGAATACTGAGTGTCGAGCAATAAAGACGTCCGCTGAGGGAAATTAAAGAAGTGTTTTTTTTTTTGATATAACTTAAATTGTTCAAAGTAGTGAAAGTGAAGTGCGGTAGCCCAAACTACAGTGATAATCAAGGTAGAAGATTGATCGAAGGTGAGGGAATACTCGGTGGTTTTCAGACTAGTGCTGAATCGTTTGATTTTCTTTCGATTAGAATCGTGGTGGAGGTTTTTCCTTGGGACCCAAACGGCAAACTTAGCCCGAGCTGGAAATTCGACAAGAGGATTGACACCAGAGGATTGTCCGGAGTACCAGACGCAGCACGCTGAGCAGTGGAGTGAGCCCCATCCAGTAAGGGGGTACATTTACTTTTCAAGTAGCTAAGACTGGAGATAGTGACACAGCGTTTAGTGCACTATTCCTTCAGATCCTATTATTCTTAGCCATAAGTAGTAACTTAGAACTGCTAAAGATCAAGATATCGGTTGGTGAAGAGAGAGAGTGTCCGGTTCGCTCGCGAAAGGTACTCGGTTCAAATCCTCGGCGCGGAAGTCGAAATACTTCTTATTTTTTTTTTTTATTTTACCTAATTCTTTTTTTTTTTTTTTTTGCGTGTTGATCTTTTACGCAACGATCGATATTTAAGAATTGGTTGACGATATAAGACCATTTGAAGGTCAATCGGAGTCGGTGATTTTTGGCGAGTAGGGTGTAAGGTAGTAACTAAGAAACATTTGTAAAACATAGTTAAGGTAGTCTTAAGCATTAAATTGTAATTCCTAAGACAGCGGGTAGTTTCATTTGTGGAATTCAAGCGCGAACCCCACAGCTAATTCGCGATTCGAGTTGTGGGTAAGTACACGGAAGGGCAATCGCGTGGTGCCCAAATAACACCATAACCCACGGCCAGTCTTCGCAGTTGGCCGAGCAACCTTCCGTGCGACGTCGCGTAGCGGGTGCATAGACGACGGTAACACACTGCCCCGTTGGCCTTCATATCAGAAGGATGGACGTCTTCTCAAATGAAGTTTTGCTGGAGCTGCAGGAACGATCCTCCATTTGCTCTGCCCTTGTCCTGCTTTATTGCAAAGAAAGAACCTCTATCAAGGAACCTATCAATTCGACAATTTGGGCGAATTATCTCATACTGATGGCAAAAGTATCCTCAGCTTTATTAAGAGCTCCAAAGGGTTTCATTAGTCGGACTAGCACCTAGGGTATAGATCCTGACATCACAAAGGGACTTCCTTGGCTTACGTGTGTATGTACCTCGCATGGACAGCATCCTTACCTTCCTACCTACGCTATGTCAAAAGCTTAGCAACCAAAAGGAGATTTTGACGAGTTTTGTTTCGGGTTTATGTGGATAGTCCGGGTTTCTTTCTATAGTTGTGGTTTGCAAAGAGAGCTTAAGCTGCAAATTGATGCAGGTCTTTCTTGAGTTCAGTACCAGTGGCACTTTGTATTTGGATTTCTACGCAGATGTGGGCTGATAATTTGGCGATGATGTTTTCGGAGAGGAGAAACTTGTATGAAATCTGTTGTGGTCCACAGTTCCCGTTGGGCCTTTTTTTTTTTTGTTTTTTGCTTCCCTAGGCGTGGTTAAGAAGACGTTGTGGCGCGTCTCCATAACGAACATAGCTTGATTCCTCTAGGGTTACATGTCTGTCATATGGTTTCCCATAGGGCAGCTCTACACACTCTTTGGTATGTAAGCGGCCGCACTGAGTCAAAGATAGTTGTTCCCTTTAGTTGAGTTGAGCATTCTTTGTTAGAGTTAATCAGCAAATGGCAGCACACCTGTATTGTCTGCCTTGCTCTGCACTTAGGCCTCAGTCGGGTTGGTTGTGTTCCCTTCTTTTAATCGTTTGGTTTGGGACTTATGGAAGGTGGAAATAATTATGGAGTTGACACTAGTGCACATGTGATCTGGCGAATCTTTATGTCTTTTTGGTAAAGACTAGGATGCCGCCGATTATTTTTTCCTTTGTCCTTGAGATGCCTCAGGTCTGCTATCTACATGAACCCCACGGTCTTCTGTCACATTTTCGCTGGGCTGAGCAGTGACATTGGAAGTGTTCGCGATCTTCTTCTTCCTCCTCGCAGTTCCTACATGTCTCTGTGTCAGCGAGGCCCAGTGTTTTTAAAGTTAATATGTCCTCTGATGAGTCCCACCATCAGCCTCAATTGATCTCTGCTTGAACCTAGAGCCTTCCTAGTTGCAGTTTTCTTTCGTAATGAGGATTACTCCTTGGTGCTGTTGTCAATAAGTTATCTGGCACAAGGCGAGACGTGGAGATAAAATGTTCCAGACTTGAGCCTTGACTTGAGATTGAATTTCCTTGTGTTGCCGTTGAATTTCCTTTCTTTACGCAATTCAATCGATGAAAACACTAAATCCCTGGCCCTCATTCCCAATTCCCTTCAACTTGTCTGTACTGGTTCATGCCGAAGACTGCCATCACGCACCGGTGAAACAGACCAAAAATAACGTCAGAGACTCGCTTTAATCTCTCGCTTTGTGTCCTGGTTATTGTTTCCCAATTGTATTATCCTCCTCCAAACAAGAATAGAAATGTTCTTTTTAAAAACTTTGAGTATCTGGTATGTATTAAGCAAATGCCAATCCCACGCACAAAGCAAACACAAAAAAACGTATCCCAATCCCAGTATCTTTTCAATTACATATTTTAAAGCCCAACTTTTCACAAAACCAAAAAAAAAAAAAATAAAGGGAGATGAAATTTAAAAGCCTCCAAAATTACCCGTGGAGTAAGTAAATAAATTCCCAAAGTACTAATAATCCGCAACTTTTTAATGTTGGACTTTGGAAAGATGCGTGTTCCGCCGTTGGTGGTACACAGAATGCCTCCAGCCTAAGGGACAAATACCACAACCATAACCGAAACGAAGAAATCTTTCAAATGAATTCCATCCGACGTCTTCGTGATGTCCTTGTGATTTTATCATTTTGTTCGATGGTAGTGGTGTCGACCGGGACCCTAACAATCGAAAGAAAAGAGAGAAACCCCAGACGTGATGGAGAGGGGTGGGGGACTCCTGGCTACCTTTGCACACGGATTTGATTAGTCTTTTCTCGAAGTTAATTGAATTCTTAACCGCAGGGTGTGGATCTTTTTGTAAAAAAAAAAAATTTGAATTCTGAATCAAAATGGACGGTCCTGTTCGAATCCGAGCAGTGGAGTTACCCAACTAAACCTGAGGCTGAGGTGAATTTGAAGGATTTCTTTAGAAAAGTTCTTTAGAAGAGTTGAAATGTCAATACGGGCGAATGCGGGAAGGTGGAACTTCACCCAGGTGGAGCAACGTTTAGGGACCGATTGAGGGCGTTTTGAGATCTCAAACATCCAATTGGTGTGATTTGTACAATGGAAAAGACGTTCGTACAAGCATATCTGTGAGAAGTGGCGATTGGTATCGATGTGGTGTGACCTCTGGGTGTCCACTCACATGATTTCATTTACTTGTATCGATTTTGTGTAAATGTCAAGTGTTGAAACACTTTGCACAATTGAACGTTCAAAAGTAGAAATGCTGCCAAGACCAGAGCCAAAGATTTTCTTTCCACTGGCGAACAAACAAACAATTCAAGTTCCAGAAGTTGTTTTCAAAGTTCTTATTCTGGTTTTTCACACATGGATTGATACTTTTAACTTTCACGTAAACGGTGAACCCTGTAATGGAAATTGGACATAATTTGTCTGGACATTGCTTAAATATGGTCGCAGTCTGACAGCAAATCTTCGCATTTTTTTAAAAGAAATGAGTACAACTGGTGTGTAGGGATCGTAAAACTTAGGACAAGCTCTCTGGCATTTTGGAAAAGTTTTCGACATTTTGTTGTTTTCCAGGTTAAATTCGTGACATTATTGCTTCTAATCAAGACTTACTTCGTTTTGCTGTTAAAGTCAGTGTCGTACTCATGGCTTATAGTTTTCATTACCATTAAACGAAAACAGCTGAAATGATTTCTGCTATGTCCTTGACATTTTTCCTGTCGTATTCGAATCAGCTTACCATCGTAAAAATTATAATTTCAAGCATTTTGTGTGCAAAAATATGTTCAATCCATGTGACCATGAGTCGATTCTCTAAATGTCTCAGATGTCTTATACTTACTTATTTAAGGTGGCGCCATAGTCTGACGTGGACTTGGGCCTCAACCAACAAGCGTTTTCAGCCAGATCGGTCTTTAGCCAGCTGTCTCCAGTTTTAAGTTGGTTAAGGCGCCACTTGTGCGCCACCTGAGTCGCGGTCTTCCTCTATTACACTGTCCCTCGAGTTTGGATTCGAAGATTTTCCGGGTCGGAGCATTGGTGTCTATCCGATCTACATAAGCGATATCCTATGAACTTGCTAGACTTGATTCTGACGAGGGCTGGAAAGAGCGCTCGTCAATGGATCGAACTGGATCCCAAAATACCCAACGATTCTTTGAATTCTCTAAAATGTATTGATACTGCTTATACAATTTTCTTAAAGTGAATCTCCAGACAAACATCATCAGATTTATCTTAAGATTAGGACCCTTGCCTATGATTTTTCTGCAAGCAATGAAAGCTACCGCTGTTCCCTGTCATGTCTTCAGCTACGTTAGTTAAGTTGGATAACCTACGATAGTCGCGCTGATTGATGGAGAGATAAATTGCCAGTTGAACTGAGCCTGTTGGTTTGGTTTTCGTCATGGGTGAAAATGACGCCGGATATAAAAATTTACATTCACCCAGTAGGCCGACGAAAATTACAAAATAATTAGAAAAAAACACCCGCAGAGCAAAAGTTATTCTAATGAATTTGTTTTGTACATTTTAAAAGTAGTAAAATTATTTATTAGAATTAAGAGGCATTACACGTATTATTATTCCGCTGCTGGCCATAAAACCGTCATGAAATCACGTCGGCATGTTCGACGAATACATAGAATGACCTTGACTTCGCTATGAATTTCACATTTAGCCTAATAATTAAAATTGTAATTAGTTTCTAACGACACGAATATCATGAAAATAAACGAATTACTGAACGCATAAAATAATTGATTTTGGAACCGAGCCCAAGGATGCATACATAAAACAATGTGTTTTGTTTCGTACAGTCAGCGCCTAGTTGAATTAAATTAAAACAAAAAGAAGGTCTGAACAAGCGGTTTAGAATTGTTGAACTTAAGGTTGTGTTAAACAAAATCCTGGCCGGTTGTTGTTCAGAATTTAAAAGACAATATTCGAAAATGCCTTTTGCGAAATTTTTTGCAACTGCGACTACGCTAGTAAGAGGAAACTTAACGTAGCGTTTCTTCTGGACTTTTAATTCTTTCATAAGGCATACGTCCCTGACATCTGAACGCCAGTTTACTGTCAATTCAATCCATCTGTGGAATTCACTACCCCGCCATTGTCACTCCCGCTTGAGTATCCTTCATTTTCATTAATTCATTTGGTTTGAAATCAGTGGCAATAGCTTGGCAAAATGAAAACAAAATAACGTGCTGGCTGTCTGCAGCTTATAAAGGAAAGAAATGATATATAACGAATCCATGAGGCAGTGGTTGACGCCTTAACTGACAAGCCAAAATGTGGTTGTGCAGCCAAGTTTCACAATCAAGCATAGTCAGCCAAAATTTCCTGATTCTTTAGCCACTTCGTCACCCAAATTCAATTAGCTGACCAGTCAGCCAACGTCACAAATCATTTCGGACGGCTTTCGAAATCATTTTGACTTTACTTCAGCTTTCCTTCCAACCGTATCGGTAAGATTATTAGTAGCTACCCTGAGGATTTGTAAAAAGTCTTGTCAAAGCAAACCAGAGCCGAGCTCAAAGACTTGTTTACATTTTTGTGGATAACCTTTACTCAGTTTGAACAAGTTAAGTAACGGCACCAACATGACGAAAGCTTCTTCTTTGAGCAGAGATTCTATCACTCAGACAGCACAAGAGGACTTAGGAATATAACGAGTGAAATGATGATACTCCGCCGACAATAGCGGGAATAAAATGCAGACAACACCCAACCAAACTTTACCTGAGTTTCAAACCACTGCACCAAAAATTCTTAAGTTCCTATCTTTTCCCCTCTTTCCAGTCTACGTCGTGCAACTATAGTGCAGTCAGAGACTATGTCCCAGGCGTACACTAATATAAAAAAATAAACCCTAAGCCCTAAGCGCCCTTTTCACGTTGAAAGTGCTACATATATGTACCTCGAGAAATGGGCAGTACATAAGTGAAAGATTGGTTTCAGTTAGTAGATGCAAATACGGCATACTTATGAATTGGTTCTTTGGTCTTTAAAAGATTTTGACCTTCCAACCGAAAAAAATATGCTAGTACATTTTCCTACCGGAATCTGGAGGAAGGACTACATAAGGGCAATGTCCACCCGACAATCCGCATCCAAGGATTACCTAGGTTCACATTCCAGTCGCGGCTGTTACTTTTGTCGTTACTGCTCTGTCTAAAGTCCCCCCTGTCCACTTTATGATGATGCTACAGTCCGGGGTGGACCTAGGCCATAATCAACAAGTTTTTGGCTATCTACTTCCACTTGCGCACGCCAAGTTGGTTTCCACTTGCCACTTGAGTCGCTTTTTTCTTCTACTGTGCCGGAGAAGAATATTCTTCCGACCGGAGCACTGGCATTCCACCGTTCAGCAGCCCCCAGCCATCTTAGTTGCTGTGTATGGACGCTGACTAAGTCAATGTCGTTATGGTTCATCGTTGTAGGAGAATACTGCAACCGAAAGACTTTTCACCTCAAACAACCGAGAACTACCTCATTGCATGACATCCCATTGTCTTAATCCTTCTTCGATATCAGTGGTCTTCAGAAGATTGCTGAAGCAGCGTGCATTCTCCATCGTCCTCCTGGACAAACGGACGAATTTGGCAGGAATATCGAAACTAGACATGACTCTGTATAGCTCGTTACTATAAATGCTGTCATACGCGGACTTAAAATCGCTAAAAAGGCAGTGGGTGTCGATTTGGAATTCCTGGGTTTTCCCCTAAGATCTGCCGTTTATATTTGCTCTGTGATGGACTCATACCAGCAATAAATTCCAATAAAATTAAGCTTAACCCAATTTCAAAACAAATTCAAAATGGGCGTAGTTCAATAAACATTGCATGCATTTCGCCACCAAATTCATTTCACTCTTAACGTTTACGCCACTTTCAACGGAATATTTCAATCAAAACATAAGTGCCATTCAATGCAAGTTTCAACACAGTAAAAATCTGGAACACATATCTTCCCTTTAAACGTCTGCCGTCTAACTGAGACGACTCCAAGGACATATTTTCACACACAAGTTTTGAATGATTTTTACAAAAAAAAAAAATGCTATTTGCCTCGACAACAACCCACAAGGAAACTTCAAAAAGAAAACATCCAAGGCGCCTTCAAAAAAACTTTCGCAGTGCATGAGTGCTCTCCCAGATATTGCCGACAATAATGTTTGTGTTCCTTTTGGCAGGAATCTTCTTCGTAATGCACACAGAAAGCGCCCAAGTGCACTCATCTATAAAATTCTACACACACAACTGAAAAGTGATGAACCTAGCAGGAGAATACTCCCACTCCTCTTGTGAAAATTTATCCTGAGTGTGGGCGTATATTTTGAAAATTTTCGGATATCCTTCCGACAACATTGCATGGAATCCTTCCAATTTGGCATTTTGTTTTCGTTTCATTCTTGTCTCCTGGGGAACTTCGACAAAACTACCTAAAATGCCAATTACTGTCCCCATCCTTAAATTATAGTCTTGCAAGATTGTGCATTAGATGTGTTAACTTACGGCTTGTAATTCTCCTTTTAAGGACATTTCCACACTCGATAGTACTCTCCACTCGTATGTACTCGTATTTAGTGCTCAGCCTATGTGAAGATCAAAAGTGGTTTTAAGTGTTTATGTACATGAGATAGTATATTCCAAATTTTATTTAGCCTCCCAGTGCTTAGAAGGATCTTAAGGATTCAATGGAAAATGGAGAATGTTTCTCTTTTTAATGAGGGAATTAATTACAGCTCTGTTTTTCGGGTGTTTATGACAGCGTCCTTGAGAGTTGAGGGAGCACAATTTGGAAGGACCTTTGCAAGCAAAACACAAGTAAACATCGAAAAGCACATTTGAGTATAGAGTACATACAGAATCCTAGGCGACTGCGAGTGGGTACATCATAGATGTACAAAACAAATCAAATACAAGTGTTTGGAGCGTGAGGACGTGTTTACGAACACTCGTAAAGTGAACACGTGCGTGAAATTATGTTCGTTTTCAATTTTTGTTATTATAACAATTTTATTGTTATAAATTCCTCGCGCGGAGTCAAAAAGGAAAGGAACTTGAAATACCACGAGTTCTGTATTAATATCTGAAGGATTGAGGCATACCCTATAGTGGGAGTTAGTCCCGAAGCCTTGCAATTAATTTCCGAGACAGAACATTAAAGTCGCTTTTGGAGATTCAAACGCCAAAATGAGAGGAACGTACGTCTTTGGTAGGACCATCAGAAGGCGTAAGCCTGCGCAAAACGACTTACCGGAAATGAGTTTAACTTCATTGACTTCATAGTTGTATCGCAGTATTCCTATATCGCAACAAACTCTTGCCGATCAAACTAGAGAGACTCCACGAGTGTATTGGATGTTCGATTGTTCCAAAGTACCACCATTGATTGGGTCATGTAAGCTGTAGTCTTGGAATAAATCCGGATAAGACCGAAATGATGCTATTTACCACTAAATTCAAGGTGCCAGAATTCACCCCTCCCCCACTTTCTTAAAGTTTTAGTGCAAAATACCTACATAGGCACAATACTAGACTCGGAACTGAGTTGCAAGCTCAGTATAGAACAGCGGGTAAAGAAAGCAAGCGTAGCGTTCTAGGCCTGTAACACAACATTTGGCAAAAACTGGGGACTCTAGCCAAAGATGACCCTGTGGATGTACATTGACGCTGTGCATCCTTTTCTCACTTATGGCGCTACGACTGGCGGCCTGCACTGAGTTCGAAAAAGTATAGAGATCGGCGTGTAGGTGTTACAGGAGCATTGAGGTTTTGTCCTACAGGTGCTATAAGTGTGATCCTCCACCTGATCCAGCTTGAACTTCACATGAAAGACACAGCCACTTGCAGCGCGGTCCGGCTCAGGGTATCAGGGTGCTGGACTGCTAAGCCATACAGTAGCTGCAAGAACCTGGAAACAACTCCAAGTGATTTGGTCGGGTCAACTTAGTACCGACTCCATAATTACACTCATCTGGCTCCAGTTCAAACCAATCATAAACGAAATGAGCGTGCCGACGAGCTGGCTATGAGAGGATCGGCCATTAACAGTACTCTAGCGGAGGACCCGTGACAATCATGGGTGCAACGGCCTGACTACCTGCGCCATTTCAAGAAAGACATGGCCCAATTACAACAAACATAAGTCAAAAGAGCTACTTGGCAAATCAAGACCAAATGCTGCCAGAATTGTAGTCAATATCACAGGCCACTAGCCAGTTGGAGACCATGCGATCAAGCTCACAACACCTTCTGCAGAAGCTACAAGAACATTAATGAGAAACTATTTCGACTTTATTTCCTCTGTAGGTGTCCGGTCCTGGCGAGGGCCCAAGCATCGCACTTCAGGCAAACCCTTCTTCGTGGACTTTGGCGAGGTAACTTCAAAACTGATCCTGTATCTGAACTCTACTGGCTGGATTTGACCACATCATCCCAACACAACCAAACAACACTCACACACAAATATGTTTAAACGAGTTTTCGGGGTAATAAAACGGCGCAATTGGGTTCTTTCAATAATCGCCACTCTAACTTCCTTTCTAGGTCATGTGAAGAAATTTATGTAAATGTCTAATTTGGATACGAATAGATTCACCACTGTGAGGAGGTTTGAAGTTAGAAGGCAACAATCGCAGTCGGCCGTGGAAGCTTTTTCCCACCAGTTGCCACAAGAGCTCTCGAGAAAAGCCACAGCATGCACAACAGGCAAATTCACGCTATGAATCAACCCGCAGCCAGGTTTCTTTCTCACAAAAACATAGGAACCCCTCGGATATGGGCGGACTATTTGTTGACAACCTTTGACTTTCGATTCTAGAACGTAAAAAACATCCTGGACCTAAGGGATGAAGGCCTCCACAACGCTAGCTTTTTGCACTTTGAGGCATAGTGAAGTGTGTGTACCACTCGCTGAATAACAACACTGTCTTGCTCTTCTTTGATGAACCAACAGGAAGCATTCCGTGTGTCCGTTCCTGAGGACATCACGATGGCTGGAGACTTAAGTCAACAACGAGCAGTAAGGTAGAAGCCCGGTAGAGGCGGAACCAACCCCTCTGGGCATCACAATGGGTCCACAAGGACCTAAATGTGATGAGGTCGAGTGCTTTCTCCCTCATAAACCTAGATACCGATTCCGTGTGTTTGGATTAATGCAATATTCAACAGATAGCCTTACATCTTAGAAGCCCCAAAGGGACGGGATATTGACGGCAGGATTCCAGACCAGGGTCAGCAGCATCCATTACCCAAGGTTATGTGACATCATTTCAATTTCGAGAAATGCGATTTCAATGCGAAGGAAAGAAATGATAATAAGGCATGAAAATGTGTCTCAGTTCAAGATCTCGAAGACCGAAATGATAATGTCGACTGGTTTGAGAATTGTGCACTTAATTTGGAGGATATGTGTACAGAGGCTATGGCATTAAAGACCTCTTGGCTTTCAGTGTATATTCCAACGTCTGGTGCAGGAGTTGAATAGTTCTTAAGTTCGAGGCATGCATCGAGAAACGAGAGCGTTTTTGCCTGGAATACGCTGGCAAAATCCGGAAACCTCAACGACTTCGATATCTTCAAAGTTTTAGAATACCCACACTGATCCCACAATCCATTTTCAATTCGTCTGTAAAAATTGAGATGTCGACGATTTGCATCACCTCTCCGCTTTCTGCTGCGGTTGGGAAGTGTATAGTAAGGAGCATTTTCAAAGTTTGATCTTGGAGTGATATATTCAGTTTGATTCGTAACCAATTCTTGTAGTTATGACAGTCTAACATCCAGATTTTTTGAGTCTGGCAGTTCTGTTTGTACAATGTTGACATGGCAGTGTACTCTCGCAGTGCTGTAGGTATTATGTTGACATAAATCGAACGTGTGGATTGAGTGGAAGATGGTGCATTTGTTGAGCAGAAACGGAACGCTCCGGTTATGCCAATGCTTGCAGTCTAACTAGACTAACTAGAGACAATTTTCGTTGGTGTTGTTGCAATCGGTTATAAATCACTGTATTTTTGTCATCATCCCTAATAAGTTCAATCAACTGTCTACTCCACTGCCAGTGCTATGCCTTTGCAGGAGAATTGACATCAACACGTTACATCTACATGGCTGGCTACTTGCTAAAAACGGGTGCTTCGCAGCGCCATGTTTTGAAGATGACATCAAACATTACCCTATGTAGCATCCTGTTGGCTTTTAAAAAATATTTTATAAACGAAAATAGCATCCACACGGAGGTGCGTGCGAAAAAGGATATTAAAATTCGACATTGGCTGATACCGCCCAAGCACTGATTGAAAATGTTGCCTACCTCAGCGACATGTATCCTATTTTACTGTTATTTTGGCAGATAATAAAAATTTGTATACTTTCCGATATAATTGGCATTCCATATTCTGTTAAAAGACCCGGGGCGGGAGACGGGCCTACCTGAACGGAGTAGGCGACATTGGATTATTGGAACATTATTTTTTTTTTATTGAGATTGAAGGAGAGTTAAAGTGCCGGCAATAAAGTGAACAATTAAATATTATTGTGATGAAAGTAAAAATCAGAATTTTATAGAGAAATGCCATCGGTTTAATGGAATGATGAATTTGGATGGTGGTATCCTTCTTTGTGCATTGTAGCTCAGAAAGTTGGTTGGTTGGTTTTGTGGGTGTCCTAAAGACTTACTTAGATCTCAAGCGGGTCCATTGTACCCATAAAAAGTGTACTCACGGGAGTCAAACCAAGGGATAGGGTTGGCTAATCCGGAAACCACCCAGAAAGGGATAGAAATCTCAGGAGTTTCCTAAAATCAGCGATATTAAGGTCCTCCAGCCCATGGAAGAAGCTACTACCAAAAGTATGCAATCTTCTGGCGGCCAAGGCGGGACATTCACATAGCAGGTGTCGGACGGATTCTATTTCCTCCTCGTCCCTGCAGCTTGTGCAATAGTCGTTGTAGGGCAATCCAAGACGCTCCGCATAGATTCCTATTCCGCAGTGTCCTGTGAGGACACCGGAGACGATTCGTATTTCCCTTCGACTAAGTTGTTCAAGATTTTTGGACTTCTTCTTATCGAAGACTGGGCATAGTGATCTGGCTATTGCACATGTGTCCATGTGACACCATCGCGTGTTAGCCCTGATCATGGTTTCCTCATCTATATCCCCGTAAAGAGTGCTAATGGATGTCTTCGCGATCGGAAGGGTATATGCGGGATCTAGTTCTGCACCCCCCCTAGCAAGTTCATCCGCCCTCTCATTACCTGATATATCACTGTGGCCCGGTACCCAGCATAGGGTCACCTTGTTGGTCTTTGATATATCGTTGAGGTTTTGTCTGCAGACCTTTACGAGTTTCGATTTTATCGATGCTGACTGCAGAGACTTAATAGCCGCCTGGCTGTCAACATAGATAGTAATGTTTTCTCTGACAATGTTGTCATTTTTTATTAACTTCGCGGCCTGTAAAATGGCGGTTATCTCGGCTTGAAAAACGCTGCATCCGTTACGAATTCTGAAGAATTGGTTTACCCATCTGGATTCACAGAAAATACCGGTGCCAGTACCAGCGTCCATTTTGGATCCGTCGGTGTAGAAGGCAAGCTCTTCTTCGGTGCATACTATACCATCCTCCCAGTCCTCTCTTCTTGGTATTTTTATATCAAATCTCCTATCGAAGTCTGAGGTTGGAATGATGTAGTCGGTGTTTATGTTCTTCTTCGTGATATTCCATCGGGTTAGAACGGAGGCGTGACCATAGGTACTGTTTGTCCAGAGACCTGCTTCCCTTAGTCTGAGTGCCGTTTTTGCCGCCCTGCTACAACAGTGGATGTCCACTGGAAGTAGGTCCAGCATTGTTTCAAGTGCCGCTGTGGGTGTTGATCTTATCGATCCTGTTATTCCTATACAGCCTGCTCTTTGAATCTTGGTTACACTTGTAAGATTGCATTTTTTCTCAAGTGCCTTCCACTACACAGTCGAGCCGTATATTAAGATGGGTCGCACCACAGCAGTGTACAGCCAGTGTACCACTCGATCTCGACTTAGAGTGAGGAAAATACTCACCAAGCGGTTTGTCTAGGTTGTCCGGCAGAATATTTCAGACCCAAAATCGCCCTCCACCTTCAAATCATCAATATACTAAAAGAGGTCGCATTTCGACGGATAAGCTTCTAAGCTTTATACTATTTTAGTGGACATGAGGCGCCCACGAGTGGAAAACCAATATAGAGCATCCGAAGCCTTATGAATCACTCTTGCCAGGACTTCCGAAGAGTAAGATAGTTTTGCAGGAGAATAATGGGCTTGTAATGAAGGTTCTCCTGAAATCACGACGATCTCAACACGATGCTCTAAACTTTATTACAACTCAGCTGCAATAGAAAATCTCAACTTTTCATTTGGTTTCAGAATAATTACCGATAAAAGTCGAAAACCTTCACCTAGCCCACACCCTCTTAATTTCAGGACCAACTTTGAGTAATGCCAACGAGAGAGCTGCGTTAAAATTCACCTTTATTGGCACATTTTCATTTAGAGACGACCCCTCAATAAAACGATTTACAATTGCAGTTAAAAACTCGCAACGATTCTCCACCATTAAGGTCCTTTTTATCATCACAAAGGAAATGGTATTGCCCCTTGCTATGACCACCTGCTGGCAATGAAATAAAAAGGAAATTTGCCTCATAATCCGCTTGGTCCACGTGCCCAACCCACCGCCAACAATAAAACGACCCCCCACAGGGCTCCCTGGTAGGGTGCACGCTCTACCCAAAAGTCATTGCTTTCATTTGTTTAACTAGGATCACTCATGTATGATTCAGGTCGCCTCCAAATGTCAAAGTATGTCAAATTGTCCACTTATTGACAAACAACCCAAAAACATATTTAAGCCACCCCCCGACAATGTTATCCCTTCACAGGATCTCGCTAAGTCCACACAAAGAATACCAAATTGTAGTTACACCACAGCAGTGGGCAGCAAACCACTCAACCGTCATTAATTACTTCTCCTCATTCTCGAGCGGTATATCCTTCACAAAAAAAAAATGTGAAAAATCATGAGGGGAAAATATGAGAAAAATGGAAAAAAAAAAAGAGAAGAAAAAAAATGCTTTTAAATTAACGGGAAGCCGACCATTTTGTTTGGGAATTGAAAAGTATTAGAGGCCGGAAAAACATTCGTCCCGTCCATTTGTATCCGCATAAAGCGGACGAGAAAAGGACACAAATTATTATCCTTAAAAAAGAATGTCCTTTCATGTATGAATGGGATCGTGTTTATCGCTTGGTGTTTCTTCCTCTTTACGCTTCATTCTCGCATTCTTCTCTCATCCATCCGACGCGTCGTTCATTCGGTGGGTCGGGCGTCCCTTTCAATTTTTACACAGCACAGCGTAGGGGAAAGCAAAAGTTTATCCCCGATGTGGGAGTACGCTGTCCAAACTGGGTTTTCTTCCCATTTGTTCCTTTTTTTATGTATTCTTTCTTTTTTTTCAAGGCTCAGTGTAAAATTAAAGTAGTTCCTTGTGCTATGGGATTCTCTTTGAAGGTCTTGGGGGGATTCAAGTTGGGTAGGATCATCAGGCGCACTGAACTGAAGTGGGTCCGAGTGAATGTGATGGATTAAATGCTTGGTTTACTTTGTTGTGTCTCTATTTCGTTGCAAAATAACAGAGAAAAGTTCTTGGAACAGTGTCAGGAGGGAATAAACTGTGGAAAGGATGTTTACCTACTGTTAAGGGAGGACATTTGGTTCGTGAAATCTTGAAAATTTTAAACAAACTTGCCGGTGTGCTATTGTACTGGAGATCATTCTTGTTAACAGCACGTGGATCTTAAGATCCTTTGTTATGTAACATCAGCCTCCACTCCACTGGACTCCAGTTATTTTCCACTAAAGAGGCGTCTTGTACAAAACTACTTTAGCAAGTTGCCTGAATCCCTTTAATATACAGTTAGAGCTCATAGACCAAAGATCTCCAAGTGCCCACTTCGGGAAATCAATTGTGAGAACTGGAGCCAGGATATTCTTTACATAGTTCGACACACAGTTTGACTGTCTTTTGTCCAGTCAGGGATTCTAAAATTCCAAGGCAGCAGTTAACTACTTCCACCGGACAATGATTCAACTAAGTGAGAAGATGGCCAGTGCCATTGGTGCAAAATTATCCTCCCAATTCATTATTAATTTGCGCATTCACAACTACCAATTTGAATTCTAAATTTAACTGTAATTAACCAATTTAAAATACCTGCATTCTGCCACTTAAATTTGACCGCCATATTGTCCTTATTTCCCATAAATTATCTGCAGTAAGGCACAGTTCCGTGAACAGCCAAAATGCCAGTGCAAACAAAATGCTATAGCCGCACCACCAATTAATTTAACACAGGGTATTACCCGAAATTGATAACTAAGCCCTTTAAATCCACTCGACTAATCGCGAGCAATTAAAAGCCATTAGGACCTAATATAATTCAATTACTTGGTCCGAGTGAACGCCCATCCAGAAACCGCCAATATGTCACAGCAATTTCATGCCGCCATGTCCTTTTACATTTGCACACCTGCAAAATGCTGCCAAATATTCAATTTACTCTTTTCCTCGGCCATTAATTGAAAAATTGGTCACAAATCACCCCATCCACCATTACTCTCTCGGGAAAAAACCTTTCACATTCACATCCTGTGCAAATCGCTCAGTTCTTGTCCATGTATCCCGTTGAATAATTACTAAAAACTATTCGACATGTCAATCTGTGTACGGTTCTTTGTCGGTATGTGGACGACATTTTGTGTTTTTGTTTGACAGGCAAGGGGATAGTCAATGACAACATTGTGGCTTGTCTGTTGGTCATGTTCGCCTGCCGGACTTGAGGTGAATTTAATTTGTAAGGCCTTCCCACCACACTTCAGTTTACTATGTCAACATAATAGGGGCTGATGATGGAGGAAATGATTACCGGTCGTTAGAAACTATTGGTTGGGACGTAATGGGTGTAGGTATTTACCCTTGAAACAGATACCGAATTACGTTATCCATTTTGTTGGTTGGTCTAAGGTGGGAACGGAAATTTGAATTTTAATGAAAGGAAATCTACTACCGTCGGAGATCAGCATTTCTTCACAATATACCAGAAGAGACCTCTAATTTCCTTTCCAGGGAATGTATAACAATGCGGTGGGAAAGAGGATAAAATACCGATTTGAATCAGCGTGAAACTCGCTTTAAATTTTTTCTCCATAATTTCGCACACATTTGGGTAGATGCGGCGGAACAATCTGCACCCTAAGGCAGATCCTAGAACTACCAACAAATTGTAAGTCGAGACTCAACATTTTTTTTTTTTTTGAGGCTTCCCTCTTGAGCTCTTCAGGGTTATGACTTCTGAATTCGAGATCCCTGAAAAACTGATCCAGCTATGCCGCGCAGTTGACCTAAGGTACAATCTGTAGTTTGGAAACAGTTCTTCAGAGATGTATCAGATTTTAAGAAGAAGATGTGCATGCTTTACCAATATGATTGGCTTATGCGAAAAATTGCAGAGACATTTGAAAATTGAGCTCCTTGAGTACACGTATGAGTTCTGCACAATTTTGTGAAAAATTATGCTAAGAAATCACATGACAGAGCCAAGGAAGTCTGGGGTTTATTGAATTTGATGGAGGACTCTACATCCTCCAACATCACTCTGCACAAGCGCACGTTGCCAAAACAAGATATCGTTCTGTACAGTTCATAAATGCTAACCGGGTTCAAAATCTAAGAAAAGACGTGGGTATCGGTCTATTATTTCAAACAGCAGGCAAGATCTTGTAGACAATGTAGAGAGGAAACTTTTACGTCTTTTTTCTCCAAGAGTTGATGCATGTCCCAGTCAATCAAGTCCAGCAGAAATGGTCATTCCAAATCCATAGCACCGACTGCGACTCCGATTGTTCTATAAAACGCCGCCAAGTGGCCAAGATAAATCCAATACATCAAAAACGGCGTCTTTCATGGCTTCTTGGCTTTTTGATAATACAGATGTACAGGTAGGTAGGCAAGGTAATTGTTCATGCGAGGCACAGACACGTAAGTCAAGGAAGGCCCTCTGTGATGCCACTGAGATCTTTACCCTAGGTCCAACTCTAACTATTGAGACCATTTGAAGCTCTTGATAAAGCTGTGGATACTTTTGACATCAGTATGCAATAATTCGCCAAAAGTAATAGGCTCCTAGATAGAGCTTCCTTCTTTGGAATTGGGCAGCAGAAGTGCAAAGGAAATGGAGAATCGTTTCTTCCCCCTCTTCGTCCCTACAGCTCTTGCACAAGTCATTTGAGAAGTGACCCATTCTCCTAGCATGAAGGCCGATGGGGCAATGACCGTTAAGAACACCGATAAAGTTGCTGATGAGCGACCTTTTGAGCAAGATCAGACTTTAGAATCGAGTGAGGTTTAGCATAGGCCAGATCTCTTTAGAGGTACGTCATGTGGTACCGTCCTTCCATCTTCGGTTTGTCTTGCTGATCGCGTCGTACTCTAAGAGTATTTTACATGTTGAGAGTGAAATACCCAGATTCCTCCATTCTGGCAGGATATCCAGAGTAGCACCACGTTTGGGGAGTTCATCGGCCTTTCAATTCCCTAGAATCTCCCTATGTCCAGGTACCCCGCATAGATGCATGTTAAAATGTTCTGCCATCTTCATGAGAGATGAGCGACAATCTGAGGTAACTTTTGATGCTTATGTTAATGATTCCAGAGATTTTATAACAGCCTGGCTATCGGTAAAAGTTGTGATGTCATTGCAGGATTCCACATTATGCCCAAGACAGGACAAGGCTTCGTTTATCGCCAAAATGTTCGCCTGAAAAACGCTGCAATGATCGAGGAGACGAAAGGAGGTGCTCAGGTTAAGCATATCAGAGAAAACACCACTTCAGACTCCGTTTTCAGTTTTAGAATTGTCAGTGTGGAAGCAAAGGGCATGATCGTCTCTTGCGTCATCATTCTCGACTCCACTCCTGAGGGGATTGATGTCCGGAAGTTGAGAAGGAAGTTCAACCTAGACGGGGTATAGTCGGTGTTTCCGGGATGAATGTTTAAGGATCCAAGATGGAGGAGTGTCCAATATGGTTGTTTGACCATTAAGAGGAGGTCATTAGGCTGAGGGCAGCGCTAAGGGCTGACTGCTTGCCAAAAATATCTGAGATGTAAGAGCACCTCGAATGCCGCAGACGGGGTGGTTCTTGCTGCTTCGCTAATGCATATGCAATAAGTTACGATGTAAGGCCCTATCTCACCGCGACTTAGTGCATTGGACTGCTGAGTAAGCAGTGTGGGTTCAAGCCCCAGCCATGTCCACCGAATATATTTCGCAGCAACACCTCTCGTCGGGAGTAGCTTCTCAGTTAGCTCTTCGGAGTCGGCAATGAATTCTAGGTACCTTCCATTCGTGGGTAAAATGTAACATGAACAATATGAATGATTGCGAGAAGCTAGGCCTTGGCTCACCCCGAGCTATCGCGCCAGGTATTTGTTTTTTTTTTTTTTGTAATGCATCTATGGCTTTCCACCAGACGACCACAATAATAATATCTATAACAACTATTCCTTTATAGAGGACTAAATTTACGAGACTAAGGGATCCTCAATATTGCGGCTATAACCATCCCATGTCAAACTTCTTCACATTATTATCTTGTCTTTGTCGAAGTGGTCCGATTGCTTGTTCAACCCTCTAAGTGTTTGGATAAGGATTATACTGGAGAATTACACTGCGTCCATCGATGTGCTCAGCTTTCACAGCAGTGTTCAAATTTTCTAAGACAAAGCTGAGGCACTGCTTGTATGTTTTACGCAAGAGCTGCCTGAAACAAAAAAACTTCTTATCTTTGTCCGCCTCCAATGGCAGCATCGGTAGTATCATTTCGAACCCGATTCGTGTTGACTGCTCTAATGGACTCGTATCAGACCCAGGATGTTTGGTATGGTTTACCGAAGGATCAAAAAAGGCTTCCGGAGTGTGTGCTGGTGTCTTTGGACCCAATACTAAAGTTTCGGTAACAATGGGGATGTTAGATGTTAGATGTTAGAAATCGGGGCTCCCCCGTACTCATATTGGCCGATACGTCTCGACCTAGAGAACCTCTTCCAATCCAAACACTCTGAGAAATCGGAGTATCTGGATTGGGTCCAACGATGGGAGATCCATTTCAAAGAAAGTGTACGCTCCCAGGTGTGCTCTTCTTTTGTGGATCAATGTTCCACAGTCCAAAGGAGGTGTGACGGACTCTCCTCGGCATCGCTGCAGAATCTGCAGTTTCCGTGTGCTTCTATTTCCATTTTCCTGAGATGCTCCCTGAGTCTGCAATGGCCCGTTAGAAAGCCTGTTAGAATTCGAAGCTGGTTTTTGCTGTTACCTAGGCAGGCCTTGCTCCTCCAGTGTTTCCCATAGCATCCTTCTTTTGCATTCTTCCTCTTTTCTCAGTTCCTCTTGGATTCGGTGCGGTCCCAGCCCGTAGAATGGCTCAACCAATGGGGATGTGCCCCAGTGTGTTCCAGGCTGAAATTCATGCTATAGAGATCTGCGCCAAAATAAACATCGATGACAGTATTAAAGGCGCAAAAATACATATCTATTCAGATAGTCACGCAGCGCTTAAAGCATTGACATCCCACTTCGTCGAATCTATGTCCGTAAACTGCTGACACGATATCCTACAACCACGTGCCAGGCACAACATGATCAACCTTGGTTGGATGCCCGACCACCAGGGCATTGTAGGCAATGAAACTGCAGATAAGTTGGCTGGTTTGGCTTCCGCGCTCTTGGGGCCGTAACCCTTCTATGACGTTAATTAGCACACCGCCACAGCTTTGTTAAATAACTGGGAACACCAACTTCGCCTAGCCCATTGGGAAAATGTCTCGGGCTTAGATAAGAGACTTATCACGCCCTTTTCCTACAAGAAAATTCTAAACCTTGAAAGGAACAACATGAAGAAGCTTGAGAGCTTCCTTACCGACTATTGTAGCCTACGATATCATCTCAACAAACTAAACCTTTGTTCAGATAGAAAGTGTCGGTTCTGTTTGAAGGGAAAAGAAATCTCTGACCATATTCTCTGTGCATGTCTAGCACTAGACTGGCTGCATAGACGGATGTTTTTAAGGGAATTTTGTTCGTTAGCGGAGTTAAGAAACTCGTCTACTGTTGACTCACTATTAGGAAGATAGTAGACCTATTAGGCTAAGGAGGCCGGGGACACAATAGATTTTGCAAGGCCAGAGTGTCATCTATAAGCGGAGGTTCTTAATGGCAATGACACTGGTTGTGTCTTCAGATTTGTCACTATTTGTCCTGTTGACCACCAAACTAGACATCTGTACCTGAGAATGGGCCTAAGAATGGCCGTATACATCCAGAGGGTACCGGCGGGTGTTGAATCCCATTTCTTTCCAAATATTCTGCTGAATGCATACAAGGCAATTGCCGCTTTCTCTGTTCTTTCTAAAGTATTTTCTTTCCACGTCAATTTATGGTCTAAAAATCAGCCAAGATGTTTGCCATTTTGTAATAATAATTGGATTTGGTATAAACCAATCACATAATCAGTCCAGCCGATCTAAAGTTACACTTAAGCACAGGACGAAAAACTGAGAAAAGGACAACTCCATTCAATCACCCGACTCTTGCCTTAATTAAAACTGGTCTAGTCTTTTGAACTCTATCAAGAGAAGTACACACACAAAAACTGTTAAGCCAATAACTCTGCTTTGTGGAGCTCTGCTCCATACAAATAGGGGACAACAAAGGATATTCATCAGATGATTGAAATTTGAATGTCAAATTGAATGAGAATTGTGTCTTCAAATATTTCTTGTTGAATGTCAGGACAGTAATCCTTTTATTCCCATCCCGTCACGTCTACAATGCAATTCGTCATCACCACAATACAACTCATGCACAAGGCATATCCCTTCGGATCGTCCTAATGTAATGGACGTTTTCGCACAAGAGAGAATCCTTCACAATAATCCTTATTACTGTTAACCCTTGAAGCAATTTGAGAAGTGTTTGATGTACGATGGCGACCTTGAGTCGCCCCTATCCATTGTTAGAAGAACTCCCCGCACACAGTAATCAGTGTTTGCAGGATAAACACGACTAGAAAGGATTTTCAGTACACAAAAGTTTTAAAGATCCCAGCTACACTGAGCCCCGAATTCGAATCCTTTTATGGGACTTCTTCGTCATCTTCTTCCCCTTATTGTTCGCGACTTCCATTGTCGCAGAAGCTGATGAAGCGAATCAGTCAAGTCATCTTAAGCTCCATGGAGGTACATTTATTTTATTTCTCCGACTTATGGAGTAAATCCTTCCAGATCACAACGAAAATGTTGTTCTTGTTGCCCCGCAGAAAAGAAAAAAGGTGAAAGGCCCGGCTAATGGTCAATAAACAAAGACACCATCCCCAAGAAGGAAGGGTGCCAATAAATTTGCAAAAATAAAATTAGACCTCTCGTCCCGTTCTCATCCTTTGCCTCCTGCCAGTGGGGCCATGGACAATTTTATTACGGTAATTAAAATTTATTGAATGAACGTACTATTTGAATGCCATTTAATGATGAGGGCAGACAGGGAGCCGGGAAGTTTTTATGCCCAGGCCATAAAATAAAAGTACGAGTCAGACACTTCAATTGATTTTGAAATGTTTTTATGGAAGGAAACCTTTTGGCGGGTTCATGCTCAAAGGCTTTGTTTGATAACGACGCGCTTTCTAATCAGACTAAAAATGTAATAAAGGCTTCGTTTGGGGAAAAGGCCACCGAACAGACTACTATGTGGTTATTGTTTAGCGTGCCTCGAATGGGACTCGTGGCAAAGCAATCAATCAAGTTGCGGGCTTGGGAGGATGTAGCAATACAAAACATTAGAATGTAGTTATGAGAAATGGTAATTGGGAGTGAAACTAAGTGGGGACACGTTATCTTTTCTCCCGCAGCGCGTGGAAGACATTTATAAGGGATCTTCGAGCTGCTTGGAGTGGAATACATTAGCATGTCTGTAATGTTGTCTTCTTTTCTGAAAAGACAGGGGATTTTTCTTGTCAGAGTTGCCACGTACTCGGTTGATTCGATTTGAGTAAAACATATGTTTGAGCAAATTGCAGTTTTGCACATTTTCACAAGGCCAATTTTCATAACCAAAACGGAGGCCATTGAAACCTCTACGACTCACTGGCAGTCTGAGCTTGGACTGAGCTTTGATTAATTTTTCACAGACTGCTCCACAACCGGTACGATACTGGGACCAAATCGTCTTTTCCATGATCGTATAACTCGTCACGTTAAAATGAAAGGATTTAGCCCCAGAATTCTCGTTATTACGTGACGAGTTATACGATCACGGAAGAGACGATTTGGCCCCGGTGTCTTCATGAAGACCGACAATCCTAGGTTTAACCACTCGTTAGGCGAGTATGTCATTGTTTTCTAAGCGGAGACTTATCCTATTCAGACCGAGTATCTGCAGCTGCAGCTTAAATACGAAAAAATAGCTGGCGCGTCAGCTCGAGGTTAACCAAGGCCTTACTTCTCTCAACCATTCATGCGGTTGTTCGCAGCTTGCTTAACCTTTTTATCTGTTCCAAAATAGTTGCAGATTGCAAGAACTCTCTGAATTTGGTCGCAAAGCTGAACACTTTGACTCTTGTCTAGATTCCAAGTCACATTAGGATCTTCTATGAGATTGCTAAACAAGGCTCAAAGCATGCCTTCTCACGGCCTGAATTTACGTTGCGTCAGGATTTCCATTGACAATTTGGTTTCTTGTACTATTGTGTGTTTCATGGTTCTCCGAGATGCAGGCAGACTTAACGAAGACTCCCGAACGTCTGTACTAAGGCTGTAGGCAATTTATTGGCTGCAAATCAAGCACGACAGGGCATGCCCAGATCCAAAGTAAGTACATGGGCAATGTGGTAAGCAGCACTTATTATAGGTTCCCCTATCTAGACTTCAAAGACCATTCTCATGTTTATTCCCCAGCAAAGAGGAATGGACAAGGAAAACAATTTCAAGCACGCAGACCAAAGCCATCTATACTAATGGATCCAAAATGGATATTGCCGTGGGTGCAGACATAATTTCAGACAAACTTAGCCTCTTTGAATCAGTCGGACTCTCGGCCCATAGAGTTTTTTAGGCGGAGGTCCTAATAGTGACAATTGCTGCCCGTGAGACTGCGATGAAGGTAATACCATGTGATTATATCACCTTTTTCTTCGACAGCCAGGCAGCCTTAGAAACGATTTCTCCTGTTGAACTAAAATCGAGGCTTGTGAAGTGCTGTCGCGAAGAGCTTAGTGCTCTTGCCACACAGCATGAGGTAAAGCTATGCTGGGTCCCTGGACATGATGGCATACCAGGGAATGAGAAAGCTGATGAATTGTCAAGGAAAGGATCTGCGCTTGGCCTAGAGCAGAATTCTCAGTCAGTGAAAGTCTCGCCATGAAAACCCAAACATGAAGCACGGATCAGGATTCTAGCGGAAGGGAATGAAAGATGAGGCTCTTTGGACTTCTGTACAATAACTAGAAAACTATGGCCAAGGTACAGCGGTGCCAGAACTAATACTCTTATGCAGACGGACAGAAAAATCTTCTCCATCCTTGTAGAAGTAATTACAGGCCGTAATACTCCGGGCTAACACATGAAAAAGCTAAGTGAGGTTTACCTTTGCAAGGGCTGTGGAGACGAGAAAGTTCGTGAGGACACAACCCACTTTCAGACCCCTCCGGCCACTGCCCAGGTCTTTTCCAACTCAGACATAAATCCTTTGAAAGGCACTTTTTCCAGGATACCGAAGAACTAAGTGACGTACCTATCAGAGACATCTGGAGGTTCATTGAAGCTGCAAGATGGTTCATAACCGTGGGGCAATAGAAGAGTGCTATGGGTATTACTCCATGAGCAAGGGGTATCTTCCCCCCAAAAATTGGCATCACAATGGGTCTCTTCTGACCAGAGTGTGGCGCAGAGGGCTCTCTCTCCCCTCGTCAACCCGTCTACCTAGCCTAACCTATTGACTCTCGAATGTCTGTATGAAATCCGCGACATTCTTTCTAGCAGAGAAGACTGTAGACAACTCGTTTTTTTTTAAGTATCTCAATGTACTAGGATAAAGTGACACTACAATCTACGAAGGTGGTAGCTGTAGCTCAGTGGTTAGTGTGGTGGACTGCTGACCGAGCGGCGTGGGTTCAAGCCCCAGCCAGGTACACCGAAAATGTTTCGCGGTGCCGCCTCTCGTCGGGGAATAACAAGCCTCCGGTATAATCTATCATGAAAGAGCTTCTCAATTCACTGTTCGGAGTCGGCACTAAATTGTAAGTCCCTTCCCTATGTAACACGCACAACATGAATGGTTGCAAGAAGCTAAGGCTTGGCTCATCCCGTGCTATCGGGCCAGCTATATACGGATGACGATTTCCTATCTTATTATCCTGCCATTGGTCGGATTAGGTGAAACGCCTTCTCAGTTTTCTTCGAAAGTCAAGAAAATTCCAATGAAATGGGTGATAGTGGATCCTGCTTCCTGGACAATGGACCAGTTGCATCTAAGCGCTCCAATGGAGTGCTTCCCAGCCCTACGAGAAAAAACTCTCACAATGGATTCGCACCCATCCAGTCATCGAGTTTCAAACCCACGCTGGAGGGACCTCTATATAACATTGAGAAGGAGTGTGTGTCGTTTGATTTTGTGCAAAAAAGGCTACAAGTCCCCTGAAGCCACTTTCATGCTCAAGTCTTTTATTCAAATTACGTTGTACTACGAATCCGCTGTCGCATCCTCCGCGTTGAAAATTCCCTCCTTTTTCGTGTCCAATAAAGCAAGAGGATAACCTCAATGATTGAGTAGTACCCATCCGGCACGGAATTTCTCTTTAACTCCTCGTCTGTGTCGCTCGAACTTATGTGCGGAGTGATAAATTTGTTCCGGGCACTTGGGTCAAGTAAATCGCATGCATTCTCGAAATTTCAAACTTCGGAAAGACACGTTTGCTGTGCTTGGGGAAAATCCTTTTATTTCCTCCAAAAAGGACATGAAAAAGGAGGGACTTTTGTTTTTATAAAAATAACTTCAGTCATTGGCTTTACTACTTCCTGATTAGTTCCTCAAAGAAAACTTGAACTTCCTCCTGAATAAATCCCTTCCAGTCGCACCGTGTGATCACAGGTATCACTATTGTTGTTGGGCTTCTTATAGAGCAATAAAAAATCAGTTTTTACGGTTATTGAGAACGAATTACACTTTGAATTGCGATAAATTATTTCCAAATCTAGTACAAGCGACGTCTGGGGGGAGGGGAAATGGAAATTTTACGATTGATTCCCGTCTTGGTGTCATTAGGCTGGGATCCGATTTTTTTATGGGCGCGTCTCTTGCAAGACAGGACACAGTGGTTGGGTTGGGCTACTGCACACGCCTGTAGACTTTTGCCACTTGATAACATTTTTTTATGGTTCATCTCCGAAGCATTAATATTTTATTGCAGGTTCAGCCCGGGCATGCATTAGTCGATTGTTCTCCAGGAGGAAGGGGGGCACATCTGGCCGTGAAATACAGGATCAGCAGCGCTTTATTGTTTTATGAGCGATTTTGATGGATTGAGTTCCGCCGAAGTGATTATTGAAATTAAGTTAATAATTAAGGTTAATTTTTCCAAGTGGAATGCCTTTCTTAGATTCATAGCTAATGAGGACTTAAAAATCCTGTGGGTGTTGTTTGGTTCTTAAGCAGATGTGAACTGAATGCATCGTGGATTCCAGAGACAGAGGAGAGAAGTGATTCCTAAATTTTCTCTGATGAGTTGAAGGAAACAATTGACCAACTAGCGATACAGACACGGAAAATGTTAGCTAACTATTTCTTTTACATCTAAAAAGCGAAAAGCTTTTTGGCACGCGAAAATTAAACCTTATCTCGTTAAGATTGTTGCGATTGGTGCACTAAATAAGAGTCATGATAGCACGAACCACCACTACCAAGCCGTTCAGTCAGGAGCCCCAGGAAATGGTAGACATGGCACTCATTGATCACTACGATCCATTTATGCTGTCATATGGAGAAAGAGATAAAGGTGGACCGACAAAGCGATTTCAAAGATCAGTGTACAAACCTCTTGAGGTACAAAGAAACTCAACAACCTCCTCACAAAAAAAATATTGGGTTCATGCAGAAAACAATCAACGCTAACGGTGGGACTCATCACATGACACATAAACCTCAGCAAACACATGTATAGGCTAGGGCTTGCCGACGCAGCAATCTGTAGGAACTGCAAGGGAGAACCTCAGACACTTCCCACGCCACTTCAATAGAAGACCTGAGATCCGAGACATACTGTATTTCACGACAGAAACCGAAAGATTTGCCAGATCATATCCACATTTGAGTATGTTCACCTTTGATCCTCCCAATATTTGTATGTCCCAAACCTAGCCTATATATTCAATTCTGACGCTTTAAAGAAACGAATACAACGGGTCCAACTAAGTCTCACGCTTACATAGCACACCACAAAACCCAAACCCAGACTAACTGCGTGCAAGTTTTCAGGAACCACACCAGTTCATATTTTAATGGCGGTTATTTACTTACTTAAGGTGGCGCTACTGTTCGGGGTGGATCTGGGCCTCAACCAACAAGCATCTGCAGCCAGCTGCCTCCAGTTTCCCACGCCAAGTTGATTTAGATCCCCTTCCACTTCCTCTACGGCGCCATCCTTCGGCTGTGGATTCCCAGATTTTCCGGAGCATTAGTGTTAATTCGCTCAACATGATCAAGCCACCTTCACTCTTCTGGCTAAGTCGACGTCGCTGTAAAGCCCGTACAGTTCGTCATTGCAGACGGAACCGAAAATAACCCGAAGAAATTTCCTCTCGAAATAGCTGAAAGCGACCTCATTAGTACTAAATGTCCGAGTCACAGTCGCAGTCAATGACAGAGAAATTCGGCAGCAATAATGGTTGGTAGATAATATTATCACTTCTTCTGCATGCAGCGAAGAAAATGTTACGTATACGCCACCGCTCAATCATTGGTTCATTCGTTATACTGGACCACAACTTTAATTGGACGGACAAGTGAGAGATTGTGCCTCTGGTGTTGATGCGAGAGTTTTATACTATTCTTTCAAGAACGATGTGAAAGAAGTCGCATGACAGCGTGTCGACTTGCCTAACTTCTTTTTTGACATAAAAGGTCTCGTTGAGGTCTTGACCGGCCTTGATGGGGCAGCGTGCATTCTTCATCGTCATCCTGCACAAATGGACGAGTTTGGCAGGGATGCCAAAGCAGCTTGCCTCTATAGAAGCCGTCAAAATAAATAAATAAATAAATAGCTGGAGCGACAGCTCGGGATGAGCCAAGGCCTAGGTTCTCGCAACCATTCATGTTGTACGTGTTGTATTATTTGCACGAATGGAAGGAACCTATAATTTATTGCCGACTCCGAACGGCGAAGTGAAAGGCTCTTTTATGACAGATTATACTCCCGGAGGATTGTCATTCCCCGACGAGAGGTGGTGCCGCGAAAAATGTTCGGTGTTTTCCTGGCTGGGGCTTGAACCCACACCGCTCGGTCAGCAGTCCAACGCACTAACCACTGAGCCAGGGCGATGCCGACATGCACAGCCTTAAAAACGACGAAAAGGTGGTGCTTATCGATTTGAAGTTCCTGGGTTTTCTCTAAGATCTGGCGCAGTGTGAATATTTGGTCGATGGTGGACTTTCCTGGCCTGAAGCCACACTGATATGGACCGATCAAGTTGTTGACAATCTACTTCAGGTGTTCACAAAATATGGCAGACATGTTAAGCAGACTGATACCTCTGTAGTTGGCGCAACAATGCATACTTTCCTCTGACCATATTTAAAAGTTATAGCCTTGAACAGCTCATTGGACGAAAGTTCGAAAAACCCTCATAAAAAGGGAAATGGTAGATTGGAAAATGAACATCTCTTAGGTCGTCTAATTCAGACACAATGGTAAGTCGCAAGAGTAAAAGAGACGATGAGCAACTCTAAAGAAGCCAATATTGTCGTCAAAGAACAATCCCTGATATGTTACTCTGACTATCTTCCAAGGGAGAGTAAGCGATGATTTTAGTTCCATTTCTGCAACGAAACGTAATCGGAAAATGCGACTAGTTATGTAGTGGCTACTGCTCGATCTATTTCCGAGTCCGTTGTCAACACCCTTACTCTTGTCTCATCTGCTGGGTGGCAACCTTCTGTCGATGGGCACACAGATAGACAGCGGTCCGTTAAACATCGACCAGTTATGTATACCTTTAAGAGTTCTTCATTTGTCATATGACGAAAACCCACATTGAATCGCACCTCATTCAGTACAGTGACTAAAATAGCTGAGACATGTACATAGAGTGGATGAGCCCCAGCGCTCCAACCTGGAGAACCTACACAGGTGAACTTGGCATGTGAAAACGGAGTTAGCTAGCTAACGACTGTAGCGCCATCATACGTTAGTAATTACGTCCGACCAATTTGGCGCCTACAAGTATACCTGGAGGCTGAGCAGAAGTAATGGCTGGATCTACATAGGTTTATTATCTACGATAGTCCTAAACAAAAAGTCACTATATCGTACCCGAACACTCCTGTAACTAGACGAACTACTCTCTCACCAAGATGATCTCTTTAGTCGTAGCCAAACTTTTTAAGATTCGCTTCCAAAATTTTAAGAGGATTCATGCCAAAAGACATGTCTTCATCTATGTACATATGTAATAAACTTTCAAAAGGAGAAGCTCTCGACAGTAGTTTTATTTTAAATTAAAGCTCAGTCTTTTTTTCATTCATGAGCCTTGTGTATTTCGTCAGGAAAGAAAGTTCAATGTAATCAATCTTCAATATGCGTACACTTAGGCCCAGCATACATACGTATACACTTTCTCCGTAATCAAGTGAAGGAGGGAGAACGTTACGAAAACTTCTCGGAAGTAATTAAAAATCCTACAATAACTACATATGTTTACGTCCCAGCTCAAATCATCTTTGCACGAGTGGAACAAAGGAGTTCGTTCTGTCAGAAATTTCATAGAATCAAGGTAAATGGGAACCTAATCACCCACGCTGAACTACTTGTGTACCTGTGACATAGTCAGAAAGCAAACAAACATGATGAATGGCATTAGAAACAGTCAGCCCACGCTGTTTTTGACAAATGGACTTATGAAGAGTTGCTACTTTAGCCTTTTCCGAAATAGCCACATTCGTACTTTTGTTTGGGAGTCTCCCAAAGGGGTTAATGTCAACCCAGGTGGTGTAATATTTTCTCGGCATAAACAAGCGTCTGTTTTTCTCATTAGTCCACACAGCACATAGCACGCAGCACACCGAGTAACATAAACACTGGGTGATGTATCTCACAACTCTTATGGTATCATTAATTGCTCGGATTATGGACTCTTATGTTTTATCTCCGACACCAGGGATGGATTGGATGTTTGGGTTTCAGATTATGTATGAAACAAACTGGGAATACAGTTTGAAATTGTATAAGAGAACACATCAAGTAGACTAATGAACAAAACTGCTCTAGTCTGGGGGATCTTCAAATTCAGCCCTTTAGAATCAAGACGACGAGAATAGGGAAGAAGCACGACCAATCGTCTAAAAACAGATGGCAAAACTATGAAGATTAAAGCCATACTCACAATCGACCACGAGTGGATATATTATTTTCCTACAAGGAAGGTGCTAGATAAAGGCAATGGGGCTATGAGACGGAACCTATGGCCTTGGCATTCCTAGACGACATCGTGGTGTTTGAAAGGACCTTCGAAGAACATTTGACTACCTTCAATATGATACTTGACTGATTCATTAAGTCAAATTTAACGAGAAGGAAGGCAGTGAACGGTCTGACGCAGCCAGCGCCAAAAGGCGTCACTGTCCAGATCTCCGATCCAGGAGCGATTCAGGAGTGATGCTGGATAAAGAAAACTTCTTTGGTCAAAGCATGTCGAGTCGAGGACATCCAAGAAGCTCTCAGACTTGTGGCAGTGTAAGTGTGCCTTTGGCTGATCACCGAAAAAGGACCTTTTGGATCTGTACAGCTATGATAAGACCGTTTCAAGATTATGCGTCGGTTGTTTGGTGGAAGAAGCTTCGGGTATTATCCGACTGCCTACTGCACTAAACGGCTTGTCTCGGCTGCACGGGAGCTTTTCCGAGTACGTCGAGCTCTGCTCTAGACGCTCTGCTGGATCCATCTCCCCTTGATATTTACATATATCATGGGCTGTACTGTCAAAGCAATCTATCGTCTTAGACGGGGCGGCTTTTGGTATCATCCGCACTGGAGTCTTGATGATCTTGCGCGAGACTTATCCACCATGGGTATGCCGTCGGATGCAATGACACCAGAATTTCGGTTGCTGTACAAATTTAAAGTCGTCTCGAGTCTGGGCCTGGACGGGGATCTAGTCGAGTCTTCACAGATGGCTCCAAAAGTCATCGTTTCGGTGCTCGTGTCTTCGTGGAGGTCGATATCACCAGACTTCACTACTCTTGGGGCAAGCATGCCTCTTTCTTAAAGCAGAGATCTTTGCTATCCTAATGGCCACCGACTATTTTGTTAAGAAAAGGTGGAGGGGTCGGAGCTTAAGGCCTTGCTCAACCCTTTAACCAGTTCTAAAATAGTGCGAGAATGCAAGAACTCCCTGAATTCGGTCACAAGGCTGAACTCTTTAACTCTTATCTCGGTCCCAGGTTACACTGGGATCTCTGAAAATGGGATCTCCAATAAGTTTGCTGGACAAGGCTCAGAGGATGTTTTCTCAGGACATGAACCTGCGTTGGGTCTTTTCGCGTCCTCGGTCAGGGCCTCCATTTACGATTGGGTTTCTTACAAACACAATTATGTATGGCACTGCTCTCCAGGATCCAGGCAGAGTAAACGAATGCTCCTTAACGTCTATAAGAAATCAGCGGCATTCTTGCTGTCACTCAGCAGAAGAGACTGCAGACAACTTATTGGCGTTCTAACGGGACATTTCGCTTTTGCCAAGCATCTTAGGGTATTAGGCTTAAGTGACACTACAATCTGCGACACCTGTGTAACGACGATACTTCGGTTCATTTCCTTTGCAATTGTGCTGCCTTTTCCTCTGATCAGGTGGCGGATTTTCGATGCTGTTATGATGAGTGCTGATACTGTAAGCTCCTCATCATTGGAGTGCCTTCTCGGCTTTCTTCGAAAGTCGAGTAAATTCCAGTAAAATGGATAAAAATTTGGTTCTGCTTTCTGGTAGTACAATGGATCACTTGCGTCTGAGTTGTCCAGCAAAACGTTTCCAAACCCGGCAAAAAAATGTCTTATTTAAGGGAAATTCGACTTCTGCGAAAGAGGTTCACAAATAGTGTTCGAACCAATTCAGAAGAGAAAAGATGGGGTATTACCCTTTGGCAATTATTTTGTCATTGTCCGATATTCTCCACTGCATGTCTATTTACGCATTGCCATCTCAATCGATGTTCTCCTCTGGACTGGAGCCTTCATCCTCCCGAACATCCTTGGAGAACCTTTCTTCCAGGAGCTTACACAAATGCTTCGCTGTGTTGCGAATATTTTGTACAACATATCTACAGTTTGCCAGCACCCTAAAGGAATCCTAATACTGTCCATGCTGAGGACGTCGACACTCCTCCCACACTAAGCGAAAGACTATACCAGACACAGTCACTGGTAAGCGAGGTCTGGGAGTTAATCCCAAACCGAAATTGTGCTTTTCACCGGACAAGATCAGCTCCAGTATTCAAAAATCTATGCATGACGGAACTGATTCGACACTTAAACGAACGGCAAAATACATTGGCATAATCCTACACTCAAAATTTACTTGAAAAGACAAAATCGAGGACCGTGTAAAGAAGGCTTTGGTCCATGGTAGAACTGCCATCAGTAGTGCGAATGTAGTTTAGTATCGAAGGACTAAACCAAATGGCCAATCGCGTTACAGTGATGGGGACAACTTCCTGTTGCCAATTACGTCCTGAAGACGAATTTTTCGGATCTTTTTCCCCTTCCTTAGAATAATAGGAACAAACACCTACTATTTCCGATGGCCTTCAATCTCCACCGCCCTTAACTATTAGGAACTTTCAAATACACCCCTGAACTCAAATGAAAGGCAAATGCATGCACAGGGTATAGGGCTTTTTGCTATTTCGTTGCTCAGACTACGCACATTACTCATGTAACCTACCTCCACCTCTGCTTGTGAGCACTGCCTTAGACCTGATTAGCAACGTCTACATTCTTGGAATTTTATTATTAGTCTCGCATACAGCGCCTCCGCGATGGCACGGGGAGAGACTCTAATGTCAAACAACAAATTATAGCACGTGGAATATGCGCGTTATTGGCTGGCTGATGCGTGTGATGATGTACACGCTTGACACCCCAACCGAAAATCTAATTAAATCCGACACAAATATTTGACCCAATAACAACGCACTCAGGCAAGAACAGCCACTCCCCCGTTTGGGTTGAATTTAATTGACAAATATTGTACCCTTAACAGGGATATGCGCGTACACATCCTTTATGCGAGTTTTATGTCTCTGCAAACTGACTTGTATGCAAAGAAATAACTTAGCCAGATGCTTTAACGCTCTTTTGTAACGGTTGACGTTTATGTAATAAGTCACCTGGGCTATGCTCAGTCGGATAATAAGGTCGAGACGGAAGGGGTTTCGCTCATTGGACGGGGGGAAGGTCTAAGTACAAATTAAATTAACAGACAGAAGGATTTAAAGAGGTGATGACTGTCAGTTGGTTTTTGGCAGAGACGGACATATCTTTAATGCACTCCCTACACTGGATGAAGAGGTTTTTGCCTAAGTATTTCAAGAGGCTACAGTGGACACATGGTCTGCAACAGATAAATCGACACAAGTGGTAAAGTGTGTAGTGAGAGTATGCGATGCATAAATGGCTACGAGAGTAAACACAAGATCGCGAAACCTCGTAGAACGTGACATAGAGTATTCTGTTCTATATTAGGGGCCCTAAATGCACACTGCGACCTATGAGATCTATTTTGGTGGCCCGTATGGTTTAACCAGAGCTTTGATTGAGGTTTTTGATAAACCTCCGATAGCCTTAGGTTCGATTTCCCGAATTTCTGCTGAATTGACCGAGGCCCGCGTCAAGTGGAGTAATCTTTTCCTTGCAGCTCCTGAACATACGTACAGAATATGTTCAGCGGGTTTCCACAGAACCAGCTGACTCGTCTTTGGTGAGATCAAGTAGAATCTTGACTTTGTACAGGTTGGGGCTGACGAACTTTTTCGCTTGTCTAAGGCCATGAAGGTTGGCCCAGTAGTCAGCGTATTTGTTGATCTTCCTTTGTGTTGGAGTAGGCATTGTTGTCGTTAGAGCAAAGAAACTACATAATATCGGTGGTCAAAAGGAATAGGCTCTTACTACGAAACACGGCAGAGGTATAGCGTATATCTCGAGGAACTGCAGGCAGTTTATTCATAACCTCTAAGGGAAACAGATCAGATCTAGGCAGCCCGACACTACTAGAGCTATACAAGTCTCAGCCTATCTAAAACTGGATGATTCGCCTTTAACACTTTTTTGCCGGATTTGGAAACGCTATCCTGGAGCACTCAGATGCAAATGGTCCATTGTACTAACAGAACGTAGGACCGAGAACTTACCCCTTTCACTGGAACTAAGGACCTTACAGTATCAGCACTCACCACATCAGCACCGAAAATCTGCCACCTGATGAGAGCAAAGACAGGACAATCGCAAAGGAAATGATCCCAAGTATTGTTGCCCTCTCCACAGGCGTCGCAGATAGTGGTGTCACTTAAGCCTAACTTATTAAGATGCTTGACAAAAGCGAAGTGTCCCAGCATCAGCTTCACCGAGATTTTGTGTGCAGACAACTCCACCCACAGCAGAGCCAACAGGAGAAGGGCGTATCAGTTGCACACACTCTTTCTTCAGCAGATGCCTGACCGAAAGCTCTTTTCTTCCTGTTTGAGCCCGAATAGTAGAAAACCCGTCGATTCCAAGAACTGAGTTGGTTCCGGTTGCAATACCTTCCGCTGACCTAATCTTCTTTCTATTCCGCACCAAAAGAGGACTGCGCTCGGTGCTTGCACCTTCAGCTGGTTAAGCCTCTTTGCGCCGCGCGAACGGAGCTTTCCTTCTTTTCCTCCTCCTCTGGCTTTTAGACAGGAGCCCATCGGAGTGCGTCGCTTTTAGAGCTCGTTCAGCTTGCGTTTCTAGAGTCAAAACGTCAACAAAAGCACTACGACCAGCTACCTATCGGGTAAAACCTTCCCGACACTTTCTTCTTCCTTCTAGTTCATCCTCACGAACGAGTCAGAGAGTGAACCGTAGTACCGTTCAGATGCGAGCCCTGTGCCCTGACCTGTATCGTCACCTGAAGAGATGAAGAATAAATGTATGTTGGTTGAGACCTCCAGAATCCGTCCTTCGACGGTTGTCAAAAAGACCACGAGTGGGTTTTCGCTTTCGCGAGTATCTCCTGGGGTAATAATTCTAAAAGGTTTATCCAACATACTTCTAATTGACAGATTTAATGTCACAGTCAAGACGTGGACTTTTGTCGCCTCTTACGACAGGTATACCCACCTTGCTCGCAAAATATCTTCTGAATACCAGATCGCTGGAGATAGGAGGGCAATGAGGTCGTTAAAGAGCATAAGAGGATATCAATGCATTTTGCCTTAATTTTCTGTTACTTAGCCATCATTCATCAGACATTGCAAGCTAGAGTTCAACTCTTGGGAGCACTTAAGAAGCTTAAGAAGCCTCAAGACTGGGTAGATATCTGGTGTCGATTAACAACTTTTTACATTGAGCAAGTTGCTATTGCTCAATCCAAGAAAAAAGTCAAAAGGATACTTGCCAAATTTGCTGAGAATATTAAAAGAACTGCAATGCATACCACTGGGAACAAAATGTCCTTCGTGATTCGTAATGAATTTTTGCCAAAGAGTCACAAAATCCTTGCAATTTGCTTCAGTGCCTAGAGATAATTCAACAAGCTTTGCTGAACATCTCTCAAAACACAAATGAATTCCACCCCAAGTCACAATGCAGCCAAGCACAAAGCTATTTATTCAAAGCCCAATCCCAAGATGCCTTATGGTTGCCCCCTTTTACTTGAGACTGAATCCAAACGAATTAAAGGAAGTCCCTCTGTATGATTCTCTTCTTATGTAAAGCTATCTGTGTAGGTGCCTACAACAAAAATTCCGCCCCGACTTCTTAAAAACTAGGACTTCATAGACGGGGCAAGGAGTCGAACTCCAAATGAGCTGTGAATGTAAAGCAAAAACCGTCTTAAGATTGCCAATATTTTTAATTGAAACCCTACTTTGAAGCAATTTACATCAATTGGCAGCGTAGGGCCACACCGGGGATAGGACAAGACAACGGCGGATTGATTAAAATTGAATTAAACGATTAAAATTCGGTAAAATTAATGGAAACCGCTTTCCAAAAAGTTCCCTCTCGCCTTGGGGTGTGTGTTTGTGTGTGGATTTGGGTTTTCGCCAATTAAATCCATGGTTCCTGCGAAGGAAAAAAATAAATTAATTAATTTTCAGATGAAGCCACGGCAATTTATAATAAGCCCTTTCATGGCAAAATGCCATGTGAACTTATCAAAATAGATGGAGCTGTGCTTAACATGATATCTGTGGCACAGAGAGCTGTTGGTAGTGCTGACGTTTTTGACGGAGCCCGATGACAGGTTTTTCAGTTGCCAAAAGTAAATTGTTGTGTCAGACAGACTGAAATGTTGTACCTGTCACGTAAAGTGAATGACCGCCGGGAGCAGCCATCAAGCTAGGTGAAGCTTTGAAGCTGAAGGTATTGTGGGAATGAGCTCTAAAGCATTCTATCGATTACTATAGGGTATAAGCAATTCGTGGTCGCCATGGCTCAGTGGTTAGTGCGTTGCAGTGCTATATTTGTTTTGTTGTTGGGAAGTATAGGCCGCTCACAACGACCTCTAATAAGCAATTTAGGTTAACCAACTTACCAGTGGGACGAAATGTTGTCGTAGCAAGCATGCTTTCCTGCATCTCCACATATATAAGAGAATATTGACCACATTAGGATTAAAGCGAACTTACTCACCAGTACACTTGCCCGCACGTTTTAACCCTTGTTGTAGCTGAGGTACGGCTTCAGATATCCCGAACACAGTAAAGAGAGGGTAATACTATGAGAATCGTTAATGTCAGAAGGCTACGATCGCAAGAAATCGCCAAAGTTTTTTTCGATCGAGTATCCCTTACTCGCCGTGTTCGCCGTGACTCAGTGGTAAGTGTGTGTGTTCAAGCCCCAGCCATGTCCATCGAAAACTGTTTGCGGCACCACCTCTCGTCGAGGAATGACAAGCCTCCGAGAGCACAATTTGTCATGAGCGAGCTTCTCGATTCGCGGTTCGGAGTCGGCCATAAATTGTAGGTCACTCCATTCATGCAAGCAATACACCACGCACAACATGAATGATTGCGAGAAGCTTGGCCTTAGCTCACCTCGAGCTGTCGCGCCAGCTATTTATTTTTTTGTATCCCTTACTCTTTCTAGAGGTCTTGTGCCACCAGCATAAAATATTGAAGACCAGTAACCATTCTGCCAAAAAGACGTCAAAGATGCCGCGTCTGATGTTCTTGGTTTTTCTTAGCCACCACAAAGGCAAGCACATGCATCGAAACACTTGTCTATGAATTTGACTGTTGCGCTACTGGTCCATTCTATGTTACAGGAAGATCAGTAGTCAGCCGACCAATCGCTAGCTCAGCTTAAATAAATGGGTACCTTGTGACATTCGTCACTGCTCACTTAGACTAGCAATAGGGTCCATCTTCTAATTCTCCCCCGGGAACCTGTAAAGAGAAGGGGAGCAGGCGGTCCCTCAGCTCGATGTCATGCAAGTCCTTAAGTTCCGTGAAGAAGTAACTACCAAGAGTCCTCCTTCTTCTACTGGCGAGGGCAAGACATTCACACAGCAGGTGACGGACAGACTCGATTTCTTCCTCGTCCTTATAACTTCTGCAATAGTCGTTGTGATGTATGCCGAGACGCTCCGCATGAGTACCAGAGAAAGAGATCTCTTCCTATTATAACCCGTCCATAAGTTTTTAGCCATTGCACATTTGTCCAGCTGGATCCAACGTATATTGGCCTCGTCTTCAACGAGCTTATTGAAATTTTCGCAAAGGGAAGTGCTTGTGAGGCAGGCAGCGATTCTCCCATTCGTGCAAGCTCGTCAGCCCTTTCGTTACCTGAGATATTCATATGTATGTCCTGGTACCTAACATAAGATCGCCATATTGATTCTCAACATCTCATCTTTAGAAGCTTTTTGCAGATTCCTACAAGCCTCGATCTAGTTATCGTGGACTCCAGAGCCTTAAAGGCTGTCTGGTTCTCGATGTAGACCGTTATTGTGATACCCTTCTCGGACAGTTTCCGAGGCCTCGATGATGGATGTGATCTCGGCCTGAAAAACCAATCGCCTTCTCCTCGTTATACTATGTATATACAGACACTCTGATTACTTGCGGTAGTTGGACTGCAGGGAGTGCTATAGCTCGAGGAGCACGACTAACGACTAAGGATGACTAACACGTCGTCAGAGGAGCATGGATTGAAATGCCTCGTTACGACAATACTTCCTTGCATCAGTTGATAATTTCTCCATTTTTTTGCAAATAATCTCTCTCCAGCTTTTATTTTAGCAACTTCCTTGAAAAGTCCGATTTGGTTCGCATTAGAAAAAACTTAAAAATGTTCCAACCTTCTGGCCACACTTAAAGTATTTTCAAAGGCAAATTCACATTCGACATGACAACACAAGGACAACTAATTGAATGCGCTCAACCGCATAATCACGTTAACACCTAAGCATAAGTGAATCTCAGCGCATTTAAAACTGCCACCACAATTCACTTAGATTCCTTTGTTCCCGGTTTATCGTGCGCCTCTTTCAAAAAACTTTCAAAACTCAATTAACCAATTTGGTTTCAGCAGCATTCCGTGTCAAAGAAGTAAAATCGCATGGATTCGCACATTCTCGCGCCTGCCATTATGCATGGCTGGATCTGTGTTACTTGTGGGCCTACGAAGGCTGTAAAGAGCTCTTTGAATGCTTTGATGATTTGAGTGGATAAACGAATGAAAACTGTCAGTTTAATTCTACTAAAAGGGATGATGGCAATGTGTACATCATGCGAAAACGAAAAGGCAGACGAACTGGCTCGGCATGGATCGGCTTCGTAAAGTGAGCACACCCACACATCGATAAAAATCCCTATCGGTGTATTGAAAGGTAACATCGACCACAAGATGTGAGAGTTAACCAACAACTCATGGACCGCCAGAGGCGACTGGATTATATCCTGCAGCTTATGGCAGAGAATCGACCAGAGTAAGACAAAATGTCTCCTGGCTTTGAATACAAAAGATACTGACATCCTAATAGGTGTACCAGACTCGGCATCAACTCCTCAGATTGCTGCAGGAGTTGTCAGGATGCGGAAGAAACGGAAATCATCAAGCACTTACTCTGTGTCCCAATTTCCAAAACCGCCGACTCTGACACATGGGAAACAGACTATTTGGAGAACTGGGAAACCTAACAAAAGTACCAATAACGAACAGTTTTGCGAAAGACCACCCATCTAGAGTCCAAGGTTGGAACATAGATCACAACATAAAGGGGAACGCAATGGACCAGTAGGGCCCCGTGGATGCGCAGTCATTAGACTGAGCACTTCTCCCATAACCTATCTTAACCTAAGGCCGTCTTTCGAAGTGCTCGTGGTCGGGTACCATTTGAAAACCTATTGACATTCCCACTGGAATGAAAACCGAACCCTTGTTTTGCTCTTCAACAATATTTAGTTCACAACCTGTCGTGAAAGGGAAATTGCGATGCACTCTCTACTACGTGGAGAGACAGGAAAAATAAGGAGCTTCGTGTAGTATTAAGTTTATAACAGTGTTGGGATTGGCCTAGCTTTGGTATAAGCATCAAACTTGTCGAGGTTAAGCTAAGAATGGTTAGGGTAGGTCACGGATTATTTTCCGATCTCTCTCTAGGATAAGGGCCAAAGTCCTCGGACTAATGTTTCTCTTTCTTCTTTTCTTTCTTTTCTTTCTTTTCTCTCCGTCCGTGGTCAAAATTGGGGAATTACTTAGTTCAAGGTGAGGTTGACAAGAAACATCCTCGTCCGACTAGGTAAGCTGAGCCGCCGCCTGCGTACCACGTCTCCCTCTCCACCGAAGCTTCACAAGTGAAGTCATTAAATTTCAACAATTTCATTATAATACAGCTCTGCTTGCTGGTAGTGGGATGCGCCTGTTATTCCGTCTGAACGCTCTAAAATATTATCTCAAGAGTTTGAAATAAGTCGATAGACAGATGCATTTGTATATGAGATGAACAGACATGTCAATAAGACAACTCAGACAACTCCTGGATATAGCTAAGAATCAACGCTCCTTAGAACCAAAACTAAAATAAATACACCTTCACAAGCCTTCTGCACCCACTCCAGCCCTGTTCGTCGTGCATGTGCATACATTGAATGAACAGCACTTCTACTCAGTTAAGATGCCTCAAAAGAACCACATCCCTTCCAAAAGTACAGGTAATGCATGCAGCAGAAAATCTAACACAAGAAAGTTTTCCAATTTATAAAGTTTTTGTCAAAAGACTCGGTGATGGCGGGGTGTTGGTTAAACAAGTGCCTGCTCAAAGCGAGCGTAGGAGGATGATGACTTGCCTTAATAATGCTTGAATTGGATTAATGAGCGAAAAAGAATGTTTTCCAATGCATGAATTCTTTGTATGAGATTTTGATGAACAAAAGGATTTTCTTTCATCGAGAAGAAACCGTATTTTGCACTAGAAAAGGAGTTTGTCAACTTTCCTGAATTCAGGAAGTCAGGCTGTTCTTGAAGTTGTCAAACTATTTCATTTCGATTTTGAGAAATGTTTGATGAAAAGCTAGTGAGTGTACATATATGTATCATCAAAGTGGAATATTTTTCTAATACTGATCATGGCAAAGAAAACCATCAAGTCACGGAGGGCATTCCTTAAGGATCAGCACTTTTTCCACTGTTGTCGAGTGTTTGAAACAGCAATGTCATGGTAAGCGAGCGTTGAAAATTAAAAAAAGGCAAAATTAGACGGCAAAAAGACACAGGTTGTATCACTGTACAACCTGCGATTGTCGCTCAGGAGATTGAATGAGCTGAAGTATCTCTACACATTGGCATAGACGAGTGAGGCGCAGTTAAAAGATGCCACGTCAGATTTTGCACACTTTTGGTATATATTCGGGTCAACTTAAAATCTGTAGGCGATCGAACGGTGACGTATACGCAACATTTTTTTATCGAGTGCAAAAGAAGTGGTAATATTGATGGCAAACCATCAGTGCTGCCAAATTTTTCTATCATTGACCGTAGCTGAGTCTTGGACACTCAGTACTAAGAAATATCAACGACTGAGCTGTGACGTATACGCAACATTTTTTTCCCTGATTGTGGAAGAAGTGGTAGTATTGGCTACAAACCATCATTGCTGCCAAAAATCTTTGTCAATGACTGTGACTGTCACTCGGACATTCAGTTCTAACAAAAATTAACGATTGAGCTGTGGCATATACGCAACATTTTTTCTCCAAATGCGGTAGAAGTGGTCATATTGCCAACAAACCATCAATGCTGCAGAAATAGGATATTTAGATAGCCGGAGTGGATAATTGCTACAGATTGTGATTGGTTGAAAGATTGTTCATTTCCCCTTTTAATGCAGACGTGCATTAGCGATTGACATTGATACATAGCACTGGTACAACAAAATGAGTCATAGAGAGGATTCAGTGGACTTTGGTTTTGAATGCTGTGAATTGCAGTGAGAGGCAGTATAGTGCGATAAACATTCCACATTTATGATGTATGACCGCGGCAAACATTCTTCTTTTTCACAGGAGCAACCAAATACAGGTTGTGTGGTCGCCGTGGCTCAGTGGTTAATGCGTTGGACTGCTGACCAAGCAGCGTGGGTTCAAGCCCCAGCCAGTAACACCGGACATTTATCGCGGCACCACCTCTCGTCGGGGAATGACAAGCCTCCGGGAGTATAATCTGTCATGAAAGAGCTTCTCACTTCGCCGTTCGGAGTCGGCAATACAATACAAACAATACAACACGCACAACATGAATGGTTGCGAGAAGCTAGGCCTTGGCTCATTCCGAGCTGTCGCGCCAGCTATTTATTTATCTTTTTTTTTTAACCAAATACAGGTTTGAGTAGAACATGAAAAGCATTTTCTGCGTTCCGAGTATTACGCCTTCATAGCTACCTATGATCATTTTTATTGTAATTCGAAGCTGGGATCGACAAGACCGCAAAGTAACAACATGTGGACTTCAGGCAGAGAATCATGCGATTCAAGAATGCGCCAATTTGATTCTCGATTCTGGAATGCGAACTGTCACCGTCGACATAGTCACGGATAGTTAAGCAAGCCCGTAACTAGCTAGGTGCTGAACGAAGCTGAACTCCCTCTGAGAATTCGCGAGCTCTGTTAGAAATTTTCACCTAGAATCAGCTCCAGCGTTAAGCAGAAAGTAAGCTCCCTTCAAAATCTTCTAAGCCCTCTCGAGATTCCAATCCTAGTTGAGAGCATGCAGTCAAATCAGTCTTGCCCTGCTTCGATGCTCCAAGACCTTGAAGTGGAAACAAAGTCAAGAGTATCCTGGGCATAAGGTAATGTGATTCTTCAAAAACCTGACAAGGAGAAAATTGTAGTTTAAGGATATTCGAATCGGTTCCGGAGACACAGTACAATCGGTGTACAACGGTTGTGACTAACATGCGGTTGTATGTGATGATTGTATAGTGCGTTAGCAAGCATACGCTGGTTGTACCAATATCGCACGGTCCAACGCTTTAAATCGAAATCCTGCGGTTATCTGCTGGTTGTATGGAAATCACATGCAGTGTGTGTGTGCTACATGAAACTGTTGTACCGATAATGTACCATCCTAGGTCATTTCAACGGTTGAACAACTACTGTATCGTGTATTCCCAACTTAATAGGAGAGACGGTGCAGCATTTTTGGACCTCAAGTCCTTAGAGATGGTAGACATCGTTCACTTTTATCTGACCCATCCCAGAAACGAATGAGAATCACTGTAAAAATCAATAAACAGCGTTTGACAAAAATATCTGTGGATATACCACGTTTCGCAAATGATTTCAAATGAATGTCGACGCCTGTCCGAGATTAAACCGATTTCCGTTCGCATTGAGCCAGATGATGCGCCAAATGAAAGCACCAACACCCCGATGCAAATTCAATCAATTTAATTACGTCAAACTAATTGCCAAGTATGCTTCCATGCACCAGATTCAGCACAGAAGCTCAGGCAGCAGGCGAAATCACTCAATCGGAAATGAGCTCCGCCAGACCGGTTCACGCTCATTAATTTAATTAGCAACTGTGTACACAGTTTGTTTTAAAGACACCAGCGTCATTAAGATGTCCATCAACTCCTGTGCTACTTGGTTAATTTAAATCCATTAAATTGAAGCCCACCCCCTCTTTGGCTCTACCAGTGGTCAGCCGGCGGCGATGCGCATAATTTTCGGCGAAATGAGAAGCACTCTGCGAGGTGTTTGTCCATAAAACACTGCACTACTGGTTCCGGAATAATTACCAAACTGCGGTCTGCAGATTTTTACGTTCATGGCGGAACAGCTAAATGTAACACAGTTCCTGGCCATTTCGTGCAGCACCCCCTGAAGATAATGAGCTGTGTCCATAACAAAACCACAGACCAACCACCATAACCATCGCGCTGTAATCGGGCCCATCACCACAGGACGAGAACACATCCTTTGAATGGTAATGTAATGAGATGTTAACATGCAATGCCGTTACGCTTAAACTTTACGGCTTGGCATACCAGCGACACGGGGGCTGGGTGTTACGCAGCCAGACATCATCATCCCTCAATTAATTGAATTTCACTTTTTGTTTTTGTCTTGTTTTTCGCTTCCAGGACCATCGTCTCAGGAGGGACGGGGACCGTAGAACTCCCAAAATGTATCTAAAAGAAAATTCGCAATTTCCGACGTCTCCACCTCGGGAAAAAATAACGCGTTAACGCATCAACCTACATATCTCTGACGGGAAAAATAAAGTATCCATCCGGTGTTAGGCAAATGAAGGGTGCGTGCGAGTGTGTATGTGTGTGTGTGTTCGGCCGTGTGATGGATAGGAAGGTGAAGCTCTGGGAAAGCGTTTCGTATTTTTAGACAGTTTCCAGCTGTCAACAAAGACAGATTACTTATGGAGATTACGGAAGCCTTTCTGCTAAGCGGTTTAGGGATTTGCAAAGGTTATTAGGAAACAAATTCGATGTACGAAACGACTGATCTTGTTTAAATCTGGGATCTGCATCCTTATCTTTAAGTCGATTCAATCCTTTACTCCATCTAATGCTTAATGATTAATTTTTTTTTCTTTTGTAGGAGAATGCCGAAAGTTCAGTGCAGAAAGTCCTTTACACTATGAATGGGCGATGAGGATAAGAAAACCAATGGATAGGCAATGGATGAATCCATTATAGGGGAACCCATGCAACGATTAATGAGTTCCAGATTAACTTCATTCCTTTCCTGATAATTAGCAGATTAAGCAAGGAACCCATAGCGGAAGAACAAAAATGACGAAACCGAGGAAGTGAAGTAGAAGTAGGTTCAGTCATGGAGGAGTGAGTTTAAGAATCATTTGCCAGTTCATTAAACAATGGAATTGCACTTGTATCAAAGATGCATGACGGTATTCAAGGAACTGTCCTTTGTGAAGAGCGCTTGACTTTAATTACGTGAAGGGAAACTATTTCTAGGGAAAACATTTCTAGGACGTTTATCCTAGAAAAACGTGGAGTGTTCTGAACGAAAGGAGGAAGAGGAGGAAAAGAAAAAGGAAGACGAAAGCGTCAAACGTAACTATCAACAACTGTCCTGAAAATAAGGAGCTAGTGACAATGAGTTTGCCGAAAATTTTTCAACACAAGTATCTGTGAAAAAACATCGATTCTATGGCCTATATACAGGTCAGGTTAGGTAAGAGAAGCTGTCAACATAGCCTGTGCACTTTGACCAACAGTAGTTTTATTGTGATGCCCCAGGATCTAAGAGGAATTCTCGTTCTTAATCGTATAGCCAATGGGAACTTAAAATAAAGCGAATTAGTTTTCCTATATCTTGTTGTACCAAAATTGTCAAAAAAGAAGGCAAAAGTACAGAGGAGATGGAGGATCGTCTCATCCTCTTCCTCGTCCCTGCAGCCTCTACAGAACTTATTTGCAGAAAAGCCCAGGCGAGTGGCATGTCTGACTATGAGGTAGTGTCCTACTGTCTACTGAGGGCCAAATTTGTCTACTAGTTTTAAAGGTGGTGTCACTGGACGACCCTAGATTGGCTAGTGGCTCTCCGAGGTTCTCTTCTCCAGGAAGAATCTGTATTGTAGCACCATTATTGGCGAGTTCATCGGCCTTCCTGGAATGTCTCTATGTCCTGAAACCCAGCAGAAGAGTATGTTGAATTGCTCTGCCATCTCTACAAGAGACGAGCGCCAATCTAGAAAGTTTTTGTATGTTATGAAGACTATATCCATGGACTCAATGGCGGCCTGGCTGTCTGTGAAAATGCAAGTATCCCGAGTAGATATTACATTCCACCTTAGCCAAAACATGGCATCCTTTATCGCCATGATCCCGGGGCTTAGATCAACGGAGAAAACATCTCCACCCACACCATCTTTGGTTTTACCCTTTTTTTTATCTTCAGAGATGAGCATGTAGGCTTGAACCATTGCTTCTTTCTAAATGAAAAGATTAAGAGGAGGAAGGTTTATGGCAATTTTCAACGCTGCAGGGAGACCTGTTTTCGTGACTGTGAAGTTTGGCTTGTAAAGACTTTTGTGTTATTTTGAGGTCTAAGTCCCAGTTATCGCTAATAAGACTTTTGCTTGGCCACAGCGAGATCTTGGCTTTTTCTCTGTTTTGTGTGAGATGTGAGTTTCAAATGAGATTTGTATACAAAATTAAGCCAAAGAATTTGATTTCCCTTGAGAACTCTTAAGCTACGCAAAACGTGTTACCTCCCTGAGTTTACTCCATTTTTTTCTCAATGGTTTTCTTTAAATTAACGTTTAGGTCGTCTTATTGTCACCCTGTAGATGCGATTACAAATCGTTTCTTCAAATTCCCATACCTGGCCAAGGGCTGCTAAAACCACTACCTGCTCTTTCCAAGGCTCCTCAAAACGAAATTAAATTCAAATCCAAAGCCTGATTACATAAAATGCATACTCAGCTAAAATTTAATATGTTTCCGCCAAATTTCCATTCGATGCGTTTAATTTGCCAATGGAAATTCCTGTCCTCGCTGACCAGGTCTTACTTTGTGCAGACGAATTGAATTTTCAAAAACCAATTAAGCCGTAACAAATCCAATTATTCACATCGGAAAACACATATTTTCGATTTGTAATTATGCGATGCGTTTCGCATTCGGCATTTTGTCCAGCAACCTACATATGTATGTATTGTACATGCGGGAAACTAATAACGCTGGCAAGGCCCTGCTGCACTTGACCTCTAATTCTGTCTAACGAAGGTAAATTGAGCTTACATTACATGTTTCGAAATAAATAACAAGTCAGGATATTTTTGAGTTCTAATTTTATTTCAGGGAATTTCGAGGGAAATTCGCAATTCAGCCTTCACGCTGTATCTACTAATAGAGGTTTAGACGCTCCATCTTTAACTAAATTATACCCCATCAAGTACTCATTATTCCGATCTGATCCTTTACAATCAGTGCATGAGTATAACCGGGTGGGGAATGAGTTGGGATACAATTTCAATTCCTGCTAGTTAGCAGAGTTAGCGCTCTTTTCATTGCATTTTCCATAATCGCTCTACTGTTTTGAGAACATTTTTTTTTTTTTTTTTTTTTTTATAATTAACGCGCGCTAAAGGGGTTATGGCTACCCTTAAACGAGAGCACGGGCATTAGGGAAATTGGGGGAGAGACGTAGGAGATACCGATGCACGTTGGCCTTAAATGCCTGCGGGTTGCAGTGACGGGGAAACACAGAGCTATGTAGACTGTTCCACATTCGCGTTGTACGGCTTATGAAAGAATCTCTATATTTGACGGTACGCCCGAAATTAGGCTTAAGGGTAAACTGATGAGCATTCGAAGCTTGACGCGAATTGCGGGTGAAGAATTGAAGGGGCGGAATGCAACTGGCTATTTCTCTAGAGCACTGTTTGTGGAAGAAACGATAAAACAGTGAGAGACAGGAAACATTTCGTCGGTGTTCAAGCGAGTCTATTGACTTCGCAATGTCCCTGTCACCAATAAGTTTCAACGCGCGATTTTGGATTCTATCCAGAATGTGCAAGGTGGTTTTGGGTGCACCAGACCAGATATGAGCGTTATACTCCAGCTTTGGGCGAATGAACGCCTTATAAATTGAGGCCAGATCAGAAGGGGTAAAGTATTTTTTGCACCGCTTAAGGAAACCTAGACATTTCGCAGCATTTTTGGCGATTTCGAATATGTGGTCGTTCCAACGAAGTTTGTCAGTGAGACACATACCGAGAATGGAAAGTCTTTCGGTTTCGGCAATGCAGGTACCATTCATGGACAATGGTGGGATGTTAGATTTTCGCTTAAGTGACAGAAGACAGCATTGAGTTTTGGACGCATTGAATTCCACTCTATTGGTTGAACCCCATTTTATTATACTGTCAAGGTCGGAATTTAATGAGCTTAACATACGTTGCCGTTCCTCTTCTACGTCCGAAGAGCAAGGACGTGAGTTGGGGAACGAATATGAGAAGCTGAGGGTACTGTCATCAGCGAAGGAATGGATTGGATTAGAAGTTGCAGACAGGAGATCATTTATAAAAATGAGAAAGAGAGTCGGAGACAAAACAGAGCCTTGGGGAACACCAGCATTTATATGGTGAATTGCAGACTTGAAACCATCCAAAACAACTTGAATTGAACGGTTCGAAAGGTAGTTTCTAATCCATTGAAGAAGAGATACATCGATGCCATATGCACGCATTTTCGACAACAGAGCTTTATGCCAAACTCTGTCAAATGCTTTAGAAATATCAAGCGCAACAATCTTGCTTTCACCAAAGTGATGAATAGATTGGTTCCACTTCTCGGTGAGATATGCCATCAAATCACCAGTGGACCTGTTGCTACGAAAACCGTACTGCCGGTCATTGAGGAGTTTTCGTGAGTCACGATACTTCATAAGCTGACGATTTATCAGCGTTTCCATGACCTTGGAAAGAAGGGACGTAAGTGCAATGGGTCGGTAATTGGAGGGAGAAGAAGATTCGCCTTTTTTTGGGACGGGCTGGACAAATGCAGTTTTCCATCTACTCGGGAAGAGACCAGAAGAGTAGGAAAGATGAAAAAGCTTACGCAGTGGTTTTGCCAGCGTGGAAGAACACCTCTTCAGAACTATGGGTGGAATACCATCTGGACCAGCGGATTTGTGTATGTTTAGACCTTTAAGTACTCCTGCGACTGTACGAGTGCGAAAGTGGACTTGTCCCATGGAAAAATCGACGTCCTCGAGTACAGGCGGAGACAAAGCACAATCTGGAAGCGTTGAGCAGGCCGCGAAATGCGCGGCAAGCAGATTAGCCTTGTCTAAGGAGTTGACAGCTGGAATGTCATTGTAAATGAGCGTTGGGATTGATGACGAGGCAGAATTCTTTATGTTTTTGACGAATGACCAAACATTTTTACTACCCTTGGGACACTGTAGTATTTTTTGCCTCAATTTTTGGTCATTTGACACGTCGAATGTGGACATTACAGTCATTTCTGGCTTGTTTAAACTTGATTCGGTTTTCCTCAGAGGGGTTGGCTTTGTAAGTCCGAAAACTTACCTCTTTCAACCTGAGGGCCTCTTTACAGCTCAAGTCGAACCACGCTTTTTCCTTAGGTTTTATGCTCTTTATTCGGTTGGGAATAAAAGAGCTCATACCTAGGAGAATGGTGTTAGTAATCATATCGGCGGCGGCATCCACATTGCTATCGAGGAAGCATAGCGACCAGTTAAAACTCCTAAAGAAGCTGTTAAGGCCGTCCCAATTGGCTTTCTCGTATCGCCAAACTTTTCTTTTGGGAGTTCGTTCTTTAACTGAGTGGTCAGAGTACGAGAAATTAGCCGATATGACACTGTGGTCCGATTGGCCTAGAGGCGGTAATACGGTGATAGTGTATTTATCAGGGTGGGAGGTAAGAAACAAGTCAAGTGTGTTGGCGGAATGACTTGCAATGTCAGGTATACGTGTTGGCTCATTTACAAGCTGGGTTAGATTGTTTACCGCAGCAAAGATTTCAACATACCTTCCTTCGGGTGTTGTCTGTCCAGAATGTCGAAGCCAACTAGAATTGTGTATATTGAAATCGCCCGCAATGACGATTTCAGTACGAGGAGACAGGGAGACAATTCTTAAGATGGAGTCAGACAGCGCATCAAACTCGTTATAGGTAGAGTTGCTGTCTAGATTTGGGCTTCTATAAATGAAGCAGTAGTGTATTGAGTGCTTACGGACGGTGAATTTTAGCCATATGAAGTTAAATTCCGGATTGGAACAGTGGCCATACTGTGGTAGAATATTGTAAGCTACATCACTACGTATATAAACGGCGAGACCGCGACGAGGAAAGAATAATGGCACTAAGCTATATCCAGGCGGGATTAGATCTGAAGAATCAGAGTCCGCACCCACCTGTGTTTCGCAAAGTGCCAAAACAGCTGGTTTATAGAGTTGAGTGTGGGCGTAAATGGCAAAGAAATTCTTTCTTAGCCCACGTATGTTGGAAAAGTCAACCCTGAATTTTCCCATCACTACAAAACACAAACACAAAAAACACAACACCGACGCACCTAAGCAAAGTCGCGAAGTGAAGGCCCGACGCTAGATTTCCAATTCCAAAACAAACTGTCGCAGGTGTTATGCCCAAACGACAATATGTTTTGGTCCACCAACAAGACCCTCACTCACAATCCGCTATCCGCCAGTTGTTATACGCCTCCACTCATCGCCTATGCCTCTGCACAATCAGCAACGGCACAAGCGATAAGCAGAAACGCACAACAGTGAAGAAATGGGAGCGGGAAAGAGGGAGACCCGGCGCTGTTGTTCGTCGCGCGTACACTATCACTCTTTCTTATTATTATTTTTTTTTTTTCCTTTTATTTTGTGGCCACTGCACTTCTTCACTGAAGTGGGTTATAGACCGCGCGAGAGTGGGGTTTTTCTTTTATTCTTTTTTTTTTTTTTTTCCTTTCTTTTAATTTGGTTTTGCACTTATTAAATTAAACACAAATTGTACTATTTGGTGGTGTTATAGGGATCAGTGTAGGAAAAATATAACTAGGTGGAGATCGGCACTCAGAGCAGGTCGGAGGCGTGTGGTCGCAACAAGGAGCAAATCGGCACTCATGAAAGTTGATGATGGTTGATGATTTTTCTTACGGTCCTTCAGTGTGCATTGCTTGCTGGGATAGACGTCATCCTTTAAGTAGAAGTGGTAGTCCTGCCTACAAACAATCATTGCTGCCAAAAATCTCTGCCAATGACAGTGACTGTGACTCGGACATTCAGTTCTAACAAAAATCAACGATTGAGCCCTGGCGTATACGTAACACTTTTTCACCGAATGCGGTAGAAGTGGTAGTATTGAGACATACTGTTCTGTAGAAAATCTGGGCAGAAGAGCTCTAGAAAACACGAGCTCTTTGACTAAGCAATAGAAGAAGAGCGACCCTTCAAAAGAATATGATACTGCCTAGCAAAATGTTTGCAAAAATAATTGTAATTCCTTTCTTATCAGTGACTATGGACGCCGTGGCTCAGTCGTTAGCGCGTTGTACTGCTATGCAAGGTGCTTGGGTTCAAGCCCCAACCATGTCCATCGAACATTTTTTTGCAGCACCACCTCTCCTTCCAGAGTATTCGTCATGAAAGAGCTTCTCAATTCGCCATTTGAAGTCGGCAATAAATTGTTGGTCCCTTCCATTCATGGGAAATATGTAACACGCCCAACGTGAATGGTTGCGAGAAGCTAGGCCTCGGTTCACCCCAAGTATCCCGCCAGCTATTTATGCACTATAAGAATTCCAGCCTGGGTTTATGGTGAGCCGCCTAAGATACATCATACACTATTCTTAACTAAGCGCTGCATTTATGGATTTGCAAATGGGTTTCGAAAGCTAATATTATTAGCGTTCCTGTGGAAGGTGCTTTTAAGAAACGTAGTTTCCACCAGATATAATCATGATCACATTGAACTGAGATGTTTTCAGAGAGTTTTGCATTCCACACTAACATTTCTCTGATTGAAAAGCTTCTTCATGACAAATTATACTCTGGGAAGTGTGTCATTCTCCGACAAGAGGTAGTGCCGCAAAAAATTGTTGGTTTTTTGAAAGAATGTCTGGACGGATTTCACAACCAGATCGACTGACTAGACAAACTCTTTCGAAATAACTATTGAACGTACATGCATCCATTTTCAATGGCCCGCTTATCCACTATGAGAATCGCGGGGTTAGGGTGCTTGAGGAAACTCTCCACATCTCCCGATCTTCCGCCATCGACACTAAATCACGGGTAGAGGTGAGATTTCGGACTTGGTCCAGCCATCTCATCCTAGGCCTACCCAGGGGACGACCACCCGATGCCACGGATTCCATGGCACGTCTCGGAAACCGAGTTGGGGACATGCGTTTGACGTGCCCAAACCATCGAAGTATGGACCTCTCCGTTCGAAGAAGTAGCTGCTCGACATTGAGTGCCTCGCGTACTCTGGTGTTCCTAAACCGATCTCGGCGATTCCGCCCAGCAATACAACGAAGAAATCTCATTTCGACAGCTTGTATCCGCGATCATATTCTTTCGGTCATTACCCAAACCTCATGATTTTAGGTGAGGGTCGGAACAAACACTGAATTACCGACCGACCACTTAGCTTCGATGACAAGTTCGGCCCTCCTGATAACAGATTGACCAAGCTGTCTCAAAATTGCTCCAGCTTGACCTATCCTACAGTATAACTCAGTATTGCTCCTACCATCACTCGTGAATAAGACCCCAAGGTACCTAAACTTCTCCACCCGTTTCAATAGGACTCCACTAACATGCAGAGTGCATTGAACAGCCATTCGGGAAATTATCATAACCTCTGATTTGTTCACGTTTACCTTCATCACAGCACAAATGGCGATGAACCTATCTAGTGCGCGCTGAAGTTCGGTCTGGGTGGACGTTATAATGACCAAGTCATCAGGGAAAAGCAGGTGACTTATCCTGAAGTCTTCCAATTCGAACCGTTCCTCGCCACGGCTGCGTTGTAACATCCAATCCATATGCACTATGAAAAGGAGAGGTGACAGAACGCCTGCTAGGCGAAGTCCAACGCCCACAGTGAAAGGCATCGACTTAACATCGTTTACCCGAACACAGCTCTTGAAGTTAGTCTACAGAGATTGAATGACCCTCAGAAGAGAACCGTCAATCCCATACTTCTTACCTCGAGGGATCCAATCATTTCTCTAAATCTACAAAACAACTGTAAATCGATTTGGCATACTCCCAGGCCTTCTCCTGGATGAAAGCCTTACTGCTCATCGTCCGACGGAGACTCGATTACAGCTCTGGAACGCGCTTCCAACACCTTTGCAAAGACTTTTCCGGGGAGGCTTAAAAGAGATATATCGCAACAAAGAGATATACCGGAACAATCACCCCAGTTTACCAATCGCCAGGTGTTTCACAGCATCCACAGGCCACTTTAATGACAAGAGAGAGCCATTCCACTCCCTCTTTACCTAGAGCCTTGAGCATTTCTGGCCGGATTTCATCCACACCAGCAGATTTGCCGATTTTTAGCGCTTTCATCGCCATGGGTCTGCCATCCTCAGTGCCCTGTTCGGGATTGGGGGGCTCCGAAAAGTGCTCGTCCCATCTGGGCAAGATGACCTTCTCATCGGAAAGAAGTACACCATCTTTGGATTTGACTCCTTCGATGATATTAAACTTCCTTCCTCTGAGACGGCGGATAGTCTCCCAGAACACCTTGTTTGCAGATCTGTGATCACGGTCCAATTGCTCGCCGAACTCCTTCCAAGACTGCTCCTTAGCTGCTTAACAGCCAGTTTGCGCCTCCATGTACCGGTTTCAGCCCTTCTCACAACACCAATATTACAAACCATCCTTTTAACACACGATGGTACCACAAAAAAGTCTACCAGCGATTCGTGCTGAAAACTCTGACGGTACCATGTGTATTTGTGGATGTTAGACGGGAGACCTCCTACTAAATTCCTTAGCTCCCTTGTCTTAGCACTCCACCAGGGTGGACGAATTTCACCATCAGATCGACAGACCTGACAACCCTTGATTGGTTTGACTGGTTATAACAGGCAGAGAGCGCCCGATACTCAAATAGGGCTGAACGGTTTGTTAGATGAATGTGGACGGGTGTGGTCTGAAATCGAACCTGTTAAGGTAGAGTGGAATGTTAGGGATTTTCTTTTCTGAAAGTTCGTCCAGGTTGTCGAAGAAGGGTCCCCCTAGTGCATTAAGTCTTGCTACGGCAATCTTGCAGAGGCGGTGTGCTAGGGTTTCCCTCTCATTTGTGTCTTTGCAGCTGCGGCAGTTGGGATTAAACGTGACCATATGGGTACTTTGGCCGCATGGCTACCTACTCCCCAGTACAGCTGGCGACAACGCGCGCGCTGTCTCCTCGGGTTCTTCTAAGAAGGTCACTTGTTTTCCTATGATTGTCAGTTGACCAAGTTTTCCTGGACAGGATGCAGATAGAAAAGTTGTTCCATCTATGTTTGGCTACTGAGAAGTAGTGTAGGTAGGACAAACCTATTCGAAACTACTATTGAACGTTTCCTTATATATTTCGACCGCATGGTTAATGACTAACCTGGGTATAGGGAGGGATGATGCACAGTATATTTCCAACTTTCGCTATCTAGAGACCGTCCAAATATGTGGAAACTAGGCATTGCTCGTCACAAATCTTCACATATCCACCAGTCGAATATGGATTAGCTCATTTAACTGTTCCCCACTCACGTAAATGTTGCCTCCAATAGGAAGAAACCGGTGGTTTTTGCAATATGAGTCAATTTCCTCCATTCTGAATCTTTCTTTCTTTTGAAATGGCTTATTGTCAATATTTTTGCAGTCCTCGACCGTAACTGCGAGACCTCACAAGTCCCAATTGGTGTCATACATTTTAAGGACCCCGGTTGTCTCAACTACTACGCACTCAATGTCTGCCCATAAATTTCAACATCATGTGGCTGTTTTATGATTTCGGACCCTATTCACGAGCTTAGTAGCTACAGGACATTTTAAATTCGTCAAAATTCCCAAGCCAATATGCTCCCAAGGATGAATGGGAACACACTCAATAAACGGAAAGTTGTAAAACCAAATCTCTCCAGCTACATGCTCAGCTCTCCCGTCAGCCCGACCGACTCAGTTAAATTTTCATGATGACAGATAATTTGTGCGTTTTAGTGGTCGTAAATGTTGTTTCCTTTTACTTCGCTGGTACTGGAATTTATTTCCAATAAAAACTTCAACAATGGCTACGAACCAAACAATCATTTCCATGACGGAACTATGCACTTGGCTTTGGGTTTTAGCACATAAATGTTGAGTCACAGATAAGCAAATGCCTCTGCTATCGGGACGACCGGTTTTTCGCTTCAGCAATCCTTATGGTAAACTATGTACCGATTGATATGAGAAATTGCCTGAACGGAAGCTCTTCCCATATGAGACCTGATGAGGAAGAGAGAAAAAATATGTCCAAAGGACATAAATCGTGTCGCCTTCTGACTGCAAATTCAGCCGATAGAACGTAACGACGCAAAGTGAATAACTTCCATATTTTCTCCTAAGAAACCCATAAATCAATATCAAGTCATTTAGCATTCCACCATCACCACTCCTTTGAAGAAGACCATGTCAAGATGTGGAGAGTTAAAGGACTTTCCAAGCATATTCATGGTTACTTCAAGTTATAGGGTGGATTCGTTTGCATCGCTTAGATAAAACGGAGAAAAACATCAAATCCATCAATGCATTGACTGGTAGCAGCAGAAGGCTTGATGAAACGTCTGTACGTTGGCAGTTCTTCAGTGACTGAACTAGAAAAAGTTGCCTCTAATTGGCTTTTGCCAGGACTACAATTCCACATCATCTCCATTCGCCAGACCAATACGAATAGTATTTCGGCTTAATGTCTAAGTAAAGGGATAGGTAGTTCCCTTTGTGTGTTCCTTTCTGTGTGTAGTCTTCGCAGTAGTTGATGTAGTTAGCCCCTTCCTCAATTGGTCTTAAGCCAGTGAAGGGGGACAGGGGCTTCGTCAGCTTCTTTCTGGCCATATCCACAACCTAACCAGCCACAGTCGATGTAGAAGCAATAAGCTTGATCTCGGATAGGTGTAGTTCCTGTAAATCGGCACAAGCGTTATGAAGCTGTTTTTTTTTCATTTGTAAGAAGTCGTCCCAAGCTTTCGTTCCTAGGCTCTTGATGATGATCATGTCGCGGTGTGATTAAATTTAGGTTCTCTAGCTGCGACTCGAGCTTTCAATCAAGTACAGCAACCAGTCAAAATTATAACCAAATGGCTCGAGATTGGAGACGGATGCAGCGTTTTTCAAGCCGAGATAACTGCCATTCTACAGGCCGCAAAGCTAATCAAAAACGACAACATTGTCAGAGAAACCATTACTATCTATGTCGACAGCCAGGCGGCTATCAAGTCTCTGAAGTCAGCATCGACAAAATTTAAGCTCGTAAAGATCTGCAGACAAACTCTCAATGATATATCAACGAAGAATAACGTGACCTTATGCTGGGTACCAGGCCACAAAGATATATCAAGAAATGAGATGGCAGTCGAACTTGCCAGGAAGGGTCCAGAATTAGCATATGTATACATCCTTCCGGTTGCAAGGACACCCATTAGCACTCTTTACAGGCAAATAGATGGGGAAACCATGATCAGAGCTAACACGCGATGGTGTCACATGGACACATGTGCAACAGAAAGATCACTATGCCCCGCCTTCGATAAGAAGAATTCCAAAAGTCTGATACAACTTAGTCGAAGGGAAATACGAATCATCTCCGGGGTCCTTACAGGGCACTGTGGAATTGGAATCCATGTCGAGCGTCTTGGATTAACCTTCAGTGACTACTGCAGAAGCTGCAAGGACGAAGAGGAAATAGAATCCATCCGGCACCTACTATGTGAATGCCCCGTACTGGCCTCCCAAAAGATTGCGTACGATTGGTAGCAGCTTTTTCCATGGGCTGGAAGACTCTCATATCGCTGATTTTAGGAAACTCCTGAGATTTCCATCCCTTTCTGGGTGGTTTCCAGATTAACCAACCCTACCTCTTGGTTTGACTTCTATGAGTATACTTTTTATGGGTACAATGGACCCGCTTGAGGTCTAAGTAATTCTTTAGGACACTCACAAAACCAACCAACCAACCAAATTGCTGCGCCATAGGTGTTCGATAGCTGTTCATCCCCTAATCTTTGATCCGAGAACCGACCCCTGATAGACACAATATAAAATCTCTTAGAACGGATGCTCGAATCACGATTTTTAGCAGCAGTTCTGAGAGCAGGGGAACTATTTGCTAAGCAACGAGAGTTTGGAAAAGAACACTCAACAAAGAGAACAGTAGAAGAGGTGGTAAGTTCCTTCCATAAGACCCAGCGTAGTATCCACCAAGTATACAGCCTACGACGGATTCTTAAGTAGGAAGATGCCCGAAAATACACGCCTAGTTGGTTACCCAGATGGATGGAAGATGGTTTAATTTCAGTGAGTCTACCAAGTGAGAAAAGAGAAAGAGTCCGCCTCACTAGAAGACCTGGATAGGCAGTTACAGAGGCAGTAAAGCACTTGGAGGTAAGGCTGGGCACAAACCTCACTTATTGGCAGCAGATCTAAGGTGTGTCCGTGAATGTTTCAGGCTGCAAAGCATGCCAGTATGGCGACTCGACTCAAGAGAACGCACGTTCTTGGAATGCATCACATGTCTTGCCAAAGGGTGGAAAAGGGGTAGGCGGAGCCATAACGGACAACATAGATGAAGTAATCCGCACGGGTTAAAAGACTGCAACTTTGTGTGCTCCTAGATCGAGGAAGTTCTGAAGATGAATACAAAAATTCTCCAAGGCTATAGGAGATCGCAATCCCATAGAGGCGAGGAATAGAATCAGTGATTGGTCTAATACAAGAACCAGTTCCAGAGCGGGATTGCCTTAAAATGGTTTGAATAGGGTAGAGTTCGACACGCTGGGAGAACATGGCCATCCCTAAAGGTGAATTGCAACATTCATTACTGGTTTTGACGACCACGTACAGAACTAATAGTCATTCGCCCAGAAAGTCTCTGAATCACAACCTTTAGGCGGTAAGGAAGACCAAACGATTTAAGACTAAGGACCGTTGTCCACAGTCTAGATCTAGAACCAGAAAGATTTCTGCCAAAATCGCCTTTGGTGTAGAACTCTTATCCACCAGCCAAAGATAAAATGCACAACTATAGGGTATCGCATAGTTCACCACACACAAAGCAAATCTGTCCCGTCTCGGTTTTATGCATCCTTCTTCATTTTATTTTGCTTTGATAACAAATTGTGCTGGTGTCTCTTTGGGACAGCAATCCTTATCCACCCAACAAAGGGTACCTTTGCAGCTTACCACCACGTCTCTCCGGAGAAACAGCAGTAGAACTGACACCATCGATTCGGTCGCTCGTGGTAGTCATCGTCGTCGTCGCGTATCCATGTCGATTATGTTTTTTTTTTTTTTTGGCATCGAAGGCGGCGAAGGACTTATCCACCAGCTTAAGCTACTGATGGAGAAAACTTTTCCAATTTCATAAGAGCACAAAGTGAATTGTTATTGTTGTTCTTCTGCCCCTTGTGGCTGTTGTTGTTCCCGCCTGGTCTATCCTGCTCGGATTGTTGTTATTGTTGCAACGGGTCGGTGTAATTATGTTCGTATCCTTTTTTTGAGTAAATACAAATGCAGTGAAACAAAATCTGAGAGAATCTGAGATATTAAAGTCTCGTTAACGCTTGAGGTTGGTGCTGTGGGCTGTATGTGGGTAGGTTTCCTGAATGAGTTCCACATTTTGGACAGAATCGATTTGAACACAATGGCTTGAGCGGTGCTGGGATGGGACACTTGAAACTTTTTCCCTTGGCTCTGCTAATAGGATTCGTGGGCGTAAATTTTAAGTTGGTATTTGAGAAAGTATTTAATAAACGTCGCTTAGAGAGGAGCGAGAGCAGTAAGTGAGTGTTACTGCCACTACGGGAGGTACGAGTAATTTAATCTTCAATGAGGAAATGATGTCAAAATTCATGAAAAAACAAGTCAAGTCTAAATTTAATTTAATGCGACCAGTAGTCCAGGCCCTGGTGTATGTGTTTGCGTCTCTTGGGGATGGAGGACGGATTTATTGACGACGAAGTGAGTAATTATATTTTCATTTTGGGCTCGTGCGAAACCCTCCTCGGAGATTGTGTTCTTGAAAAGAAATACCTATACCGTAAAAACTTTTCACTGTACAGACTCCGGCTAGAGTGTGAGGAGGGATCTATTCGCATTCCTACCAAGTGACCAGCTCTATTTTTGGGAGTGTAATTCCTTCTATAGAAAATGTCAGTGCCATTCACCTAGTAAATATCCATGACTTGCTGACAACCTTGGATGGAAAAAGAAAACCCCAATACCCTATGAGGGGTCGTAATGAAACCGCAGGAACTAAGCTGCCCACGAACCCACTCTCTTTCAGCTAAATCACTCGAATGCCTAAATGCTCTTGCGAATGGTTATGCGATTGAGACTGAGATTTGAAGGCGTTGAGATCAGCTGAGTTTGATTGATTGATGCCTGGTATTTTAGAACTGGTGAGTCATTTGTTTAAGGGTTAGACATGTGCATTCAAGAGTACAGAAGCATCCACAGGTTTGTCTCAAGCCAGCCTCTGTCTACCAACTCTAACTCTCACCTCCTCGGGATGCACGCCGGAAACTAGGTTTGAACCCTGAAGACAGGGTTTACAGGATCTACAGTTCCAGTTTGGTCGAACTACTTAGTGAACACCTCACTCGGACTACTTCGACATAACAGGATTAAAGGCCAATAAGTTCCGGATTTCGCGGCCCCATAAGCCCTAGGGGGTTTAAAAAAGGCTTGGCCCTCCACCATGGAAAACCACCAATTGTTACGGAACAACTAACAGCCTCGGATACTGAGGATTTTATTGACGACCCTGGCAAACGATACAAGGACAACGACCTTCGGATCTGCACGTGGAATGTTGGGTCCCCTACCAGACCACATGCAGCCGAACAATTAGCGGAGGCCCTAAACTGCTGCAAAGCAAAAAAAGAGTATGAAAAACTGTGATATCTATTAGGGCGATTACTACCGGCAACAAAAGCAGCGCTCATTAGGTTGTGGATTCGTCGTTGGAGGCAGACTTAAGCAAGATGTCTCAAGCTTCAAGTATTTGAGCAAACGCCTCATGACAATTCGCATAAAGGCTAAATTCGCCAACATTAGCCTGATATGCGCGCATGCCCCCACAGAGTAAAAAGACGACGACACCAAAGACAGATTCTACGAGCTCTTGGACAAGACTTACGAGCAATGCCCTTGCTATGACATTAAAATTGTCCTAGGCGATGTTAACGCAAAGCTAGGAAGAGAAGGGCATCTTTGGTAGTACTGTCGGAAAGCACAGCCTACACGACACCACCTCCGATAAAGGATTTAGGCTAATCGACTTTGCTGCAGGACAAAACATTGTACGCGACTCCCACATCTTGATATTCACAAAGGAGATCTCCTGATCAATGAACCGTCAATGCAAGGTACTCCTCCAGTATTATGGATCTCCGAACGTTCCGAGGGGCCAACATTGACTCGGACCACTACTTTTTTGTATCCAAGGTACGGTTGCAGATATCTCGAACACCGCCAAGATAAGGAAATACTGTGAGGAAGTTCGACGACGGGTGCCTACAATCGTAAGCGATCGGCAGATCCTTTGCCAAAGATGGATTTAGCGGTCAATGGGGGATTAGCGGCCAATGAAGGCAAGACCAGGTACATGCTGTCAACAAGAAAGGACACCCAACACCGACGTCTCGGACAGTTAAGGACTTTGTCTACTTAGGCTCTGCTATCAATTCAGACAACGACACCAGCGCTGGGATCAAACGAGGAATAACTTTTGACAATCGCTGCTTCTTCGGGCTAAGAAGGAAACTGAGTAACAAAGCCCTCAAAGTGACCCTTCATAAGACCTTAATCGTCCCAGTCTTTCTCTATGGCGCAAAGGCTTGGACTCTGGCAAAAGCGAATAAGGATGCTCTTGGCTGTTTCGAGAGGAAAATTCCTCAGGTGATTTTCGGTCCCGTCTGCATAGATGGTGAATGGAGGAGGAGATACAACGACGAACTGTACGGGCTGAACAGCAACATCAACTTGGCCAGAAGAGTGATACCTGTAGAGCGCACACACCTGAGAGACGGCGCAGTAGAGGAAGACCGCGACTCAGGTGACGCACGCAAGTGGAAAGGCATCTTAACTAACTTGGCGTGCGAAACTGAAGGCAGCTGGCTAAAGATCGAACTGGCTGGAGACACTTGTTAGTCGAGACCCAAGTCCACCACGAACTGTGGAGCCACCTTAAGTTATTAAGTGACTAAGAGTCATTATTCCATTCCGTCCTGGACGGAAGAAATACTTGCTCGAGGCCAGAGCCCTTGCTAGAAAATCCAACAACCTTCCTAACGCAGGAAGGAAATTACTTTCAAGCCACAACTCTGAAGGCAATTTACAATCACACTTAGCTCCTAACTCCTTTTTCTTCTGTAGACCTCTACGAAAACACAAAAACCCTCATCATCTTCTGTGGTTCAGTTGAAATGTTTTACCAACTGAAACATCCGTCGCAGCAATGAACAAACAATCCATGAGCATGTAGAACATGAATTGTGCCAACAATGTTCAAACCACAAACAGAATCTAATCACCTTGATGGATGCACATCCCTCCCTCAAACCCGCTTGCATTAATTATGTCGCATCTCAACGTGGGTCGCCCACTCTGCTCACAATCATTTCATGAAAAAGCGATTTCAGCAGCATACTTTTGCCCCAACCACAAGCTATTGTTCATAGTTGCCACTAAATCAAACAAATTCCCGCTTAAAGTAAAATATGTCCCACTTCTTGACCAGAAGCCTGGTCCGCTGTCTCCAAGTGTACATATTTCATTTGAGCGGGTGAGAGAAACACCCCCGGCCACCACAATGAACCTCAAAAACACAAGGACAGCTGCACTCTGCACGAAACAACAGAAGCACACTCCAACCCAGAGGTCCCCAAAGCCCCTTCTTATGCATATGTATGTATGGATAGCGTTGTGCGCACACAGTTATTGATAATTGCGGAATGTCCCGCGTGCACCGCTCGGTTAAGATATGGAAATTTTATGCATCAACAATGGTCGCATGCGACATCACCTCCTGTAATATGCCCCTGCCAGCACAACTTGTGCCAGGATACAGCAGTCAGCACTCAGCAGTGCTTCAGCCGAGTTGCAGTTGTGCAAGCGAATCACATTTCCCACCCATGTTGTGGGATTCATCCGTTCTCTACTACGAGTACCCATGGCACGATGCAATATAATTTTATGGGGGTGACGACGACAGGACGAGTTCGTTTTCTAAATGCATATCGGTTGTGATCGTCTTTCAAAAGGATTTCCATTTAGATACTAGACGATGTTGGCTAATGTTGTCTGTCTGCCTTGGCAGTTTTTACTTTACATGACCATAAGTGAGTTGCAAGCGATTTCGTGTAAAAAGTACAGTGAGTCAGACATGGTTGGATTGGAAAAAAGAAAAATTTACAGGATCATTTTACACAATGGTTTTTGGAAAGAATTTACTGCGTCCTGTCGATGATATCAATGCCAAGAAGTTACACTGACGAAGGAGAATCCAAAATGTTACCGCATGACAGCTACTCCCGTATTTAATGTTCCAGGCATCAACGGAGCCTGGGTTGAACTTGGGTTTGAGCTTAAATAAAATGAGAATTACGACGTTTGAAAAACTTAAGGGATCACGATCGTTCCTTCTATATGTGCCAAAACTGAAGAAAGTATTGCCGACTCCTTCTGATTCTGATACATTCATACTTTTTGACACCAGCAGTGACGGCCAAAGCAATCTGCTCTTTTATTGATGGATTTGTCAAACTAACCTCTTCTAAGAGGGGTCTTTTGACAAGGGGTATTCACAACGACAGTAGCTACATCTTCCGCAAACCAGATTCGAAGCGAATTAGGTCAAAAGATCAAGCTCTACCGACTTGTTTCCAAAATCAATTACCTTCGGTGTGCTCTTCCTACAAAGCATTGAGCTCTTGAGCAAAAAATGCTACTTTAAGCCCAACTTGTAGAATATTATGCACAACTTCATACTAATTTAAACATCGATGGTGCCTTCATGAAAAGGCTTTTTGGCCTAAAGCGTTACATCGCAGGGCAACTCACACAGAACACCGATAACGTTAAAGCGTCTAGTAGAGGTCCTTCAAAAATAACAGAGAAGGTCAGCACAATCCATCGTATCGAAACTGTGTCCATTTGCCAGGATGGCAAGTAGTTTATTTAAGTTGCAGCCCAGTGATTTGAAAAACGGAGTGGAGTCAGCGATAGGCAAACCTCCGACTGACCCTCACAAGGACGGATAGAGAGATCCAACCGGGTATAATCGAGAAAATAGCCGGGAATCTCACCACTTGTTGAGTGAAACAAGGGGGAATGAGAACCCTAGTGCAGCCAGCAGGAGAAATAAATCGGCGGAGTCGCGATCTGATATCTTTTTTTCATCATCATCATCATCATCTTCCAGTAGTCCGCTTATCCACTATGAGGGTCGCGGGCTTAGGGAGCTTAAGTGGACTCTCCACATTTGCCGATCTTCCGCCATCGACTCTAACTCATCAGGGGCTATCCCCAGGAAAAGATGGCTGGATCAAGTCCAAAATCTCACCTCTACCTTTCTTTTCATTCCAAAATTTATCAGGACCTGGTGACTCTACTCGTCTGTAAAATATGGTCAGGGGAAAGTATGCCCGATGACTGGAACCTCAGTATTGTTTGCCCGATCCTCAAGAAAGGAGGAGGACACTGCCGCAGATCTTGGAGAAAAGCCAGGAACTTCAAATTGATATTCACTGCAGGATGACAATGGAGAATGCACACTGCTCCATCAAGGTCGGTCAGGACCTCACCGTTAACGTAACTACGGAGAGAACAAAACCCTCTCTCGAATGACTAGAGTGACCCTGTATAAGACCTTAATCAACCCAGTCCTGCTCTATGTCGCAGAAGCATGGATTCTATCAAAAGCAAATGAGGTTACTCTCGGCTGTTTCGAGAGGAAAATTATTCGGGTGATTTTCAGTCCCGTCTGCATAGACGGTGAGTGGAGGAGGAGATACAACGATGAACTGTACAGGCTGTACAGTGACATCGTTTTGGCCGGGAGAGTGAAGGTCATGTAATTGTAGAGCGGATGGACATCAATGCTCCGACCCGGAAACTCTTCGAATCCACACCCAAGGAATGGCGCAGTAAAGAAAGACCGCGACTTGGCTGGAGACGCTTGTTGATTAAGGTCTAGTTCCACCCCGGACTGTAGCGCCACCCTAATTAAGTAAATATGTAAGGTAGCTCTACTCGTAAAAGTCCCGCCTAAAAGGTGGACACATACAAAAGTGTGCGCTGCGGCATTTCTCCTAGGTGAGACTGACGACAACCCGCCTAAGAAGATTCTAGCACTTGTCAAGTACTGCCACGTCAAAAACCGCCACTACATCATCGGATAAGATACTGATGCCCATCACGTGGTATGGCAGTGATGAACCCAATAGAAGAGCTAAGTGTCTAATGTCGTTTATAGAGGAGATCTTGACTTTAATTCTTATTGCAAAGCTTTTTTTGTCCTTTTCGTCGCTTACCTTGATTATGAGCATTGAATTGTTAGTTGCACCTCTTGCTCCATATTTCTATTCTAAAAAACATCACCCCTTTGCACCTACTGTCTGCTTCAATTGCGTAATAATTTCTACTTTACGAAACCCACATAGTTTAGATCTCTTTCGTCCGCTTTCGCTTGCAAACATGCAAAATATACACATAGATATACACAGACCTAATCCTTGTATTAGCGTCGTGCCACAAATGCTTATGCAACCTCCCGGTGTGCTTAATCTAGTAAGGATAAGTTTTTAAGTCACTGCAACTCTGCTCCCGAAATTAAAACACAAAAACTCGTAGCACAAGCAGCGTGTGGTGAGAAAGGATATACATGTGCCCGTTTCGCATCTCCGTTATGAGCTCAGAAACATATGCAAAGTTTTGACCTTAATCCATAGCCGCCGGGCTTAGAAGGAGTTACCCAGAACCGCAACAAAAGCAAAAAGCAACAGGGACACATGCAGAATGGGAAAGGCAACAGAAAAAGGAAGTCGGTGGTTTCTAATTACACCAATGCAACACCCACCAACCCTTTGACGCTTCGCCGGTCGACGAATATGTGGTGTGATGAGCATAACCACACACGACCAGCTCATTTCCGTTACTTCTAATGAAGCCTGAACGACAGAATTCCGAACCAAAGTTTAGAGCACAGCGTGCACACAAAGACTTCCCGGTTGGCGTAGGCGGAGGAACCGACCACCAAGTTGGCTACGCGTGTTTCGTTTATGAATTTTTAATTATAATTTCCTTTATTAAGGAAAAAATAAAATTGCATAAAGCGTTGCCTCAGTCCAGGGAGGATGGTCATGGGGACGCGCTGCGGTCATGAATATTTTAGTCAGGTCTTGTGTGTGGGAGACCCTCTGCCATTTGCAGTAATTATCCTGCGAGGATTAATGGCGAACGCGATGAGAAATTACTCTCGAACGTGTGAGGTTATAGCGCACAGTTCTCGAACCAAGTGACGACGAAGGGCCTTGAGTGTATATGCATATGAGATGGGCGTGGGCTGCAACAGAAAGAAACATTTTACAATTCAATAATTACTCATGAGTGCCTTAGTGATTTATCGCATGCGAACTCCTAATCTCTTAGAATTGTGCAATGCGCATATTTTAAGCACCGGTCATGACTGAATAGATTAGTCTTGGGTAATGGACACCGACACATGCCTTTTCAGTTGATTATTTCTAACAGAGTTCTGGCTTCTATGGTACTCGTCTACTATTTCCTTAAGTTGGAGAGAGAGTGGAGATAGAGAGTAGTCACGGTTTCTTCAGCCATCAGCAACTTGAAGGAACAGTCCGAGCAGGTTAATCGACAGGGAGACCCTGGATAATCTGACTGGTGGTTATTTCCCTAAGCTATTAGAGATTGAGTGGTGTCCGAAAAATAGGAGATGGGCAGGATGGCTCAAGACATATGAGTCTGTGAGAGCAAAAGTGGTGTAACCCCAAAGATGTCATATTGGATTTACACCACTTTTTTTCACACAGCCTCATATGCAGTAGGAGTTGCCTAAATGTAGCAAATTTCGGATGTCGACATGCTTTCAGGAGAAGGATATTTGACTAATTATTGAAACTTTGGCCAGAGGATAGTAGACTGACACGCTGAACCAAGAACTCTCTGATTCATGAGCTTATAGTTGGCAGGTATGCCACCTGAAGCAAAGAGGCAATTCGCGGAGGACTTTTCTAAGACAGGCGGTGGGTTAAGTAAAGTAACCGTCATCCACCTGCCCCCCGGGTGAATTGACAAAGTCTGAAAACTGCAGTAAATATCATCTTCCTCGAAAGTAATACCAATGAGCTATAGGAAGTCTGTGATCTGTAACAGTGGAACAAACGGAAAAGACATCCATTTAGAACAGCAAACGTAAATGCTTCCTGAAACATTCGATAAATAGAACCATAAGAACCGTCCGTTCCAGTACGACTTACAGCAACTGTAAGACTGACACATCAACCAAGCGACGACGGTGCCAACAATAACTACTACTTATCCCTTCGGAGAGTCCTGGATGCACAAGACACCGGGAAAGAATAGCCCTTTATATTGCAAAACTGTTGGCTTGCGTGTACTGCTTTCAACCACAAATCGAACTCTCCAAGCATCTGGAAGCAGTCCAGAGACAAGCAGAGACCCAAGGAAAATGCAAGAATAAGATAAACCTTCTCGGCAGTCAAAAAATGTAAACATCTCATAGGTATAGAAGATTTACACTAGAGTCAACTCTATAATTGTTCCTACTTTCCTCTAGTTACCTCCCAATATTCGCTCCATACTTACTCTACAGTTTTGAAATTTAAAATACTGAGGTCTAATTGAAGACCATTCCATCCATATACAAAGCCATATCATGTACTGTGGGTACATGGGTGGGTACAACATGTAGGTGTAACAAGAAACGAGAAAACTGATGAACTGGCGAGAAAACAAGCGGAAAAAAAGATTGCGCACCATCAACGACAAGATAGGAGTTGCATCAAAAGCCATCAAGATCCTTTCAATGACAGGATACTGGAAATTTTACGAATACTGTGCAAACCTGGCGACTTGCAAAGTGGCTAGATTGGTTGAAGTTTTAGAAGGTACCATATGTACGTATAGACTTCGAAAAGATGATCGATAAAATATGCTGAGCCATTGGCCTTGGCAGTCCACCTGAAGTTGTTTTGGATTATGTTCTCACCCAGTTTTTCTTCTAGCACGCCCTTGTTCATGCCGAGGGCAATGAAATAAGACGTGTTGTGTGTCTTCGATGACTCCTATGATCCTTGGGCAATGGCGGTTGTTGTCGCACCTAAATTTGTGGAGAAAAGTCCTTAAAAGTCCACGGCCCTAAAGCATCCATAGCATTTCACTCCTTTTTGAGGAAGTGTAAGAATACTTTTTCTCTGAAAGCTGTCAAGAGTGGAACCTTGTTTGGCCAATGCATCGTCCTGTTGTTGCGTAAGTATCCCTTGTGATTAGTCCCACTATCATCTTCAACTGCTCTTTGCTTGAAACGAGAAAGTACGCTGTCTGGTCCTCGCCAGGGCCAGACACCTGCAATGAGCATGAACTAGAATTTCTTTCTCCTTGTAGCTTCAGCAGAAGTTGTTGTGAGGAATACCAAGCTTGACCCCATGATCTCCAACTTGTAAGTGACCCGTGATAGTGGCTACAATTCTGGCAATATACATATGCTCTTGCCAAGTAGCTCTCTTGACTTAGTTCTGAAGTCTTGAAGTATTCAAATAAACTTCCACATCGCGAATTTGCCAAAACAAGCTCTTGGAATGAACTTGGAGATGGAAAGCTGTTAGAATTACAATCCTTTCTCCGAAAGTTTGTGTTTTAAACAAGTTTCATAACGAAGGACACCGATATGGCATCCTTAATTTAATTGGAGAGAAGTGTCTTGCATAAACAGCAAACAATTAAATGAACGAGCATCTTTCCAAACTATTTTAATTAAATTCAGCTTCCTTGTAGATCCTGAATTATGAATGAATGTAAACAGCAAATTCTTGACTGTGTCAATTTCTTGTGTATCTAGTCAAATGCTTGAACATTAATTAATTGCATTTCCGTAAGCAACTATTACGAATCTAACTTCGGGCTGATCTCTTGTCCTTTTCCTAGAGATTCTAATAAAATGAATTAATGGCTACAAGTATCAAGTATCTCTTTATCTTTGTGTGTCAAGTCTGCCGGAAGATATTGTTCCAAGACTTCATTTCAATCGTTTCAAATGCAAAATTATCCAATAGTCCGTGTTCATATTCAACAAGTTATTACGCTCCTGCAGCGATGCAACCACCAATCCTAGGGTATCAATGCCAATATTTGCATTGACCCATTCATGCGAAAATATTAGCTTGCTTGTTTGGGGTTGTGCTCGGAATCTCCCTTGAAACGATTTAAATTATTCAACAGAATGTATCTCATTGACTGCGTTTGATTTCGGCGATTTGGGTATTGTCCTTGACCGAATGACCGAGTGATGGAGGCACGATTTGAAATTGATGAAACCAATTTGTTTAGGAGACGGAATCGCAAGCTCATTCTGTACTTAGGGTGCACGATGTCACTACATTGAATAATTGATTTTAGCAGGTTTTTATGGTTTGTAGCGATAAAAGCCGGAAACTGACCAAGTTTGGTGGATGCTCTACACTACATACATTGGATGCTCATCATGAAGTGCACATGCAGCGACTGCGATGGCTGCTTTAGAAAACAGACCAAATAACTAAGTAAGTGGAAAACTGTCCGCGAGAAGCGTATCATCGCAAGGACAATTACGACCTACATCGACAGCCAGTAGTCTCTGGAGTCCGTGATAACTAGATTGATGCTTGTAGAAATCTGCAAAAAGCATCTAGATGAGATATCGAGAGCCAATACGGTGACCCTAAGTTGGGTATCATGGCATATGGGTATCCCAGGAAACAAAAGGCCTGAAAAACTTGCACGAAGGAGAGACGCGCTGCATGCCTCACTGACTCTCCCCTTTGCGATGATTCCCATAAGCTTGTTAAAAAGGTGAATTAAAAAAAAGGTCATTAGTTGAGCCAACACAGATTGGATCCAGCTAGACAAATGTGCAACGGCTAGAAACTTATGGACGGATTATAATAGAAAGAGATCTCTGTCTCTGGTCAAATTAAGTCGGCGCGAAGCAAGGATAGTCTCCGGCATCATAACTGGGCACTGCGCCATTGGTGTTCATGCGGAGCTACTCGGCATTCATCACGAGGAAGAAATCGAATCTGTCCGTTACCTGCTGTGTGAATGTCCTGCCCTCGCCGGTAGAAGAATGATGAACTAAAGTACTTGCGTGACATCGAGCTGAGAGACCTCCTAAGATTCATATCCTTATTTGGGTGGTTTTAAATTATCTGTACAGGTTTCCGGGGTAGAATTAGAAGATGGGCACAATGGACCCTATTGCTGGTCGCAAGGCACCCATTCACCTAACCTTACCTAACTAAGTAAGTGAGGGTTCTCGCGACCGTTGAAGAATGTGTGCCTGAGACTTCCATGTCAGTTGATGTCAGACATATTGCCCCCAATTTCTTTGAAGGGGCCTTTTGGCATCTGTCTTTCAACCCTTTGTATATTTCTTGTCATAATTTTTGCATGAATGGAAGGAACCTTTAGTATTCATTACCGACTCGATCACCCATGCCATTCTCCTGTATGGCTGCGAGATCTGGCCCGAAGCTCATTGAAAAGGGTAACGACAGGGGGAACTAAATAACCTCCTTTATCGAGTTGGTGCTGCAAGGCAAAAGAGAGCAAATGACTAAATATACCATAACCCTATTAGGGATAAGGAAGACCATCCCCTGGAGCAATGCAAATAGCGGTCCAACAGGTGTTGTCGAGAACGCCAAAGGGGGAGTTTAGTCAGTAGGAGTCTGACTCACCAGGTGAGTGTGCATGATCCACTTTACGTCCTAAAGAAAAAAAAATTCCGACTCCAAACGACGAAGTGAAGCTTCTCATAATAAATTATACTCCTGGAGGTTAAGTTCTCCTTTCCGGTGATGCCACGAAACACACTATCCCGCGAACAGCTCTCTCTAACTCAGATTTCCGTAGATCTACAGTGGTTCGCTTTTTGTATATCTGTAGAAGAGGCGGTGTAAGTAATTCATACGGAGCCTACCTGAACCATTGTGCAATCAGAAATGAGTTTCAGGATGCTGTTTGTTGGTTTTGTTGACAATTCAAGTAGGTGAAGATAACTATTTCGAGCGCCGGATTAGCATATAACCCGTATTATGATGAATACTGGAGAAGGCTGGGACACTGAGCCAACCATAATAAAGAAACAGTAACGACAGTAATAGAATTGAACCCGCAAATATAAACATTTGGAATGCCCTCGTGAAGTCCTTCCGTGAAAACATACTTGACCCAATAAAGCGTACAGAGAAGACAAGAAGTGGAAGTTTAGTTTCAGTCGATAGGAGTTTGACATGATGCGGTTGAACTGGCTCTTAATAAATAAATAACTGGCGCCACACCTCGGGATAAGCCAAGGTCTTCACAACCATTCATGTTGTGCGGGTTAAATTTTTCACACGAATGGAAGAGATCTACAATTGATTGCCGACTCCAAACCGGCAGTTGAGAAGCTTTTTCATGACGAATTATACTTTCGGGGGTCCTCATTTCCCGACGAAAGGTGGTATCGGGAAAAATGTTCGGTGGATATGGCTGCGGCTTAAACCCACAAAGCTCACACAGCAGTCCAACGCTCTAACCACTGCGCCACGGCGACTAGTACCTCAGTACCTATCTTTGGAAAGTCTTCACCAAATAAAATGCCAGTCTGTGCAGACTGAATCTAACTTCTAATTGAATGTGGTTCTGTTTGGGAATTAGACATGTGAAGATGTTAAAGCCTCCTACCAGGCAGACGTTGTGTCAGTTTAAGCTTATCGGTCGGAAGATACCTTATGAACAAATTCTAGCGACTGGATGACTAAGACGAAATAGAAGAACACATCACAAAGAGTAAATCTCGTCCTGGATTTGAAGATTCTAGTGGTTCCAAGCCTAGGACGTCTGCTTGAAAAATGCTACACAAATTTGCAACGTGTTAGCTTTCTAACCAATCAACCCAACAAATAAACTATTCATTGGCAACATCAGAGCAGTTTATGAGCAAAGACTTGACATAGTTCATAACTTAATGAAGCAATCAACACGTTACCAAAAATCATTTTACATAGAACATGATCAAGGACAGAGCAAGTAAGCCCCTCGCTGGCAAGGAGAATCATTAAAAATGAATATTTGACTACCCAAGCTTGTTCACCGGAACTAAATGGCTCAATCTAATCGATAGCCACCCCCAAAAAGATACTATGGCAATGTTTTGGTACACGTGCCTCAATTTTCTAATATCGCGGTGGATATGGTTGCCGTGGCATAGGCTTGTCACTTGTTGCTTGCAGTTCAAACCAAACTTCATTAAATATTCTGAATATAAAATTTTATCAGGCACGGCTTTCCCTTGCCGTTTCGGCCATAAATTCCTCCGTTTGTCAGAACTTAAATAACCGTTTAGGGAACAAATGCAAAATACGGATAAGATTTTCGTCAAAATTAGAATTTAAACACACCCCACGTGCTTGGGATGTGCCTTACATATTGTGTCCTTATTCTGATACCTACCCGTGTGTATGTAACATCCGCTGTTGTACACACATTTTTCGGAGTTCACGGTCTAGCAACATTGTTGTGAACAGCGTTCTTTTGCAACATTCCAATTCGGAGAGACTGTCACTCCACACATACAGAGAGAGGGTCTGAGTTCCACTCCAGTCACTGAAACATTTGGAGATGTAAAAATTGACGCAATTCTCAACGCACTACGAGGACATGGAGATGAGTCTACAAATAGGCCTTGTTCAGATTCCATGAGGGACGTATATCTATTGGAGTGAATAATTTCAACCTAGATGTGCTACTCAATGGGATATCGACCAAACAGTCTCCTCAACAAACGCTGTCCTGAATTAACTGCCTCCAGTCACACACCAAAATAAGTGCGTTGTCAACAAATGTAGCTTCTGTGTAAATGTGGCATGCTCGCTGTTATTTAACCGAGCTAGTGCCAGCAACCCAAGGTTCCTCAATTAAAAAAAAATAAAAACTGTCGAGACCGTGGGTTTCTTTTTCTCAAGGGAGCGTGAAAATCATCTACAAGACGCTATGAGGACCGCAGGCGCGTACTCATAGAAGTGCGAGTGAGGGTTAATTTGAATGATTCGCTGCATTCAAGCGGAGAAATAGTTCCACTAATTCTGGATTTTTTTGTCTAACCTCAGGACCACACAAAATGTTCTTCGTCAGAGAACTCCACATTCTAACAATTAAGACGTTCACTCAAAGTCATATGTAGATGCTTCATATTTCGGCAGTGGTTCAACTTAACCTCGACTACGTTAGAAATACCGGTGTCCACCCAATGAAGACAGAGCACGTGACTTTATTTAAGCCCTACCACCGACACGACCGGCTAACACAGGAGTCATTTACTATTAAATCAAAACAGTTATCTGACACCGGTTAACACGTTCCATATTCTATCCCCATCCTCACGTGACACCAATACATGGTGAAGCATCCTCAGCGGCAGTCAAATAAGCGATTTATCAAACTTTACGACCACACTTAATGCCTGGCCAAGAGATTATCAAAAAATCCGTCGTCCTTTCAAGACAATGGTACCTTGGTGTACGAGGTCTTGGTGCTTATATTTTTCCACTCTCAGGATTTCCTTGTTTCCACCGAAGGATTAATGATCTGTATTAGTACTAATAGCATCTTGGAAATTTATGGTCATCATGCGATGTCGCTGTTGTATCCATCTGAACGGCATCAAGAGATAAAAATCAAAATTCGTGGACTACACTCGTGTCGTTGTGGGACATTTTTTTTTTATTGATATTTCCCGCTATAAAGGAAGAATATTTATTGAGCAATTTTCATCAAAAATCGTGTTCGTTTTTTCACCCTGAGGAGCGGTCCATGAAAGGCCGGCACTTGGCCGTCCCCAGAAGTGAAATCCCAGAGCCTTAACAGTCTGTTGTGTATATTCGGCGTAATAGGCTGTTACATTTCACGTTAAATTGCAGACAATGATGACGACAGTGAATAATTGCGCAGTAACACGCGATATCAGAAAAAGGACTCCCACTGACCTGCTTAACAAAATGCGAGCATCGGCTATTGTAGGCGGTCACTTTGTAAATGTCCTTAATTCCATTTAGGATTTTGAACCAAAAAGTGCACAACAAATTAGTTTACTAAAATAAACTGTAAGAAGAGGATAGGGTAGAGTTGAGTTATGTCATTTTAGCCATTGAAGTCCGGAGCTGTGCTGAAACAGACCGATTGGTACACTGGGTATCTTTGTTCATGTCAACCTGTCTGGTTATACGTTTGGAGAGGTAGTATCACATCCTAATCCAACAACGCTTAAATCGAGGCCATAGAAGTGTGTTAGAGTCCAGTCTGGATACCATGCCGACCTCGCTGTACAACATTCATTTGAAGAACAAAACCAAAGCAAAGCATTCAATGCTTCTGTGAAATTTTACCTGAAATCAGGCAGAAGGCTAAAATCTGTATAGCGTTTATCAGAGATCTCATTTCACGTAATTCAATTGTGGGAATTCAAAAATATTTATTATTCTCAGACTGGCTGTCCTGCAGAAGTAAATCCTTTGCCGCTTCCACCTGTTTTACTCAACGGCGTTTATAGTCGTTAATAGCCCTGATAGTAAAGGGTGGTTAAATTTTAAGGGCCGATGTTGATTTTAAATAAAACACAAATTATTTAGGAAATTATTGTCATTTCTTTTTATTATGATAATATTGGTACGGTTCAATTATGTATGGAACAAAATATCGGCCAAATGGCCGCCGCGACCTCGGCGGCACACCTCCATCCGATGGTCCAAATTTTCGATGACGCTGAAGCATAATTGAGATTCTATGCCGTTAATGTGCCGAATTATCTCATCCTTTAGCTCTTGAATTGTTGCTGGCTTATCGACGTACACCTTTTCTTTCAAATAACCCAAAAGAAAAAAATCCAACGGTGTCAAATCACATGATCTTGGCGGCCAATTGACATCGCCACCACGTGAGATAACACGGCCATTGAATTTTGCGCGCAAAAGAGCCATTGTTTCGTTAGCTGTGTGGCAAGTGGCACCGTTCTGTTGAAACCACATATCGTCCACATTCATATTTTCCAATTCGGGCCATAGCGACGAGCGTGAGAGGTGCAATTGTTGGGCACGACGACGAGTTGAGGTGGACGGCTCTTCAGCCACACTATCGCGAACAGCAGCATTATTTTCTGCAGTACGAGCTGTACGAGCATGCACTGGTGTTTTCACATCTCCTACAGACCCGGTTTGCTCAAATTTTTGCACGATTTTTCCGATTGTACGCACATTTGGACGATTAAATTGACCGACAAAATTACGAAGTGCACGATATGCATTTTGATTTGAACGCCCATTTTCATAATAAGCCTGAATAACTTTAACGCGCTGCACGATTGTGTTTCTTTCCATGGTTCAAATTGAGTTAGTCTGAAATTGAGAAATGACAAATAAAATGAAGAAAAAAACTTAAAATTTAACCACCCTTTACAAGGAACTTTACTTGGTCTAAGTTTAAGTTCCTCAAATGTAACCTCACGTTTTCTCACCAATGAACATCCATGACTACATTTTTCGGAAAATTTACTTTTAGTTTTTGCAGGAGTCTAAGCTTTTTCATCAGACCGTATGTTTATAGAACACGAGCCAAAACTTATGCATCACTGAAGTTCATCAAAACTCCCGTGAGCTATACCGAGCTATACCAAGAACCTGGTTTTTTAGACGAAAGGTAGTTAGGCCAGTCTACACCGGCCTAGGCTCTTGTAAAGAGAAGACAGATATGTAGTTTCTTACAAGGACCACATTTTGTTTTCAGGAATTAACTGACAAATAAAATAGTCTGTATAAGCCTGAGGATTACCGTGGCTCAGTGGTTAATGCGATGGACTGCTGAGCAAGAGGCGTGAGTTCAAGCCCCAGCCATGTCCACCGAACATTCTTCGCGACACCACCTCTCGTCGGGGAATGACAAGCGTCCGGAAGTACAATCTGTCATGAAAGAGCTTCTCAATTCGCCGTTCGGAGTCGGCAATAAATTGTAGATTCCTTCCATTCATGCGGAAAATGTAACAAGCACAACATGAATGGTTGCGAGAAGCGAGGTCTTGGCTCATTCCGAGCTGTCGCGCAGGTATTTTTTTTTTGTAAGCCCGAGGATATGATTTTTTTTTATATGAACCCTACCCATTAGGCTAACCCAGGATCGACTGTATCAAGGGTGCGACAATTCTAATAGACTTACCCCCTCTTTTATGAAGATCCGAGTAAAGATGAAGCAAAATTTCTGAACTCTTGGCTAGTGAACCAAAGTCTTATTGGTTCACGGCCTCCCTAAGCCATCTGAATCCAGAATCAAATAAGTGTTTTTCTTCAGGGGTTATCATTTCGGTTCTGCTAAGACATGGACACTCTCATACGAATTGAGCGTTTTCATCGTCGTAGACCCTTACTAGGTGGAATATAATAAGACCCATTTTTTCGGATGCAACGCCAGTGAGTTGTGACTCGTGACGAAGCCTGTTAGAAGTCGTCTTAGCTGTGGTATTTAGCATGAAGATGCCTTTACAATTCTTGAGAGGCTGAGGTGATGGCTAAGACTTCAGCTTGGAACACGCTGCTGTAGTTTGGAAGCTGTATCCACCGGGAGTTGGTGGGCTCGTCTGAAAAGATTCCGTAGTCGCCGTCTTTGAATATTCATGAAGTTTTTCGGGTTCTTTAGACTCTTTAGACAATATGCTGAGAGACTATGGGTTTTCTTCCACGATTTTTGCAGAAGCTACAGAGATGAGGAGGAAGAAGATATCACAATTCACCACTGTCGAAAGCTATCTCACAACAGGTGAAGACCTCTTGGTCGCAGTTTAGTGCGCTGTTTAGGAAGATATAGGCATTTGTCCAAATTTTGTAAAAAATGATGAAGATCAAGCTGAAACCACTTGTTGAGCATAATAAAATCAGTGAATCAGTTTTTGCCTCCAGTTTGGCCCCACTTATCAAAAGTGTGTCGTCCTGATGTACAACTTGTATAGGAGAAAGTCCGTTGAAGGCGAAGGGCCGTTTAAGAAGCAGGTAAATAACCTAAGGAAAATCTGGATTTTTTATTTGAATTCAATTGGTCGGAAATTACAATCCGAGTTGTTACATCCGAGTTGTTAAGTCGTGATATAGCATCGTATCTTTCACTCTAAAAGTCAATCGTAGGGCCTGAATGGTCAGATTCTTCCTTCTACAAATCTGATGACTTAGATTTGCGATTCTAGGTCCTGGGTCGACGAAATAATTCCTTTCCCTCTTCTAAATTTGATGATCTCGTCTTTTAACCTTTGTTGAGTATAGCTTCTTCACCTAAGCTTCACCAAACACTTCAATGTTATATTCCGAAGGATATCTTCCGTTGAGCATTACAGTAAATACACCCTATGTACATATGTATGCCATGTTCACAAAATAGAGAATTCATATCCTAAATGCTTATTTGTAAATCGATGTAATTTTTCACGTTTAATATGCTTATGTCACGAACAAACGTTTACATTTCAATTAAACGAAGTGTGTATGTAGGGATTAGAAAAAAAAGGAATTGTTCTCGTAACGTTCAAGGTTCGGCAATAAATGCACAAAAATTACATTAGCATAAGTGAAGACAAAACTTTTTGGATTTAGTATCAGGCTACTGTGTGTTGCCCTTGCCCTCAATGTGAATTCCATTAGACAGGATAAGTTAATGATCCTTCTTCTGTAAGACGAGAACTAGAAGATAACTTTTCACGTTGACTTAGTCGATTTTTCCATTATGCTCAACAAATAGTTTCTGCTTGACCTTCTTCATTTTTGAAAAAAAAAAAATGGACCAATGACTGTATCTTCCTAACCAATGCACTAAACTGCGACCCAGAAGTCTTCTTCTGTTGTGAGATAATGTTGAACAGTGGAAGAGGAGGTAAGTTGTTGTCTCCTCATCTCTGCAGCTTCTGCAAAAATCGTTGAAGAGAGCCCCTAGTTTCTTAGGATGTTGTCTTACTAGGCAGTGAGCTGTGATGACACCAATAGGTAATGGTGTAAATTTGTGTTCTGGCATCTTGGATAATGATGATGATGCGATGATTGTTTCTCTGGTTCCCAGACCTGATAATGTCCCGGTTATTGCCTCCGGTTTGAGAATCCTACTATAATCCTACTAATATAATAAAGAGGAAGAGTTTGATTGCTGGCATCAAAATGCTTTCGGGATTAACGCAAATACTACTAATGCGATTGACATAAAACTTTCACAATATGATAGCTTATAGGTATAGAATTAACATAGGCCATATAGTATGCACATACATATGTTGTATAGTTATTGAGATATTGAGGTTTTAAAGTTTGACCATTTATAGAATACGCTACTGTAGCCAACAGCACATCGGTTCGTGATCGTGATCGTTCGTATGTTGTTTTTGTTTTGCCTAGTTGTACAAGGGTAGTTTTATTTTCATTTTTTCTTTGTTTGTATCTCTGGTTCTGTGGAAGTACATTATGTATTAGATCCGTAGGGGAGGAAGAATTAAAAGGTTTTGAAAGTAAATGGAAGTATGTACGTGTGTAGGAATGCGTATTACGATGACGATCGGTGCGGTGTATTGGCGCACGTAGAGGGGAAACGGAGATAAGAAACTTTCAGTTGCGTAGGTGAGGATTTACACTAGAATGCTTTTTACATTGGATCGAGATCACAGATGTGCAAACAAGGAGTTCTGGCAGGCCATACGTTGTCTCATGATGGCAGTTTAATATCATTGAAGGAGTTAAATCCAAAGATGGTTTATTTTTTTCCGATGAGCGTAAATGTGGTGAGCATTTTTCAAAGCTGAGCAGACTGAGTAGGACGAAGAATAGTCCTACAGCATTGTAAAGCAGGTGACTTTTGCGATCAAATGTGCTGAGGTTTATGAAATCTGGCCAGAAATGCACAAGGCCATGGGGGAAGAGGAAGTAAAACGGCTCTTCATTAAAGGCCTGGAAGTGTGTCACAAGAGTAATAATCGGGTCCCTCGTGGTAAATTCTGGGGGAGTGTGGGATTAACGGTTCTCATTTGGAGGCCATTTGATCTCTATACACAAACTGTAGGAGCTGTGTTCGGGTAAACGGCGTTACATCGACCTCTTCCACTGCGAGCGTTGGCCTTCGTCAGGAGTGCTTTTTGTCACCTCTCCTTTTCATTGTGTTTATGGATTGGATGTTACAGCGCAACCGTGGCGAGAAACGGTTCGGATTGTGAGACTTAAGGACAAACCATCTGCTTTTCGCTTGGATCCATCTGAACTGAACTTCAGCGAGCGCTTGATAGCTTCGTAGCCGTAGCTGTTTTATTTATTATATTTTTGTTAATTAAAAAATGGCTATAATAAAGCGAAACATACCCAATAACAATAATCAAATAAATTAATTGTACCTGCGCAAAGCCGGGGAGGGCCGCTAGTGTTAAATAAAATAAAAATAAATAGCTGGCTGGTCCAACGCACTAACCACTGAGCCACGGCGAGAATGTTAAATACTCCCACTATTTTAAGGAAGGCAGCCAAGGTATATTGATTGATTGCAATTGAACTCTCAATGGTATGGTATGCGAGGGTGAGCGGAAGGCTCTTCACTTAGGCCAAATCTCCCATCTTTTAATCGTCGGAACTGTAGGGATAGGTTTGATTTGGAAGGTATGTTGGGATGAATCTAGGGAAGGTGGAAACAATTAAGGAGTTCACACTAGTCTACGTGTGGTGTGGCGATTCTTTCTGTTTCTTTTGTGAAGGCCATCATGCCTTTGATTTGATTGTATTGGATTTTATCGATTTTAGAGCTACTTGACTGTCAACGAAGATGGTTATATCCGAAGGGGAAAGATGACAATCTCTTATTCAGCCTACAGCTTTTTCTATTGCCATGCTACATGTTTCTGGCAATGTAAAGGATTCCCGTTTCTGTAGGGTTTCCGAGTAAAATCCGACTCCTGTTCCTGTTTCCGTTTTTGAGCCGTCAGTGTAAGTCACGATTTCTTGGTCTTTAGTTACATTGTTTGACTCCCAGTCCTCTCGTGTTGGGAATAGAATAGAAAAAGCAGTGAATTAGGTAAATCTTTCGTTAACTGTGTGGCCTGGGTACGAATCCCTAAAAGGCACTCAACCTCATTAAAACAACATTTCTCTCAGGAAAATGTAATAATTTATTTTTCAATATAATATATTTTATCCATTTCATATTCAACATAAAGCTATTCAATACAATATAATTTTTGTTTTTGTTTTTTTTCTTTTTTCAATAATGTATATATTTTATATATGTATAATGTATATGAATGTATAGATTTCTTTAATATCAGTAATCAGTCCTGTGTCGTAAGGACGAAGGACTTTAAAAAAAAGATCAATAAACAGTACTTTTGTTTTCACAATGGAAATATGCTTGTTGTTTTGTTTTTGTTAAGAAATAGAAATACTTGTAAGTCATTTGTTTACTGTAATTGTTTATTTTAGAATAAAAAAAATTCTTAAAAATAAACAAAACAAAAAGTGATGTATATGTATGTTCGTTTCATAAAATGGTTGGTGATCTGGTTGGATTTGTTGTCACGGTTAAAAAACAAAGTTATCGTTATTAATTTGAACATTTAAATATATATTTTGTATTTTTCTTTTATTTACAGAAATAGTTGAGTTGTTTTTTTTTTTTTTTTTTGTTTATTAGTTAATTGGTACCATTATTCTTTTATTTAAGTATATTCTCAATAGGATTTCAATTGTTGCTACTTTGTATATAATGTAACTTTGAGTTTGTTTTTTTCACTATCATTTTCTCAATTTAACAATATTCTACAATAAATTTTCATAATTCCTTTTGTTTTTTCGTTAAATTTTATTTTAATATCATTGCTACTTGTTTAACACAAAAAACATCAACAATAACTGGGTTAAGTGCTAGAACTTTATCATATTTGGCGCAAAGTGCTGCGCTTTGTGAATTGTATTATATTTGTTTTGTTGTTCATTGCATAGAAATCGTTGAGTAATAAATAAATAAAATTATTAATTAATGTGTGCACTGGAATCACAAGCAAACAAAAGTGCTATAGTAAAAATTATATAAACACGAGATCGAAAGGCTGAAAGGAGTCCTAAACAAAGTCTAGACTTGAACTTTATCCGGACAAAATAGAAATACTGATGCCGAGATTAGGAATGTTTGCCGTTAAAACTGACTACCAGACCGCAAATGATTTTAGGCCAAAAAGCTGAACATTTTCGTGCCAAATCGCAATTTAAATACAAACACATGGTGCACAGTTTAGCACCACAACTATCACCAGTTCTTTGTTAACTGGAATAGTCAGAATACTTTTAGAACGACAGTATCGCCTGTAAAAACAATTTATGTCCTTCAAGATTCTGCAACTTAGCGCTATTAATTTCCTTTCGGAGTTGCCTACTTCAGCCCTTCGTATAGTTTCTTAAACTAATAACACAAAATAAATAAATGGACAAAATATTGTCTACAAACTTGGTATACAAAAATTCTTAAAAAATAATTAAATAAAAATTAAATGTTAGCACAACAAAAATAATATCGGTTACATATTTGGCACCTGTATACTGTGTAGTACATCTGTTGGAACAGACCAAAACTTTGATTTTTTTATAATCTACATACGTTTTAGATTTTTAACTAAACAAGAAGAAAACCAATTAAAAAAATTCGTATGATTCGTATGAATTTATAATCTGAAATAGAGTCTAGCCGATATGTTTTCTAATTTTAATTTTCGTTTAATATGCAGCTGCGTTTGCTAATAGAGAGCATTTGGTATTTTTAAAATAAATTCATATTCATGCAAATTGACAATTAGAATCGAATTTTATTTTATTTTTTTTATTTATTTACTTGTTTATGATTATTGTAATTTATACTTAAATATATTTTATGTAATGGAAAAACCAACTTTGCTTCCTTAATAAATTTTGTTAAAAAACCTTTTATTTTTTTTTTGCTTTAAGAAGAAAACCTCTAGTCAAAATTGTGGAAGCCCTTTGGTAAGGTCAATAAAAAAGGAAAAAATAGTTCTACAAAAATATTAGAGATCCTAATATTGGTATTTTTTAAAAAGGCTTCCTTTAGTATCAACATTTTTGTTTTTTTCTTTGTACAACCATGCTAAAATCTTTTATAGTATTTTTTTTTTTTTGTTTAATTCTATTGAAGTAGTTGAGATAATTTGTTTTTCAATTTAATTCAAGGCGAAATGGAAATTTTAATGTGATGTATCTTCATGGGCATGCACTAAGAACCACGCCCTTCTCGCTTAACAAATGGCTGCCGGTGGAGGCATTCGCCTTAAAGAACACTCACAATGTTCTCTAAACTGGTCACGCATCTTAGAACAAATCAATTTCAAATCTGATGAGAAAAGAATTTTCGAACAACTATTACCGCAGGCACCGAGTGTGAGAATGTTGCTAGTTCAGCGAGGAGCACCATTCACTTCTACACTGATGGATCCAAGATTGAAAAGCTCAACTTGGGCATATCCTTTCGCCTTCCAAATCACTATAGCGTACTTCAGACAGAAATTCTGACAATTAAGGAAGCCCTGTCCTGCCTTAAATGGAATGTAATATCTGCCGTGAAGATCTTCGAAACCACACCCGAGGGATGAGGCGGTAGAGGAAGACCGCAACTCAGGTGGCGAACGCAAGTGGAAGGGGACCTTAACCAACTTAGCGTGCGAAACTGGAGACAGCTAGCTAATGATCGAGCTGGCTGGAGACGCTTGTTGGTAGCCCCACCTTAAGTAAGTAAGTAATATCTGCCGTGGATATTAGCATTTTAACGAACAGTCAAGCGGCAATTGAGTCCTGGAGCGGCAATTAGGTTCATATCGATTTAGTTTGCCGCTCGACTTTTAAATAGATGACAAAAACCATTTAGACATTGCGAGAAACTACAGGGCTGACGAACTCGACAAACATTGCACAACCGTATCAGCAGGATGCTAAAAACAAAACCAATCAGAAATGGGAATCAAACACCACGTGTGACATATCTAGGCAGACTCTTGTGGCCTCTGCTAAATCAGTCAGGATTTAATGGATAACAATACTTTAATCGTCAATATGCGACAATGTATCCGAAAAACTAATTGGTAGGCCCCTAGACAAAACGTTTTTCTTTGGGAAAGGGCTGGATCAGTACGGAGGAAGTGGACGATTGTTTCTTCCTTCCCTTCGCCCCTGTAACTCCTGCAGAAATGGTGTGTTGAACGACCCATCCTTCTGGCATGGAGGCCAAAACGATAACAGCTGGTAAGAACACAAGCTACGGTCCAAATAAGCGACATTTTAAGCAAATCAGACTTTTAGATCGAGTGAGGTTAAGCTCTTAAGCTTTACTCTATCTTTAGTTTGTCTTTCTGATTGCATCGTACTCTAAAATCAATTTGAAAGCACCGAGTAAAATACCCGGTCTCCACCGTTCTGGTAGTGACACGTTTGGGGAGTTTCATCGGCCTTACAATTTACTAGAAGGAATTTCCTTATATTCCACCGGGAGCGAGATGCAGTGGTTTGAAACTCAGGTAGTGGCGTCCGAGGGTGGTGTCCGGACTAGCTGGGGATATTTGGTGCTTATCATTGCTATAATAAACCGGAGTTTTTTCGAATCTCCTCTATGACCGGGTACCGAGCATAGGTGAAGGTTTAATTGTTTTGCGATCTTAGTAAGAGATGAGCGACAATCTCAAATAGCTTTAATGTGTGTTTTACTGATTCCAGGGAATAAATAGAAGCATGGCTATGATAAAAATCGTGATGTCCGTACATGTAGTAACGAATTATGCGAATGCATGCAACTGAATCGGGAGATTTCTTTTGATATCATTTTAAGGGTCTGGTGGAGTAATGTAATCAATATAAACAACAATCTATGACTGTTCGGGTCAAACGTTATGTCGGTATTATTATGTGAATGCATTACTTGAAAAATTACGAAATATGGAGAACATTTTAGCGAGTAAACACGAGTAGATAAGAACGAAAACACGAGGATCAATAAACACAAAAACGTAAGTGACAATCGATATGATCAGACAAGCGATGCTTGCATAGTCAGCCAAGTCAAGTAACAGAACTCACTAACACAAGGTGGGTAAAAATTGGTCACCTAAAAAAAACGTGGGGCAGGACTGCAAAAGAAAAGTCCAGCCGATTTGGGAAAAGCTGAATAGAATTGAGGCACAAGGCCAAGGACTTACTCACACATATGTACATGGGAGAAGCCCAGCCTCCACATTAGCCGCAGCGAAGACGATAGGCTAAACTTTGATAACTACATGGAGTATACTGTATGCATATGTATGTATATATGCACTCGGCGCTTTCGAAGACGTTGTTAAATGTTGAAAAAGCACCAGAAGACTATTGCTGTCTCAAGTTGTGTACTCAACAATGTTTGACGCATCTCCAATCTAGCCGGGTGCGTACAAACATGTGCACATAGGTGCACATACAAACGAATCTCCAGGGTATAGCCCTCGATAAGTAATCAGTGAGAAGTAAACTACCAATCGACGCTCCTTCTCTCGGGCCATGGTTGCAATCGCTAATTTCATCATCGCTTTAGACTCAAGCACCCGCCAGAATATGCTGAGCATTCTGCATGCAATGAAAATCTGGAACATAATCATTTCTAACTCCCTAAGGATTCTTAAGACAAAAAAAATTGATAAGTGAAACATTTAATGCCCAAATTTAAGAGCAGAGATGATAAAATCTTAAAGCAATTGGGACGCGGCCATCACATTTTTAATCGAAAACAGGCAAAACGCCAGAGAAGAGTGCGGTAAATGCAGACAAATACAGGCGCGGGGCAAGAATTTGAGCTTCCGGAGGTAAGAAGCTGACCTATGCAAGGACTGCCCCCCCCCCCCTTACTAATAAAAACAAAACTCCACATAAGCCATGATACGCCGTCACAAGCGATTAACCAATTAAAAACACACGAACAGTCCCCCAACTTTCATTCCACCTCAAGTAAAAACAATCTAAATGGTCTTCCTTCAACTACTATCGTTCTAAAATGTATCTTTTTTGTTTTTCTCTAATTAACTTCTATCAAAAGTTTGAGCTTAAAACACTCTCAGACTAGATGTAAATACGATAAGTTCAAACGTGTGTACATATTGTGTTTCGGTATATTATTACTATTTTAGCTTAAACATGTACTGAATGTAGATAGATAAAGTATTGTTTTGGAAAATAAGTGATGTGGTTTTGGTTCCTCGGAGTCCGAACAAAACAAAACAAAAAAATGATAATACTACGAACGTTATGGAATGTTGTATACTGAGGAGAATAGGGTATAAAAGCCTACCGTGCTGCACAACGGCCTCATTGATCCACTTTTCTAATTGAGATTGTTGCTTGACATTATCATCGGCTTGGCTTAGATCTGTACATTGTTATTGGGTGTCGCCGACAGGGCCATCTTTGATAATGTGGCCAAGGAACGTTTGGGGAATGTATTGCCGTCTGGTTCGTAAAACAGTTTTCTGAAGCTGCAAACGAAATTTTGTTATAAGAAAGTCTCCGTTTAATTATTATAGTTGTTACTTACAATTTCCTTATTCCAGATTCTGATGATTTTTTCCACGGTGCATCATCTGGTTCATAGGGGAGTGGTCCTTGTACTGGGGCATCATGGCCTGGTGGTCTACAAAAAACCAACACATGTTAACTTCAAATCTTGTAAAAATTTCTTCTTTTACTTACGATTCAGAATGATGTTCCTCGGATTTGCTATCATCGTCATTTACTTTCTCACTTTCGATTGGTTTGAGAGCCTTCAGCTCTTCATTGAGGTTATCAATCGTTGTCAGCAACTCATCGCGTTCATTGATCAACTCTTTCAATTCCATTGTAGTGTACCGCGGTCGATTTGGATCATTGTCGTCTTGTGATTTAACCAAATCTTCATTTTCCTTTTCGGCAATACCCAGACGCTTGCGTAGATGCATTATGTCTCTATGTTGATCTTGCAATTGAGCCAAAAAATCAGCACGTTCTTCACACAGGGTCTTCACTTGAACCTGTAGAAGTTTGTGACGACGACGTGTTTCGCGACCAGAATTCTTCAAACGGTCCATTTGGATGTTTAACTATAAGTATAAGGAAATTCATTTATGATAAAATCTAACCAAGGACTGATTAGATTTAAAAAAAATTAATACATCCTATCCCCCTATTACGATGGTATCTCAAGTTCCAGTCATATACTGATCTGCAGTTGTTTACAATTGTTTTTCATTGAAAGTCGGTAGGGATGTGTCATGCGAAAAGAGTTCTACATGCCGGTACCCATAATTGGTAATCAATTAACTTTAAGAGTGGAAAAACTACCGACTTTTTAGATAAAAAAAGACAGTCTGAGGGCTACTTGCAGCTTAGCCATCTGTAGTGTTGGTGATAGCCAAGACCTTAAAAAAGAGCCGACGCTTAGCTTCTCGCAAATATTCTCTACTATGCGTGCTACATTTTCACACAAATGTAAGGAGCCTAAAATGTCGAATCCAAACTTCTTTATTATAAATTATACATTCGGAGGTTCGACATTGTCTGCCAACAGTTGCTGCACGATAATCGCACCTTTGCCAACGTACTTAACATGCAGACCACCGCCATGATTGTCAGAATCTACGCCTGAGAAGAACAATCGGGATACCCACCCGCTTCTAATTAGAAACCCTCCACCCATTAAACCCCCACAAACTACGTCAAATAAAATCACCGCTGACTTACGTTCTCAATATCCGAGTATTTCTCCTGCAACTCTCGATCTCGCTTCTTCAGCTCATCCCGCTGTTTATATATTTGCTCCTTGAGACGTTGCAAGACTTGTGTATCAGACAAGGCAGTGGAAAGCTCGTTATTTGTAACTGAAATAAAGCTTTCAGTAAGGCTGGCACCCAAACCAGATGATTGTGCTGAAGCCGATTGTAAATCTTGTGTTTGTTTGACCAAGCGTTTGTTCTCGTCCTGCAGACTGCTAACCAATTCGACCAATTCACCAGTCTCCGCACGCCATTGTTCCTCTATAACTTCGATTTCCTACAAAATATCAGCAATCAAATACCACAGCCTCATCATAGAACACATTTATAGTTACCTTCTCAAATCGTTTTCTAAACTCTGCCTTCTCCAGCTTCTCGCTCTCCAATTGTGCAACTTTATCGGTCAATTCTTGTATGGTAGCGTTCTCCCGCTCATTTTTCGTTGCCAGCGCTTCCAATAATTCCAAAGTGTTTATAATTTTCGGCATTAAACCGGTAACAGCTTCTGGACCAAATTGATCGATAATTTTCTCATATTCCTTGCCGATGTCAGAGGCCAAGTCGTAGACATCGACGACACCGATGTCATCGACTGCATCAAGAACCATTTCGCCCATTTCATTGAGATGAAATCCTGGCATCAGAGTTTTCTTCCACCGATTCGAAAAAATTTTGATCAAGTTTTACTTTTCAATTCGGGACGAGTAGTAGGATTGCTTTTATTTTCTTTTCTATTTTTTTTTTTTTTTTTTGTGTACAATAGTTTTTTTTCACTGCTGCTCAAGTGGTCCCTTCCCACAAGAGGTGATCAATTGGTTGAGCTTTTTCGCAGTTAAGCAGTCGAAGACTTTGGTGGAACTGAACGGAATATATTAGTTAATAGTTTATTGGAAAAATGCGAATAATTTTTGCATTATAAAACGATATGTTTGCACAAGAAAAAAGCAGTTAAAAAATACACTTGACGTCACAGAACCGCAGAAACGAATGTTTTTTTTGACAGATAAACGACAGGACAGATGACTAATAAAATGAATCATGAATTACATGGTGTTGCCATAATAGAAATGTTTATGGTTGTTTTTCAGGGTGATGCTGCTTGAAAGGGTTTTTTTTCAGTTCGAGGACAAGGACAAAGGATTTCCAACTAGAAACGTGACCTGATTAGCCATGAAAAAAAGGAAAAAAAATTCTAAAGTCATGTCTTAAGTCATCGCTCAGAGTTTAAAAGACAGATTTGATAGCTTTAACATTTGATTTCATTTGATGTGCTTTAACGCGGAGACGGCGTTAGTATGCAATCTCTCGTAGAAAGGTGCGTCCGTGTTTGTTGACAGAGGCAAAAAATTGAACAAACCCAGAAGCTCAAATAATCATAACAAGCAGAAAAACTAACAACATTAATCGTCACGATTTAAACCGAGCGTCGGTCATATTCACTTTGCACTTTATACATCTACATATGTATTTAAAATGCCTCCCCGGAATTCCTCATGCCGAACTCCATTATATTTTCTGCTTCCTCTACTGTAAAGACAAAACTTGACAGCAACGCGTACCTCTTTTGACCGCTGTCACTTGTCGACAATCGAAAAATTTTTTCCTCGAATTGGATTCGGTATCACGTTTTCTTTGCGCATATATTCCCTAAATTCACAAAAATTCTTTCTAAAAATATATACTCGGAGTGGCTTTTGTCTAGTTCCCTCGGCAAAGTGCTTGCATCAAATATAAACTTAAATTCACAAGTGGAAAGTGAGAGTGCTTGTTTACAACAACGGGGTGTGCCAATCGGATTGCCTTTCAATAGTCAGATGCAACTGTCAGCATTAGTACGATATTCTAGTAAATCCTGATTTCAAAGCCATCTCAATACCTCCAAAGTTATTCAGTGCATTGAAAAAAAAGTGTTTAAAAACCATCCACTATGTTAAAAATTGACAAAAACAACGATAACACGAGACCATCTATCATGGAGCCCATGGAGTCGCTGACTTTCGTCAAGGTAAGTCGATACATCTACTATCTGCCGTGCCCCCTGGCTCTTACATGTGTCTTATTGTGATCATCTCCAACGAGTTTGCTCCGGCCTGCATATCAAGCGATAAAAAACACCAAGAGTGCTGGCAAGGTACTTTGAACTGAAATTTAGGCACCCTGCGGGGGGTATGAGAACTCACACGAATTGTGTCCCTAAAATAACTTGGACCAGTTCAATTTATTTTTTTCTGGAAATAAAGCGTAATATCTTTACGAAATGCTATTCTTCGCAAGACAAAGGAAACCAGTTGCAGTCAGGGCATTTAAGAAATCACATCATGATTGCGGAACTCGGTTCATGCGAGAGAAAATCTATTAATTATTAATTTAGTCAACTTGTTTGTGCGAATTAGATGCGCAATTCACAGCTTCGTACGCGCCGCAAGCCCTCCGTATGTTAATATGATTATTTTGGTTCATAAATTACTGTGCCTACTTTCAATGTTATTCCATTGAAGAGTATCAACACTTGCGATCATTTTATGACGCGCATTCTAGTTTGGACACTATGTGAGGTTAGTGCTTGTGGTGGTGCTAAGATACTTGAAAAGGTTAATTGTTTCTTAGACCGCAACTACTAGGCAGTGGTGGTTGTTGATGTATGTTTGATTAACAAAACCATTGTAGTGAATGTTATCAAGCCTTGAAAGTTTGTTATCAGTTAAAAATTGCCAGAAGCTTTCTTGGGTTTTGCAGATAAAGCATTTGAGTGAGTCTTTATTATGACAGTTAATAATGTGCTTATTGGGTGAAATCCCGAACTCTCTATTTCACGCGTCATCTCAATCTTGAATGCTTGTCAACATTTGCTTGAACGAGAAATCCATTCCATCTCTTGGCAGGACAAAACGTCATTCGCCTAGAAAAAGCATGAATTGCTAAAGGTACTGACACCCCATTTGTTCAATTTCAAGCAGTAGGATTATTTCTGCCAAGCTAGGACAATCGTCTGAATTTATTAAAGTCAGCAAGGATTGCCCACACAGAGAAGTTCTCTCTCATCGCCTGCACTATCCCCGTCATTACATATCCAGCGCCCACACGCCAGCGACAATCAGTGCTAAGCGTATCGGTGTAATATCGTCTAATGGCTTTCTTTTGCATGCAGTGTGCTCCGTCTTTTTATATAAACAACCGGGTCATATGACCGATAGGATGCATGCCAGGGCAGCAGTCGGTGATCGCAACTTCAGCTGGAGAATTTATTGACGGCGTTGACCTGGGAATCGACTAAGATATTGAGTAGCAAAAAATAGCACACAGTGGAATGTACTACATTCATGTTGTGCGGGTTACATTTTTCGCACGAACGGAAGGGACCTACATTTTATTACCGACTGTGAACGGCAAATTGCGATACTCTTGGAGGTTTGTCATTCCTCGACAAGAGGTATTGCCGCAAAAAATATTTGATGGACACGTCTGGGGCTTGAACCCACGTAGCTCCCACAGCAGTCCAACGCACTAACCACTGAGCCACGGCGACACATTCTGCTTGGAAGATAAAAAAAAAAATCGAGAACATTTTTGCGACTGTCCCGTCATAACTCGCTGTAGGTTGAAGCACTTCGGTAGGAGATTAGCCTCACCAGAAACAATGAACCAAGCTCCCACAAGAACAATCCTGAGGATTCTACGACCTCGACCCCGATCTTCTTCGAAATATTCCTGTAGGAGAATTTTGCTTGGCACAAAATGTCTTTTACGTCACAGCGCATATCTGGTCTTCGTCAGACAGGCCTAGTTTTGGTTGAAATTACTAAAGACAAGCTGTCGCCATTTAATTTATCCTTGAGAGGCTTCAGGTCCGGTATCCAAATAGACTTCAGGGTTTTCTGTCACGTTCTCGCTTTGCAGTGTTATAGAACGTATTCGAAGTCCACCTCTTCTTCCTTGCAGTTCTCAAAAATCGTGGCGCCGGTGAGCCGCAGTCTATGCATATGACTGTTGAGGTTAACGTGTCCTGTGATAAGTCGCGTCTTAATTGCTCCCTTTTTGAACCTAGAACCTTTTTATTGAGAAGGCGGTTGGGTCTCTGCGTATGAACTTGCCACTCTGCACGTCGGGAAATATGTCCAGTGATCTTCGCAATCACTTTGCATCTTCCCGGTGGTTGCTGTTTTGATTGCTGTCAGTGTGTCTTCGACTGTTTTCAGCGGCTCGTCAGCTCTCTGTGTGACATCTTTATGATCCGATCCACAAACAAGGCCGACGTCCCTGTAGTTGGCAATCAGATTGAGTTTGTTTTTACATTCCTAATGAGATCCGGAAGTTAAATTTGTGATAGCTTTTTGCGATACACGCTGCTTGACTATCCGACCCGCGTGTTTCATCCAGCCGCTAAATCGTTCGAATTTGTTGTCGAAAGTGGTGTCGTACAGGCTGTACGGACATTCTGACAGCGCCCTCAGAGATGCCCTCTCTTCCACACTCTGCGTTATAATCGACCTGGACAATTTTCACTATCAAACATAAGTTTCACGTAACGCACGAAAGCGAATTTCAATGTGATACTCGATATCTTACGATTGTTTATCGTTCCATGAATTAATTGTAAACATTTTGTTCTGGATAAGAACGCAAACTTCGAAACACCCTTTCGCTGGACATTTTCAGAACATTTCGTCGAACTTTGTTGATGTGGTTGTTTTGTAAGATTTATCCAAAAAAAAAACCAACAATTTGGTTGTAATTAGTTAAATGATCATCCTAAACAAAAGAAAAGCTCTCCAGGTACCATGCAGGTAGCTTATTAAAAAAAAAAATTTAATAATCACTGTATGACATGTACTCCAATCTCCACAACCTGATTAGTCACCTAAGCAGTATTTTTGCTCAAATTAAACCGAGATGACTAATAACCTCGCATGGTTTGGCCGGTGATTTAGCAAACTACTCCAAACATTATCATTATCTGAGTCTTTACATCACATTTAGAATATTTTTATAATTTTTATAACTTCACACGAAAATCGGTTTTCGATACACGTGGCTGTGGTATTTGCGGTGGTTTGACGTGACAATATGTTACTAATACCTAAGCAGGTCATTAATTAATTCAGAGATAAAATCATGAGGTTATCAGAAGCATTGGTGTGGTGACTGTAAGATTGGAACATGAATCACGATTCTCGTTTTGTCTTTTGCCGTCTGTTTAAGGTTTGAGAGAAGCTAACATTAGCAGCGAGACAGGAGTAGGTAGTCAGAGAAAGGGGAACAAAGCACGAGCGTCTATGAACCGAATCATCGCCATGCTTATCCCCAGCAAAATTATTGTCGCGGCAGATGTCAACGATTACAAAGCTACTTGGTGTCGCTATTCTGGGCCAATAACTTGTGAAGGTCATTACACAGAGATCTTCGCTTGGATGAATGACCTTCATCATCTGGTGGTGAAAGCAATAGGCACTGTCAAAGTTGACAGTCACACACAAAACATTCCGAAACCTGTTTGTTGTTTCTTTTTTTAATAAATATTCCCCCACAGTATCTGCTATTGGAAGCTAGAATTCACATTTGCATTTCACGAATATGGTGTTTCTTGACGGCCTCAATTCATTGTTTCAAGCTCTTAACTGGTTAGACCAACGGGGGCTGCGAAGTGATCGGTTGTGCAGATGACGTTTACACCGACTGTTCAAAAACTAGCAACGGAGTAGGTGGTGGTGTTTTCTCCGACAGGCTTAACCTCAGCCTAGCGTTCCGTCTTCTAAATCATTGTATTGTGTTCCAGGCGGAAATCGTGGTGATCAGAGAAGTCTTATCTTGGCTGAAGAAAAACGTGATATCAGCCATCTTTTCAGACAGTCAAGCGACATTAAAATCGTTGGAAGCAGTAGCTTCACATTCATTAAAAGCCAAATAATAGCCATCTACGCAAACGACTTCTGCAGAACCTGTATAAACGAGGAGAAAAAGGAGACTATTCTCCATCTTCTTTGCATCTGTCCAGCTCTCACCCGTAAAGGAAAACTCCACTTAGAAGCCTTCTTCTATACCAACTTAGGCAACCTGATAAACATCGATGTTAGTAGTCTCCTACGCTTCATAAGAAGCTCCAATTGGTTCAATGAGTAGGCAGGAGATCTTTCCGAGATCCTTGTGGTATCACAATGGACCTCTCATGGGTGTGTTTTGTGTTGGCTTTAGCTGGCAGCCACTTCAACCTAACCTAACCTCACCTAACTAGAAAAATTCCTTGTGCTCTGCTTTTCTTGTGGGCTCTAGGACGTTTACTACGCCTACGCGCCATCGTTAATGTCTCAGCTCTCTCTAAGTCTTCCCCAATCTTGTCCGGTTCCACCATCGGTTGAGACAGTATTCTGAAGGTATTGAAAGCCCTTTACTTTCTATATCGTTTGTCAAACGCTGCTAAGATGGCTGATTGCTTTTGGCAATGTTTATTTTAAGCCCCCCACTGTCATTTGGTGAAGGTCTATAAACCCATCTAGGCATGCGTTTCGTCAGCATAGTCGACAAGACAGCGCGAAGAACTTCACAAAACAATCAAGAAAACCCCACTTTAGAACTCGTATTCCTCTGACAGCCTTCCTTCCTGACACCTTGATCCGTCATAGGATGCCTTGATAATACCAATTCATTTATCAAGTATACCTCGAACGCACTGCGAGAGCGGATTGCTGGATATCGATATCGAGATATCGAGAACGTTTTTCAGTTGTTTCCTTTTTTCACTGAAGAACTACTTTAGCTATTACTTCAGCTACTACCGGCAGCATGCAAATACTTCTCCAGTTTTCCTATTGCATCGGGTACCCTTAACTTTCTCATTTTCGTGCGATAGAATGATTATATCACACTTCTCCCTGCAATTCGTACTTTCAACTGTTTACCATCATCGATCGTTGCCCAGGTATCTTCCGAATGTCAAGAGCTATATAATTCTTGTGGTGAACAGAGTGTCGATTGTATCCATTCTTCGCGAAAGGTATTCCCTTCACAGCTGAAGGGCTCAGGGATCATGTAGTCTGATCTTGTGCCATTCACATGTCAGCTTCTCGTATGTTACTGGCATCGAAAAGACTACTTCTGAACCGGTGGCTAATGGCCACAATCCCATTATCATTATAGTTTCCTGATTCGTGCTCCTATAGTAACCAATCCTAGTTCGGGAACAATAATAGTCCTCAACATGTTATCAATCATTATCCAGGGACTAGTGTCGTAGTGCGCCAACTACAAAGGCATCAGGCTCTTCAGCATCGTGTACATCGTTCATCTGCAATATTGGGTGAAAGCCTGAAACCTTTCCTCAGCAACCTGACGGATTCCTATCGCTTTAACTTTCTCTTCCATTTGAAAACTATCACAGATCCTGTAGAAGTCCAAATTGATACCCAAAATCTCTTTATCGCGATTTTAAGGCTGCCTATGACAGATTTGATAGAAAAACAGTTTACTAGATTTGGCATCACTCGACCGGCTGTGCAGGGTAACCATGAAGAATACTTGCTGCTCCATCGAAGATCTCACTGAGACCTTTGTGTCAAAAAAAAAAGATGAAGACAAGGTGATGTGTTTGTGCAGAACTTAGGCGAACAATCTTTCAAAAATCTATGCAACTACTTGGGTTGATATTATCGGCAAAATTCATCAAGCTGGCGGTGCATTCGCGAGTAGAATTAAAAGTCAGAATGGGTTCACCGATAAACTAGGGCAAAACCAAATTTGATACATATTTGCTGCTCACAACAGGAAGGGAAACCAAACATCAACGAGTCAGGCAGAACGTCACAGTGGACAGCCATAACGAACAACTTAAGAGACTCGATACAAGATCTTAATCACCCAAGTCCTACTTTATGGCGCTGAAACGTGGCCTCTATCTTTGGTTGTTTTAAGCGAGCAATTTTTCGTAAGATATTGGGTTATATTTGTGTTGATGGGCTTTTGGAGAAGGAGACTGAACCACGAACAAAACTTAACATCTTTAAAAATTTCAAAATGTACACGCATGTAGATGAATACACCCTTTAAGTCCCTTTATTCCAATTCAGGGATACATGCAGATTCGTACATTGATCCATTCAAAAAACCGCGGAAAAGGCAGTAAACTAAAGACCGAACTGACTGGAGAGGCTTTTGTTTGAGGTAAAGGCTCACCCCAAGTAGGACCATCTAAGTAGGTATTGTAGGACAAAGCTGCAAGATGTATATACACAGCATACCGATTGTACTTAACTTTACGTGTTAAAAATTAATTGTCGACTTCTTATGACTGTTTAAGTTGGTTTCAGTGTTCGCAAGCTGCCATTGTGAAAATATCTCTTCAATGTCAGCACGGTTAAGCGTCATTTGTTGAAAAAGATAACCTCTGTCTCTGTCATTGGCATCGTAATAATTTTATGTTGGTCTAAGTGTTTCTTGGAACGTCGAAAACGCCCCTTCAATGTCAGTTCGTTCAATAATATGATCTCAAGAGAGGTAATCCCTGCGCCTCTCCGTAGCATCATAATGGTCTAATTGTTCCCGCAAAAGGCCACTTCAACCTAATTAAGAGAAAGTGAGGATTTTATTACCCGCTTCTGTTCCTTTTACTGCTGGGTTCAGATTAATTCCGAAACATACCCATTGTAAGCTCGACCACTTGCCCCTACCTTATAGAACACCTGTAAAAAAAAAAGCTTAATATTCTCAGCTCTTAAGATAAGGATTAAATAAACAAGCAATGTAAACAAAGACTCATCGCCTGGCATCATTTACTTGATTTCAACGCAACTCTGCCAATGTTCACGGTATGCGTTTCACTGATTAGATAACAACCGTATAAATCGTCACAGAACTGTCAAAACGCTAAAACCCTTGCGCAGCCTCACATTTGCACAAGTCATTTCCTCCGTTATCTCAAAAGTTAGAAACACCATTTCGTTGGATAAACCACCTTGACCTCGCTAGTTGCATTTTTCTCTTCGCCGCAAAAAGCTCGCACTCGCGATTGCTTAGAAATTGATTCGTCTTTGTGCCGCCTCTACGTCAACGAAAGCTATGCAGTCGAGAACGTGTTCTAAGACGCGTCTAAGTCTTTATTTTTAGTTCCTTGACATCGGGTCGGGTGACGCACCGTCTGGTTAACCAATAACGTTTCTGCACACAGCCTCCGCAAGTGTCATGTATTTTTTCGAATCATTTATCGGTTTCTGATCAATCAACTGTTGTTGCTGCTCCAGCTCGCCGGCATTGATGCAGCGATAAGCATTTCATCCAGTGCAGCGACGGTCAGAGAGAGAGAGAGTGTGTGTCTTTACAAGGAAGTCGACGCGCCCCCTCGTAATGGCGTTCCTCATTCCCATATCCGAGGTAGGAACAATTAAAATTGTGTAAATTTATCGTATGTGCTGGCATTGTTTGGGAATGTGAAATAAATTTTAATAAATACACGACTGTTGACCCAGTGGTGCTTCGCCACCTTTGTTTGGAAGTAACGCGCAAAAGAAGCTTTTATTTCTGTACTTTCCGGTTGTTTGTTCGCCTCTCTTTGCTAATTCAGCGAGCGTTTTCCAAGAGGGGGCAGCCTAACTGATAGTGATTGGGAGGTAATGTCCGTGTGTGTGTGCTCTTAGTTATCAATTCAATGTGTTGGAATTCAGTCAGCTGATATGCTTTGCTCTTGATTTATTTCTGGAAAAGATGAAATTGTTCAGTTATTTCGGTGTTTTGCAAATTGATAATGGATTTGAAAAGAAATTAGGAGAAAAGTGACTGGAACTGCACATTCCTTGTTATAGCCTATGTGAGTGCCCCTGTAATGCATGCATTCGAATAGAATTCATAGTTATGTGTACCTGTTCCTTCAAGACCAGAACAGAGCCGCAAATGACGATAATTGGTGATTAAAGCCTTTTACCCCGCAACAACGCCTGAACGCCAGCATGTGCGGAATAATGCAACGCTCCTGCCCTTATTACCTTGATTCCTTCAGAACTGTTCTACTCGCCGCTTACTTAGGGCGTCCTACTCTGCCTGCCTGGGTGAGTGAATTTCATTTTATGGTATAAACGAAGTTCGATGCACCGCCACCTCCTTTGCCGTATTGTAATATCTATTTGTTTCTGACCAGTTCCCATGATCTTCGTTCAAGATCGTCAATCAGATGCTTCTTTTTGTCGACAGCCTGTACTTTCTATATTTACTTTACCTGGTAATATGTCTTGGCTTTCTCTAACTATTCCCCAATTGCTGTGACTTCTGCTGAACTGTTATGCGGTATGCGTTTTTCAATCCACCATCTTGAATAGGCGGCTTCTATTGAGTAGCGTAGTTAGCAATGGAGCTGCCGTTTCTTCAAAATTTATGATCAGTCCGCTGCAACTTTCGTCGTAGGATGTATGTGCACATTTGTGCCTGACCCCTTCTCTGATAGATGTTCGTTAGAGATACCGTTAAGGCAAAAAATCTATACCCGTATGGGGATAGCCCCTGATGATTTAGTGTCGATGGCGGAAGATCGGGAGATGTGGAGAGTCCACTTAAGCACCCTTACCCCGCGACCCTCATAGTAGATAAGCGGGCCATTGTATGAATGTATGTTTCGTAGAAACGAAAGTTTGCAAATTCATTGAGATGTTAGAGGTGATTTCACTGGCCTGATCCTCACTGAGTTGATCCTCATCCAAAATTAGTCATTAATCGAGTGTTGGCTGGAGCTTTGACCACCTAAAAGCTCTTTAGGCATTCTGTAGACAGTTCTACTCTGACACCTTCTTGTTGTTTCTTTTGCCTCAGTTGTCAGCACATTGATGTAAACTCTGCACTTCTCTCATGTCATATATGGACTCTAGTTCAGTGACCAGCTTTGAGATGCTGATTGTTTTTACTTTTGTGGATTATAAACTCGGGATTCAAGGGGGGTGTTGTGCAGTGGTTCGGAACTCAGGTAGTATTAGGTTTCAATGCCGTCCGAGGGTGGTGTCCACACTAGTTAGGTACATTGAGAGATTTTTTGTTCTGTTGATGTTCCACCCGGACATTTATGTGTTGGCGTCGTTTCGTCGAAATGTAACAGTACTCAGTTGTGCGGCGGCTATTATAAGGTGGTCATTACGTGCAGTTCCCGTTGTCAACTTTTCGTCCGTACCGAATGTCGTAAATCTTTTTACATGCAGGCTAGAATTGCAAGCCGGAACGATATAGGTATCTTGGGTTAGCATATTGCATTGCCGAAACCTAAAGTTAAAGAAACTGAGGTGCGGTTAGGCATAGTGAGGTTCTTAGAAGCGGGAGAGTACCAATCCCCAACATTTAACACGGTACTACTCTATTTTGGAAAACCTTTCGGAAATCCACGGGAATTTGGAGTGCGACTGCTACTTTCACCAACAGCACGTAGAGGTCCTATTTGATGGTCAAAATTCTAGGTTAGAGTATGACGCGTCACCATCATATGATATCTACACTGTTACGCCCCAACGGATCTCTCGTCTAATGAGGAGAAGGACACAACTCTAAATGGAGACGTAGTCATGATGATGTTGGGGATTTGAGTGCTAGGGCCGGAAAAAACAAAGGACTGATACATGCCATCGCGAAATACGATTTAGACAACCTCAATAGATATGGCAAACGATTTGTACATTTCTGCAACACCAATCGCTTTGTTAAAGGGAGTACCATGTTTGAGTAGTTGTAGTTACCGGCGACCACCACGAAGTGTTAAAGCAAGCACTTGTCTATAAACTCGGTTATTGCTCTATTGTTCGATTCCATGTCATAGGGCGATCACCAGTTTCTCGACCAATCGCTGCCTAAGTCCACCCACACTTGCTGTGTTGACCTTAATTGAGGCTGTGAGAATAATCTTTTGTTGCCCTTTTGCGTGTTTGATGTTCGTGTGCTCAGCAGCTCATATGTACATCAACTAGTTTCTTGCCCATGTTCTAATTTTCAAACTAATCGAATCGTTTCCTTTTATTTTATTTCCAGGAGGAAGCCATGAGGCCAGATCTTGTCAGCGACTCTGACTTTAAGTCAATACCATTTATTCAACCAATGTCAGAAGATTCATATGACCCATCGGATACCAATCGCAATCGTTCATTTCTTCTTATGGACGGGAATGAAAATCTTCATGTAGCGACTTCGGAAATTTTTTGCAAGAAACTTCGTTGCTCGGATGCTGATAAGATCAAGGTTGTTTCTATATTTGGTAACACTGGCGATGGTAAATCCCATACAATGAACAATACATTCTTTTGCGGCGAGGAAATATTCAAAACTTCTTCTGAACAAAATTCCTGTACTATTGGTGTGTATGCTGCAATGCAACATGAACTTGGTGTTCTGTGTTTGGATACGGAAGGACTTTTAGGTACAACGGCAAAAAGTAACCGACGCATGAGGATGTTGTTAAAGGTTTGTATAAAAATTTCCGTCATGCAATTCAGTTTTGTAAATTATTACTATTTATTTTTTTAGATTTTAGCAATATCGGATATTGTTATCTATCGAACACGTTCGGAACGATTACACAGCGATATGTTTGACTTTTTGGGAACAGCTTCTAAGGCATTTTGTTCACATTTCGCCCAGGCTCTACAATCACTCGCCATTCCTGGAACAGCACAGGCTCTAGGACCATCAGTTATTATATTCCATGAGACAAGGCATACAAAACCGTTAGATAGCTGTGAGTATAAAAGAATTTTAAAGAAAATCGTAGTGGACCGCATGTTTCCATGCCGATGAATTCCCAGCTTCTGAAAGATTCGCCTGAGACCCCAATCGCAGGCACTCTACTTTGCGAAATTTTGTTCACCGACTGATTTACTGATTGGATAACAGTTCTATTATTTCCAGACCCAGGAATTGGCCACGTTAATAGACCAGGTCCATAGCACTTCCGGGTGACACCTTGTGCATTGCCGCAGAGTTAAGGGGGCGTTGTGTGTCGTGCGGGCCGCATTCATAGCCCGGGCAGGTGTCCTTTGTAACGAGTTTGAGTTGACGATACATGTTTTCGCCGTGGTTCAGTGGTAAATGCGCTGGACTACTGTAAAAGCTGCATTGGTTTGAGTCCCAGCAACATCAACCAAACACTTTTCGCGACACCATCCCTCAGCGTGCAATGACAAACCTTCTAGAGCATTATTTGTCACCAAGATGCTTCTCAATTCGCCGTTGAGAGTCGTCAGCAATGCTTACGAAAAGTTAGGCCTTGGCCCATTTCGAGCTATCAGGTGTTGTGATAAGCGATGTTCTTCGTTAGTTGTTTGCGGAGGTCAGTAACCCAGAACTACGTTTGGGTGGTTGTTTACCACAGCACTGATCACCAATGTAAGGAGGACGTTTCGTATGGCTGTCAACCGATTGATCGTGTGTAGCGTCTCTAAAGAGGAGCGCTGCTGGTGCGGTCACAACTATTTGCTTTACAGCGAATATGCCTGTCCTAAGCCCACACTGGCAGGTGGCGATTAGTGTTATACAAATCAGGTTAAGAAGTTGCACAACATCCTGTGTGCAGTTATTATGGACAAAGGATGCTCTTATTCCAGTCATCGGACCCATTTGGTTCACACACCTGCCATACCATCACCTTCACTCACCAGCGCCAAATTCTTCTGTTTGTGTCTGTATATCGGCGAATAAATTTCTTCCGAACTTAAAAGCTTACTCGTCAGTCTTGCTTATCAATATATTTATTTTGTTTACTCTCATTCATTTGTATCTCCAAATCTTTCTGGATTAATTCAACGCAATAACAAAATACTTGTATACTCTTTATAGCTGTTGAGGAAAGCGCAGAAGATAAGCTTCGTCATGGATTCGCTCGTCAAAATATTGAAACCAACGCGTTTAGTTCATTACGATATGTTGGCATTAAAACCGCTGACGATCGATCAACAAATTTTTCTAAAATTATCAGCGCTATACAAATGGAAATTGAAAACACTGCCGTACGATCTCCGCGACAACCGGGTGTAGTTTTCAAGGCCATGAAAGCTCTAAATTTAAAATTCTCGGGTGAGATTGTCGAAAAGGCAATTAATCCATTTCCAGAACAGTATTTCACATGCACTGTCCATTGCGAGTCCTGCAATAGACGTTGTCAACGTTCCATGGGCCATGTGATCGATGGTGAGAATCATGAGAATACGCTACCATGTAACTATCAACATCAGTTTGAAAACAAGGTTTTGTTGTGTCAACAGTGTCATACAAATGGAAGGGAGGTGAGTTTTTTTTTAATGGTCTTGTATTGAAATGCAATAATTTTATATTTTTGTAGGTTGTTGTCACCATGGATACTCAAGGACAGAACGAGAACTCTCTACTAGGTTTCGCTAAGTACGCATGGAAGGGATCAGTAATAGAGTGTCCAAACTGTGGCGAGATCTACCGAGAGCGAAAATATTGGTATGGAAATAAGCCACCAGAGGCTATTGCTGTGCGGTATGTTTAAATAGGAATGGGCACACAGAAACACATGTAACAGTGGAATTTTAATTTCTTTCTAAGGTCGGAGATTGTTCACGTCTGGAAGGGAGGTAATGTGTCAGCCAAAGGACCAGTGCATTCAGCCCAAATGGTGCTTGATGGTGTTTCATATATAACAGAGGCGATTAGTAGCATAAGTTCACAACCGACGAAGGCTTTAAGTGATTGGCTTGCCGATACAGTTGCGCCTAGTTATTGGAAACCAAACAATGAGATTACAGTAAATGCTAAATATTGTATTTAGTCTCCAAATTACACCCTCCAATTGTTTATTTTCACAGAATTGCCACCAATGTAAGAAAAACTTTGAAAAGACTGGACTTCGCAAACACCACTGCCGTGGCTGTGGCGAAGGCTTTTGCAATGCATGCAGTCAACATGAAATGCCTGTACCAGCACGCGGTTGGATACAACCCGTTCGAGTATGCAACGATTGTCGGCAAGAGCTTAGCAAAAATCAAGACTCAGTACCAGGTAAGTGGCTCTTTTCTATTCGATGTGTGTATTGGGATCTCATCGCAGAAATTCTCATTGAAAATATTCAGAAAATCCAACCGATCACTTATGTTATACTACTAATACAGGGCCACCCAATGAAGAGGGAGACATTTTAGTGAGAAAATATAGTGAAACCATCTATAATACCATAAGTAGTGTGACATCCGTTTTAGAATATCCAAAGGGTGAGTAAACTGTGTCAATAGCCACTCAATCCGATGCTCATGTGATAATAAATTTTCAGATTTAATAAAAGACACCGCACGTCCCTCGTATTGGGTACCTGATTCAGAATCACCATCCTGTTCCATATGCAAAATTCCATTTGGCACCGCTGAAGAGCTGGAACACGCCAAAGCACAGGGCACAATCGATGGAGGTCGCATTCCCAAGCACATTGGCGATTGCCGACGACACCATTGTCGGGCGTGTGGCCAGGCAATATGTGCGAATTGTTCCAAAACACGTCGACCGGTACCCGAACGAGGATGGACCGCTGATGTTCGTGTCTGTGATGCATGTTCATGTGTAGGCAAATCAAAGTTTGATTAGGAATTAAAGCAGCACTTATCCTATTGATGCAACGTTCGTCTGTTTTAAGTTCTGTTGGTTATGTTTTATTTTTTTGTGTTTATCCAGTTGGTATTGTGAATATTGTTCAATAACTATGTTTACGTTTCACTAATCTTAAGGACAGACACATGTTTATTTTACTTTTTGAACGAAAATAGTATGCTGAAATGTGATATTGAATACAAAAAAAAAATAACCCATAAACTATTGGACTTGATTTAAATGGCAAAAACAAAGCAAATTAAATATTTACATGAATGCGGAACGGAAATTAAGTTATAAGATAAGCAAATAAACCACTTACGCCGTGTGTGGGCGAATTTTCTAAACATTAGATTTATTTTTAATTTTTTATAAACTACTTGAACCTGGCAATAAAAAGCAATCCTATTTCAGTTATTTTGTTGTTTGTTTTAAGTTATAACTTCGCCGACGACAGCCTTCTTTATGCCATCTTTATGGACAATATATTCATTGACACGAATACATCTCACGTCAATAGATGCTACCAACGACAAAGACTCAGTAAACATCCTATGCTGGGGAGAAGAAAACTTAATGTTAAGAAACACAGTTTACAGTCCAAAAAGTATACAGCCTTGGCCAAATGTATGAGGCACCCCTTAAAATTATCGATATATTCCAAAAAAATAAGATTAAACAAAATCAAAGTAAGCAAATGGTGTAACACATTTTTAAGTGCTTCTTTTGAAGGATCCTACGCTTGCAGGATCCTACGCTTCAGAATAGCCCATAGATGTTCTATAGGGTTGAGCTCCGGGGGCTGCGCAGGCCACTTAAGCAGGTCTATGCTATTGTCTTTAAACCACCTCATGCTTAAGGCTGATTTGTGGCAGGATGCATTGCCCTGTTAGAATTAGACATTTTCCATGTTGGTATCTACGAACATTTTGGAAAAAGATATTTTAAGCCCATTTTCCAACACATTTTTGAGCTTGGAGGAGTCCATCCGACCGTCACCCACATGCATTTCGCCTACACCGCTGGCGGCTATGCATCTCTAGATCATTATACTGTCTCCACCGTGCTTGACAGTAGGTACTACGCATTCTGGGTTGTACTCTTCCTCAATTCTTCACCTCGTAAAAGTCACACCAGGGTTGCCAAATATCCGAAAATTGCGGAAAAAAAGCATTATTTTAAAAGGATAAATTTGTCTAGAGAACATCAAAATTAGTTAAATTTTTTGATGTCAAAATTAAAAGTGATCCATAAATGAAACGTATCTCAGAGTTAGATTTATCTGAGCACAAAATATTAGACCAATTTTCTTCCGTAAAATGTACATGTTTTTTCGCACACTCCATGCATACCTTCTTGTTTTTACCGGGAGCCACGGCTTCTTTCTTGATTTGGATCCTTTACGTCCAGCTTCCTTAAGTCTTCATCTAAAGGTTCTGGAAGAAATTTTTTTTCTTTGATCCTTCAACAACTAAGCAGCAAGCTCGGATGAGGTTTTGTTCCGAGTTTTAAGAGAAGATCGTATTAAAAATCGGTCCTCCCGACCCGTGATAATCTTTTTCCTCCCGGATTTTTCGCGATTTAATTGCGTTTAATTGCGCTTTGGACTGAACAACGTGTGCACTTTACTTCCTTTGCAATTTGAATTTGATTCTTCTCTTCTTCAAATAAAAGCTGTATTTTCACACGTTTTCCTGGATTCAGTTCACTTGCTTTCGGCGTTTTATTATAAATGTGAACACACACTTCACAATTACTAACAATAGAAAAAAAATTAGACACCCGTCTGTCGATTTCGAGCAATGATCGCGCGCTGATCCTATATGGAGAAAAAACCCATAAAATCGTGTTTGCATCACAGAAGTGCATTAATGACCTTTCTTAAAATATAAATTACTTTTTCAACCTCGTAATTTGATGCCATAAGTCATACCATTTAAATAAATGAATTACGGGAAAGAACTTCGCAGTAAAGAAAAAAAGAAAGGGGTGCCTAATGCATTTGGCCAAGGCTGTACATCTACTGTAGGTACCTAAACTACAAACCATCAACCAAGTGATTCAGCTCAAGGAAAGCATGTACATCATTGGAGTCGCTGCGAACTCTAATACAGTATACTCTCCCCTTACGGACACCTCTCATATGCGGACACCTCTCATAATCGGAACGGAGAAAAATATGTAGTTTTGTTTATTTTCTCATAAGCGGACAATTTTGTCGGAACCGTCGGTGTTCGTTTATGAGAGAGTACACTGTACCACTTTTGTACGAGCACATTTGGAGCATCGCAAAATAATCAGCGAAACTGAATTATCGCTCCCTTCAATTTCAATTTCTCGCCATGGTCCTGAAAAGAGCAATTCGTTCACTTGACCCCCCCTCACTCCAAATCTGCTATCACTATGTAGACTGGAAGCAGATTTATGCCTCTGTTATAGATATTACCATAATAGATGATCGGAAGAACTTAAGGATATAATCGTCGAAAACGTAGTATTCGAACGTCCGATCAAACACACTACAAGGGCCTATCATCTCTATTTGCCTTTCACAACTGCACAAACCTGTCTCTACCAAAATTCCTTTTCTTATAGAACCAGCAGATATTGAAACGCACAACCAAGAAGAAATAGAATGAGAGAGAAACATCAAAAAACACGTAGAAAAAATCCCTGCGCGCTACTTATAGGTTCGTCTTTACTCGTTCGGTACTCGACATTCAAAACTTACACAGTGTGTCTATTTTTAATAAATAAACAATATAATGCTATAAAAATGCAAATAAATTCGTTACTCAGCCGAATACGTTTATTTTTCTCAAAAATAAATTCGAAAATGATGAGTACATGCGGTTTGAACCTGGTTTGTGATTTGATATTTTTTGTTTGTCCTGACATTACAATACATACCTACAGCTATCTAAATTATCGCATTGAAATAACTTATCTTCTTATGAAAATTCCTCTTTTTGTGTTAAAAGACGTGCTTACAATTTAAAAGAGACACTTAAAAAAATATACATAGATATACTGTCCGCTGAAAACTGCACACAATCTGAAGTAAAGCAGAAAATGCACTAACTAGTTTCTAATACACTTTATACGTGTTAACTACGTTCATCACTTTGTGTCGACTGCTAAACGTGCTCTTGTATATCACAATGTTATCCGAGATGGCCTTCAGAGGCTCAGCAAAGACGTTTGCTTCGTTTTTATCGAATATTTCCAAATCTCCACCGTTGCCGTTGCTGCTGATGCTTGCATTTCCATCACTTGTGTCTATGTTTGCCGAGGCAGATTGCGTCTCTGCGATAGCTTTGAATACGGCTATTATGTAGTCATCATCGGCCTTCATTTTAGTAAGGAGATCAGCAGTATATTGCAGGAAGAGTCTTTGTGCCATTGTTGAGAGTACATTATCTGTGGAATGAAATAAACATATTGTGTAAGTGTTTTGAACAGAGATGATAAATATATATATATATAACGGATTTTAGGTTAAATAAAATTGGCGCCCAACGATGGATTCTGGGTTTTTTATTTTAGAGTTTTCAAAAACTTACCGATTCCAAGATCCTCCTTGGGCAAACTCAAGACAATTTTAGCAGTTTGATCCCTGATATCAAAGTCATCGTCCGTGAGCAGCGATAACATCAGACTAATGAACTCTCTAACAAACTTTATTTTCTTTTTCTCAAGAGCTGTCGGGAAATGAATAGCAATATGTGACAGAATTTTCGATGCTTTCAGTCTGCAAAAAACAGGAATTAGTGAAACAAAATACAAAGCCCCTCTGTAGAACTCACCTTAGACAGTCAGGATTCCAAGGTTGTGATATCTCGATCAAATATTCCAAGCACAATTGTGACGTTTTGAATTCAACACCTTTCTTTAGCACCAATCTTTCAACACACAGTGTTAAGGGACTTTTGACATCACCAGGATGTTTTTTCGATTCTTTGATCAATTGGGTTAGAGTAAAATCGAAATTTTCCAATTGACTTAAGGCCGCATATGCCTTCATTGCACATTCAGGATAAAATTTAGGCTTCTGTGTGACCTCTTTCAATGTGGAATGTAATAGCTTACTACTTTTTAATTCTGCTTGTAATTGATCCAGCATATCATCTGGTAGCACCTTCATAAATGCAATTTCCACATCTGTTAGTTCGTATTCCTCTAACTCCTCGGTTAAGGAACGTTGCTTATTTAATACTAAAATAATGATATTAAGGCAAGTTTCAGCCTGTTCGAGGTAGACGCTTTCGTGTGTGATAGGAGGGGATAGTAAAAAGTCAGATAAGGCTCCAAATGGTAGAGTCAGTCGTAACATATGTAAATTGTAAATGAATAAGGATTTACGAAAGACTGGATAATAGTATGAGAGCTCACGTGCATACAAATGCTTTTGTTGGGAGAAATGAAGAAGATTTTGGATGGTCTCCTGTGGAACTACTAAATTTTTAGTGCTGTAAAGAGAATTTAAATTTAAATTAATTTTTGTTCAAATGAGACATCAAAAGCAAGAGGCTATGCAAGGCTTACAACTTACCCACTCAAAATCACAATGAAAATATCCAGCATTGCCTTGAGGATTACCGCATTATCTATTTTAGTTTTTAAATGAAAAGTTACCACGGTTGAGCATATATCGCCGATTAGTTCCGCATCCTGAGACTTGTGTGCTTTGATAAGAAAGAGAATCTAAACGGGAATGTGTTACCAAGAGTAAATATGAATTTATCCCGCCATTACCTGCAGCAATAGACCGTGAAGCACGTTCAAATTAATTGTCTTTGGATCATCTGCTGAAACCTACGTAAGACTACGTTAGATTGTGATCCGAATACAATTGATAGTACTTACCAAAACTTCTGCACATTTTCTTAAAATAGCAACTGGCAATGAGTCAATTGAAATCAGAGCTACAATTGCTTTTGCTGCGAGATATCGCGTTTGCATCTCAGGACATCCAGAGCAATTGGAAATGTATGGAACAAATTCAGAAAGCTGAAAATGACAAAATCCTTTAAGAGTGGGCAAACGGGCATGCTAAAGAACTGATTTACCTTCAAGTTAGACTCGGTTCCCTCCAATGCGGAGGGATACAGCCGACTCAGCATTAGCAACAATGGATGCAATTTGTTCGCCTTTTCATGACGCAGGATTAACGCACTAGCCTTTTTCAGTTCATCCAAAAAGAAGTCATACAACTTTGGGTAACGCAAAAAAAATATCCTGCCAGTCATTTTATTCCTAATGCTAAGATTGTCCGAATCCTTAGTCCTTTGCACACCGAATATTCGAGTGATCAACGACGAGAATAACAAAGTTGCAGAGTTCTTTTCAGACCATGTGGACGCCTCATAGCCACGTATGGCGCACATAACACCATCGCTAGCGAATTCTCCGATGGCTTCGTTCAGATCCGTGCACCGGAACAGAGCCCGCAATATGTTCAGGGCATGACTTCTGGCCTCCGTACTCTTGTCTGGATTATCACACAGCTGCAGCAACTGTTGCATGCAGAAATAAAGCGATTTGGTGGTGCCAACTTGCAATTCAGCGGTAATCAGTGCTTGCACCATGAATGGAACCCCAGCACTTCGGCGTGTTGCACATATTTTCTCATTTATCTGCTCATCCTTGGCGATAATGGATAGTAACTCTCGCAACCATGTCATTGGCAATATATTCAGGTCGTGGCTTTCCACGCGCCATAGCCTTGCGCAGAGTTTTGAAAATCCAACATACGCCTGCTCAAAAGCTCCGCGATGCTTTGTCTCGGAGAGCAGTAATTTGAAATGTTCGCCAATTTCAATGATTTGCTCTTTCGTTACGAGAAAATTCTCAGTGATTTTACTATATTGAATCGGAGATCGTAGAACCACTTCTCCTAGTATTAATGAAACTTCCTTTACAGTCCGCCAGGCACACAGGAGTACCATTTGCGGGGTGGTCTTCATACTCTCTTGGTTCAGTTTTGTTTTCGAAGAAAGCACCTTACGTGGAGTACTACCTTGATCTCCGGCGCCTCGTAAATGCTCTGGTAGCTCACTGAAATCATTTGGTAGGTGACCTTCAGGTGAAGAATTGTTTACCACCGGTCCTACCACTGTAGTTAATTCCTTGCAAATTACTATAACTTCAGCAACAAGTATCCGCCATGCGATGTCTTTTGAAAAGCCCTGGAAGTCCAATCGCTTAAGGAGATGTTTGATTGCGAACAGCACTCCGTATAAGGGATTTGACTTTGCCGCTAATAAAATTGACTCTTTGCCTAGACGCAAGCCATCCTTGAGAATATTCAAAGCCCAACGGAGAGCTGCATAATACACCGGACAGTAGCTGGTAACCTCGAACGGGCCGAAAGCATCGTGACTGCCCTTGTTGCAGTAGAATTCCAAGCGATATGCACCTGTCACAGAATCAGTGGGCCTCACACTCACTAACAGCTGTTTGATTTCATCTATCGATTCGTTCTCACACACTCTGTAACCCTTCTTGTCTTCAATTAGCTTCAAAATCGATACAGCCAACTCCTTGTTTGCCTCATATGAGTCCCCGATTACTTCTGTCAGGGTCTGGACGGTATTTTTAGGCAGGAACTCATCTAAATTGAGATCGCAATTGACTAGGATACGCACGCAGATCTCCAACAGTTGCAGCGATATCGACCGACGACTGAAATTAGCTCCCTGGAACAAGTTATCCACGACGATTTTTATGAAGTCCATCAAAAATCGTATGTAAAGTTGCTTATCTGGACTGGAAGTGTCCTTTAGCACCTTGACCAGGTTTAATTCACAGCGGATTAGTGCTTTGCCCAACAACGACAGTATTTTCTGCCTGGTAGCTGGGCTCTGACAATTTGAATTGTACTCCAGGAAGAGCAGGATATGTTCACATTCGAGTTCGGTAAGAAGTTCTGTTGTCTTGTGTGTTTCAACTAGCAGCCTCAGGGCCATAATACGTGTGTCATCGCAATTGGAAAGAATCGAGATCAAAAGATTTGAGGAAAAATTTTTAAGGATGTCATTGAAGTTCTCTAATTTGATGCCGCTCTTACGGACAGCCCATAAGGCTGAGAGCTTTGTACTAATCGGGATTCCATTTGCATGGTTAATTATGTGCTGAACGATTCGGGGTTCACACTTGACAGCTTTTACAATAAGAATTTCTACGTCAGGAAGCCTTGAATCATTTTTTGCAGCGATGTCCAACAAGTAAGTGATCCACAGGTCTCTCCACGATTCGAATTCAATCTCCTTGTGACTGGAAGCCATCAAACCTTCAAAAAGATTATTCACTATGAAATCTTGGCCAAGATTCTCAGCAAACAACGCGGTAAACAATCCTTCACAATTTTTTATGATATCTTGACTGCCCAAGATCGGTACTGCCTGAAGCAGAACCACACATTTCATCGACAACGATAGCCTTTCAGAGTTACAAGCATCGAATATCTTCTGTAGGAGGTAGGCAAAGGAAATTTTCTTACTCAAGGCAATTACATTCCTCAGCAGATCCTTGCAAAGGTGCCTCACACTATCCATGTGATGTTCCAAGTAGCAAAAGGCAAAAATCAAAAGCTTTCTCAAGATCAACTTAGTATCTTCGCTCATTTCGCTGTTTCGCAAGTCGAAATTGAGCAGGATCTTTGATATTTGATAGAGTGAACGTGCTGCACAAAGTAAAATGTTTGGCACCGTTGAATTCGCGTTGGCCATGTCATTGATCTTTGTGCAGATGTCTCGAATATCCTTTGAGAGCTGTATAAAGTCGTGGTAATCGAAGGTGTTGACAATTCCAACGCAGAGGGCAATTTCGTTGGAGTGCTTGGCGAGTTTAACTTCGTGTATGAAACTCTCGTATGTGGTGGACATTTTTGCAATATATGCCATCAGGATGCCGGAATTTGTTCGTGGATCCATAGGAATTTCGTCATCGTTTATGATTTGTTTACACACCGTGTTGAGATTTTTAAGTTGCTCTGCATGGTGTCTTTTCAGCTGATCGGGAAACTCTTGGGCGCATGACAGTATAAGTCTGATTGAATTGTGAACATAAAGGTAGTATTCGTTCCGTACTGACGGTGAGCTAAGGACACTGTAAGCAGTTGAGAAAGATGGTTATGGTTTGGTGGGAGGCCAAAATATTTCAAAAAATTACAAAAACTGAGTAAAAGATACAGTAGTTCTTGAATGTGGTCGCCGTGGGCCAGTGGTTAGTGTGTTAGACTGCTGTGCGAGCTGAGCGGGTTCAAGCCCCAGTAATCTCCACCGAACACCATCTCTCATCGGGGAATAACAAGCCCCCGAGAGTATAATTTGTCATGAAAATGAAACACCCACAACATGAATTGTTGCGAGAAGCTAGGCCTTGGCTTATCCCGAGAGTTGTTGCGCCAGCTATTTATTTATTTAGTTCTTGAACGAATAAAGCAAAAACTGGGAAAACATGCTCAATACAGAACAATGCTGATTGAAAGCTATCCTAGGGAAAGCGCAGTGGGATTGCGAACTGATCCTTATCTCAACTTCATTTTTTTTTCCGTGAACTTTCAAACAAATAAATAATTAAAATTGCCACAGGGAAGAAAAAGATGTCCTACTCTACAAACTGGGTCAAATCAACATGAACCAAAGATCCAGAATATAAAAAAATTCCAATCTTGACATGAACACCGAATGCCAACTTACCTCAATTCGGTTAAATATCGCTGCACGGAATTACAAAGAAATGGAAATACCAATTGTATGCTTGTCTCCAGTGCCTTTAGACCACAACCAAAATTCTCAAAGCAACCTGATATCGATGTAATCGTTAAATTCCATTTGGAGCTTTCCGTCGCCCCCTTCGTGTCATCCAATAGGCGACACAATGTGTCGGCAAGCGACTTTACTATCGTGTTCTCCTCGATGCCCCCAGTCTCCAGGCGGGCTGCTGTTATTAACAACCTTGTGAAATTCAAAAAACACACAAACAAATAGAAAACCATTAATCCTGTGCCATAACAACAGAAAACTAAAAAATCAATAGCAAGTGTTTTTTTTTTTCAAATAGAAATGAACTCACTTCGCAATTTGATTCCTTACTGGATGCTTAACCGTGGTATAAAAATAAAGGTCTGTGAGGAATTGCAGAACAGCAGCATCGCTTCCGATGTTTTTAAAAATCTATGAAAGGATGAAACAATTCGATTTTTTACATGCAGGTGTGTTCCTATTTGTTTAGTCATTGCGTACATTTTTTACCACTGCCACTTGATCCGGAATGCTGGTTGAATTTTTTAACAGCAAACAGTAACTCTCTTCACCTGCGATGTAAGAAATAAATAAATAAACATTTTTGTGTTAAATATGAAAACAAATCAATTGTATACTTGTTTCATAGTGTTTTGGCAGAACCGCCAGGGAGGTTCGCATTTCAGCATTTTTCTTGGTATTTTCACCGGTTTTCACTGATGATACTCGTAGACACAAGGAGTTCATTACTTTGCTTTTACTGAGTTATTTTCATTAGACAATTATTGAAAATTTTGTTTGTTTTTTAATCAAAGAAATAAGGCAACGAATTAGCACTTGGTTTCCTTTGTGCAGACAAACGATATAAAGAAAATTAATGCCTTTTGGGTGGGACGAGGGACGAACCACCATAGCCACGGTGTGAAGGAATTTCTTTCTATTTATTTTTTTGTGCTTTTGACGTTTCGCGAAGAAATGTCATTTCGTAGCACGTTGTTTTTGTTGACAATTCTCGCACAGCTGATACGAGGGAATTAGTCGAAAGGTAGGAGAGGGAGAAGGCTTATTGCAAACACGTGGATCGGGAATGCCGGTACAGAACGTCACAGTTAATTTTGTGGATTGCGATATTTATACTCGAGTTTTCCTGAAAGTCGTCTTATGTTCTATTTGTAGAATTAGTTTGTCCTCGACATTTAAACAGGAATTGATAAAATGTTTCCTGCTCGTTTTCCTCATTACAACCGCGCCAGTGGGTGTTGAAGGGGATTCAAAATTTGGGCGTTTGGGACCTTATTGCTCAGTGGCAGATTGTTCATCTGATGGTTTAAAATGCTAGCAAAATGCTTCCCACATCGCTTGAGTTCGTTCTCTGGTTCTTAATCAAAATAAGTAAAAATTCATCCAGGGTTTTCGCTGAGGTCGTTTGTGATTCTGAAGACAGTTCTGCTATCGCACCTGCTGGCTACTTCTCTGCTTTGGTTTGCCAGCGCATTGATGAAACTTTTTTGCGCTCGTCTCGTGATATGCTACACTTTAGTTCTCTGATCTTCATGTGATATAGAGACTTTAGCTTTCTAGCTAACTTACCTTCCTCAGGGATCTTCCGAGCTCTTGCTTGAGAACTTGATTGTTGCGTCACTGGGTAAAACCACGGTTTAAATAGTCAACCGTGGCCTTGGCTTTCACTAAAAACCAAACTACTCGAACAGCCTTTCCTTATTTCCAACTTTGTATATTCTTTGACTTTGAAACGTCATATCAATCCTCATTCCCTCCTCATCATCATTGTCCCCTTTACAAACCTCTTTACAATGCTCTGCAGTATATCTTTGGGATTCGTTGTAATCACTTTTGACTTAGAAATATCTCAGCTCAATAAAAGCATCCGTCCATCGGTCAGTCAGTAAAGAATCTTTAGAATAATTGCCTTGTAACTAGCCTTCTGTCGAGAGAATCCTAAGGTCGTACGCTTTCTTCTGAGTCCCCTTGCTAGGCTTCTGAGACTGGTTTTTTTTTTTCATGGAATCAGGTCTAAAACAGATGCCTGATCAGTTAATTGCATATACGTGGCTCAATCCGGCTAAAAGGTTTGAAACTACAAGGAAGCCTGAGCATTTCATAGACCAAGTGATCGTGGCTGCGAGTCTTGGTTTGAAAAACTTTGGGATCGAAGGATGGAAAGCAGCAGTGTTTCAGGCAGAGACACCTCGCGGGTCCAAAACTCGTTAAGAATCAAAAGTTCAGTCATCTTTGTTGAAAGCATACAATATATTTACGTTTTCTCCAGAATCAAAATTCAATGAGTTTTATTGAACCCAACCCACCAATACGATTCAGCCACAGAATAAACGACATAGAAGACGTAGACATTTGGCAAAAGCATCTATCTCACTCGTATTAATGTATTTGAATGGAGAATTTAGTATATTGTTCACCCTTTCAGTTTTTCCTTCGGTTTTTCGGTGAAATGTCACTTTATTGTGACGAAGTTCGGCGTATTTTACATTTGTTAGTGAAAAATCGGTTTCTCTACATTTTGTAATAATATAATAAACAAAAGAGCGTTCTTGGCGTTATAAAATCGTTGTGATAAGTCGCTTTCTTTATTAAAATATCAGTTAAAACATGCAGAGACTCTTTAATGTTTATACTTTTTTCGGGGTCTGAGTAAAGCTATAGTGGCTAAAAGAAGTTTATCAGACTAAAATATGGAAAATATCCATGTACTGATGTAAATTGTCATTACAAACTGTTAATTTATACTCAAGTGAAGTGATTTAGGCAACAATTTGACAAAAAACTTAAATCAACTCGAAGCCGCAACAAGCTTCCCTCCATTTTTACCATAACACGCCAGTGTCCGCCAAACTGTCCCATTTGTTTTGAAACAGGCTTACAGCTAACACCATGGCCTTTCCAGCGACCAGCCCCATGGTTGTTGATATTTCTGGTGACAATGATAGTCTTGGAGCAATAGCAGCAGCTTCTGCCATTCCCTCAACTAGTATGGACACTGGGTTTGAGAGATCATGCGACAATCCGGAGTGTTCAGCACCAAAATTGATCTCTCTAGTTCCCAAACGAGAGACACCAGAGTTTATAACCGAACCGATAATCATGAGTCAACCAACTTTGATCAATGGTTTCACTACGGTGTTTCAGATTGATGGGATTGGTGCGAGAATGAACGACATACTGAATGGAGAGTCTGGTTCCGGCCCTGGTACATCGAATGGCAATGGAATGCAACTAAAGCCAAAGTCTGTGTTTCGCATAGTGCCAAATACACACGCTCACATTGTGAACTATGTTGTCGTGGATGGTGCAGGAGAAACAATGCGTAAAATTAAAGCAAATGACGCGGATACAATGCGAAAGCTATTGGAATCACAGAGAATAAGCGCCGAGCAAATGCTAAAGAAATTGGTCGGAAACGCTGGAAGACCACTGATACGACAAACAGAACCAAAGGTTCCCAAACCAATTTCTAATAAAACTCTTATGTTTTCCACCCCATCTGCGAATGTATCAGCAACTGCTCCTGTACCAGCACCTGTGCCTATACCGATTTCTGGGCCATTGCCGGCAAGTGTACTTCCATTCGTACCACCTGGCATTACTATAACACCAATCCCAATGCCGGATGTACCGCAAAGTGGAAAATCGACTGTAGTTTCTACTTCATCCCCAACAACTGCAGTGACCCAAACATCTACCAAACCATCTTTGAGCCAGGCATCAGTTTCAACCAATCCCCAACCAGCTGCAACAACACCTATTCTTCGGCAAGCTTTAGTGAATACACCATCAGATGCATCGAAAAATCCAGATCGCCCAACTTTTTTGAAAAGAAAACTTGTATCCACCCCAATACCGGATATGAGCAAAAAGCTACGGCCCAGATCGCCAAAACATAAGACACCAATGGCTGTCGGACTGAACCCTCTTTCACCTACACCAGCAACAAAAAAATTACCAACTCTACCCAAGTTACCAACTAAACCTCCCGGAACGGCAGCCAGTGCACTCGCTCAGTCCACGCCCCAGCCTGCACTGATCTGTACGGAATCAATGGACGAGGATGATTCATTGACATCACAAGAATCCACAAGTAAGGGGTCTGAAAAGTTGACTCCTAAATCTGGTACAGAGTCGACACCTGTATTGCCGACTCAAAAACTTGCGACTAGGCCTAAAGGAAGTTCACCAGCAGCAGCAGTTAAAGCAGATTCACCCTCTGGTAGTTTGCCAGTTAAAGTAAAACCACTCATGGGACCGGCTTCGAAGATGAATGCTTTGAAAGCGATTGCAGCAGCCAAAGTCAACGCAGCACAAGCAGACAATGCAGAAGCGTCAACCAAGCAGAAAGCGGCAGGCCCTTCAACAAGAGTAGTTACAAGAATCGGTGAGACAGTGATCACATCAACTGCTCGCGCAACTCCTAAATCAGATGTAACGCCTATGCCAAAAACGAAGCCTTGCTCTGTGTCGATTCCGAAAGCTGATATCTCCACTGCATTTATTAAAGCAAGAGAGGCTCTAGACGAACAAGGGGCATCTACTCCAAAGGCAGAATCGGCTTCACCATCGAAACCAAATGTAGCTGAACTAACATATAAAAAAGACACAAAGTCAACACAATCAGCTTCTACAACAAATGTCGTAGCAGCTTCCAAAGCAAACGCAACATCGCCTAGAATAGCAGTAAGACAATCTCTTGAAGTAGATCCGTTAGAACTTCCTGCTATAAAACCGAGTTTACCTACCAAAGGAAAGTTTTACCTACTAAAATCGAATACGTCAGCTTCAAACTCCAAAGGAACTGTACCCAAAGCTGATGGCTCACCGGTTACTAGAATAAGTTCGGCTTTAGCTTCCAAAGTAAATGCTTCGAAGGCAGATGGATCATTGAATACTAAAACAGCAACTGCCTCTAAGGCAGATGGACCAACGCTTAAAACAACCAGATCTTCAACACCGAAGGTATCTGGCACTTTGCCCACAAAACCAGATAAATTATCGACACCAACAACCAGGATAGTTACAGCCTCAGCCAAAACAAGCGAAACATCAACTACTTCGACTACACCGGCGCAGCCAAGAACGCTTAGAGTTATTCTGCCAACGCTGAAGAACGGAATCATGACGGTACCAGTTAAATCACCACACCCAAATCTAAAGATTAGTTCCGTCATAAGTGGCGGAAGTGCAGTCGCCGCCCTAGGAGTCAAAGCAAAGACATCAACAACAACAAAGGTACAGAATGAAATCAGGTAGGAATTATGAACATTACTAGAACAACATTTTAAGTAATCCTCAACTTTTTTTATCTATTTTTTATTTATTTCTGTTTTCATTCTTTGTAGAGGGCCAGACATAGAAAAGCTGCAGCAGGAGTTATTGGATCTGAGGCAGACGGTAGCTCGACTTACTAAGAGGCCGTAGAGTTTTTGGTTTTTATATTTATAAATGGAAGTGCCACAACAATGAAGTCAACAGCACGAGAGTTTGCTGAGCATAAAATATATTAATCAACAAGTTTGTGAACCACATTCACTTAGTGTTAGTGGCCTTACTAAGTATTCTTTTACTTGACAAATAACTATAAATACACACATTAGAGTTTCCTAAGTTTAGATTTTGAAACAATAAAAATTGTTCCCCGAACATGTGGTTTTCTCTAGCATCAGCTTGCGTCGGTGATCATATAAGGCACACCAGTTGCTACATGCGTTTTGCAGACGTCAACCTTGACCGCGGTTCAGTGGATAGTGCGTTAGACTGCCGTGCGAGCTGTTTGGGTTTAATCCACAACCATATCACCTATCGCTATCGTCGGGGAACGACAAATCTCCACGAGTGTAATTTGTCATGAAAAACTTCTCGCTGTTGTGGAAAAAAATAACACGCACATGAGTGGTTGCGAGAAGCTAGGCTTTGGTTCATCCCGAGCTGTCACATAATGCAAACTCCAACCTAGGTAGCCCTGTATTCTACTTCCGGCAGATCGTGCAATAAAAGACTTCATGTATTTCACAGTTTAAACAAAAAAAAACAATTTCGCTTTATATATTTAAGCTCTAAAAAAGCTCAACAAAAAATATACACAGAGATTGTTCTGTTACCTGTTACAATAGGTTAAAAAAAAAAGTAGAACATATTTCTCTCTGACTCATGCAACACAAAAACAAATCTTATATTCACTCGACGGTATTGGCTTATTCTCGCCGTCGATTTTCATTATGGTAACCACTTGCATACTCATGTCTTCGTTTTAAGAGTTCAAACTGCTTTCGGGCGAGTTCATTGGCTAGAATCAGCTCTGCTGCAATTTGTTCAACCGCTATTGTTCTGCGCTCTTCTAGAGCTATAACTTCATCTCGCAAACGATCCATTTCATTCGCGAAACGATAACGAATTCTGTTCGGGCTTTTTCGTGTGGTGCAAGGACAAACACTCTCAGACGATCGTGATGACTGCGAAGTTGGTGCAAGATGTAGCGAGGATATGACGCGATTTCTGCGTTTCTTCGTCAAGGGAAATAGTTCGGCCATTTTCTCGAAATATGGCCAACGTATTCGCATTGCATTTTTCATATTATTTCTATCCCTCACATAGGACAAATGAATCTTTAAGTTGCGAAACTTTCTATTGAGAGATTCTTCATCGAAGTTGTAGCCCTTTGCCATCATTTCAAAACGAATTTTATGAAAAATCTTATAACGGCTGAAACTACGTTTTTTAAAATTTAATTTTTGTTTGACGCATTCGTTAACAAATATTTCCGTTGCTGTGTGATCCCATGGTGATTTACGACGTCTTTTTACTCGTATTTGTCTTTTATTTGTTATCCCTACGGGATCTGGAAATAATAAAGAAAAAAGGAGATCAGTTTATGCATGTAACCAAATTTTCAACCGAAAATAGGGACCAAACCCTGTGTGTAATAGTTCTATGGATGTATACGGCAGTCGAGCTGCTAACACAATGGGAAAATACAAAGCATAGGCAGTGCGGTATTACTATATTTATTGCCGCTGGGGTTGTCAATAGATGTGGAGCAATATTAAATGGCTTAGATAGTGCCACGAAGACATCTATTTGGACGGAAGTTTTAACTTTCTTTACTCAAGAAGCAGAGATGACATATGAGAAGACGAAGTTAATGAAAAATAATCTGTAGAAACTTTACGTGTTAAGCAGAATTTATACGCTGTAGTTTATTAGAAGACCGGGTGCCGGGTTTTAAATGTAATGCTTACCATTTGCTTGAGTATTCTGATTTTTAACAACCTCGCTATTTTCCTGTTTACATGGAGATCTAACAGAAATATACATAGTCTGTACTTTGCTCATGACCAACACTTGTTTTTTCAGAGTTTTCGAGGCAGCTTCCAAAACTGATCAAAACAAAAATAAAATGTAACATGACAGAACAGCATACATTGGCCGAATTCAGCCAGTAACTAAACAAAAATCAATGTAATGGGCGTGTTTCAAAGAAATCTGTGAAGAATCCGCAGCTCAGCACTCTACGATTGAAAGCAATGAAATTTAGTTTAAGATTACTGAAACTATTAGAGGCTGAATATTACACCAGCTTAGACATTAATTATAACTATAAGGGCATTTGAGTAGCGAAAACCTCTAGCAAACGATTTGTCATACCATCCTTGTGATACCGCAGCTAAGCATAGATGTTATCACAAGCGCATGATCCTTGATTGTTAAGAATCCTTAGTTCTTGTGATGTTTTCTGGTCCGGTTTTTATTGTCGGAGTACAACGATCTATATAGGTTGTGCATTGACATTGACCAGGTTAGGAGATGAATATTCAAGGAATTCTATGGTTTACGAGGCACCAAGGTTTGAAATCGCCATTTTGTAGATCTCAACGAAATAAGCACAAAATACTTCGTAAAAAAAAATTGATTAATCGCTTAGTTAAGGAGTTATCGAGGTTTAAAAAAGAATTTTTTCCTATTGAAATTCCTTTAAAAAGTCAGTTTTCTGAGTCCGCACTTATACTTTTCTCAATTCGATAAAGAGATATTTCTTAATATTTTCTTATTTCACACTACTAAATAACTTATGTTTTCATTTTCATCCATTCTCCCTATTTCCAGCTGCCAAAGATCCCTTAAATCATGAAAAACTCTAAGAAATTCAACACCTTTCATTGTAACACAAAATCAGCGAAAAAATGCGTTCGTTTCATAAATGAATTCACTGCACTTTTTGTCAGTACGCGTGTCCCTTGGAATTATTTTTGAAAAATCAGTTTTTCGATAGAAAACTTGTTGGGAAATGATGTCAACAATTGTTCTTGCATGTAAACTGAAAGAATAAGCGCAATTGAAGTCATATTTCATAAGAAATTTGTAAAAAAACAGAAGAAAATGTGCGCCGTGACGTCATTACGAGGGTTGCTGACTGTTTAGCAGAGATTTATCCTCGGCCCGTCTACGGTATAAATTATTTTTTTTTTGGAGTGATGTATGCAACACAATTTTTCACCGAGGCAAAAGAATATAATTTCAAAGAAATTTCCATTGGAAAAAATTAATGTTTAAGCCTCGATAACTCCTAATCTAAGCGATTAATCAATTTTTTTGCTTAACATTTTGTGCTTATTTCGCCGAGATCTACAAAATGGCGATTTCAAACCTTAGCGCCTCGGAAACCGTAGACGTGCATATTCATTGCGCTTTTTAAAATACGACAGCAAAAATGAGTAAATTGGTATTAGTTGGACCAACGAAAGTCTCGACAGATAACTTAAAATACTACTTGGCAACACAAAAATATATCAACAACTTCTCGCGTCCAATGGGTCCAGGGATAAAGTAATACGTGATGAGCTGAACGCCTGAACTTTGACATATACAAATCTCGCAAGGTTCTGGCTCTGGGAGTTGTTTTGATTAAAAAAGTATTTTATTTGAAAATACAGATTTAAATCTAATATTGTTATAAGAAAAACGATGAGTTTAGAGGACTTTAACGATGCAATGGATACTGGAGTTGAGTATCTGTATTTATCAGACACTGAGCATGATGGTGAAGAAACAAAGTGTGGCGAAATATTTGTTTCTTTCAGTTCATTTGATTATGTTTTCTTGTGTATTATTTGTAAAAATCAATTAAAATATTCATCATTTGATGATTTTGTTGAGCATGTGAAAGAAGAACATGTAAGGAATGAACATGATGCAAAGTCGACAAGTCCAACTGATGGATTAACTGCTGGAGTAGTCGAAGAAGATGTTCTGACATACGAGGTATTTTGCGTCAGTTTAAGCATCTCATTTTATAAATAATGGATTATTTTATTACTGAAAGGATTCTAGCCTGGAGGCTTCTGTAATAGATGAATTGGAATTGGTGTACTCGGATGAAGCAAAGGAGACAGCACATGAGGAGTCAGAGGTTTGTGTTACAAACCGAACGAAGTGCATCCGCAATTTATGCAACTGAGAGCTGTCCTTCGATTAACACTAACATTTTGACTGTTTTTTTTTATTTTAAGACTTTGGAACTTGCGGCAGGATATGCAGAAAATCGAACTGAGGAGTTTGACTTTTATATAGAGATAGACGAGAAAGATTGTGAACAAGAAGGCAATACAAACCAATGGGAGGATCGAGTAAGCTACCGTCAGTGTATTACTGAACTCCTTGATATGTATCGCAAATGCATTGGTTTATGGCACAAAAAAACTGCAGATAATACTTCGGAAGCAGTTAAGTCCGATACGCTCAAATTTTTGTTGGATAAATATTCTACGTATTATCCGGAATGCAATTTGAATGATTTGCAGAATCTACTGAATGTCTTAACAAAACGGTTCGACACGGAGTTGGAAAACGAAGATGATTGTCAGTCCAAACCATGGTATTTGAATCATTTAATGTTTTTACGGTTAACGAACGACGATGAGATATCAGATGAGGTTTGTTGAATATAGAATACGTAACAGAAAGGTAAATTAAGTAACGGTTTTGTTTTTAGAAATTCAACGATTTTGATTGTCCAAGTTGTAGACATGAAGGTTCGAGTTCAGAAGAACTGTGGACACACATAATAAAAAACCATTTAAAGGCTGAAAGACCGGATCCTTTACTGATAGAACCAACGGTAAGTTTGCTCTCGTCTTTGTTGATAGGATTTGGTTTCCACGAAGATATGAGAGATCGGATGCTATTTTGATTGTCCTAAAGAGTGTAGCAATAAGATGAACAGTGCTGTCAGAAGGTTCAAGTTTTGTGCGTGTTAATTTCCAGTTCGACCACTTTTTTCTCACTATTTGAATTTAAGAAAAGCATTTTGTAAAGTTCCATTATCATATAAGAAAGAGAATGCAGACCTCATCACCGTATTGTTGTAAGTTCGGAAGGTTGTAAGAAAGTCCACTGTTTGGACCTAGACCAACAAACGTTTTCAGTCAGCGCGGTCTTTAGCTAATTTTCAAATCCTTCTCCGAATTGGTTGATATCCTCTTATAATCCTTCCGGGTTAGTGTCGAAGTGTTTTGGTGTCCATTTATTTCTGAAGCTCTACATATTATATCCTCAAGACCCCCCAGCAGCGCTGACTTTCAGTTTCTCATAACATGTTTTTTTTTCAGCAAAAATTATTTACACTTCAATGGCCCGAAAAAAACATCCTGCAATTCATTGACCTCTACCGCGAACAAGAGTGCCTTTGGAATTTAAAGTCAAGGCTTTACCATAATCGCTCACTCAAAGCAAACGCCTACCGGACAATTATAGACAAATTTAACGCAGTCAATCCGGATGCATTGAAGGATCGCGAAGCAGTAAAAGAAACAATTAGACACTTACGCGACTACTTTGGCCGGATTAATAAGAAGCAAAAGTCCTCCAATCCACTTGGCTTGAAGGCTACCACCATGCCCGGGAAGAGATTTAAGATCTATAAACAGCTTTTATTCCTCGAAAATGTCTACATACCAAGGCGTACTCCGAGTACACAAGCCTGCATATGTGAGTTGTGTTGTAAAACGTTTAGTAAAAAGAGAGACCTTAATGCTCATACGAAAGACGAGCACCCCGACGCACGGTATACTTGTGACAAGTGTCCACTTGTCTTTCGATCCCAATTTAACATAGCGAAACATCGCAAGGAACACGCCAGAGATGACGGAAAAACGTACGCCTGTCCGATCTGTCATGCGAACTTTGAGAACTCTGATGGTCTTGCAACACATTTAAACGAACATCTGCCTACAAATTTGCAGAAGCAAATTTGTGAGATTTGTGGTGCTAAATTTGACGACCGCAGTAACCTGCTCATTCACATTCGACGTCATACCAATACAAAGAATTACACATGTAATTTTTGCCACAAGGGCTTTGTTACCTCAACCGAACTGAAGTCACACGTTGTGGTGCACAGCAATGATCGACCGTTTGTTTGTGAGTTTTGTGGACTTAGATTTAAGTATTCAAACCGCTTGAATACTCATCGATTAATCCATGGTGACCCTAAGTTCAAATGTGACGACTGTGATATGAAATTTGTTTCGAAGCGGAATTTGATAGATCACCAACGAACTCATGCGCCTGTGGTGAAGGTAAGCTGTGATATTTGTGGGAGTCTATTTCGAAACAGAGATTCGCTTTCCCGACATCGGAGAAAAATTCACAACATCAAAATGCGAGAGCAGTCAAACATGGTAGTGTGTTGAGTGAGGACTAAGTTTGATTTTAAGAAAAATGATTGTATCTACGCATGCGTAATGCTTCATAGACCATGTCTTACATTGTAGTTGAGAAAGATTATAATAAAAATTAAAATGTGTACATAAATTTTATGTTTTCTTGATCGAAAAACTCTATACCCCTTTTCATGTTCAGTTTTTGGCAATGTATATCAAGCAAAGGTGTGCTCTCAACTAAAAAAAAGACAAGCGATTTTGACAGACAATATCGCTGGATTACCTAAGACTGCTTTAAAATGATCAATCCATCAATCAAGTCGGGCGAACCAGTGTAACGTAAGAGTCACATCCATCGGTAAGGCTTTTCTTTAAAAGAAAAAGACTGCTGCGACCCGATTTTGATGTGCTAGTCCAGCTTGTTGAAAATGTCTTATTATAAGCAAATGTGTGATCGTTTAGACATCTGTAAAGTAACAACGTTTTGGTTCAACGAACCAGGGCCGCAACCAATCAACCATAACTATCCTTAGCTAGCTACGTGCGCTAGGTTACTTAAAGTCAGCATCTACTCGCGTACGTCATCCGGTAGGCTCGGAATATGATGGTTGGACCAAGTCCGAAATCTCTTCCCTAACCGTATGGGGATATCTCCTTATGATTTAGAGTCGATGGCTCAAAATGGAGGGGGATGGAAGATCCACTTAAGCACCCTAAACCCGCGACCCTTATAGTAGATAAACCGGTAATTGAAAATGATGATGATGATAGGCCTATGGCTTGGCCCATCCCAGGCTGTTGCGTAGAGAAGCTTCTTCATGACAAATTATACTCGCGGAGGTTTGTTATTCTCCGAAGAGAGGTGGTGGCACCAATTTTTACTTCCCACCTTGGTAAGGGAAGTATTGTAATCGGTCCGATCAAAATGTTTCGAGATATGAACAGGGCTTGACATTACTATATACTAGAAACCGTTTGCACCCATTTTCGGAATGATGTCTGTGTGTGTGTGCGTGTGTGTGTGTGTGACAATATTTTCCTCCTACGATATCTGGAGAACGAAACAACGTAGGACCATGCGGTTTTTTTTGTTTTATTTGTCAGCGTAAAACTTAGAGCTGATTTTGAGCACAATCGGTCTAGCGGATGCTGAGGAAATTTAAGAAACGTTTTTTTTTTTTCGAGTTCGCGCAACAACTCTTTGTGGAACAATATTAAACAGTGTGTCTTCGAATTTTCCGCTCTCTATGCATGTTTTCTTTAATTATTAAATAAATAACAATATCACTGTTTTTGATATAGCATAATATGAGGTGGGAAGTATAGGACTGGCTCCCCAGTCGAATTTTTTTTAGTAGATATTGCTGAGCCTGGACAACAGTCCAATCCACCTGAGCCAAGGCGTCCACTAGTTGCCTTTATAAAACTTCCTGACCTCTTTTCTGACATAACATCACTGCATCTATTGTATCTCACGTTTCTCATCCTCCCTTTTCTTTCCCTTTACTTTCCTGCTCGTAGAGTTGATAAGGGTATCTCGTTCTTTTTTGCAGCGCCTCCGTTTGTTTTAAGCATTCAGTATCAAACCAGCAGGTTTTCGCAGAAGGTAGGATGCACCTTGTACGTCTGTTGTGACTGTTGCTACTATTCTTTTGCGTTGCTGCTGGAGGACTTCTCAAGAGCAGTAAGGAAACTCGTCATAGAAATGCAAGTGTCACGTAGTAAAAAAATTTTAGCCATTCAGTTCGCAACGAATTTGAACAGTAAATCAACAAGCAGTTTAAAGGGCCTCTGGTAGGAAGCATGATGGCGCTTAAAGCTGGCCCAACAGTGTAAAAGAAAGAAACAGCTAAAAGAAGAGGTGGCGCCGGTATTTCTGTAGTCTGAAAGTAGGGCACATTTTCTATATTATCATAAAATAAGCTATAACCAATTTAGATCGACTTTGATCAGAGCTTGCCCTTGTGTACTTCACATTTATTGACTCCGTTAACTTAAAAGATATCTTTTGATATCAAATAGACTTGAGCTTGGTTACTACTCCCACTAAGTCGCGTGCATATTTGGTGTTTTAATTCGAAGAGATAGCCTGACTGCATCCCAATTCATTGTTCTATCGTCACTGTTTCCATAGACTTTATTTGGCTTAGTCACTATGAGTTGCCTTAAAGCACTACCGTGGCCGGATATCCTTGCCAATTTATATAAATTACTTGAATGTGTTCAAAAGGAAGTTATATTATTTTATTATTTTATTATTTTACAGAATTTTCAGATAAGAACAGAACACCAGAAAAATAGTCACAGGAGATTTAATAAAAAGTATTTATTTTCAATATAGTTAGTTGGGTGACCTCTGCATATAAGTAGTTGCTGTCAAATTAAGTGAATTGCAACAGCACAAACACCTGTGTTGCAAGAGTTACCATCATCTGAAAATGAAAAGAATTATAAATTGCCCAAGCTTGTAAGATCCATTCGAGACTTGACAAACTATTTTTACAACTTGCTAGAGTCAATCGTCAGGAAGATATTAAAGTACTCCTATTGTTCTTACTTGTCTTGACGTTTTTAGTCTGCAGTTTAAATAGACTCACGCGAAAATTATTCAACATACCAATCCAAAGTTTCCTAAGTTCAGATTGAAAAATCTTCGTGCTGAAAATCTGATTGGATCGTGCATCATTTGCAGAGAAAAATCCCCAAGACAGTGTGAAAATTCGCAGCTTCGATTCTGTCCCCTAGCGACAATTGCGGCTATTTCCTTGTTCTGGAAGCAAGTAAACGATATTAGTATTAAAAAGTAGTAGAATGAATTCAGTTTCAAAAATATACACATCATACATACATCCGAAGTGGACACTGCCGACTAAAACAGCACCTACATAAGCTTTGCCTGTCACCTGACCCTACCTGCAGACTATGCTTGGAGAGCAGCTCTCTCCATATCGTCACAGAATGCCTCACCCTTATTCATCTGAGAAAGCGGACCCTAGGCAGTAAATTCGTCTCACAGTTTGCACTTGCCACGCTCCGTCAAAAAAGTACTAAGAAAATAGTGCAGTATTCCCAGGTTTGCCTGACAGCCTTTTGGAACAGACAAACAGCTCTTAACATATGGGACAGCACAATAGGCCTCTATGCTCTATGTAAGACAGTAGTACTAGAGTGACCAACCGCTTCCCACTAATAAATCAACTAAAAAGAATAAACAATGGAAACTTTTAAGTGAGAAAGAGAATTTATCTTCGAAAAATTTCGGAGAAGCTGTTTCAGTAGCGCTGTCCATTGTGCTACACTCTACTCAAGACTGATTCAGAAGGCTTCGGACGCTCTATAGCATGTGTTTTGGTTGAAATAGAAGGTCTTGCTCATTACGACCGATGCTGACTACCGTGTGAAAGTCTTTACAGAGAAGCTGTGTCTGATACTAGTAATATTTCCAGGCATCATCGCATCATTCCACTGCCACTGACTCTGACTGTCATACACTGTTTTTGGAACAAATACCTACAATACTCACCGTATTTTCACAGTCCTGACACACTTTACAGACGACCCACAAAGAAACGATTTGCGGCGGGATAAATATTGAAGCTACCGCAAAACTATTCGAATTCGCCATGCCTTGCAAAGTCAAGACCATCCAGTGCAGGAGTAGAACTATTTGCAAGAGCGTTGAGACCACCATAAATAGCATTGACCATCCAAACACATCGTCTATACTCCTTTGAACGTTTGAGATTCTTCGAAACACATCCCTCATGACATAGATCTGTTTTATTCTCGGCTTCCGCTTAGTACTCGTGTACACCAAAGCGACTCTTTTCAGCATTTTTAGCTTTTCTTTCACCAAGGACACCATGTAAATATATTGTACAAAACGTACTTGAAGGATCTCAGCCGAGATGAACACTATGCATAAAGGTATCGTTTTAACGAACGGCAAACACCAAATAAATAAGATAATGAGGTTTATGATTAACGTCGGCGTGGTGTTCCGGATGATTAACCGCCTAGTTTTTTGAAAATCAATCCATTGGTATAGTTCCGAAATGAGGAGGTCATTAATTTCGGTGAGTTCGTTGAAGATGTATGCTTCCCTTTTCCGATGAATAAGAGATTGCCAAAATATACAGATTTGAGTGACGTTGAGGATCGCCGAGTTTATAGCGCCGGGTATATTCAATATTTTAAAATTGAAAACACTGTTATTTACGACAAGAGAAGCAAGCTCAATGTGTATGAGTACCAACACAGTGATGGAAGATAAATAATAATATTTTTTATATTTTTCCATGGCAGTGTAGTAGGACATGCCGAAGAGGTGAAAAATAGCGAAAAATGCTGCAATGCGATTGTTATCCATGGTGGACGAGTGCAATTGGAAAACTGAGACAAACCGTCTGTATGCAGGCTTTCAATGTTTTAATTTAATTTAGAGAACGTATGTCGACATTATCGTGTATATTAATCACTAAAAGTTTAATTGAAAGATTCATATCCGATGACTAGGAAAAGGGAGCGTCCTAATCCTACATCACGATTTGCAAACATTAACTAGATTAATGTTACCAGAATATCAGCAGTTTACTTGCTCATATCCCTTCATCCCTTTAGGGGCATGGCGTGTTAACCTAGCCTGCGCGCCATTTTATGAAAAGTTCAACAAAGCTTTTGAGCCTGTTTTATCTCTCTCCAAATTCTTTGCGCCAAGTTTGCTTAGGGCGACTTGATCATCATCCCGACTGGATTCCATTGCATGCCATACTTCTCAACGGAATTATAATATTTTAATTTAAATAATAAGGTATTTTTAATTTACTGCTTCTTCCGTGTTACTGTCATCGATAACGTGTGAGTGAGTGACACTCGTGATCGAATGATCGATAAAATTTATTGGAAGCGGTAATGCCAAATCTCCGCATTTTCATGACAAGTTTTTCGTTAACGAGTATGGTAATCCGGTCCCTGTTCTTACTTGAAACTCTTTGACTGAGATGCAGTTTGAAAATTTTAGAAAATTTTCAGTATAATGAAGTTATTTACGAAACCTTATAAGTGACAACAAAGGTTCAAGTAGTACAGCCGTAAACAAATACTGACTTATCATTGAAGCTTAACAGTCTCAGTTGTGTTTAGTGCTGAAAATGTTACTTTTCACCTCATGTCACCGTCGTTGGTGTTCTTACCAGTTACCACCCATTGTCTCATATTGGGCTTCATGTCAGAAGGATGGGCCTCTTCTCGAATAACTTCTGCAGGAGCTGCAGGGACAAAGGGGAGTAAGAATCGATCCTTCATTTCCTCTGCACGTGTCCTATCCTATCCCAAAGAAGGAAGCTCAGTCTAGGAGCGTATCACTTCGACAACTTGGGCGAACTCACAATGGACCTTCAGGTCTCCGAGTGGAAGTAATTAGCCCTATCCATCACACACCCTTCTAACCTAACCTAACCTAACTATCCCATGCTGACATCAAAAGTATCTTCAGCTTCATCAAGAGCTTGAAATGGTTTCAATAAAGTGAGTTGCGTTTTTCAGGATCCTAGATAAAAGTGGTATCACATAGGGTCTTCATGGCCTACGTGTGTCACCCTACCTACCTACCTACCTTAGGTTTTAAGCCAATTAAGGCAAGTCCTTAATAGGTAGGTAAGATAGGCAGCTATTTTCAGTGTAGGCTAGATGTTACAGACAACATGTCATTGTCTATTGTGTACTTAGGACTGCTAGATTAAATTCTGTAAAAATTAGGACATCAGAGCCCAAAAATCGAAATCGAAACATTTAGATATAATTGTGTTAACATTTACACAAGAAGCACGTAAAAGTACACACGTACTTACCTTTCTTTTCAATGGATCCTTTGCATAAAAATGCGTCCCTTTTCGTCTAAGTATATTAATGAAAGGGAATCTCTACTTAATTTCCTCTGCAGGTGTCCGGCCCTAGTAAGGACCAGGCAGCGCACCTTAGGCAAACCCTTCCTCGTGGATCTCAGCGAAATAGCTGAAAAAAGGATCGAAGAACTGACCACTTTGACCACTTTATCCAAACACAACCAATCAAGACGCACACAAATATGGTTAAACGAGTTTTCGTGCGCTAATTGGGTTCCGCCACTCTATCTAGGAAGGCAGCTTCCTTTTTGAGCCCAAAAATAGATCACCAACGATTGCTAAACCTAAAATACTGTGGCGTATGTGGAACATTTTAATCGATTTCTCAGGTATTCTCTTTTTAGGTGAACACATATTTGTCTTTTGAACTTATTCACACAACAGAAAAAGTGTACTCAGAATAGAGCTTTAAGTTTCCGAGTGAACGTTATAAGGCCTATTCACCAAACAACTTAAGATCGTAACACATCTAAAGGTTGTTTAATTTTTTTATTTCTAAAATTTTTCAATCGAAGCTAGAAAATACAGGTAGAAAAATTGGTCAATTCTCTAAATCGGGCCAGAGTTTAAAACTCGGGATTGTCCCGCCAATATGGGGGTTGTACCTCGACTTTTCTTCGTCTTCGACTGTTTTAAGGTACTCCTGCAGTGATTTTCAGAAGATCAGACCGGATTTTTAGTTTCCAGGAATTTATACTGGACGATCTTTGATCCATGTTAAAAATGCTGAGGGCAAACCAGGGGCCTGTGCGAGATTTTATCGAAGGTCTTGTTTACAACAACATTAACTTCTTTGCCATCCTCCAAAGCGCAGAGTTCTTGATAAACTTCAGTTAGAATAGTGGTTATAATTATCTACTCTTAAGAAAGTTGTGCTGAATAGGAGAAAAGATAGGCTTGCAGTGAAAAAATATTGTTTCAAAAACATTGCATTCGAAAAGCTTGGGTATGCAAAAGAGTGCAGTTATACAGTTCACAGTTCACTTTAGGGAAAATTCCCTGAGGGATGGATAGTTTCAATAAAGCAGTGAGGGGTTGTGTGTGCATTTTTACAAAATTGTGGTTAGGGCCGGGGTACGGTTTGTTTCTTTAGTTGCGTAGGAACTTATTTCTTTATTCTACCAGGGTGGACATGAAGAAGGACTCTTCGGTTAATTAAATATTTAATTTTACAGCAGCGTTTGTTAAAAATAATTTTATTCCCGACAAGGAAATACATTTATTGTTGCGCATATGTCAGTAAACTAAATTGTTATTAATCGCTGTCCAATCCGGATAACTGCATCGAAACCAAAAGCTGTGTCATAACTGTTGCAATCATCTGAAAATGTAAACAATTGTCATTATGCAATAGTGTAAGATTCATTTGCGATTGTCTTCTAAAAATTCAAAAATTATTTCAACATACCGCTCCTAAGCTTCGCAAGTTGAGAGTAAAAAATCTTTTTGCTGAAAATCTTACTGGATCGTGCATCATTTGCAAGCAAAAATCCTCAAGGCAGTGCGAAAATTCAAAACTTCGATTTTCTGGTCTAGTGATGATTCTAGCAATTTCCTTATTCTGGAAGTAAATAAACAATCAAAATGGGAGTTGACATCAGAATCCTATAACTCTTCCGAAATAGCATTTTAATTGAGTTCTTAATTGAGTTCACGCATTGATTTTTTTTATTATTTTTGGTCTTAAAAACATTTCTTTAACGCTGCCTTCCAAGGGTAGAGTGGCGATTCTTGAGAACCCCATTAGCGTTTAAACCTATTTGTGTGTGTCTTGATTGGTTGTGTTTGGATAAAGTGATCAAAGTGGTCAGTTCTTCGATCCTTTTTTCAACTATCTCTCTAAAATCAACGAGGAAGGGTTTGCCTAAGGTGCGCTACCTGGTTCTTGCTAGGGCAGAGGAAATTAAGTAGAGATTCTCTTTCATTAATATCCTTGCAGCTTCTGCAGAAAGTGTTATGAGGAATACCAAGCTTGATTGCATGGTCTCCAAATAGCTAGTGGTCCGTAATAATGGCTATAATTCTGGCAATATCTGGTCTTGATTTGCCAAGTATGTAGCTCTTTTCATTTAGGTTTGCTGTGATTGGGCCATGTCGCAGTGGTCAGGCTATTCCACCTATGATTGCCAAGCTGGAGGAACAGAAGATGTGTATAGCCCTTAACAGTGCCCAGTGAAGTATTAACACTTTCTGCTAGAGAACTGTAAAGGGCAGATCCTCTCCTAGCCAGCTCGTTGGCACTCTCATTACCCTCAAGATTGCTGTGACCTGGGACCCAGTTAAGTTAGTTATGGAGTGGGTACTTAACTGATTGATTTCAAGCCGACATTCCTCTACCAGTTTTAAGGATGTGGTAACCGCATCAATGGCTTTGATGGCGGCTTGGTTATCCGAAAAAATGGTGATGTTGTGATGGATGTTCGGAGATTGTTCAGCAAGCGGTAGGCTTCCCGAATCGCGAAAAGCTCCGCCTGGGAGAGGAAAAGACTTCGATACATTTAGTTGGTCAAAGAAGATGCCTGAGCTGATTCCGCAGGCCATCTACGAACAGTTCCTGTATATGTCAATACCATAGTCATTGATAACGCTTCCGTTCTCCCATTCTTTTCTAGTGGGAAATTTAACAAGAAACAATTCCCGTAAATTGTAGGGTGGGTAAAATGTTGCAAACCCGATCTTCCTAAACTTAAACATTTGCTCTTGTTTCCAGACTAAATTCGCATTTCAGAATTTCAAGTGTTTTCACAAAACTCTAAACAAATTCTACATGCATGTGTACATGTTTTATTGGCCAAACTGTTTACTGCTAGTCAATTGTGAAAGTTTTGGCTGGGGTCACGTACATGTGTACATATTTCGGTACTATAACATATACACAACACTTAATAAAAAATAAAAAATAAACTGGCGCGATAGCTTGGGATAAGCCAAGGCCTAGCTTCTCTCAACCATTCTCGTTGTGCGTGTTACATTTTTTCGCACGAATGGGACGGACCTACAACTTATTGCTGACTCTGAACGGCGAATTGAGAAGCTTTTTCATGGCAAATTATATTCCCGGATATGGCTGGGGCTTGAACCCACATCGCTCGGTCAGCAGTCCAACGCACTAACCACTGAGCCACGACAACAACAATTAATACTCACCGTATTTTCACAGCCCTGACAAATTTTACAGGTTGATCCCAGGGAAACAATATGCGGAGTAATACCGATAAAAGCTATCAATAAACTTTTCTGATGCCCTGAGCCTTGTAAACTTAAGACAATCCAATTCAGCAATAAAATCACTTGCATTAGGGATACGATAACCAGCAAAAGTATTGACCATCCAAATACATCGTCTATACTCCTCTGAACGTTTGAAATTTTCCGAAAGACGTCTTTCATGGCACAGAGCTGTTCAATTTTCGGCGTCCGGTTTATATTTGTGTTCATCAAAGCAACTCTTCTCAGGACTTTCAGCTTCTCTGCAACTAAGGACACCATGTAAATATATTGCAAATACCGTATCTGGATCACCTCTGATGCCCCGAATAGCAACCAAAAATAAATACTTCTGAAGACCGATAAAGCGTAAATTATCAGAATACTGTTTGTTATTAACGTGGGCATGGCGTTACAAATGACAGCACGTCTAGATTTTCTGAAGTCAATCCATTGGTATAGTTCCGAAATGAGGAGGTCATCAATTTCGGTGAGTTCGCTAAAGAGGTTTGTTTCCCTTTTGCGATGAATAAAAGCCTGCCAACACATAACGATATGGGTGATTTTCAAGCCGGCGGAATTCAGACTACCGACTGTTGGCAAATTGTCAAAGCTAAACAAATGATTTTTTAGTAAAAGCAGTGCAAGTTGTATATGGGCGATTACAAATAAAGGGACGGAACATAAGTAATAATATTTTTTAAATTTATTCGTGGTGGTGTAGTTCGAATAGCCGCAGAGGAGAAAAGCAGTAAAAAACGCCGGAATACGATTGTTGTCCATGGTGGACGAGGGTAGTTGAAGAACTGCGAAAAACTAACTTTACACAAGTTCCTTTTTAATCTGGATAAATCATGTTGACATTATCGTGTAAATTAATCGGTAGTTGTTTAATTAAAAGATTCTTATCCGATGACGAGGAGAAAGTAGATGGCCTAAGATTCTTATCCTATGCCTCGATTAGCGAACATTAACTAGAATAATTGCAGTGGAATGTCAGCAGCTTACGTGACAAAATATTCGATGAAAACATGGAACTTCACGTCACTTGTTCTTTTAACCATGTCCTGTAGTCTGGAAACTCTCGTACCCTCGCTAGAAATTTATATAAGATTATTCTTCTTAGTTTAACTTTATAGGAGCCATTGGCGGGTTGGGATGTCTGTTGATACAAATGTTGCCAAAAACCTTTGACATATCCCATAAACTGTCTCCACTAATAGAAAAAGTGCACCATTACTTGCTGAAAACTGAAGACAACACACAAGCTCAAACCATACTATCAGAGACCTAAAAAAAAAACAAAACAACCTTTAATTTCTCTAGGATGTTAAATCTCTGCTAAAAGTAAACCGACACAAAACGGAGCTTACTTACTTACTTAAGTTGACAGTCCGAGGTGGACCTGGGCTTCAATCAACAAGCGTCTCTAGCCAGCTGCCTCCAGTTTCGCACGCCAAGTTGGTTCAGGTCTCCTTCCACTTGCGTGCGCCACCTGAGTCGCGCTCTACCTCAATTGCGCCGTCCCTCGGGTGTGGATTCAAAGATTTTCTGGGCCGGAGCTGCCATCCGCTCTACATGACCCAGCCACCTCAGTCGTTGGACCTTCACTCTTCTAGCTAAGTCGATGTCGCTGTACAGACTGTATCTCCTCTTCCATTCACCGTCTATGCAGACGGGACTGAAAATCACCCGAACCAACCTCATCCGCTTTTGAAAAAGTCCATGCCTCTGCTCTGTAAAGCAGGAGTGGGACGATTAAGGTCTTATACAGGGTCACCTTTGTTGCTCGAGAAAAGGCTTTGCTACTCAATTGCCTTCTTAGCCCAAAGAAGGAGCGATTGGCAAGAGTTATTCTTCGCTTGATCTCAGCGCTGGTGTCGTTGTCTGAATTGATAGCGGAGCCTAGGTAGACAAAGTCCTTAACTATCTCAAAGTTATTACTACTTATTATGATGTTTTGTCCCAAACGTTGGTGTTGAGTGTCCTTTGAAGGATTGTACCCCTGGTGTTGGTGCGTGAGTTTTACACAGCTCTTTCAAGAACGATGTTGAAGAAGTCGAATGACAGCGCGTCGCCTTGTCAAAATCCTTTTCTGACATCAAAGGTCTCGGTGAGGTCTTGACCGACCTTGATGGAGCAGCGTGCATTCTCCATCGTCATCCTGCACAGACGGACGAGTTTGGCAGGAATGCCAAAACTAGACATGGCTCTGTATAACTCGTCTCTATAGATGCTGTCATACGCGGCCTTAAAATCGATGAAGAGGTGGTGGGTATCGATTTTAAGTTCCTTGATTTTCTCCAAGCTCTGCCGCAGTGTGAATATTTGGTTGATGGTGGACTTTCCTGACCTGAAACCACACTGATATGGACCGATCAGGTTGTTGACGAACGGCTTCAGGCGTTCACACAACACGGCAGATAAGATCTTGTAAGCGATGTTAAGAAGACTGATGCCTCTGTAGTTGGCGCAATTCAGAGGGTCTCCTCTCTTGAGGATCGGGCAAACAATGCTGAGGTTCCATTCATCGGGCATACTTTCCTCCGACCATATTTTGCATTTGAGTTGGTGCATGCTCCTTACCAAGTCATCGCCTACTGCTTTGAACAGCTCGGCAGCTAGGCCATCAGCTCTAGCAGCTTTGTTGGACTTAGGCTTAGATATGACTATCTTCACTTCGTCCAGGTCGGGTGGACGGAATTGTTGGTCTTCATCGTCCAGGTTGAATGGTTTATTCTGCCTGCAGCGGGATGTGATTCGTCAACGCCGTTAAACAGTCTGCAGAAGGTTTAACATTACAGACTGAGTCAGAAAAGTTCGGTAGCTTTTTATATCTGCAAGAGGTGTACCGGCCGAAAATGGGCCTACTTCCCCAAAGTTACCTACTGGCTCTCTACCTATGTCAATTGTCAAACGCATATTTCTTTATGGAGCAATAGTACGGTGAACTGCGCTTGAAAAGAGCGCTCTAAAATCTACATACTTCTTAGATTCTTGAAAGTTTCAAAACTCGGTTGGATTATAGATAGAATCTTGCATCAGCACTCACTTTACGCGGACACACATAACAAATACTTATGCCGAGGCCAAATTGCTACTCGCTATCTCGGAATAATCGCGAACAATCACCGCTACAAGTTTCTACATATACAATTTGTCATTAGAAGCTTCTTCATTTAGCATTGGGAGTCGAAACGAAAATACGCAGGTCCCCATTATTGTTTAGAAGAGTGAAAGTATTTCTTAAGCTGGGTATCGACTAAGCGCGGCAAACACTCGAACATTGGCGGGCGTAGCAGCCGCGCATAATGGATACCTGGTCGGCGCGCGTGGCAACTCGAACATTGGAGCGCTGGAGCATGCCGCGCGTCGATCCAATAGCTGTGGATTTATAATGCGCGGGAAGCGTTTTTCAATGCTTTGCTCGTGCGCAGTAGGGACGGTATTTTAATGTTTTTAGTGTTCGAATGCGCGGCAAAGAGCCAACAGATAGTTCAATATTGTTCGGCGAACACTGTTTGTGTCGACTGGATCGACGAGCGCACGCGGCTGCCGCTCTATATCAAAACTTCTGCCAAAATTGGCTCGCGCACCATATGATACAATTTGCCGCAGTCGAAACTTGGTGCGCGCGTATGCCGCGCATTGTCGATACCCAGCTTTAGTGATCCGCTTTGCAAAAAATTTTGTTGTAGCAGTCAAAAAAAAATGTACTCCAATAATCTAGGTGCATTCATACATTGTATTCTATATTTTAAATATATCGTGGTTTAACATATTTTTAAGACAAACTACTGTTGTTGGTAATTAATTTTTAAGAGTAACATCGGCAACAGCTCCTGATGAGTAACTGTTTGGTACACTAATTTTCGACCCGTTCCTTTCTGTAAACATGAACTGAATCAGGATCACCAAGTATGTTACAATAGATCCAACCATCTAAAATGAAACAAATTAATAGAATATTCTTTCTTATATCATAAAAATTTCTTTTATCTTTTTTCATTAAAAAATAAAAAAACTTTCCTTTGGCCTAATTATACCACAGGATTCAGTTTACGAAGTTGGGCCGCATTAAAAAAAAATTCAGAAGAAGACTTTCAAACGAATGGCTCACATTGCGCTGTTACTTGTAGTTTTTTTTTTGAGTGCAACGCTAAAGCACATGCATGGAGACCTTTGCACTTTCCGTTGAAGAATGAGGTGTTGCGGTTTTTTCAAGGGCCAATACTAGACGAATGCCTCGTAAAGTAATATTGGTCTGATTACGCACAAGTTAAGACCTAAATATTTAGATCTAGGTGAGAAAAGTTTGGTGCCGTTTAGGGATGCATGTGAGGATGAGGATTCAATGTGTATTTCCGAGTGCTGGGTTTTGTGTGCTAGACCACAAATAGAGGCTCTTTTGGTGAACGAAGAGCCTGCTGAAGGAGGTTTCAGGGTGTTTACCTGAGCAATGTCATCTATACAGCTAATCACTTTACAATCTACTCCTTTCAGAACGGTCAGTAACTTGCTGATTTCTAAATTCTGCGGCAGAGGAGCTAGAATGCTACATTGGGGTGTTCAGTAACTAAAACGTCGTCTATAAGTCAATGCCTTGCCGAGTTTGGTGTTTTTGCCGGCAGGCACTTGAAAGCTTCTTCAATCGTTCGAATGTTCCCAAAGTCTCCGACTAAACTTTCCAGATCAAATAAGTTAATTAGGAACTTTCGAGTTCAGTACTGCATAGGGCACGGAAAAAAGCTTCTTCGATCCTAGCTATCAGACGTTAATTAATAAAAAAATATAAAATCATACTTACACTCCCTAATAAATCCAAATTCAGCTGGAAAAAATCCTTGGCGCTCACGGCAAACGTCTGATGTAGAGCTTGCAACGAAAATTCACTCACCAGATCATTATAGCGTTTATTGCCAAGAGGCTTGGCCAATTTGAAAATTGAACTTCCAATGTATTTGCTCTGAAAAAAAAACGAAATTTAAGAAAAGGAAAAACCGGATAAGTTCAATTTTCTTCACATAATTTTCACATGCCTGGCAATGCCAACAGCTAACCGTCAACTGTACCACCAACGACAAGATCTGACCTCCGTTTAAAATATACACCTCATACTGGCCATTTGCGATGGACGCCACAAAAATCCAATAACAGTTCGTAATGAAATCAATAAAGTATGTCGTGCAAATGGATAGGATGGACCATCCAAAGCAGTCATTCAGCAATTTCACCGTTCGGTACAACTGATTGTAGATCATTTTGAGAGACACCACTCGTTCCATATTGGCATCACTGGCTAGTGCTACCATACCGATCGACTTTGATTCAGAGTTTTTCGAACTCCGCTGGACAAGGTCGAGAATAATTTGCTTAATCACGCAAAGCCTTAGATTGATACAGACAATGAAGGAAATCAACTGGAAACAGCGTAATCTCAAGGCTTGGTTGGACAAGAACGAATACCAGTAGAGAATCGTTATGTGTTTTGTGGCTTGGTGGGTGTATGTCATCACTGCAGTATCTATAGAAAGGGCAGCAAATATCCAGAGTAAATGTTGAGCCAGTATCCTGCGAAAATGGCCAATATCGATGGAGTTTTGTAGTTTGACTTCAAATATTTTATCAACATGTTCGAGTTGTTCAAGGACCTTTCTCAGCTTCGATCCGGTGAAATAGGACTCTCCCAGTGCGATCATGTGGCTTAGAATCTGAGATATGAATAGAGCACCACTAACTAGACTACCGATGGTGTAATCGTCGCGCATTTCGTTGTTTATGAACATCAGCAAAAGAAGTATGGTCAACACAATGATCCAACAAATTATGTAGATTTCGTAAACCATTGAGATAGTTGTTAACGGAATTAAGGCGAACACTCGTAGCGATAGGTCCAGGCTGAACATTATACAATCAGCGAACAGTTTGCTCACGAATATAAGCATTGCGACCAAGTGAAAGAAAATAGAAAATAGCTTTAAGATGGAATTCAAAATATCGACTGACGAAAGTCTTTTCGAAAACTTAAATGCGACCACGAACAATTGAACTACGAGCAATCAATCACAATTTGACAAATCAATCCAATCAAGATTAGAGATTGACACCTGATTTCATTTAGGTTTTGTTTGACATTATTATTAAAAATGAGTAAGTAGGACAGACATAGCAAGGGAGCGGTCCAGCCACCCTTAACGTGGAGCCTAGTAGGGCACGATGGGCTAACGAGTAGATGTGAATGTATAAATGATTTTGTCTACATGCGATTTCGGGGTGATCACTGCGACAAAATGCTGGGAGAACTTCCAATATTGGTGGCCCTCAGTGTGCTAAAACTTTCACTTGAAACCTATTCGGCAGGAGAGAGTTACCTGGAGAGAGTTACAAAGTTTGGTTTGAATCAGTAGTGCAATCTTTAGACCATTGGAGATAAGGTGGTTTGATGGGGGTCACCTACGCGTAGCACAGTCTGAAAGTACACGCGAGTCTAGCATCGGGTTTCTTATGACACCGAATGCACACAAAAGTCTAAATCTTTGAACATGGATTTAAGATGGAAATTGAGACACGTTCGATTTGTTATTAAGGCTTTAGGGTTCGGTATATACAAGGTTATTCAGGAGCTATGATAGAAGTTTGACAGTCAACTACGGCCATATTTGAAAATATTTTGGTGCCATTCTGGTGTCATTGTATTCTGTTATAGTCAACATTTTACCATGAAGCGGTACAGGATTCAACAACGCATCGAATTCGTAAATATTTGTTATTTCGAGTTCTGTTCGCGGAACGTTCCGCGCGTCACGTTCGCTTTACAGCAGTAATGAGCGTCGTTCTGAGCTTGCTATACGGCGAATTATGCAGAATTTCTAGGAAAGTTGTTCAGTGTCGAACAGTTTCAGTACGTCAATGAAACCCGTGGATGGCCGAAAATATTGCTGCGATGACACAGAGTGCGCGAGAACCAAAACGTCTTAATTTCGAATCGTTTTCAAGAACTTGCCCTTTCGTACGCTTCAACTTGGCAGAAATTGATCATTTAAGTATTGACGACATGTGGTTTCAACAGGACAGCGCGACGTCCTACACATCGAACGAAACACTGACGAAATTTTCGGGTCGCGTAATCTCGCGACGAGCCGACGTCAATTGGCCGCCAAGATTGACGCCCTTAGACTTTTTTCTTTGGGGTTAAGTTAAATCTCTGGTGTATGCCAATAAGCCAGTAACAATTGCCGAAAAGTTGTTCGCGTCATTGGCAAGATTGAGGCCAACTTATGCGCCAAGTTATTCAAAATTGGTCCTCTCAGATGACCGCCATAAAGCAAAGCCGTGGAGACCATTTGAACGATTTTACTTTTAAAACAGTCAGTGCGTGGCCCTAGCCTTACTTTAATGTGCGAAATATTTTACAAACAGTTTTTTCAAATATCTACAAAATCTTTCAAAAAAGATGGCGGAAAACGATAGTCAGTCACTTACTTTTTCAAAACACAATTGTGCGTACCAGCACATCGATGTCATCAGCAATCCCAGTGAGACAATCGTAGCACCATTTACAGCATATCCATCGTATTCTCCGCCCATCCGAATCGTCAGAAATATGACATAGGCGCTGATAACAAATTCAAAGAAAAATGTCGTCGAAATCGTGAGCACAGACCATCCAAAGCAATTATTCAGCAAAATTGACAAATCGTAGAATTGGTCGAAGGTTGTCCTCAATGTCACCACCAAACTGCACTCCTCTTCCGTACTAGACATCCACACAGCTCGATGCGTTTGTTTTTGATTTCTCTCAGCTGCCTGCTGCAATGCGTCGTCCAGGACATTCAACCGTTCACTGATTATCAACAAGCTGGCTATGACTTGCATCGATCGGACTGGCAAGGCTTGCTTGACGAAAAATGCATACCAAAACAGAGAGGTCACATTGGGCTGGAATAGTCTTGTCCAGAAGGTGAGTAAAATGCAAGATATTACAACAACTTCTATTGAGACGAGTTTCACATTGACCCTCTTCCACATTTGGTTTATTTCGACGTCTGCGTGAAGGTCCTGTTTTATGTTTGAAAAAATCTTGACATAGCTCGGCTCGATGCTTAGGAAAGGCTGACGTTTGGTGAATGCCTCGATTAGGACTATTATGATGGCAAACATTTGTGTGGTGAAAAAGGCAAGAGCTCCGAGAACTCTGCTTGAGTTATCTGCGTCACTCTTATACGAGTAGAAAACGACGATGAAGAATATGGAAAGGACGAGGAGCCATGTGGCTGTGTACAGCGCATAAATGTATGACTTTGTGGTGAACGGCGAGTACCCGTAGAGTTTCATGCAGACTTGTAAAACTGCAATTCCGATTCCCAATGGAAAGTCAAACATCTTGCGAACTGTAGGTGGCTGTTGCTTCAAGATAACTAAAGTTTTTGCTTTACTCACAGAAAGGAATCTGTTTGAAAATTTCCCACAAAATGGACAATTATTTGATTGGACGTGATAGTGTCACAGAATGGACGTTAAAATTGCTTAATTGGACCAGCAATTGGAGGTAGTTTTTTTTCATGACACTGACGTGCTAAACTCTTTATTCTATGAAAAGCACTATTTATGTGTATTTATCAAATTATCAGTTTACCTATCTCGAAATAAGAAAAGAGCTCCACAAAATCAACCTTTGATTCAATCAACACACGCCACAAAACAGTCCTTTTAATTTAGTTTAGCAATATAACTCGGTTCAAAGCCTCCTAACTTAAAAGATACAAGATCCTTCGGAGGGGAAAAAACTCTTCAAGTTTAACTTACTTATGATAGCAGCGAGGTAATCTTATCTATCTTACACCTCGTTATTAAAAGCAAAGCAAAAATCACGTTGGAGCTTACAATAAAGGATCTAGGAAGTAATAACTACATTGAGCACAGACTGAATCTCCCTAAACTGAAGCAGGAATATCTTGACCTTGAACTAAATGCTTTATACCAATGAGAAACTACTCGAGCACTTTTCGGGCGAATATACACGTAACTGAAAAAAGGTATGCAGAATAACCTCGACAAAAGATATAGGTAGCAAAACATAGGCAATTATGCCAGACAGTCAAGCCATCCGGCACTCAGCCCGTGCTTAGGCGAAAAGAACAAGGATACCTGGCCAAATCGAACTAGAAGGCAAAAAAGAGGCAAAGATGCCGTTTATGGAACCGGAACCCTTCTGCGCAATAGGTGACAAAGTCATCCGTGAACAAAAGAAGGAAGAAGAAACGAGAGCAAGAATCTGGAACGAACGAACAACACCAAAGTATGCATAAGAAAAAATATGCTTAGAATACTATTCCTTACAGGACTCTGTTAACTAAAGAAACCCCTCACGAAATTAGGTCTAGAAGAACATGGAACATATAGATTTTTACAGATATGAATACGCAACTCTAGATCATCTCATCGCAAAGTGCGAGGCACTTTCCATATTGTGCCTTGCGCATGTTCATCCTATTCCTAAAAAAGGCGAAAAAACCCGCCCTTGTAACTACCGGCTATAACGTCAGTGCTCTTTAAGGTCGTGAAGAGCATTGGCAATCAGCAACTTATGAAATATCTTGAAAGAAACCATCTCCTTAATGGCTGTCAGTATAGTTTTAAGAATCTTTTGCGAAAAATGGAACTAATGACACCAGCATGGTGACTGCAAAATTGTTGTCCTATATCTAGAACAGGGTTCGGCGGAGTGTGGCACAGCGCCCTTCTAAACAAGCTTCAAGCATATGGAGTTGGTAATGTCTTCTTAAAATGTATTGCAAGCTTCTTAAGTAATCGTTCAATGTAGGTTATATTAGATAGATATACCTATACGTAATTCAATCCCTGGTGTCCCACAGGACTCTGTTCTTTCTCCGACACTTTTTATGATATTCATCAATGACCTTCTCTCTTTAAGTTGCAATCCAATCCATTCCTTCACGGATGACAGCACTCTCGACTTTGCGTATTCTTTAATGAATCTGCGACAAGGGCCCCATCATCAATTGATAGCTGGCGTGACAGCTCTTGATGAGCCAATGCCTAGCTTCCCGCAATTATTCATGTTTTGCGTGTTACATTTTTTCACGCGAATGGAAGGGACCTAAGAATTTATTTCCGACTACGAACGGCGAATTGAGAAGCTATTTCATGCCAGATTATACACCTGGAGGCTTGTCATTCCCCGACGAGCGGAGGTGCCGTGAAAAATGTTCGTTGGATATGGCTGGGGCTTGAACCCACGCCGCTCGGTCAGCAGTCCAACGCACTAACCACTGAGCTACGGCGACCACAATCAATCATCAATGCTAAAAACCGAGTTGAGTTGAACGCGTCACAAACCCAGTGCTGTCTCCTGTCTTTGAATCGGGATACCAATGTAGCTAAATTAAAAATGAATGGAATTGAGGAAACAAATGGTTTGTCTATGCTTGATATGCACAATAAACCAGACCTTCGTTGGAACCACAAAATTTCTGATGCTGCTAAAGGTGGTTTTGGATGGCTCGGTTTTCTGAAACGTTACAAAAAGTTCTTTACTCCTACAGACTTGGCTACATTTTATAAAGCTTATATTCGTCTGAAACTTGAATATAACTCTCATGTTTGGGCAGGTGCTCCTACTTCATGCTTGAGTTTACTCGATCGTTTTCAGCGGCAAGCGCTTAGATAAATCAGCGATCAGACAATTTGCAGTAGAATTTCGTGGAAGGCTATTTACACCAAAACTGTTCGGATATTCGGGAGGTGTATCCCGCCAGTTCGTCGGTTTTATCGTAATGAACGTGCGGCATCTTCCGCACACCCTTACATCTTTAAGTCTGCTTTCGGTTGCACAGTAAAATATAGAAGATCGTTTTTAACCATACAACACAACTATGAAACAGTCTCCTCTTCTCAATATTTCCAGAAATCTATAGACTGCAAAGGTTCAAAATTAACACGCATCATCACCTCACTATCTTCCTCTTATCTCTAGCCTTTAACACTTCGCTATATCCTTACTTTTCTCTCCATCACTGGGTGATAATAAACCTTAAAGGACATAGTCCTAAGCGATGCAGAATATTAAAAAAAATAAGATCAAATTGGTTGAGTTTACCACCAGAGCTGCGGTTTTCTCTGGGCTTGTAATTCGTGAGTATCTACGCATTCATTATGGCTATGTCACATAATGCTACCAGGGGTACATTACAATGACACGTTTAAAACAAATTTTGTGTACAATAATTGACTTTTTTATTAAAATAAAATTACACACTAGTTCTTGTTAAAAGGTTATACAATATTTATGAAGTGATAGGTTCACAATTTCCTTATTGTGTAGTTGCATTTCCAATAGCTTGATGCAGAATCCGTGATGAAACATCCTTTTGTTCACTCATATGGAATTGAATCAGAATAATCAAATAGGTTGTCGTAGCTCCAACAATCTAAATAAAATAAATCATTAAACAGGTTATTAGTAAAACGAATGCAATAGATAAATATTTGAAATAAGATTTAATTTTGTCTGGTTATGCGGTAATCTGCTGTTTTTGTGGTAAATCGAAGCGGAAAAGGCTGAAGCTTCATAGAACATTTAACGAAACGGTTTGACATGTCAAAAAAATTTAATTGTAATCTCTATTCTTCTATACAAATGCAGAATGCGGTTGGTAGGTGAAACCCTAACGTAAATGGCAGTGATCACACTGTTCATGAGAAGAATGGACAACAAGCCTCAAACTGAGAGCATTTTTAAATCCGAGCTCGTACATAAATCGATCAACTGTGAAAGCTGGTATCGACTCTACTGCAAAGGCATAACACTGGCAGTAGAGTGTCATGGCTTGTAAGTTGATTGAGCTGACCATGATTCGAAAAAGCTAGTCCGGACACTACCCTCGGATAACATTGGAAACCATTACTACCTAAGTCTCGAACCACTGCACCTCGCTCGCGCTGTGTGAATAACATCAAAAGAGTATTCATAACCCCTTGAAGTGCGAGTGTGCTGCAGACTCAGATTAGAGTCTCAGCTACATTAACCAATTATATTTTGTGGGACCATATTTCGGAAGGCAATGGCATTTCCGAGACTATAATTTCGCTTTTGTCCCACTATTCACTTATTTAGCCTTCAGTTCAGCGACGACAAAGAAGACTGAACTTTTTTTGTAGCCTGTGGTCCAAGAGGATGAAAGGCTAAGATATTGTAAAATTCTAAGGCTTCAAAAGGTTTGAAAGGATCTAAGAATACAGGACTCATTTCTCTAAATTGTTACTCGACAATATTACACTTACAGTGTACAACAAGGTGCAGTCGATGGTAAAGAATCCAAAGGCTGTGAAATGTATCTTCTGGTGAAGCAACTGCAAAGAAAATTGTTCAATCTGTGGAAGAAAGGCAAAAATGTAAATTATTCCAACAAAGAAATAAACTTCCTCTTACTAAGGAGTTATGATTGTCGTTCAGCACATCGATTTGAATCCGGTGAACGCCCAAAGCTATCTCTGATGTCTGCAAATGAAAGAAATTGTAAAAAAAATCTTCCAGAACCTATTTTCAAAATATATTTACACTTTCAACAGTTTTGTGACACATCATCGCCAATGCCATCATATTGAAGAGATGCGGTATTGACCACACAGAACTGCCAGTGATGCGAAAGAAATCCGTGTACGTTGACGAATACGATTTGAAGTTAAGAAATATCCAATAACAGTTGGAAGTCACGGCCAGGAAATCATTTCCCACGTTCACCAGAATCGATAGTCCAAAACACTGGTTCACCAAGATTGTCAGTTCCCATAGACGATTGTACAGGTCGCGGATCACAAGGAGATTCGTCAAGTCAATACCCTCACCATTGAGTGGCTTCTTCACTTGGTCCAAATTCATCATCAGTTTGAGGGTGGGAGTTCCTAATTTCACGGGTTTCTCCTTCACATTTCTATGCAACAAATTGACATCACCAAGGATCTCAACCAGTTTGTCAAAGCGCCTCTTGATGATTGCAACGAACAGTAGATACTGAAAGTACCTCAATCCACATCCCAAAAGCGGCACCAAGTACACTATCCAATAGATCATAAACACCGCATTCGGTCCCAATACCGAAGTGGCTAGTATACAAATCTCAGAGCCTACATACAGACTCAACATTCCCAGGCCGTGCTTAAACATTTTCAACCGGAACTTCCTGTTGTCTATGTCAACGTTTAGCGATGTCTCAAATATCCTGTCGATTTCTTGAATCTTCTTCATCAGCTTTTGTTGTTCATCGCGACGAACTAGAGCCTCCACAATGGACACAATGTGCGCTACCCGAATGCCAATCAGTTGAATAAAGTCCACAGTGTCACCGATATCTCCGGAGTATGCATCGCCAAACGATGGGGTAAATATACCCATAAGCAGCATGGCAGTGGACAGCAACACGACCACACAAGTGTAGATTTCCAGGAGTCTACTCCGCACCGTTGACCATGTCTTCTTTTCTAGTTGCAACTGGGTCAGGTTACCCATTTGAAACAACCGATGGGAGGGTGATATCGCATCAATGATATTCATTGTCACAGTTAGTAGAATTCGATTATGAAGTGCCTTGGGCAAAATATTGAATATTTATAAAGGTTGACGATGTTTGAAATTCAAATTCAAATCCTTTTGAGTGGAATGTTGCAGACGAGTTGTCATGTAAATCTGGAAAAAGTGTAGAGGTAAGGAGCTATTCCCGTAAAGAATTTAATAATCATTCAGTGTGAATTTGTTTCAGAAGAAGACTGTGGAAGACTGTTTAGAAAGGGAGGGAAACTGCTGTAGTGAGGTGTAAATTAGAAAGACGTTAAGAGAGATTATGTTTTAGAAAGAATTTTGCTACAGTTTCACGGAGCTCACTTTAAAACTTTTTCGACCCAATAAATGACAACAAGAAGAATGTGACTTGAAAACCCTGAAAGATAGGTGGATTGGCCATCCTAAAAAGTCCAAAGCGTCAAGGATAACGAGGGTTGCTATGAAGTACATGAATTCAGAAGGTTTCACAATTTCGAAACAAATGAAATTTCAAATTATTGTAGGTCCCTTCTATTCATGCGAAATATGTATGTAACTCGAACAACATGAATGGTTATGAGCTGTCGTGCCAGCTATGTATGTATAAATTTAGGAGGGTTTGCTGTAGAGCGAGTAGTTTTTAACCAAGGAAAAAAGATACTCGCATCCTAGTAGGAGTACTGATGGGACATTGTGCCATAGGTACCATGGCCAGCAGACTCGGCATCGACCTCCAGACTACTGTAGGAGCTGTCAGGATGCGAAAGAGACAAAAACCATCAAGCACTTACTCTGCGAGTGTCCTAACCTCCAAAACCGCCGACTCTGACACATGGGAAACAGGCTGTTTGGAGAACTGAGTGACCTAAATGAAGTACCGATAACGAGCATACTCCACTTCATTAAGAGTACAGGGCGGTTTGATAGACCACTCATCTAGTACCCAAGGTTGGAACATGGCCCACAACACAGGGGAATACAATGGACCAGTAGGTCCCCGTGAACGCTCAGTCATTGTACTGGGCACTTCCCCCATAACCCAACCTAACCTAATCAAGGAGTATTTTAGTCTTAGGTAGGTGGGTAGGTTGGGTGGAAAGGCCTTTGTGATATCACTTGTATCTATACCCTGAAAGCGCCACTCACTTTATTGAAACCATTTGGATTTTTTGGTGAAACTGAGGATACTTTTGACATCAGTATGTGATAGTTCACCCAAGTTGTCGAAATGATAGGCTTCTAGATATAGCTTCTTTCTTTAGGATAGGGTAGGACAAATCTAGAGAAAATGGAGAATCGTTTCTCCTTCCTTTTCGTCCCTGTTGCTTATATAGAAGTCCCATCCCATCTATCTGGCATGATGGCCAATGGGGCAATGGCTGGTAAGAACACCAATGACGGTGCTTATGAGCGACCTTTTGAGCAAGATCAAATTTTTAGATCGAGTGAGATTTAGCATAGGCTAGCCCTGGAGGTACGGCACGTGGAATCATTCCTCTATTTTTGGTTTATCTAACTAATCGCGTCGTACTCTAAAAATAGTTTACATGTAGCAAGTGAAACACCCAGATTTATCCGTTCTGGCAGGATATCTAGAGTAGTATCACGTTTAACGAGTTTATCGGCCTTGTAGTTCCCTGAAATGTCCCTATGCTTGGGTACTCAGCATAGGTGCATGTTAAAATGTTCTGCCATCTCCATGACAGATTAGCAATAATCTGAAGTAGCTTTTGATGCACATGTTACCGATTCCAGCGATTTTATAGCAGCCTGACTATCGGTAAAGATTGTAATGTCCTTGAAGGATATCACATTATGCCTAAGGCTTCGTTGATCGTCATGATTTCCGTCGAAAAACTCTACAGTGGTCAGGTAGACGGAAGGGGATGCTCAGGTTAAGCATATCGGAGAAAACACAACCTCCATCTCCGTTCTTGGTTTTGGAACTATCAGTATAGATAGAGGTGAACGGAGTGATTGTCTCCGTTGTTATTACTCTCCCACTCCTCTCGAGAAGGAATGGATGTCCAGAAGTTGATGTGGAAATTACACTTAAACGCTGTTTAGTTGGTGTTTTCCGTTTGGCTATTTGGAGGAGCCATTCAGTCCGAAGGCTGCGCTAGCAGCTGACTCTTTGCCAAAAATAGAGGAATGAGATGTAGGAGCAAGTCGAGCGCCTTGGATGTGATGGTTCTAATTGCTCCGCTAATGAATATGCATGCTGATCTTTGCACTTCCCCAATATATTACGGTGTAAGGCTCAGTCTAAGGCTGTGCACAAGACGATCTCACCATACATGAGCATAGGTCTGACAACGGACACGTAAAGCCAGTGCGTGGTATGAGGTTGCAGTTTTCACCTCTTACTAATGGCTATTTTGCAGCAGTATAGCTGTGACGCGCTTTAGTGGCTTTTTCTAACACGTTCAATAGTATTGGCTTCCAGAATAAGACCCAGAAATTTGGCTTTGTTAGCAAAGCACAGGCGGGTGCCATTAAGAGAAGAAGGGTCTATTGGAGGAATTTTATATTTCCTAGTGAAGAGGACTAGTTCAGACTTTTCGGGGTTGACATCCAGACCGCTTTTAGCTGCAAATCTTGAGAGGATAGTCTTAAAAGACTAGATTATCTTCAGCTGGAGCACATAGACTACAACCTTTCAGCCCTTAAGCCCATATTGTCTTTGTGAGCTTAGGATGTTCAGGAAATGCTTTATTCTCAAATATCGCGGGTGCCAAAAAGCTTGGTTTAGCGGTCTAGGGCCTTAATCAAACCGGATCCGGCGATTACGCAAGAGAATCCCGAACACCCACTTCGAAGGATTCTCATATGTACTCAAAAGTGAAAGTAACACGCTTCGGTTCGATGATACCATTCTGTGGAATCTGATGGAATAGGGGAAAACCAATTTTTCCGTATACCTGAGTAAATATCCGATGAATTTTGAAATAACAAACCAGGCAGGACGAGGATAAGTACAATCACTCACACTTTAAGCAAACAGTATCCACTCTTTCGAGCTACCATAAATTAATCAATTAATTACACCACTGTAGGATGAGCTTGATGTTCTAGCAATTTATTAGCTTCACAATTAAATTTTATTGACACTGGTACGGGATCCTTTGAATGGCTTAAAGTTCTGGAATATTTTCACTTTATTCACTGCTACTCGTCCTTATATCCACGACCGAATGAAATGCTTAGAAAACATTTATTTTAGCACAGCACTTCTAGTAAATGATTAAACAATTCAACATTTAATCAATCACTGTCTTAAACTTCATCAAGATAAATCATTGATCAGTGGCCTTGAGACAGAACCTTTTGTTCAGTTCACAACCCACACCACGAATTATAAATTACACTGCGCGGAGGAGCGTCAAGTCAATTAAATTATATCTCATATCCAGGATCAAAAGTAAAAGCAATTTCTTGTCACAAGATAAGAGAAGTCGCAAAATTTGCTATTAGTTTCGAGAGTCAATATGGTTAAACTGCAACTTGCTGCCATGGATATAAATCGTCCAACCAATGCGCCTTCTAATCATCAACTGGCTTACATTCATCCACTGACCGGAAATATAAATGAAGAATGACACACGACACTATGTTGTCATTAGGGATAAAAATAATCAGCGGCTTGTTGAAACCTTGTGCAGGTCCTTAGTCAACCTGTTGCTTGGGACACAGGAGTATCTCTAGCGATTGAAGGAAACTCAAGTTCAATGTTGGAAAAGACCGACTGTATTCAACTATTTAATAGAAAGTAAATATGTTTGCGGTGGGTGTTCGAAGTACTTCAATGTAGAAGCATTCTAGTTATTTCTTTTGTAGTTTGCTTCCGATAACTATTCATACACAGTGGGGTATTTTACCGCAAAAAACGACATTAACTTTTATTCGTTGCATATGACAAATGTTTGACTACAATAAAATTGAGAGGGTCATGTAAATGTACATATGTAAATATTAGAAGAGGAAATAGCCCATTGGGGAAACTGTAAAGTCAGGATTCTTCAAACCACTTAAAGCACCAAAAAGGGGTGGTGTTTTCCTGACTCAAAATTCATTCGAAAGTATTTGAAACCCAAGAGGAATAGGAGAGTACTTTAGGGATTGATCCGAGAGCACGGAATACTTTCATCGCCATCACAATGGGTCCAGGTATACCAACCTGCTAGACTTACAAATAAAACACCAGGCAGCCAATAGTGCACTGAGGCTTACTAATTCAGGATTCTTTAGGAATAATAGTATTGGACATTCTAAAGAGAATAGATAAGACGGCTTCCGTCATGGACTTCGACACACCATACACCACGTTGTATCCTGAGAGGGAAGACTGGCAGAGAAACGCTGTTATCTCTGAAGATGAAATTGCGGTTTTCACGGATAGTTCAAAAACCGCTCACCGAACGGGTTCTGGGATTTAATCCCAAGGGGCTGACCTCAACGAGGTAAACGAAAGGGCTGACGAACTGGCCAGGTTAGGTGGAAAGCGGCAACACACGGAGGGGGGAATCACCGTGGATCCTCCTTTCTGTGTGGCTAAAGCAGAGATCTTAAGAATAACTGTAAATAAGGCAAATCAAAGACGGTCCAACATAAATGGGCATAAGGTATCCAAGGGTCTATGGCCTGCTCTGGATGACAGGAAAACAAGAGATATTCTCAACTTAAGCAGGGAACAACTACAATTAGTCACTGGCATCCTATCCGGCCACTGTCTTCTCAGGAAGCATGCTTAAAGATTAGGGCTCTCAGCCACAGATGTCTGCAGATACTGCAACGACCTATGCGCCGCTGAGAATATAACACATATGTATATTGTGTGAATGTCACTGAATTGCCAGGACTCGCATGAAACTTCTCGGCAACTATTTCGCTAATAATCTAGAGGAACTAGGCTATGTCAGCTATAGGAACCTGGTAAAACTTTGCAGGGAAATCAAGTACTTTCAGTAAATGGTTTATGTTCTGCCTTTTTGGTTTCACAGGGATCGCGATGGGTCTGATGAAACTACTGTTGACGATCCTGGCACGCGAAATAATAACGATCTTTGGTTCTGCACATGGAATGATCAGACCCGTAACAGGCCATGTACAGCCGAACATCAAACAGAGGAGCTAGGCTGCTACAATGCAGACTTAACTGAAATATAAAGATAGTTACGGCGCGGTGACCAAAAGAAGCAGTTATTCAGATGCTAGTTTGTCAACATATTGCTCCTTTCAACATATTGCCGTCAACGTAATAATGCGGCCCTGAAAAGAAGGACAAGGGCTGCTCACGAGCACATGAGACGAAAAAAAGAAAAAAAATTTCATACATGAGAAGCACTCGATCAGAAATGTTCAGAGTTTATACGCCAGAAACAAATGTATGAAAGTTGTACTAAAAGTTAAAAAGAATATGTTAGGACATAGGGTACTAAAGGCTGTTCAAAAATCGCTTGTAGTAAAATCACATATATTGCTGAGGATTTGGAAACTCTATCTGGCCATCCAGCCTAGACGATGATAGCCAAAAATTCTGCACATCTGAAACGAAATGACACCCCTCAACTGCGAATAGTATTATTGGAACTGAAAAGTATTCTCTGCTAGACTCCTGCCCAGTATCGCGTATTGTTAGAGGTAGGTAGGTAGGAGATCGATAGATAGATCGGTAGATAGATGGCCCAATTAGTGCATTTGACACGGTTGTGATACCACGAACCTGATTTGGTTACAAGACGTGAATGAGGTTGTCGTTTGGTGGTCTTTATAAACAGTCTTCTGAATTTGATACAGAACAGTAGATCAGAATAATTTTTTTCCGATAGGTCGTAAATGTTATCGAAGAAAGGTTTGCCTAATGCATAACTCACACTGTGTGATCGAGCGATTCGATTTCAACACCCTGATTGACAGCAAAGTCCACAATTGACAAAACTTTTACCTTTCGGCAGATCCTGGAGGAAACTAAAAATGTTCAAATAGTTACCCTTCATCTCTTTATCGGGTCTTAGGCCTCCTATAAGACCTCTTATCGTCTCTATAATCGAACGTTAACGAAGCTAACGAAGCTAACGATCCCACCAAGAAACTTTTGGTGTCAGGCTGATTTCTTGCAGTCACCTTTGCGTGCACATCAAAAAAAAATATTATTCTCTTACGCCCTTCTTTAAGTAAGGGGTATTTGTATAAGACTATAAGCAATTTAAATTTAATTTATCCAATTTAAAAGCAAAATAGGAGCTCTATGTCAAACCGAACAGAACAACACTAATAGAAGGGGAAATTTCCCAAAACAACTCTCCCACAACTGATTTATGACCAAATATCCAAGCCAGCATCCGGGATATTTCCCCATTTGTTGCACATTTTCCATTTTGTTTGGGAAATTTCCAAGTGTCATGCAACCCCGCCGAACAGCTGTTATTGACATTTCCATGTACACAAAAACACAAATCGTGCGCGCTCACTGTTTTGTGGAATTTTTTGTGTGACAGGACAGCAGCAATTTTCTTGGGTTGGTCCGACGAATGAAATATTTTTCATTCAACTTCACTCATTTGGTGCTGGAGGCTGGTTACCTCAAAGGAAGATGGAAATCACAATTGTCTCGAGTACATCAAGAAAATCCAGACAAGACGCAGGAATACTTTATCGTGACGACTTTGACGGCGGACCCGTAAGCATGGATGAGATTGAAAAGGGTCTCTATCTGGGTAATGTAAATCTTTAATTTAATCAAGAAATAAGCATAATCCCTTGCAATCCTTAGGCAATCTCACTGCAGCAACACATATGGAAACGTTGAAATCATACAAAATCACACACATCCTCACGTTGGATTCAGTGCCGCTGCCCTCACATGTAGCTGAAGTTTCCTTTCTAACGACAAAATACGTGCAAAGTAAGTGTGCATAGGCATAGGCAATGATTACCCCCATTCATGGCCTATACGAGTAGATGTATAGGCCATGACTGGCATCATATCATCATATTCATAATCATCGTCCTTTGAAAAATGATTCACATTGGACAATGGCGTTTTTTTTTCTTTACAGTTTCAGATATGCCTAAGGAGGATATTTTGCATCACTTGGATCAGTGCACAGAGTTTATTAGTACGGCTTTGGATAAGGGAGAAAACATATTGGTGCATTGGTGAGTAGAGGGAATGCAGGGGGTGTGTAATAAACCGCGAGAGAAAAACTTGTTTTTCGGTGCTGTGACCCAATTTTCAAGTTTAATTTCCTTAAAACTGCGGGGAGGAGTAACTAATGGGAATGTATGCTTGTGTGGTTCTTTAGAGTGGTATTTGTAGCAGACTGTAGTGGGTGGTGGGGTGAAGAGATAGCCTATTTCATTTGTAGAATGTAGGGACTGCTGACAAAAGCACAGAAGGTCTGACGCTACCATTGTTTTTTCTTTCTTTTCACTTCGACTTGAGTTAAAGTCATTAAAACTTTTTCTCCTTTCTTGTTTTACTATTTTTACGAAAAAACTTTTAGGCCATTATTCCCATTAGGCAGAACGACGATAGAGATATGGCCCTGTGGGTATAGAGGTGGATCTAAGTAATTCTCATCTAGCCTCGCTAATCACTGTAGCGTATTTCAAGTTAAGATTAACGATTTCCCGCCCGCCCGAGAGTTGTCAGCAATTACATAGAGTCATATAAACCGACGCGAAACTTGTGTTTTAGTTAAGTTCATACGTTCCATGTTTCGATGAAATCTTGTAAGAGAAGTTGAATATTTCTTTCTCTTTTCCGGCAAGGACATCAAATCAAAGTTTTATCCACCATTATTATTGCTTTCGTGACGCTAACCATCTTTCTATTTTTAGTTATTTTGGTGTGAGTCGAAGTTCAACGGCTGTCATTGCTTACATCATGAAAAAACACAACATGGAATACCAACAGGCATACGAAATTGTTAAATCAAAGCGTAAGTTCGTGCAACCGAACTCTGGGTTTGTAAATCAATTGAAGCTTTACCGACGTATGGGTTGTACAATTGATCCACAATTCGATAAGTACAAAGCGTATCGTCTCCGATTGGCTGGCGAACAGGTTCGAAAAGGTACGTACATGTCATTTCGTTATCCAAGAACCTATAAGGAATAGAACTTTGCTTTTCAGCTAAAATTCTTCCACAAAATTTTACAAACTTAATCAAACCGGATCCGGCGATTACGCAAGAGAATCCCGAACCAATAGTCTACCGTTGCCGTAAGTGTCGTCGTGTTGTTGCTTCCAAATCAAACGTTCTTCTGCATTCGCCTAAAAATGGAGCGCCGTCCACTGTGACTGCCAATACAAATGTTACAACGACGACAAGTGTAGAAACACCGATTGCACCCGCACGATTAATCGATCAAATTGCTGAACAAATTCGTAGGGTTTCGGTTTTCGATAGGTCCGCAGCAGATAGCGGTGCGAAGTGTAAGAGTATATTGTTTCTGGAACCCATTGCGTGGATGAAAAATATTTCCAATAACACCCAGGGCCGTTTGAATTGTCCCAAATGTGACCAGAAGTTGGGCAACTTTAGTTGGATAAATGGTAAGTTGAATCTTACAGCTGGTGGGAGGTTTTCTAATTTTATTTTAATTTTATAGGCTGCCAGTGCCCTTGTGGCGAGGAAGTATCACCGGCATTTTATTTAATCGCATCAAGAGTGGAACTCTCGACAGCTGTACAGAATGTACAAACCACAGTTTAAGCTACGCTGCTATGCCTTTTTTTTAGCATTATATAAATACCTTAGAAGGTAAGGAACTGGATGAAAGCATTTAACTGAATGTGGGGGATGTAAGTAAGCACATAGCATAAGGTAATCATTCGAGACAGGTTAAGGGACAATTGTAAACATTTTGATAAGCTCTGAATAAATAGCCATGAGAGTATGTGGTCTCTGTCCCTCCTGTTTGTGCAATGATTTTCAATATTAGTGAGACTACGGTTGGCTTTTTTCAAGAGCTCTGTTCTGATTTCTGCAGGAGAAATGGCGCTTATACTTAGAGTGGAGAGAGAAATCTCTGTTTTCATGGCGCTATCCGAGGTTCTATAGTCTGCCATACATCCATTTCATTTTATGAATGCCGTTCGCTGTTTGCCATAACTTCAGAAGTGAGAACTGTCAAGTTGTATCAATCAGTTTCAAACCCGTCACACATATGTAAGTAGAACTGTTGTGTTTCGGTTCATCCGAGTTTTATCTATCAAACAAAGTGACCCGTCCTTTAAGATCTCATACTCCTCACAGGGTCCTTTACGCTGCATGATATAACTATTAAGATCTTGTTCTTCATAAAAATCTCTCTTCCCAGGCATTTCATTTAACGAAATGCACTTTTTTCTGAAGCAAGGTAGAAGATTGAACCGATTTTTTACGAGAAAGTATTTATGTCCATCAAAATTCATTTCTATGCAGAAATCATAACAGCTTTTGGCCTCGCCCACACTATAGAGAAAAATTGGTAGAGCTCTATCGAAAAAAAAATCTACACTTCGCCTTGATATTTCGTTTGAAAGCACCTGTGCGATGGGTGAGAAAAAGTTCGTGGACATTGGGTCGCAAGCAAAAAGACGAGTTTGAGCTCTTTACTCATTTTTCTAAGAACTTTCTTAACATGCTATGCAACGCACGGACTGAGTAAGTGCTCATGTTGTGAGCTCGATCTGAAAGGTTGAGAATGATCTGATTTCGGAAGCTCAATCCGAAGGGTTCAGAATGATCTGATTTCGGAAGATCGATGTATGCCCATATGTATGTATGTAAGTCAGTGCTTGCTTTGATATGTAAAAATATGAGAAAATGGTTGCTTATAAATTGCTAAGCATGGTATTTTCTTTACTCAGTTGGAGATGGTCGAATTTCAGCAAAATTTCGTTACACGTCGAGTTTATAAAGACCAAAAGTGTCTAGATTTAGTGAAGAGGGTATGAAAAATGTTCCTTTCTTTAAGTTTGCCATTAATCAGTTTCAAACTGACCACCACTATGTTCGGACGTGTCTTACCTACTTTGCTCCGCGAGTTTTAATTCCTTTTCCGCTCAAAAAGCAAAACATTCCCTTCCGCGTATTTCGCTGTGCTCACCCAGATATTTCGGTGAACTTTGCTCCCCTTTTTCGCGTTCGATTAACCTAGTGGCCAAGTTGACCTTTACTGGCAAAGTGATACACTTCTTTTTGCGTGTGTAATAAGTTTTGTGTTTATCAGTTGTCCCACTTTCCACATATTATAAACATGCCTTGCTGTGGTGCGCCAAACTGCTCGATCTCCACCAATTCATATGATATTCTTCTGTGTAATGGCATATGCGGGAAGATCTTCCATCCCATTTGCATCGGGCTTAGCAGGATCGCTAAAGCCCACCTGCCGGAATACAGTAATCTTTTCTGTTTTTTCTGTGCAGAATGTAAAACCATTTCGCTGGCTCATATCTTGCTAGCCATTAAATGCAACAACGAGCAAGTGTCAGCACTTATGGATTCTGTCTCGGAGTTAACAGCAGAGATCCGCTAAAACCAAAAACGAATCGGTCAATAACGCACTGTAGTGCTCTTCGCTAGAGCAAAAAGCTTCCTCGGTGAGGCTTAAAGAGTCATTTATAAAAAACGCTAATGACTTTGATAGCCTCCTTGCGTTGACGGAGGCCATAAACACCAAACTGGGTCAGCTCACCGCAAGAAAAACCATCAGCGACGACCCTAAATGTTCTTCTGCCCTGCCAGCCCTTGACGCAATCCATAGAGACATCACCTCTTTTTCCGAGACAGTTGTTGGTCATGGCTCTTTAATCAAATCGAGGTTCGCCAGTCTTGTGGAGTCGGTAAGAGATATCCAGCCTGCTCTGACCACTCTTAGTGACGAGACTGCTACCACAAGGCTTTCAATCAACCAACTCTTCGAGGAAGTGCAGCTGTTGTCCAGTAAGACGGACGCAATCAGTCTCCTCACTGCTAGTAACTTCAACAATAATTCCCTTATGGATGAACTGGTCTGTACGAAAAGATGAAAAGCTTTTAGCACGATATCATATTTATCAAATCAAAACTGCTGATAACGATCTCATGCATGTGAAAGTGAGTCCGAGTTCAGCTCTGCGTGAGTTCAAATTTGTTAACTCAGACTCTGTGATCTAGCCCTTTTTTTTGCATACGTTTTGCATATTATGTCACCCCATCCCATATCCCATATCGCAGCAAAAATATATGTAGAGCTCTACGCTCTACGCTCTATCCAGCATGTTGAATAGAGTATAGAGACGATATAGAGACGCCTCGCCGTAGAGCGCTACACTCTCGCTCTTCATGGTGTCTACACTTCTCTAACGAGATTTTTCTCTAACTTTACGACTTATTCTCTATAGTGCTCGCGAGGCCTAAAGATTCAGACACGAAAAATAGCAATAATTTATAGATGCTTCCGTTTTTAATAACAAAACCTAAAGACTAGTCGAAATAAATATATAGCCAATCTAACAATAATCAATAGTTCAACAGTTTCTAATAAATACTATTAAAGTTTTAATAATAATGCAGTTGCTAAGTAATAAGCTTTCTTGAATTTAAGTGTCGCATACAATCTCTATTTCTACAGAATCACATATTTATTTGAATGTAAGCCATGCCTAACTGGCTTATAAATTGCAAGAAAGACCATCTTAGACGTCGAAGGAGTGGGTTCTGTTCCTGTAAAAGATCTTTCCCTATCCTCTTTGACTTCTTTGGCAGTGCCTTGCTGCTGCTGTTTTTATCCAACACGAAGGTTGCTTCGATAATTATTGGTTCGAGAGGTGTTTTGTTGCTTCGACGCTTTACCAACAGTTGGACTTTGTTGGCTTGTGTCTTCATCACGTGTTTATCACTGTCCGCTATCATTGTTGGGTTTTCTCCGCCATTTCGTCCAATAAGTTAACGAAGTTTTTGAAGCCGACTGAGCATTTTGTTCTAGGAGTCTAGAAGTTTACACAGTTGAGACTTTTTTGGCTTAAAAGTTCAGACCTGTCTGATCATGAACTCTTTGATAAACAGTTTTGGTTAACCTAGTCGTCTACTAGTTTACAGGGTAAAATATTGTCCATATGATTGCTAGAAAAATATAGAAGAGTTTAAAAGGGTGTAATTGCTGTAAGTTGTATAAATGCAAATTAATAGTCTGCCAATATCAAGGCATACCTGTGTATTATACGGATATAAATATGTATTTATGTGTATGAAATGGTCCAGGATGGCGTTAACATTTCCATTCCTTGTAAAAACTGTACTAGAACGAGTATATGTTGATTTCAACAAAGAGGCACAATATGCTCCTTGAATTTAGGCAAAACAAACAAAAGTAAGATACGAACTGCTTTATATTGGTTATAAATATTTAAAAATATCCACGTATGGTACAAAGTAAAAAGAAAAGAAATGAATTTATTTAATCAAAATTTAAAGAAGTCTGTATGTAAGAGAATATGCAAACAAAAGCGCGTATGTATGTTCGGTTTCAAAAGTCTGAAATGTGCATTAAGTTCTTCCAAATGAAACTGTTTTGTTTTTTGCTTAAACAAATTAGATTTTAGATTGAATATTTAAGAAAACATCACTTGTGTAGCGATGATATTTCTTCATAAGAATTTTATTAGGCTTCGCTTACAGTTTACACGCGTTTTTTAATTAAACATTGTTAAAACAACATATAGTAAATGTGATTTAATGAAGTTATTCTAAATCAAAAATAAAAATATCCAAAAAAAGAAATTGAAATTTGACAATACTATTTATTTACTGAACTACATACATAGATGTAAATTTATTAAATAATTGTTGTCCCAATATTGCTCAGAACACTTAAAAATAGCGAAAATAATTTTTATTGTATTTTAAAAATAAATGTTTCGAATATGCTCTTAAAAATTTTTTTTTTTAATATAAGATAATATTCTTGTAAAAACTGTGATAATGGTTTGAAAGTTTACGCATTCAAACTATTTTCTAACTTATTAAGATGGCGCTGTAGTTCGGGATGAACATGTACTTCAACCAAAAAGTCTCTTCAGATACATATGTACACAGTTTGGTCCTTAGTAACTTGTCTCTAGTTGTGCACTCTAATTTTGTACAGGTAACCTTCTTAGTCATCTCAAACTTCTTCTTGATCAGATCGACGTCGTTAAATCTTCCCTTCTAAAGCCAAAGTATTTAGCCAGCTTCCATTAGGCATTTGAGAATCAGCGGAGTAAATGGGTCGCATTCGATTACGGTGAGGCATGTCGATATCTTAAATAAGAATCTTGGCAATGATATATACATAGCTATATTACATGGTGCTCTATCTAGGCTTTAGAAGACCATTCTGCTGTTAATTTCCTAGCCCAAAGAAATGAGTTAATAGCACAATGCCAAGCACGCAAACCAATACCATCAATACTGATGGCTCCAAGACGGACATTGGCGTAGGTGTAGGCATCTTTTTTGACGCACTAAGCTAAAATCTTTGCTATAGAAGTAGGTTAGGTTAGGTTTGCGGGCCGATGAAGACAATATAGTTCCTTCTCATCTCACTTAGATCTATGTAGACCCTTATTGCCTACCATAATGCCTAAAACACAATACTGCGTTGGTGCTAGCGTTCTTCCGCTACGTTGGAAGTGCTTCATAGATGCGTTGAACTGATTTTCTCAAATTTAACAGCTGTTGGACAACATTCCGCACAAATTTTCTGAAATAAAAAAAATCTGCGATACGAAGTGTCAGAACGCACACAAAATTTCAACCCAGTCGAACTTTTCTTTAGAGAGAGTGCGTAGTTACGTATGCCATTTTACTCTCTTTCATTATCAAACGTAGAACGGTAGCACGACGAACGATTGTGACTGGTGCCATTGAATTCCTTTGGTTGAACATTAAACGTCACTCGACGCTAGCACTAACGCAGTATTGTGTTTCAGGCATTAATTACCTACCACGTTTCTACGACATGGTTCTATCTTCCTGATGTTAGCTATTCGGTTGCTCTTGCAAACTTGAGCAGATTCAATAATGATCCGATGTCATCGAAGAGAAATTTGCCCAAAGTCTATTTCTTACATATCAGCGGTTTGTGCTGTGGCAGATTGAATTATGTCCTTATGCACCTCTTCATCTCCTTACCACACATAAGTACTCTTTGCTTAGGCTGGGCATCCACGATCACTCATGAATGCCATAACCGGGATGAGCGAACTCATGAGTGCCGGTGGATGGGGCTGCGTGCCAGAGTACGCGTGTATGAATTCAAACATTTTCGAATTCCGCGCTCATATCCCGAATGTTATTTATGAATGCTCGTGGATGCTCAACTTTAGATGCAGCTTGTTTTCATGGCACTTTTGCATGCAGTGGCCAGTCACAATCCCTACCAACAATGACATATGGACTTCTTGTCCATACATATGTTGGAGTTCTTTGGTTTTTACTTTATCATATTCGAACCATAGTCTTCTTCAAGTTTGAAAGGTGGTTAGGGACTTCCACCTGATGTTTGTATCGATAAAGGTTCTAAGCCTAATCTTTTTTCTCCTGTAACAGAGAGAAGGTTTAATGGTACCGTGCGCTTATATTTTTCATTCAATCCGTGCGCTTGATCTCGGTCTGATCTGAACCTTTTTTGGCTATTTAACAAATGAGCTGCTTGAACCCAATGTTCGTTATAAAGAGGCCCCACCTCACCAGATTCAATCCAAGCGACGAACGTAACATTTTTTTTTTTATCAAATGAAGAACAGGTGCTAATACTGCCAACAAGGCATCTTCTTGACAGCACTTCACAAGCTTCGAAATGGTCTGAGTAGTGGTACAGAAGTATAATCGAAATTCATAAAGTCCTATCGCGAAGAGCTTAGTGTTCTTGGTACTGGTAGAACGATGATGGGTCCCGGGACAAGAAACAATGAACTGGATCTGCCCTAGACCTAGAACAAGTTGAATCTCAGAATAGCAGATGGAGTTCTTGTAAAACAGCAAGCAAGCTATAGCCATGAGACGACAAAGCCGAAACTAACACTGATGCAGAAGGACACCACTCTCGTAGAAGTGTTTACAAGGCAAAAGAAGAAATTATCTATCCAAAACGATGTGCGGGTTGAAAGCTTTCTGTAAGTGACGCTGTTGCTCCTACCAAAAGAGATGCCATCACCTTCATCAGGAAGGTCCAACATCTCTAGTTTACCATTGGCCTACGTGACAGTCCTCAGAAACAAGAAAACCAAGTTTTGGTACTTCGAAATTTTATATTTTTTGACATTCCTGCAACACTTTCTGGAGAATTTCGATTTCAGATTTTATGAATTTCATTCTGCCGTCAATATTATCGTCTTTAAGAATTGGCGTTAACCCTGAAAAGAAAAATAAGTTAACCCTGCATCCTATGAAAGTGCTGTATGTAAGTCAAACCTCTGCGATTGCACAGTTGTCGATAAACAATACTAATCTCGGTGATTATCTTAGCGTTGGTAGAAATAGTACTGACAAGACAATTTTTGATCCCGACAAGCATTAATTCCCACTTACGACAGTCCGAACACGCATAGTAATAAGCTCGTTCCTCTCCGAGGAGATAGTTGTTTAGTCCAAGCACTGTAAGTGAAGCCTGTTTGACCAGGTTGCTCATAGTCAGGCGTATTGCATCGATTTGCTCCAATTTTTCACTTTTCTGTTTGGTCAATTCGTCCTGAGTGGTCACTGCAAAGAGAATAATTTTTGGTCAATTCTCTTGCAGAGATGCGGACCTCACACGTACTCAGAGCATCACACCTAGCCATGCAGTCTTTAACCGAAGAGTATACATCACTTTGGTCAACCACCTGCTGAATCACCGCCTCGTAGGGTTCAAATTGCTTCACTGTTGCGGAAAGGTCCTTTTTGAACTTTGTCAAAACATCGAGATTGTTTTGATAAGTTTGTATGTTTTCCCTTAGCTCAGCGTGAAGTTCTCTCTCCTTTAAGATTTTTGATTCGGCCATTTTCTTCTTGACATCGCACTTCTTGAAGAAACTATTGGTCTTTATAAAGTTGCCTCGAAGGACGTCTTGCAGTTTGTCGAGTTCCTTTCTTCGGTTTTCGTTAACGATTTCCTGGTTTCGATTATGTTCCACCATTTCCTTTTGGAGTTTAAGCATGTCCCTGTATTCGTGTTCATGGTGGATGGCTAACAATTCCAATTGATCTCCAGTTGAATCCGTTGACGGGGGCTTGCTATTTCTACATACATAAGTGGATCAAGGATTAAAGGATAAACGTGGCTGCATCCGGGTGTATTGGGGTCTTACGCGAAAGTTTTGTTTTGATGTTTAGATTCGATGAGAGTACCCTGGATCTTTTCTGGGCTTAAATCTAGATTTCCGATAACTTCTAGGCCAAAGGTTGGTTGAACTCGCGGCATAGCTATAAACACGTGTATTAATAAGTTTTTTTTTAAACAATACACATATTTAAAAGAACACGATTCAAGAAAGCATTAACACAATACTGAACTGCTGACAGGGCGAACAATTCTTACGAGTCTATCAAGGGTTGTTTTTGTATTTTCATTTTTTAACGTGAAGTTTTTGGTAAGGAACAAGCCTCGAAAAAGTATGACACGACGATGTTGACGATCCTTAGTAACGATATGAGGACAAGCATCTTTAGTTCTACACGGAAAATATTCTGATCCTGGCAGGAACCCTGTGCTGTTGCAAAGCAGATATTATCGTCACTCAAGAAACGACGATTGTTACCGAGAACAAAGGCAGTGCTTATTAGGATGGGACCGACAATAGTGACATTATCAGAAGAACGCAGTAAGTATTGAGACGAAAGCATCCAAAATGGGTTTCACGGTCGACGATGACAAAACAAAGTACAGGCTTTCAAGAGAGGACCCCAAACTTCGACGTTTCGGACAGAACGTCACCCTCAGCAGATGTACGATTTAGGTAGTGAGGAACTTTGTCTGCCTAGGCTCCTCTAAAAACTTGGATAATCAGACCAGTCTTGAGATCACAAGAAGAATAACTTTTGCCACATGGGATAACATGATATCATGAGAGAGATATCAAACTAGGCCACCTTGATGGGGCCCTTTCTCTTCCGCTTTAAATGCCATCCCAAATACACTCACCATTTTTAATTCTTCGTGTTATCATTAGCAGCACCTCGGTATACCTATACATCACAACAACTATTGCAGAAGTTGTAGGGATAAGGAAGAAATCGAATCTGTCCATCACCTGTTATGTGAATCTCCTGCCATCGCCGGTAGAAAAATTAGGACTCTTGGTAGTTACTTCTTCACGGAACTATAAGACTTGCGCGACATCGAGCTGAGGGACCTCCTGAGATTCATGTCCTTATTTGTTGTGGTTTTAAATTAGCGGCTCCCCTTCTCCTTACAGGTTCTCGGGGTAACATTAGAAGATGGGCACAATGGACCCTATTGCTGGTCTAAGTGAGCAGTGCGAATGTTACAAGGCACCCATTTACCTAAGCTAACCTAACCGTCATCCTAAGCATCTGGTTGAATGTTGCCTAGTTTATGGGTTTTGCATCCAAGGCAACAACTTCTCTGCACTTTACCGCCTTTGTCCACCTTTTTAAGTACCCATTCGTAGTCCATTTATGTATCATGTCCCTCACATCCTATCAATCGTAGCAAACGGTTCGGGCAAACAAAAGTGCTTTGCTAGTACGCCTGCGTAATCATTTTCAGCGATTCCTACACGTCCTTTAATCCGAGCTAGGCTCCAAGTGCTTTAAGTCAACCGCCAGCGATGACTAGATCACACTCTGACTCATTCGCCCAATCTAAGCTTGGTTAGCCAGTGCGACTAGGACTTGCGTTTCTCTCACCTGATCCTTATGCAGATGATCCAGCGGATGGATCAGACCCAGTATCTCGTCTTGACCTGCTAAAGTCCTTGTCCAGTGGTTCGAAACCCTGGTAGTTTTAGTTTTCAATGGTGTCCGAGGGTGGTGTCTAGTCTAGCTGGGGACATTTGTGGTGTTTGTCATTACTATAATTCACGCGAATTTTATCAAATCTCCTGATGTCATAATCATGGTCAGCTTAATCTCTCTTATCATCCAATTCCTACTCCATTGAGCGCAGGTATGGATTTGTCCAAGAGAGTATTAGTGTCCTTGGTTGTTTCCAAAAAAAAAAAAAATTGTCTGAATGGTCTGCACAGCCGATGAGTGGAAGAGAAGATTTAACAATGACCTGTTGCACAACAACATCGATTTAGTCAGATGTGTCCAAGCAAAATGATGGGTGGGACACGTGTATCGAATAAATACCAACGCTCCGGGCCAAGCAATCTTCGGACCTACTCCAGAAGGATGGCATTGTAGAGGAAGACTCAGGTGGAAATATCAATTAACCAAATTGGCATGCGAAATTGGCGGCACCTAAGGATGGAATCGTCTAAAGACGCTTGTTGTGGCATCATTATAAGCAAGTCAGTGATTTGCTGTTGGTGGTAAATAGCAGAAACATCACCGAAGCATTGTATTCAATCGGAAAAGCAGCGTTTTGCTGTCTAAAATCTGGAAGAGTAATGTGATCAGCTCAAACGCCCAAATACGATCGGTGGTAATTGTATGGGCAAATGGGACAGAAGACCTTAGGGTCCATGTGGATTCCAGATCTGAGGCATCTGAAGGACCAATGAATCGGTGGCATCCTGACCTTTATCAAAAAAAACAGGAAGATTCGCCAGACTTTACATACGAACTAGTATGTACTAGTGTCAACTCAATAACTGTTTTCACCTTTAACTAGATCCTTTCAAACATATGTATGTCCCAAACCAAACCTATATCTGCAATTCCGACAATTAAAAGAGGGGAACCCAACGGGCCCAACTGAGGCGTAAGTGAAGAGCCTCCCGCTCATCCTCAAATGCCATAACATACCATGGGTGAATTATCTGGAAGGTGACAACCAATGTACATATCTGTCTCAGGTACCTATTACAAGTCTTCTAGTTAAACCGAAACTTAAATAACCAACTTCGTGAGAGAACGGGGAAAGAAGATTTAGACGCGATTATACAGGAGCCAAAGTAGCAATGGAGTGTGGGCCGTCCAAATATTTTGTCGCTGAAAAGTTGATAAGCAGTTTCGGCAGTTGGAAAAGAGCTAAAGGGAGCTATGATATATTTTAAGAAACTGCCCAAGATTGCGCGTGCAAGTAAATAGCGTTGTTGAGTAGACTGTCATCGCAAAACTGTCCTTCTTTCTAAAAGTAAATATTTATTATGTGTAAATATACAGATATAATAAAATAATAATATACAAATATATATCAATAAAAATAAATCATTAAACACGTCTAATAAATAAAGTCCTTGACTTTATTTTTTCTTGCACTCTTCGTAGACCGCTCGAAGTATTTGAATTTCATCCCTGATGTAGTTCATTTTTCTCTCAAAACTAACGTGGAGAACTTCTATACCTGCAATCAGACGTTATTAGAATGCTTAAACAAGGTCTACGCTAAAATCTCGGAACCATTGCGTTTGCATAAATCCCGAAACATAAGTGTAACTCCATCGATAACTGTTTGTTCCATCAGTTTAGATTCCGCAATACTGTTCTTAATGTTAACCAATACCCTCTCCCACTTCTGACACTCTGTTCGTGTCTTACATAAGTCTCGTTCCGATTGACTGAGTTCGTTAAGGTACAGCATTATTGTCGCTTTGGCATCATCGGTCAGCTTTTTGAATTGCTTAGCCCTTGTCGCGATTTCTTCGAGTTTTTCCGAGCCCGCTTCAGAAATCTCGGCCTGGGCTAACACTGAAAGCGTTTTACACTAAACATTTTTAACTAATGGCAGAGATATGTATTTACTTAGACCATCACACCGCTCAAGGCAGTCCTTTTCTGAATCATAAGTATCCCCCAAGGCAACAACTTCTTCAATAACCCTCTCGTATGGTTCCATTTCCTTGACCGTAGAATTGAGCTTGTCTCGAAACAGTTTCAAGTCTTTCAAATCGTTTCTGTACTTTTCGTTGACCACTCTTAGCTTCTCGTGTACCTCTTTCTCTTGTTTGACCTTGAGACGAGCTTGGACTCGCTTCGTATCGCAATCAATCATAAACATGTTTGTCTTTGCGAATAGTGATCGAAGTTGCATTTGGGTCTTCTCTATCGTTTTGATGCGGACAGCGTTAGTTTCAGCCATAGCTTTGGCACCTTCAAGCATTTCCTCCTGGGATATAAGCATCTCCGCATGCTCCCCATTCAGTGCGTGGATTAGTGTTTCGATGCTATCGCAGGGGCTGTCACAATTTGGTTTTTTACTGTTGAAAGACGGACTAGGATTAAACAGACTTTTATCACCCTTAAAGTCTTACATGAGCAATTTATCGCTTTGTTTGGATTCGAAGAGGAATCCGGGTTGTTTCACTGGAGTGATACCTAGTTTTCCGAAGACGTCGAGCTTTGATTGGGGTTTGATTCCGAATTTCATAATTAGTTCGTCTGAGTCCTGTCCTAGTCGAATCAATTGTTGTACGAATCTGTTTAAATTGATTTCGATACGATTGTTCAGGCAAGGATTCCTGGTTGTATGAAAATATAGACTAAAGGGCTTCCCCTCAATACAGAGTTTGATTTGGCTCCTCGACGACAGAACAAGCAATAATTGTGGTTAGGACAAGCTATACGAGTAAGAAATCCCAGCAAAATAGCTTGCAGCACCCAGAGCTGTTGGTGAAGTGCTTATTGCTTATACATAATTGGCGGACATCAAAGGGGTTATGATTTTCCCTAAACTTAGGCCTTCATAGTTGAGGATGAAGACATAGGGACATAGACGGCAGTTTAGACTTTATCTCAACATGTTGCCAACTATAATTCGAAACATTTGCAGATTTGTTGCTTCGAATCTAAGAGTTTCAGTTCTGTTCAACTTCTGCACATGAATTCTATTCCCTTGAATTGTTTCGAGTTTATTTCCCCAACTTCGAATTTTTTATTCGAATTTCTGCCCCTTAAAACGACGTGTGCATTCCTCATTCTTACCAAGGTTTGGTGAAACACTACATTTCCGATTCTTTCACGGTCATCAAGGAATCATGAAACATTTATGCAGCTGACTATGAGTAAATGTTGGACTTTGCAACTTATTAAGAGGCTGTTTACGTCTCAACAAGAAGGGAATTTCGAGTGTTGCTAACGGGGGTTTGAATTAGACTTTAGCTAAGAAAGAATTTTTCTTTTGCTATGGTAACACAGTGGTCGCCGTGGTTCAGTGGTAAGTGCGTTGGATTGCTGTGCGAGCTGCATGGGCCCAAGCCCCAGCCATGTCCACCGAACATTTTTCCGCGGCATCACCTCTTGTTGTGGGATGACAAACCTCCGAAAGCATAATTTGTCATAAAAAAAAATCTTTTGAATTCGACGATTGGCAATAAATTGTGGGTCCCTTCCATTCATGCGAAAATTGGAACATGCATACAGGTTTCAAAGGTTGACAGGTTTCTTTGCTCTCGAGGCAAAGTCCACGAAAAATTGGAGATACCTCTGTCTGGAATATGGATCAGTATTTGGCAAGGCTGACTGGGCAGTTTTCACAAAGTAATCCGCCAAAATACCTTTGCATGGGCAGCCACCGTACTGACCTATTTACGTAGGTGGTTTCCTTGACATGGTTTTGAATCGAAATCAATTGAACGGAAGAGTCGATGGATCCTTATTCTATACATAGCTTCCATTCATATGAAGATTTCGATTGGGAGTAGGCGTATTCATATGGAAATTCCATCTACATACTAACAAAGGGAAGCCGAAGTCCAGAGAAGTGAAATGCGTTAGGTATTGGTTCATTACGTCAAAAGAAAATTCAAAGTTGGAAGGTAAGTTGAGTAGGAAATTTCTCAAAGAGGATTCACTGCAATGGAAGCCAAAGATATCGGGGAACTTATTAGTGTTACTTAGCATTCTTGTCAGGGGTTCGTGCTGACCATACTCCAAAGATATCGGGGAACGGTGGTAGGGAAGGCGAAATAGATGGACAGATCTTAAATGGTGCGAATTAGTGTTAAGGGAAACCTGTTGAAGCAGATGAGGAAATTCAAGGATTCCAGTTAACAACCGATGTACAAACAGTATATCAGCGACTTCACGGCGTGTGTTCGTAGGGATCTAAGTTGAATGGGTCATCCCAGCCCAAACTATGCAAAGCAAAGCGTATGAATCTACGATGAACAGTTTCGATTCTTTGAATATGGACTTGGTGGTAGGGTGACCAGACCTGACTGGCATATTCAAGGAGCGGTATGACAAACGTGATATATAGTACAGGGATTTGGTGACGTGAGGGTTAGAAAATTCTTTCGACCAATGTTTGACAAAGCCAAGTGCTGAGTTAGCTTTATGCTGTCGGCGTGAGAACGAAAGTTAGGTTCAGTATCACAGATGATGTCCAGATCACGCATTGAGGTTACTGTGGGAACAAGTTCACTGTTGATAAAATAGGCAGGGGGGCGATTAGGGAAGTAAGTAATAGATTGACATTCTTTCACGTTGAGCTCTAAGAGATTTTTTTGGAATCAGAATCAATGGCGAATGGCGGTGATAACTTCGAATATATTGTATCTACAACAACAATGTCTGTGAGAAATTCTTGGCTTAAAGACACAATCAAAGGTTTAAGACTGACAGACGCATGAAAATGACAAAAGCCTTTAAAAGAGAGTGTACAATGGAAAAAAGCGATGTAATAAGTACTAACCACAGGCAACTTTGTTACCATCCTCGATTCCATATTAATAATTCTTCTACTACTGTCACTGTGGCCACCAACAGGAGTGAAAGCTGTAGGCATAGAAGAAGAAAGCACATGAGGGTAGTAGTTTGCAGCCGCAGGTTATTTGTACCTTAACATGCACCCACAGACAGGTTAAATGCACTTACGCTTCGAATAGGAATGTTTATTCCTATGCCGAGGCAGCTATGTATATCATTTGCATTTTGTGTGCATACGCTCTGATATCCATGTGGGAATAATTGTTGAGTTTAACCCTTAAGTTATAGTTGGTGATAGGATTACACTGGTGTTTGATTGCATTAAACACTTATGTTGCCCAAGGCATCAATCGATGATAAACAGAGGAATATGCAGTCTCGCTTTAGAAGGCACTTGTGAGGAAGTAAAATAAGAATTTAGTTTCACAAATCCTTGAAGAGAGAGAGCAAAAGATTCATTTGCACAAAATTCACTCATAAAGGGGGGAGGGAGGCAACACTTTGTACACAAATTGTTCATTAGGATTTTCAATTAAACTTTAAATTGGACAATCACAGGTGGTACGTGAACATACACTTGTTTGCTCCTCGAATCTATGATGAAGATTATTTTAAGTTGCCCTCCGGCAATACATTCAGTTTCCTTAGATTTAAACTCCAAAGGATGCTCTTATCTTTGCTACTTAAAGTCTCAAAATTTTGTAAAGTTGGAAGAAGCCCAATGTAATGTCTGTCAGTAGTGTGAAGTTATTGGTCTTGTCGAGATTAGGTTAGGTTAGGTAAGGTGGCTGTCCCCGCTCTGGCAGGCATACACTTAGACCAGATTTGCCCATTGTGATACCACAGCGATGAAAACCGGCTTACCGGCAACAGGGAACCAGATTGTGTAGCGTTAGTACAACGAAGGTGGGCAACCGTAGCGGTGTGAACCCTAAGATTTGAACCATTTCGTCCCAGAGATGAAGTTTCTTATCTTCTGGATGTCGAGTTCAGCTAGATCGTTAAGATCGTCATAGAAGTATTCCTCGAGGGTTCTTCTTCTTAGCGTCGAAAGAGCAGGACATGTACACAGTAGGGTAGGTCGTGGTTTCCTCTTCCTCCTCGTCCCTACAGATTCTACAGAAATCGTTGGAGGAGACCCCCAGTCTAAGTGCATGTCTGCCTATCAAGCAATGTCCGGTAAGGACCCCTATCAGTGAACCTAGATTTTTCCAGTTTGTGGATAAAAGTATCTCCGTCTTCTTTAAATCCAGCTTAGGCCAGATTTATTTTGACAGGAGACAAGTGCTGACATTGTTCCACCTATGGCTTGCCAGTTTCTTGGCATCTGTGTCAAGGAGGAACTTGATCGATTCGATAGGCGCAGGGAATTCCCCCAGGTATACGGGGAGATGCCGTCATGCATCTTCTTTTGCCAGCTCGTCCGTCTGCAGTTGCCTGGAATGTCCCTGTGTCCTGGGACCCAGCACAGAGTAACGTCGCACCTATCTGCAATCTCGTTAAGAGATCTGCGGTATTGTTTTACCAATTAAATTTAAGAAGCCGATCAATGTCGTAAACATGGGCAGAACTAGGGAGATCGGCCTAGAATTGACATGTATTGAATTGGTGTTTCAAAACGAAAAATACAGTGGTTAACGTGGGTATTATCCTAAGAGATTATGCATTCAAAAGCAGGTGCTGCTGATTACACTTTGTCACCTTAATTGAAAAAATTGCTCAATTTATCGTGAACATCTCATGATGACTAAAGGTCATCATTCATTTTATCGTCGTCCCTTTGTCAAGAATCGTCCATAATCCAACCAAAAACTGTTTACATTTAACGATTCATCTGCAAATTTTTGATGGTCAATAAAACCCAATTCAATCGACAGATGAAGTGGAATTTTAAATTCAATCCGCCGCCCGTCAACAGACACCGACGAACGCTCCAAGGCATTCGATTACGTTAAGTAAATTACTTGTAAGTCATGCAAGGATACATATTTGAGTTCGCCACTCATTTTTACGTCCGAAACTGTTGGCATTTTTTGAATTCGTCTGTATGAATTTATGTGGAAAATTAATTTATCGTTGAAGTGTGAAAAGTTTGCGGTGTACTCCTATTTGCCCAGGGAAAGCACGCTCGTTGTGTTCGTAGGTGCAGTCGAGGGGAAAATTGACCACGTTCTGCCACAAGGAGAAGGAATTTTCCATTAAATCCATTTCATTTCAAGAACAAATATGGTTAACCTTAATTTTGATTTAAGGGACACATGTATTTTATAGCCATGGAGATAGCATGTATTGAGAGGACCGTGTCGATTCACCCTTGGGGCGCGTCGAAGGGTAGCTAAGAGCAAAAATCGCACGTTATGGTTTGAATAAATATTAAGTTGATACGTGATTTGTTGGAGTCTTTTGGAAAACGGGGAGACTGTGGAAGTCGGTTAGTTTTGTACTAACATACAAGATCAAAGATGGGTTTTGAATTATTGTCTAAATGAGTAGAACGAGTATTTATTGGTTTATAGCAGGGACAGCTTTAGAGTGTGAAGTTATTCTCAGTCGTTAGTTTAATTCGACTGGGACAAATTATAATCCGACCTCTAGACCGCCAATAAAGCTGGAAATATAGGAAAGAAGAACAAGGTCATCGACTGGATTCCCTGTTGTACGACAGGCTAAGGATCTCCTCGGGAACTACAACCGGAAGAGATACACCATCTGCTCATAATGATCAACTCACAGGTTTCCCATCGGGACACTGTTAATAGCCATATGAGGAGACTGGACTTAAAAGATAATGAAACTGCACATTCTGCGACGAAGATAAAAAAAATCCCAATTCATCGTTTTAAGGGCAGTGCGGCAATAACTCGAAGCAGGATGACTCATTTATTACTATGTGACGGAGATTTGGCTTCGCTAAGTCAACTAAAGATACTCTAATTTGTCAGAGGCATTGCCTTGGAAGTTAGGCTGTAAGTCAAGCAGGGTAGGTAAATGGGTGCCTTGAGACGTTCATCACAGTTCAAGTAGACCAGCAGTAGGGTCTATTGTGCTCATTTCAAGAACTCTACCACTGGCTCGCAGTTATATTCGAGCAGAATCTACATGCACTCTACAACTGGTTCATTGTGGGGCGATTTGCCTCGGTTTGTCCTAAGATTCTTGCGTGGAACTCACAATGTGTCGACTTTGTCACATTCAATAAGGCAACTACAGAATGCATGGTTACCATAAAAGATTCAATGGACTACTGGAGCAAAGAAATTATAATTAAAACCATTCCCAAATACCTTCTGCGGAAGCTGAAGATACTTACTACCTTAAGGTGGTGCTACAGTCTAGGGTGGACCTGGGCCTCAACCAAAAAATGTCTCCAGCCAACTCGATCTTAAACCATCTGCCTCCAGTTTCGCAAACTTAGTTGGTTGAGGTCCCCTTCGCCAACTGGGTCGCGGTCTGCCTCTACTGCGCCGTTCATTGAGTTTGCACTCGAAGATTTTCCGGGCCGGAGGATTGGTGTCCATCCGCTCTACATGACCCAGCCACAGTTGGATCCTCACTCCTATGGATAAGTCGCTTTACAGCCCGTACAGTTCGTCAATTGAATCTCTTCCTCCATTCACCGTTTATGCAGACGTGACCGATAATCACCTGAAGAATTTTCCTCTTGAACCAACCAAAGCCAACCACATCTGCTTTTAACAGTCCATGCCTCTGCGCCGTAGAGCAAGACTGGGAGGATTAAGGTCTTAAAAAGGGTCACCTTAGTCGTTCGAGGAGGATTTTGCTACTCAATTGCCTTCTTAGACCAAAGAAGCAGCGATTGGCAGCGATTGAAATATTGTCCCTCTGGTGTAAGCGCTTGAGTTTTGCACTATTCTTTCAAGAACGATGAAGTCACATGACAGCGCGTCGCCTTGTCTAAATACTTTTTTGACATCAAAGGTCTCGATGAGGTCTTGACCGGCCTCGATGAAGCAGGGTGCATTCTCCATCGTCATCCTGCGCAAACGGACGATTCTGGCAAGTATGCCAAAACTAGACACTGCTCTGTATAGCTCATCTCTATAGATGCTGTCATACGCGGCCTCAAAATCGATGAAGATGTAGTGGGTATCGATTTGAAGTTCCTGTGTATTTGGTCGATAGGAAACTTTCCTGGCCTGAAGCCACACTGATATGTACCGATCAGGTTGTTGACGAACGGCTTCAGGCGCCCACATAAGATCTTGTAAGCGATGTTACGAAGACTGATGCCTCTGTAGTTGGCACAGTTCAGAGGGTCTCCCTTCTTGAGGATCGGAAAAACAATGCTGAGGCTCCATTCATCGTTCATACTTTCCTCCGACCATATTTTACAAATTAGTTGGTGCCTGCTTCTTACCAAATCATCGCCTTCCACTTTGAACAGGAAGCTGCAGATGTAAAAAAAAAAAATAAATAGCTGCCGCGACAGCTGTGATGGATATGGCTCGGACTAGAACCCAGACCGCTCAGACAGCAGTTCAACGCACTAACCATTAAGCCACGACGATCAAGTACATATGTCAAAAAAAAAAAAGTACATGTGAAGAAAATAAAGGAATTTGCGATGAGTGACAACCATCCAGAGATCCAGTCACGAATCATGTCAAAGCCTTGACATGCAGTTCATTTTATTGTTTTTTTTTCTAAATATCCCCAGAAGCTCCCAGTGAAGAGGTAACCCTATGAACAAAAGTAGAGAAAACTCACCCCCCGATATCGTATTCTATGGTTGGATGCCATTAAAATTTGCTATCGCTCCCAAGGATAGTCCGAAATAACGTAGAGCGTCGACAAGACTTTCATCTTTCTTCACAGCTGGTGATTTCAATGTGGAAGCCACATTTATTTTTATTTATCTGCTTCACAGCGGGTGAATAAGACGTCTGTTTATGGTGACATACTTACGAACTGATATGCGCTTACGTACATACTCGAAAAGAAATATCTTTCTAGTGTTTTGCTTTTTCTACGAAGCAGCGAGTTTAAAGGTGAAACGAAATTTGCATGGAAAAGGACCTCTTAGCGCAGAGTAGTCAATTTCGTGATTAATATAGTTCGCATTTGGACATGTTTCCTCCAAAACGGGGTCATTACTTAATTCCTAGTGGGACAACGAAGGGTCTTACTAATTAAGAAAGGCGACTTAGTTAAAGCCGACATTGAACCTTTTTCGCTGTACCATTTGCATTTACATTTACATTCATTTCCTCGTCCGAAATGAAGATTAAAAAAGGATTTCTCAGTCAATTTGTTTGACACAATGAATTGAAGATTAAATAAGAAGCGATCCACTTAAGAAAATGTCCTTTTTGGGTTATCCCTTTACTCTACACAGGATGAATTGTGTCACTCTGCGTGTCGGAATACGAAAACAGCTGCAGTGTGCCAGGGGTTTTATGTCGTCCTTGTAGATTTATCCATTTGGGACAATTGACTTGGATGTGATTACAAATGGAAATGTGAATTACTATCGGAGGCAATTGGTTCTTCTGTTACTCATTCGTATAATTTAAAATTGAAGGAATCTTGTAGCAACTTTAATTGTGTGACAATAAAAGTTGCTGGTACTCGTTGAATAGGTGATTGCTTGCCTAAGTACGAGACTATAGCGAACGAGCCACCTGGCTGAAGAGACTTATCGGTGAACGGCGAAGATATTGGAAGGCATAATGGGATGGACGAGGTGTAACAAGTTTTGACCAAGCAGCACACTAAGACCTCGCCTTAGGTTAAGCGCTGAAAAGTGATTTTTATCCTTATGTGAGGTTAGGTTAGGTAAATGGTTGTGCGAGGAGAGAAACCTTTCCCCGCCACACTCAGGTCAGTAGAGACCCATTGTGATGCCTAATTTTGGGGCTCGTAGCAGTACCCAAAGCATTCTTTTATTGCCTCAGGTTTTTCAACCATTTTGAAGCCTAAGTGAACCTCCAGATGTCCCTGATGGGTCCCTAAGTTCTTCGGTATCCTGAAAAAAGTACCTTTCAAAGGACTTATGTTTGAGGTGGCAAAGACCTGGGTAGTGGCAGAGGAAGTGGGTTGTGTCCTCATTGACTTCCTCGTCTCCGCAACCCCTGCAAAGATCGTCTTCACTTAGCCTTAGCTTTTTCATATGATGACATAGAGTATTATTACCTGTAACTACTCCCACAAGGATGGAGAGGGTTTTTCCGTCCTTCTGCATGAGAGTATTAGTTCTGGCACCGTTGTACCTTGGCCATAGTTTTCTAGTTATTTTACTGGAGTCCAAAGAGCTCCATCTTCGTTTCGCTTCTGCTAGAATCCTGATTCATGCTTCATGTTTGAGTTCACATGGCGGGACTTTCACTGACTGATCCGCCTGCTCTAGGTCTAGAGGATATCTGTTCCTTGCCAATTCATCAGCCTTTTCATTCCCTGGTATGCCCTCATGTCCAGGGACCCAGCATAGTTTTACCTCATGCTGCGTGGCAAGAGCACTAAGCTCTTTCTGACAGCACTTCACAAGCTTCGATTTTATTTTAATTGCAAAAATTGCTTTTAGTGCTGCTTGGCTGTCGATGAAAAAGGTGATATCATCACGTGGTATAACCTTTATCGCAGTCTCACGGGCAGCAATTGTTACTGCTAGGAGCTCCGAAAACGCTGCTATGGTCCGGGAGTCCAATTTTGGACCCGTCCATACAGATGACTTTGGTATTGCGTGCTTGGTATTGATCCCCTTGTTCATTCTTCTCTGCTCGGGAATGAGCAAGAGAATGGTCTTTTGAAGCCATGCTAGACCACCATATAATCAGTGATTGCTACATTGCCCATGTATTTACTTAGGATCTGGGCATACCCCGTTGTGCTTGACTTCTAGCCATTCGTTTGGCTGATTCTCAGGGTACTTCAGGCCGCAGATTCCTGTATAAACAGGTCTAGTGAAATCAGGTTGAGAATAGCCTTTAGTCCTGCTGTTGGTGTGGTTCTCATTGCACTAGTAGCTACTATCCACTCCAATCTCTTATTTTTCGTGATGGCCTTGAGGTTGGTGGTTTTGGTGGTAGCTTGTCACCACACAATATTGCCATAGGTAAGTAAATGCCTCACAATAGCCGTGTACATCCATAGGATGTTTTTAGGACTTGGTACCCAGGTTTGCCCGAACATTCTGACGAAAGTGTAGAAAGCTATCGCGGCTTTCTTAATTCTTTCGTTTATATTCTGTTTCCAGTTCAACTTTTTGTCGAGTACAAGTTCCAAGTGTCTTGCACTGTCAAAGATCCTGAGGAGGATACCCCGAGCAGAGGGTGTTTTAAATTACCTTATCTTTCTCAGCTTAGCTTTGGAGATTTACCGCCAGTCCACATTTTTGGGGCTCCTTCTGCCAGTCGCCAGAAGGACCACATTACTGGCGTATGCTGTGATCTTATATCCGCTGTTTTGAAATTGTTGCAGTATTTCATTCAAAACCAGAACCCGTAACAGAGGAGATATGACCCCCACCCTTTTGCGTGCCTCTAGAGGCGTAAACTTTTAATTGAGTTCCTCCTAGTTCTGTATTACTATGTGTCTCTTCTGGCATGCTCACAATCTAGTAGATGAGAGCGTGATCAAGGTTTAGTTTGACTAAAGTTCTTTGCACCGCGTCCATATTGACATTGTTGAAGGCCCCTTCAATGTCTAAAAACGCGGCTAGGGTGTATTTCTTATTCTTAAGCGTTTTTTCGATTGAGCCGACGACGCTGTGCAGCGTTGTCTCAACACTTTTATCCTTCATATAAGAATGCTGTGCCGCAAATAAGTCTATACGAAGGCATAAGTCTAATATCCTCTCGCAAGCTTTGAGGACGAAAGAGATAAGACTAATTGGTCTAAAATCTTAATTTTACCATATCGGTGTATGAAACTGCGTAGAGATATGTACGTAGCGAAAGTCAATCAAACATTGTTCTGCCATTTATGTGTGGAACATTGAACTTTTGGTCATCAATAAAATTGTCCTCTTGACACCAGTTTAGCAAACGTAAATGTAAGCCAATGAGATTCCCGATAATAAAACAGCAATTACTTCCACTTCAATTAAAAGTCAAATATGTACTTTTCCATCAGAGATTGGCATCCGACCTCAGATGTCACAAACTGATAAAAGTAACACTAAGGACTATCAACATCATCCTTCCTTCATCCTTCTTCACTGCATTCATTCTATACCACCCAGAATTGGTTCAAAAAAAAATCCTCATTGTGGGTGAGATAAATGGGGTTTTGTGTTCTCCATTTACTAGTCATGGAACACAGACGGTTAGTGTTAGAATAGCACCCTTCTTTGCTATTGTTGTACTCGTTGTTGGCGTAATCATCATCGTCATCGTCATCATCATTCCTTCCAAGTGACTTTAAAGCGAAAATAAAAGGGAATTTATGTAGCTCCTTACATAAATGATTACAAGTTAAGAAGATTACAATTGACAGATGAATTGGTTTAGCCAAAAGGAAGTAGGTAAAGGTGTGTAATGAGAACGTAAGAAACGTTTCAAGCTTGAATACAGTTGGGTTTCCTGGTGATTCAGTACCTATGAACAGAGATGAGAGAGTCCGAGACATGATTTAGATTTTGAGAGAATTTTCCAACTTTCAATGCTTCTGATTCATTGAAAATCCTTGTTTCATCGAAAAGTTTCGATATCATTGTTCTTGTGGTTCTTAGATCTTGTGCCGTCATTAGAGAAATCCTCGACGAATTGTCTCATGTATAACACTTGACCATCTATCCATCCTGTTAGAATCGAAGTTCTTTTCAAATAATCGGGTCTAAGCATCAACAAGTGTTGAAAAGTTTACCATTTCTGAATAAATCGCCATAACAGAGGAGCAAGAGTGTTTAAAGTTGTTCAAAACTCCAAGGGAATATAACCAAAGTTGATGATATCTAAACCGTAATTGGGATCCAAGTTAATGATTCTCCTAAAGACTTTTACAATTATGAAGAAAAGATGCTTTGAGTTGCCTAGAGCACATGAAAGAATTAAGACTGGTAGCTAAGAGACACTATGCAAGACTCATAGACTTGCAGAACCACGGGCTTAGTGGAAATTGGACTTCAAATCATCGAGATAAAAGTTCTATGTTCAATGTACCTGTATTGACGGCTCATGGAGGACCACATATACACTGTACAGTGACACCGATATACTCAAAAAGATGCATATATAACGATTAAACTAGGCGAGGTCGGTAGGGTGGCACAGACACACGTGTACCCTGAAAGCTTCACTGACTTTATTGAAACCATTTGGAGCTCTTGATAAAGCTGAGGATACTTTGAGAAGAGGCCCTTCTTGCATAAATGGGACAATGGTCGGTGAGAACACCAATGACGTTAGAAGTTAGGTTAAGATCGAGGAGTGACCAAAGTAGTTGTAGTAGCACGTCAAGTGCCTCGGATGGGGTAGTTCTAAGTGCTCCGCTATCATCAATGCCGCTCAATATGCTAAATCTCAATGCCGCCCGAAGAATTTTCAATTCCACCCCTCGAAGAGGATGACATGCGGAAATAGAAGAGGTGAAATTCGATTTCTTCCTCCAGTTCAATTCCACGGCTTGCGGTACACATTTTAATTGCCGTGGCTTAGTGATTAGTGCGTTGGATTGCTGTGCCAGCTACGTGGGTTCAAGTCCCAGCTTTGCCATGATCGACTCATGTCTCAGATGGAATTTCTCCATCCATGGGCCGGTAATCTATTGAGAATATATCTACATTGTACACCTAAAATGACATGCAGGCAAATGTCATGCCCTTGGTTAACCTGGTACATTTCATGCTATCCTTTTGGTGTATGAAATCCAATCAACTGAGAATTACAAACCATCAACCCACACAAAAGTGTGAGAATTAACCAGAAGGCACATGCAAATGGTATGCATATTCATAATGCATTGCATTGCTGAGGTACACATTTGGATTCAATTCATTTACAGGATTTTACGTACTGCATTTCGTAAAGGGATTCCCTTTCTTCTGATAGAACCTCTGCCCTCACTGTAAGTCATCACCAATTGTAGCTGTTTTTCAGTGCAACGAGTTGAATTTTCTCTCACCCAGGAAATGCTATGTAAATTCCAATCGTCTGCATTTTACAATCGTTATGATTAGCACCACCACCAGGGATAGTACTCTTAGGCATCTGCATTCGAAATACCAACACACCATTCCAGGCTTATTCGTTCGTTTTGCAGTCCCGTCCATGTTTGCAAATGTATATTGCGCATATCCATTCCTATCGTGCAGAACTGAGTATGCCCCAGTATTGTTCTCCTTGAACTTTCTGTTTTTGGAAGAATGAATACGAGAGTAGATATGATGAAACAGAGGAGACTGATCGGATTGTTTGTGAATATATCCTCAAGATGCATTGTCCGTTGAAACAACAAAGTGGATACGTTGCCTGAGGTAATTCCCTTGATGGGCAGCGGAATACACCGGATATTTTTACTCACACCAGAGTTTCGATTGATTTTTATTTTAATTCTTAGCGGAAATAATAAACATTAAGAGCCCATAATGGAGTGAACGATGTTGAGCCTATTGGAAGTACCTACTTCAGGATTTATGTCTTCCTCGATACTAAGAGGGTCAAAACCACTTTAGAGTCACAATACCGCGGTGCTAGATCCAGCGATTTCACCTTTATTCGATTTTTTATTACAATTGACAAGAAAGTTCAGCTTCCAAGATTCAAGCAATGAATGTGTATCGGTCTTGGTATATTATTTCCTTTTTGCAATTAAATTTATAGCTAAGGTTTCAAAGGCCACCATTACATGGTCCTCACCGTTTGACATTTAATTAAAGAAAGGATAGCCTCCTCCATTTGATAAATCTCACAGTTAAGTTATCAACTTGTGCTGACTCAATATACCTTGGAGAAAACGAAGCGTTCAATTAAGTTAAAATTGAAGTGAGTATGTAATAAATCCAGGGAAGCGTTAAGAAAAGGTTAAACTAAAAGCCCGGTAGTGATGCCGCTTTTATGAGAAAATTGGATTGAAATGGCAGCCTCAAGAGCTTCAGGTTTTGTATTATTTTGTCAGCGCATCCCTTTTCTAAATTAATGAAATTTATTGGTCACCTTTACCGAGGTCATTTAATGTCTTCTTCGGATTGCTATAACATTTGATTGGAGACGATAAGTTCTCAATATTTGTCGTGTAAATTGTCAAATTTTCAAGATTGATCGTAAAACTAAAATTGGTCCTCGTAGACGTTTCATTTCCCATAATTGGTGCTGAGTTTCGCTGTCATTGAGTGTGACTCGGACATTCAGTTCTAACAAAAATTCTCGACCGAGCGGTGGCGTATACGTAACATTTTTTTATCGAATGCAGAAGAAGTGGTAATATTGCCAACAACGCATCATTGAGTCCGAAATTCGAAAGCTCTAACAAAAACCAACGAATGAATGGTGGTGTTAAAAAAAAATAAATAGCTGGCGCGACAGCTCAGGATGAACCAAGGCCTAGCTTTTTGCAACCATTCACGTTGTGCGCGTTACCTTTTTCGCACGAATCGAAGGGACCTACAATTTATTGCCAACTCTGAACGGCGAATTGAGAAGATCTTTCATGACAGATTATACTCCCGGAGACTTGTCATTCCCCGACGAGTGGTGGTGCCTCGAGAAATGTTCGGTGTACCTGGCTGGGGCTTGAACCCACGCCGCTCGGTCAGCAGGCCAACTTACTAACCACTGAGCCACGGTGACCACTGGTGGAACGGTGGTGTTACCTATTGTAAAAAGCAGTTCTAAGAATCAAATACATCATCCCTCAAGTAAACCCTTATGCTTGTTTTTAGAGTGAGGGTTTCCGTATGCGTGGCCACAGATGTAATGGGTTGGTGTGTAGTGTAGGCCCTATATTTATCGACTCTTGTCCATCCATCATCTCATTATTTAACATGATGTATTCGATTGTCTGATTTTTGAGTCAATAATAACCGCTGCCTGCGCGCCATGTGGACGGTGAGATGAACTACAACTCATATGTATGAGACTGCGTTATACGGCACCATCCTACAATATAGTATTGCTTGAATAATAAAAATAAGAAAGGAATACGAAACGCAAAATGAGCTCTAATTTGAGAACTCTTGACTTGATTTCAATTTTTATCTTTTCTGTTTAAGAATACTTACAGCCTATATATGTATGTATCGATGGCAACTTGTGAAACTTAGGTTGTCACTTTAGTTTTCGAGGAAAACAACCATTAATCTTGAATTCCTCAAAATATTTCTCTGTCTGTTTCATCGTGACTAATTCAAGTTGTCCTGACACCTTTGCCACACAAGGCAGCCCATGTAAATTCTCTGTTGACACTATTGAACACCTTCTCGAAATCAATGAATAGCAGGCAAAGTGGCGAATGGTAATGATGATCAATGATGATCCACAGGGTGCTGATGTGGTCGACACAGAAGGATTCAAAGCGGAACGCGGCCATCATTTTTCATTTCTATTGTCACATTCCTTCTAAACGGTGATCCAATATGAGGCACTTTTGTTAAAAAAGGTTCTAGGGCATAGCAGTGATAAATGTCATATCCATTTGACATTTCTGTTCAGTATTCATTGGCATTTCATCATGAGTAGTCTTACGACTGAACTACGTTTACAAATTGTGGAAATTTATTTTCGAAATCAGTGCTCAATGAAAAAAGATGATCCTTTTTTTTTTATCAAACAATTTTGCTAAGCGCCAATGCTCATTTTGGCTTAACGGATACGTCAAACAAAATTGTTATATTTGGGCTGATGAACAGCCAGAAGCGACCCAAGAGGTACCAACGTATCTAGAAAAATGCACTGTTTGGTGCGATCTATGGGCGGATACGCGAAGTTAGGCCCCAGGAAATAAGGCTTCAAACGAAAAATTAAAAAAGGCCCCAAAAATAAATGAAATTACGCCCAAACTTCGCACCTACTCCAAATCCTACAGTGATTCCCAGCAGGAGGTTGCAGGGGGGCAGCATGCCCCTCCATACATATTCCACGACTTGTTACTCAAATGCTGTTCCAAAATGTTTTTTTTTAAATAAAAATGAATTTAGGCTCCGAAAAATGAAATTGAACCCCAAATTTAGACAACTTTTATTGTTGTTGTACTATATGCACATTTTTGGGGCCTTATTTCATTTTCTGTTTGGGGCTTCATTTCGCGGAGCCTCTATGGACAACAGGTAACATTGGACAACATTTCATTAAAAATGCGGAAGGAAGACGCGTAACTTGTGGTTTCAACCCGATGGTGCAACGTACCACACAGCCGGCGAACCCATCCAGTTTTTGAGAAACAATTTTCACGAAAGCATCATCTCAAGAAATAAACATATGAATTGGTCTTCAAGATCATGTGATCTGACTCCGCTGGATTATTTTTTGTTGGGGTATGCGAAATCACAAATCTCTTTGATTAATTTCACAAAACAAATTTACTTTGATAAACCAGAATCGATTAATGCCTTGGAAGCGAACATAATACCCGATATGCTCGAGAGAGTGCTTGAAAATTGAAGCCACAGAACGGACCATTTGACGGCTAGTTGTGGACAACATTTACATGAGATTATTTTCAAATATTAATTGTCATACACCAAACTAACAGCAACAATTTTTAATTATTTAACCAATTTTTATGAATTTTATTTAAAAAAAAATTCAGAAAGCCCTTATTTGACCACCCTTTGGCCTTTACTATAATTTACCTAAAAAATCAAAAACAGTCAAACGTGGGTATTAAATGTTCTTTGTTGTTGACAACATCTACTTTGTTTCGCTCTTGTTTACCATCAAATCTATTTGCGCCGCTCCCGTCTCGACAGTCACAAACGCTGTTCGGACATCCCTTAGGTTTTCCAACCATCTTTGAATACATATTTATATATTCAGTCTTAAAGATTAACGATTTGCACTGCTGTTGTTTACCAAACAAGTTTAATCTCATTCCATAAATGACGTGTTAACCTGTTCAAAATCTCAACCAAAGCTCAGCAGCTTAAATGTAAATTAAAGAAAATAATTTCATCTTCCCTTTGTAAAGAACCTTGTGCATAATCAAAAAAAAGAGGCATGCTAATTCAATCTAGGTTTTAAAAAGACCTAGAAGTACTTTTACCTACATACATACACCACCATGTCTTTGTTATTGCTTAATGGTGTTTAAACTCTCATCCTGCCCTGAAAGTTGATTGCAAAAGTAAACTTTTCTGTTTATCCTGACTGTGGTTCTGTTGTGATTTCTTTTTTTTTTCTTTTTTTATGCGAAGCGATAAATAAATAAAAATTCAAACCGTAGCTCAAACAAACATGTGTAAAGGAATGATGGGGATGTTGGGGATATCTACTGACTAAAAAAGTTTAGCAAGTCAAGGTACAAAGGATATGAGAAGTTGAGAAAACACACGTACATATGTAGGATATAACATTTCATCGTCTGAGGTATTGGTAGGGAATTTAAAGATTTTTTGCTATCTATTGATGAGTCAAAATCAACCCACGGCTAGGTGTTATCATTTAAAAAAAATTTACGTCACCCGAAGATCAAATCAAAGACTACAAAATTAAAACTTTACACAAAAGTCGAAATGGACCGACTCGGTGTCCAAAGCTCTGGTGACTTACTCCAGCTCATCAGACCATCATTTCTAGACAAATTTTTCCGAGAGCCAAATTAATTTAATGTCTGTCCAGCTTTTCATAAAAGAATCCGTACCCAGCGGACATCTCCGGATGGTAACCATGTCAATTAACACCATTTCACACGAACGAGACAATTCCATTAAACAATATCCTTAAATGAAAATATTGTATGTTCATGCAGTATTTTAAATTCTTTTTTTTTCATTTGGTGACATTCCTTTTCCACTCTTAAATTTAATTTTTGTTCACATTTTTATATCCTCATATAAAAAATTCAGTGAAATTGTCAATATACCTCATGTATCCATAAAAGACGACAGAATGACAATCTCTAGCTAGAGATACGCAGTGATATTGCACAAATTGTGGAAACATCGAGTAGGTGATGAAACTCTTAAACACATACCAGGTGAATCCGCAAGGGACCATGCAAGCATACACACTTTTGATCCCGTGAAAGTGAGCGTAGAATGACACCGTCAAAGCAAAGGTATTTATATGCACATACATATGTATTTACGCACATATTTCGCTGTCCAACCGTTTCATTTAGGGGAACTCTTTTCAGTTTATTGCCCTACGCCGCCGTTGCTCTGTTATTGTTACTAAAGAAGACACAAAAAAAATTTCGTTTTTAATTTGTTTTAATCTCCCATTTTATGACACATACGCTTTTGAGTGTAGCCGCCGTCTTTCTATTCCAATTTTTGCAAAGATTCTTTTTATTTTCATTTTTTTTATATTAATTTGCCTTTGAAGACGAAACAAAAAGGATGGTTCAAGGAGGCATTTCAAACTGAAACAGGCATTTAAGTGAAGCAAATATAGGCGTTTTAAAGTGGTCTTTTCACTGTACTCTGATTGCAATCTTGCCTAACAAGATTTTTTTTTATTTCACAAGGAATGAGAGTCTTTGAATCTACCTGCAAGCAGCTTGTATAAAATATAAGAGTTTGGCAGAGTACATACATATGTACAGTCAAAATCGGTTATAACGACCTTCAAGGTCGCTATAAGCGAAAGGTCGCTATAACCGATTTCAAGGTTAACTAATGGAGCTCAGCCGGGACTTGAAAATTTGGTCATTATAACCAATGTCGTTATAAGCGATTTTGACTGCATATCCTCCGCGGCTTAATTTCTTTCTAAGCGACACCCTGTTGCAACCAAAAAATAAGGTTTAAGTGATACCTCAATTTATGGTGATCAGAAAATAATGCTATTGGCTAACGAATATCTTCTGTGCTCAGCTTGAGAATACCCCCACCATCGGAGTTCTGTCAGTGTTTTGGATTGTCTGAGGTCAAATCAGTGAACTCGCACCTAAACATGGTTACCAACAAGGCGACTAGTACAACGTTCATATGCCAACGCCTATACGGCAAAACTTGGGGACTGAAACCCAAGATGATTTATTTTTCGTATAACTCGATAATCAAAGCAATGATCACCTACGCGTCATTAGTATGGTGGCCCAAATCCTTACAAACTACATTGGCAGGAAAAGCTGAGCAAAGTTTATCGCTTAGCCTGCGTAGGAATCAACGTGGCCAACGGCAGTTATAGCAGCAAGGCGTTACCTCACACCATTACATCTGGTAAACCAAAACAGGAGCTATGCTTAGTGCTCTCAGGCTGCCTCAGATACAAGACCCCAAAGTCGGTGACTTTACAGGTCATCTGAAAATACTAGAATACATTCATCGTGACGCAATTCAAGATTCCAGATTCCAGATCAAGATGTAGAGGTAGATAGGCAATTTTTACCCTTGAAACTTCTACGCCACTTCTTACCGACAAAGCATTGGGAAGCATTTTGCTGACACCCACTGGAAACAGCTGTAGCGATACATAGTATCCTGTAATGTACCCGGCTTTCAATCAATAAATAGCTGGTGCGACAGCTCGAGGTGAGCCAAGCCAAGGCTTAGCTTCTCGCAACCATTCATATTGTGCGCGTTGTATTGTTCGCACGAAGTGGGAACCTAAAATTTATTGCCGACTCCGAACGGCGAATTGAGAAGCTTTTCGTGACAAACTGTACTCTTGGTGGCTTATCGTTCCCCGATGAGAGGTGGTGCCGCGAAAAATGTTCGGTGGAAACGGCTTGGGCTTGAACCCACGCTGCTTGCTCAGTAGTTCAACGCACAATCCATTGAGCTATGGCGACCACTCGTAGATAGCTTTGATAATTTATCCGAAATGCTTACTCCCATATGCCCTTCTTTGGGAGTTTGACGATCATTCCGTTTCTTTACTCGACAGGCTCTCGGTGTCTCAAATCCTTACTATAATTGGATGTTGACGATGTTGCTGACGAAGCTTTGAAGAGCTCGATAGGAATGCCATCAAGTCCTGCTACTTCATACGTTTTGCGTTGCTCTGATAGCGGCAATAATACCATTTTTACTGGGTGCGGTGGTACATATTTAGGAATAATCTGCATTCGTCAGCTGGTTCTGACTTTGAGTCAAGCTTTCATCCATAAGGTGATTCAAAAGGGCGGACAACATTTTTCCTTTATCTTTTCAACTGATTGGGTGCAGAGAACCATCTGAGCTCTTCACAAGATGTTGACGTGAATTGTGTCCACCAATAAGCTGATTTAGTAAATCTGCACACAGTTCTGCTTTCGCACTTACTTGCACCCTCTTGATTTTGTTCAACAAGGTGATTTTCTTTTATCATGGTTCCTCTATCTTCTTGCAATATTGACACTAAAGCTTGCTGTTACCCTCTGCATCGGATGCTGCAATTTGAGGTTTAAGTTCTTTCGGCTCTTCGATCCGTCTCCAGGTATCTGAAAACAAACACGTGCTATGGGCTCATTGCAAACGCACACACTCTGCCACATATACAAGAATGTTCTTCACAGCGTTCCACTGTTGTTCTACGTTCGATGGCACAGTGCTGCTGAGTGTCTCTACTCCTGGGGAAAAGTGGTCCCAGAAGCGTTGGCGTACTAGGGGATATTTTGGTTTATCGGTGTGTACTTAGGTCGTCGAGGCATTGTATTGGCGCTGCTTCGTACGAAGATGCTCGATAGAGAGAAAGAAGTTGCATATGCTAATGACGTATTTATAAATAGGGAAGCAGCCGTGGATAAGGAATGTGCGTCAACCTCACCACACAAGGAAAAAGAAAACACGAGAGTAAGAATTTGGAATGAACTTCCCACGTGCTAAAATAAGATCTAGAACATACCTAGTGAAATTCCCATGTCGAAAGCAATACACTGTTTGACGACGGTCCCGATATCAGAAAGCAAGCAAAGGAAACAGCCTCCTCATGCATACTAATTTCCAATTCCTATTTCAATTAAATTTTTCAGATTAACCTCTGTTAAATCATCACAATTAACCTACTTTCACTGTCCCGAGGCACCTCGAACATTAATATTCCATTCAATACAAATCAGAGGCAGACGCAAACGAACCAAAAATGTCCCGAATTCCTAAATCAATTGAATCACTGCAATGTGTCCTTTGGCAATTTCTCGGATAACCCATTTTCTTCGTACCCCAATTTCTTGATTTGTATAGACCGGCCATCATTTGTCCCGAATTCCACAATTCAATTTGTCCTTTCTGTGTCACATCTGTTAGCTGTGTATTCATATCCTTGTTGGATATGCTATGTAAGTGTACATATGTCATACATCCCATGTTTTGGACATAATCTGAATTGACTGTTGGTTAATATGTTCATCAAGGCAGTCAGATCAATATTCAGCGAGATGGAAAACTGTCAACAGAGGTGAAAGGACGGAAAAGGAGAACACCAATCAGGGCCAGGAATGTTTCTGGCATTGTCAGATGAATGATAATTTTTTGAAGGTTAATTTCAATTTTCAGTTGATACTGAGAAGATATTTGATCCTCTGAAATGAAAACAAACCAAAGGACATTTTTCATAGTCGATTTCAATCTCGAAATGCATTTCACTGCATTTCGCGAAGCAATTTATTCAGTTTATTCTGCGAATCCAATAAGAACGGCAATGTTGTGCACTGGACTTTGAGGACGTGTGACAGAGCCCCAATTTTACTCCATTACAGTGGCCAAATCGATCTGTCGATACAGGCTAATGAATATTCCTCGATTCATTTGACCAACATTTTTGTGTATCCGTGACAGGAAAATGGGAATTCTGGAATTTGCATGTAATGGCATTTTTCAGTTGACAGACCGATGGACGTTTCGAAAATTGCGATGGAAGCGCAACCTAAAGGAGGTTTTTTGATTAAACGGCGAATGGTTGTGCAGTGAAAGGGAAGTTCCTGTTAATTTAAATCCTGATTCATGCAAATGTAGTGAATATTTCTTCATGGAATAAGGTCGTAAGGTAGCAACGATTTGTTCAAAAAAAATTCTCAATCGCGAAGAGACTGCTTATGTTGGCAATGTCGTCACTCTATTACTTACAGTTCGGGGTGAATCTGGGCCTGAACCAACAAGCCTCTCCAGTTATCCCGGTCCTTGGCTAACTGCCTCTAGTTGTGTACACCAAGTTGGTCGAGGTCCCCTTCCACTTGTGAGCGCCACATTAAGCAAGGTCTTTCTTTACTGTGTTGTGCCTCCGGATTAGACTTGAAGACTCTGTGAGCCAGAGCATTTGTGTCCATTCGCTCTACATGTCCCAGCCATCTCAGTCGATGGATTCGTAGGGCGATGTCGCGGTACAACTCGTAAAGTTCATCGTTGAATCTTCTCTTCCAAAGCCCGTCAACGCAAACGGTACCGAATATATTAGCAAGAATTTTTATCTCGAAGCAAACAAAGATATCTTCATCCGCTCTAGACAGAGCCCATGCTTCAGCTTCAGCGCCATAAAGAAGCACTGTGAAGCTTATGGTCTTCTATAGAGTCTTCTTAGTTTTTCGGGATAAGGCCTTACCACTCAATTGTCTTCTTAGCAGCGATTGGCAAGAGTTATTCTTCGCTGGTGTTGTTGTCGGATGTGATAGCGGAGCCTAGGTATAAGTCCCTTACTATCTCGAAGCTGTCGAGCTGCCTCTGTCAGAGAGAGGCGCTAGGCTATGATAGCTATAAAAACATAGTAAAATTCTGTAGGAAAATAGAATGCTTTCAAGTTCTGCCATTTTGGTTTCACAGGGATCGCGATGGGCCCACTATGGTGCCTAGTGTCTTACGCAAGCGCTGTAGGAATAATCCTACTCTACCTAACCTAACCTAACCTATAGCTGTTTACTGTGACGTTCTGTCCGATAGGTCGATATTGGGTGTCTCTTTTCTACCTGAGTAATTGGACGGATTTTTGAAAGATTTTGCCTTTGGTGTTGGCGTGTGAGTTTTGCACTATTCTTTCAAGAATTATGTTGAAGAAGTCGCATGACAGCGGTCACGTTGTTTAAATCCTTTTTTGACATCAAAGGCCTCGGTAAGGTCTTGGCCGACCATAATGGAGCAGCGTGCATTCTCCAATGTCATCCTGTACAGACGGACGAGTCTGGCAGGGATGCCAAAACTAGACATCACTCTGTATAGCTCGTCTCTATAGCTGCTGTCATACGCGGCCTTAAAATCGAAGGAAAGGTGGTGGGTATCGATTTAAAGTTCCTGGGTTTTCTCCAGGATCTATCGAAGTGTGAAAATTTGATCGATTGTGAACTTCCCTGGCCTAAAACCGCACTGATAGAAATCGATCACGTTGTTGACGAAGGGTTTCAGCCGATCAGACAATATGGCAGATAAGATCTTTTATGCGGCATGTAGAAGACTATTTCCTATCTTATTGGTACAACTGAGGGAATCTCGTTTCTTGTGGATCGGGAAAACTTCGCTCAGATTCCATTCATCAGGCATACATTCATCTGACCAAATTGTTGAAATGAGTTGATGTACGCTCTTTACAAAGTCATCGTCTGTCGCTTTAAACAGTTCGGCAGGTAAGCCGTAAGAACTTATGTTTGAATACTGCTATCCTTACTTCATTTTGATCAGGTGGACGGAAGTTTTGGCTGTCATCGTCTTGGGTGAATGGTTATAGTAAAGGCCAATCCATTACCAGATTTAGTTCCCCATCACACCAAGCACAACAGTCAACCACGCTTTATCACTAGTGAACGGCTGAACCAAAGAACGAAGACTGGGAGTCAACTCCCTCCGAAATTGATTCACTAAAATTCGATGAATCAACCTTTTTGAAACTCTTGCATGAGCAGCATTGATCTGACACTCAATTGCTGGCTTAGCCTAAATAACCAACGATTAGCATGAGTTACTCTTCATTTGAATTCTTGTGGCATGTCGTTGTCAAGGTACACCCTTGTCGTCACCCTTCTTCTTGTGAAAGCTCAGCATATAGGAACATAAAAACGCGGAACAAGAAAAAAGGTCCCCCCTTTCGAACTCAAAATGATTTTTTCACTCAACTTTTACGTCTAACCTCGTTCCACTAAACAATCCAAATTTATCTGAATAGCTATGCATGCAGGGACAGAGAAAGACCTTCCAACAGGGAGATGGATACAAACAAAAATAAATGTGATTGAAACTTTATACTCCACTGATGCAAACCGACAATTTTGTAAATTATTCACCCTTTCTGTTGAATTTTATACCTCAAGCAAGATCTATGAATACACTCCCATCTGCTACTCACATCATCTACAAATTTCAAAGGCACAACTGAAGGGGTTAACGGCAACCCAATAAAGAAATAATAAAGGTTTGCTTGAAGCCCCTACATCTTAGAACACCGTAAACTGCTGTCCTTGCATTCTGTGCCAGGACAATGCTTGTATCGATAAACCGTTTCAATGTTCCTTCTTACACAAATCGATCCGACCAACACAATGTAGAAGTAATCTGTAGACAGATTGGTTTTCAAGCAATTTCCTGAACCGTATGCAAGGGAAAATAAACTTTTACTTTTGTTCAGTTGCCAAAGGAGTGCACAGGCACAGGATTTGGAAGCCCACGTACGTAGTAAATCCATCAAGTGTGGAGAAAGAAATGCTGCTTGACTAAACATTCAGTGATTTGCCACAACAAACGTGGAAAAGGAAAAAGGGAAACACAGTTTGCATTTGCAAGTGCCCACACAAAGGACAAGGCTTTTACTTAACCTGGTATTTCCCAGGTGAGGAAGTGCCATGATGATGTGGTTGTGAGTTGTGGGTGTAACGCTTCGTATGGATTATGAGGACTGAGACAAGAAGAAGTCAACTCTGGAGGAGGGTCTGTTTTTACACTGAATTGATCATACAATGGAATCTGAGAAGACTTGTGGAAGAGTCACGGGATGTGGGGAAGAGTGGGAGTGAGCTGAGATGTTTCCACAATAATAAGCAACTGGGGAGTGCGTTGGACTACTGAGCGAGCTGGGTGGGTTCAAGGCCCAGCCATGTCCACTGAACGTATTTCACGGCATCACCTCTCCTCGGAGAATGGCAAGCCTTTGACAGCACAATTTGTCATGAAAAAACTTCTCAACTTCTCAATGTTACAGCGCAGCCGTGGCGAGAAACTGTTCGAATTGGGAGACTTAAGGATAAGTCATCTGCCTTTCGTTGGACTTGGACGTCTTTACGTCAACCCAGACCGAACTTCAGCGCGCACGAGATAGGTTCGTCGCCGTCTGTGGTGAAGCTGGGAGGAGGGTAAACGTGAATAAGGCAGAGGAAATGGTCATTTCCCGAATGCCTGTTTCATGCACTCTGCATGTTATTGGAGTCCAATTGAATGAAAGACCAAAATTGAGATACCCTGTAGGATTGGCCAAGCTGGGCAATTTTGTGGCAGTTTGGTCAGTCTGTTATCAGGAGGGCTGAACTTGCCATCGGAGTTAAGCTATCAATCTTTAATTCAGTGTTTCTTCCGACCCTCACCTATGGTCATGAGGTGTGGGTTATGACCGAAGGAATAAGATTGCGGATACAAGCTGCCGAAATGAGATTTATTCGTTGTATTGCTGGGGTAACTCGTCAAAATCCAGTTAGGAACACCGGAATACACGAGACACTCAATGTCGAGTAGCAACTTCTTCGAGTGGAAAGGTCCATACTTCGATGGTTTGGGTACGTTCAACCCATGTTCCCGACTCGGCTTCCAAAACGTGCCATGGAATCCGTGCCATCGGGTAGGCGTCTCCTGTGTAGGCCCATAATAAGATGGTTAGATAAAGTCCGAGATCTCATCTCTACCTATACGGGGATAGCTTTTAACGATTTTGGGTCGATGGCGGAAGATAGGGAGAGTCCACTTCAGCATCCCAAACCCGGAACCCTCATGGTGGATAAGCCGGTCATTAAAAATTAATGAAATGAATGAAAGTTTCTTAATTCGTCGTTCGGAGTTGACAATAAATTGTAGATCTCTTCCATTCGTACGAACAATATAAACACGCATACTCTGAATGGTTGCGAGAAGCTAGGCCTTGGCTGACCTCGGCAGTCGCGCCAGCTATTTATTTTTTAACTTAAGTAAAGACGACAGCGCCCTATTCAAGGAGATACGAATCCATCGGCTGAGATGGCTGGGGCATGTAAAACGACTGTGAAACGAAGGTGGCGCGCACAAGTGGAAGGGGTCCTTAACCAACTTGGAGTGCGCTATTGGAGGCAGTTAGGTAAGGATCGAGCTAACTGGAGAGGCTTGTTGGTTGAGGTTCACCCTAAGTAAGAAGTAAGTTTAACCTCGAGTTGTAAAGAGTCATCCATTTTGTAGTTCCGAAAGTAAATTTAAATAAAACATATTTATGATTTAGATTTCGATCAAATTTTTATTTTAGTATATTGTTTAGATCCTGCCATTATGAATGAAATATAATGTCATTCAAGTCACGGGACTTGTTGCAGGACTCGATTCTAGCAAGGTAATTTTCGATTACTTTTCGACACATATCGGGCCGTAACTTGCCGAATATTCGTTTTCAAATCGTCAAGAGTTTGCAGATTACGTGTATAAACACGATCTTTTGCATAGCCCCACAAATAGAAATCCAACGGTAAATCACACAATCTTGGTGGCCAGTTCACATCACCAAAACGCGAAATAACTTGTCCAGGATATTTTTCTTGCAATAAAGCCAAAACGGGTAGTGTTGTGTGAGATGTGGCACCGTCTTGCTGAAACCTCATGTCTTCTAGATCAATATCTTCGATTTGAGGCCAAAAAAATTCCGTTTACATTTGGCTAAAGCGATTCCTCATTTTCAAAGGAGTATGGACTTTGATTAACGGTAGCCATATTTTCTGTAGACCGTGCATTTCGGTGATGGATAGGCTTTAAGAAGTCTGTAACTGAGCCAGGCTCTTCGAATATTTTTACAGTCTTGCCTATAGCACGCTCAGATGAACGGTAATATCGACCATAATCTGCTCGTAATGCTTGAAACGTAGCTACTGTAGAATCACTATTTTTGTAGTATGTTTTCACAATTTTAACACGTTTTGCAATTATTAAACGATCCATATTGTAAAATGGCAAACCTTAAACTAAACATATACAGTCTTGGGTGATAGTTCGGTTTGACGTATGTAATTGAAACAGAGATGTCAAATCCGGACCGAATTGGATGGCGCTGTATAAGTCGTGACTACATGGGTTTTGACGCTTAGAATTAATAAACAGCAGAACAGCTGAAGTCATATTTTGAATCCCCGCACTCAGATGTTAGACAAAAATGAAGTTGGGACGCCTATGCCATTAACTTTGTTGGGGCAAAGAACAAATCTGTAAGTTTACTTCGGAGGATGTAGGTTTGGTGGGTTCGTTGTCCACATACATACATGCGTTGCTCTACTTGTGGAGAAAAAATCTCAAGCTCCCTCCCTAATAAGTGTTTACGTCAAAAAGGAAGCATTCCTGGGAAAATTCAACTCCGTAGCTGTCAGTGCAGATGAGAAGGAAACATTTTGGTAATCGATTTCCTATATTTCACTTAAGTGGCAGTAGTGAGAGTTGGATACAGTTTAATCTATTTGCTCATTCAACCGTGTCATTACTTTTCTGCACCCTTGAAACTCCTTATTTTGATGGTCAAATCCATTTACATAGAGTCTGGCAGGTTTTTGTTTTGGTTCTCTATGACATGAGATTACACATGAAATTTTTATTTGGTAATGGTCTGTAGGAAAAAAAATGCTAACATCTTTGTTTATCCCCTCAAAAAAGGTCACTAAAGGTAAGGGTTGGGGAGTAGAATGTAATTAAGATTCCCTTAATAGTCGTGAAAAGGGAAATATACATATATACATATGTCCAATCAACATAACCTCCTTGTACGATTTATTAACTTTTCATGAAGTAATTACATTTGTCCACAAAGTGGGACAATTCTTTTTGTTCATATTTAAGTAAATGGTTGATTTAGGAGGGGTAGCATTATTGGTCCCCTTAGGCCTCGTTACTGTCCTTTGTATTGCCAACAATTCTTATTCGAGTTAGTGGTGTAATAATAAACACTGCAAGGATTGCTGGGATTAAGGTCTGTGAAGTCATGACGAGTTTTGCGAAGCATATTATCATTTCCAGATGAAATTTCTCCTCTTGTTTTGAAGAGGCGTTCTTTCACCTTTCTTATTCTGTAGGCTTATTTCTGAATAGGTGGAAACTTGCGCATGTCCAGCCTATTCTTAAAAAACTGTCCTTCTAACTACCGACCTAAAGCTATAACGTCAGTGCTGTTTAAGATCGTAGAGAGCACTTTCAATCACCAATCTTGAAATAAAACACCTTCTTAATGATCGTCTGTGTGGTTTCAGGCATCAACGCTCAAAAGGGGACCTAATGGTTCTGCTATGCGAAAAATGGAGCCAATGCGCGGTATACATATCTCGAAAGCGTTCAACGGAGTGTGGAACAGCGCCCTTCTAAACAAGCTTCAAGCATATGAGTTGGTAATGTCTTCTCAACATGGATTGCGAGCTTCTTATGTAGTCGTTCAATAGAGGTTGTATAAGATGGTTGAATTTCTACCGCCTTCTCAACTAACGCTGGTGTCCCCCAAAGCTCCATTCTTTCTCCGACACTTTTTCTAATATCCATCAATGACCTTCTCTCTTTGGCTTGTTATCCAATCTATTCCTTCGCTGATGATAGCGCTTTCGATTTCGGATATTCATTAACGAATAAGCGACAAGGGCCCCAATGTCAACCGAGCTCAACTCATGATAAATTAATTTTACAGTATGTGGGCGCTACGATGAATTTCGGGAAGGACATCAGGTTGAAGATCTTGCCTAAGTTGATGTGTGGTAAGTGAGGCATTGCAGTCACATAGATTCGTAAATTTTCATTACACCCACCCTGCAACCACAACAAACTTCACACATTATTCAGTAGTGGAACTTTCATCTGGTGTGTCAGAGTAGAAGGTAAATTCTGCTGAATAACATTGCACAAATTACAACATCATATTTCTTTTCAAATTATCCACAAGATACACTTTCTCATAACATCTTCAAGCCATCCGCCGAGACTTTCCCTTGCCAAAGCTGATTGCAGCAAGAGTGAAAATATTTAGATAAAAACTGAAAGTATGTTTTCCTGTGCTTCCAGCGTAAATACACAAATGCGCATTTGCATATAGTATGAGGGAAGTTTGTACTGCGATAGATGCTATTACACTTTGCTTCATGGCACCAAATATGCGCGTTTGCAGTTGAAAATGCAGTGTGTGCATGCCAACGAGCAAGCATATCCTTTGGCACCTGATCCGACGGAGCAGTCTTCCTTGGCAGGCAACATTGAAGAGCAGTACAGAATGTTATCTGAACGTAAATAGAAGAATGGTTCCGAAAATGTGTTTCCTGAGTTTGCGGCAAAGTTGTACGTTTACTTTGATTACATGGCTTATGCGCGGAAAGCAATAAAGGTGGAAGATTGCATTCCGCATTTTTGGATTTGTTTCTGCCTGCGTCGATTTCTTAGGGTAGTTCACAGAAAGAGGCTCTTTGCAAGGATCTGTTGGCCTACCCGTCAGTTTAATTGTCAAGAGTCGAACTTTGTTGTGTACTTTGTCCTTGTTAGCCTCTTTTAGTATTTATGATACGATTGCTATGAAATGTTCTTACACATTTAATTGCTTTTTTCCTTCATTTTAGTTCTAATTTTTGTTCATAATTATAAAAAATTCCATGAAACAGCACTAAATCACACTGTAAGGAATGCAAAACTTTTAACAGTTTCTGTCACAGAAACCAAGTGCAGCCAACAAACTATTCATAAGTCGAACTTAATTGCTTAATTAGCTTATAGTGAATTTAATGAGCCGAATAAATAACCCCAAAGGCGATCAGCGGAAACTTTAACACCAGCGGGTGAAACTTTATACCAGTATCCTTCTCGATTGTTATGATTTAGTTTTAACGTTTTTGAACTCCCAAAGAATTTACTAATTAAAATTCTGGAAAAGTGAAATAAGGACGCAGGAAACTTTGCAGATTTTATTGGAGTTTTGTAGTCTGTCATTTGATAAGTTGTTAAATACGTAAGCATACAATTTGGACACTTTATGAAATTCGCAGAAAAGGAAGAATCAGAGTTTTGGGAGGAGGGCAAAATTGACTTTTAATGTAACTGTCTCGCGTTTAACTCCCTCGCGTTCTCTAGGTATGACAATGAGCTTTGAATCTAAGTAAGTCTGCTATGGGATACCAGACACTGAACGTCAGCAGAAAGCAGGGCTGGGAAACGAAAACACTTCCTCTGCACTTATCTTTTTTGTTAGAATCACACAGAATCCTTAGGTTTTTCAAATTCTCGATAGTACTAGGACGTCAAAGGGAAGCTTTCTATTAAAATTGAAAATTGTTCAATTATTAAAAAAACTAGTTGATACCCGCGACTACGTCCGCGTGGAAACATGTCGCATTATACCCTATATCCTTCACTGGGTTTCAAGCCATTGATAAGTAGGTATAGACTTTCAACTCCTCATATTAATTCTTTAAGGCGTCCCTGTAAACAACATTCCTAGGTTTTTTTTCTGGCTCCGGGATGACCAGGCTGTCAGGTGAATTGACCTTGAGCGCGCTATGGGAGAAACAGTCTTCAGATCCACATTGTCCGCCTTCAAACTCTTTCCATGTAGCTTATTGAAGTTCATGGCGTATCAAAACTCAACGGAAAGTTGCAGACTTTTGAACTCAAAGTGGTAGTCTGATGGGATTAGAGGAATGCGGGGGATGAAGACTGTTTTTCTCTGATTGACATTTGTGAAAATCCTGCTTCGATTGCGTGCTGGTACAAAGTCTTCACCTGCACAGTTTCGGAAGGTTTAGATTGGGCAACAACTTTAAGGTTGAGGATGTGAGGTGGGTTTCCTGGTGGATAGAAAGTGTACAATAACTCTACAGCATACTTGAGTTTTACTTCCGAGTTTCAACAATTACTGTTCGCCAGAACTGATATTCTAAGGAAATCGACAAAAAAAAATTGTTTTATGAAAAGTGCCCCTAGAAAGTAGGCGTGGCTATACATAATGTCAGGATTATTTGTAGAGTAAATGAATACTTACACGTTTGCTGAAATAAGTTTTTTCGAGTTCCTTGTAAAATTACTAAAAAAATACATTTTTCAAAAAATGGGCGTGGCAGTAAGAGGATTTTGAAAATGTTTAGCCTATGTTCATTCCCTAGGCTTCAGTTATCTTCGTACCGAATTTCATTGAAATCGGTTCAGCGGTTTAGCCGTGAAAATGTAGCAAACAGAGACACTTTCGCATTTATAATATTTGTATGGATATGGATTCTAATAGACATTTAATTTTGTTCCCACAAGTATGCATGGTACAACTGTCCGTCCAAGATTATGGGCTTCCTACTACTGCGGGCCATATCACGGCGCCCACAAGAGCTCGTTCGGACTGGTTTAACCTCAAGTCTTCCATCTCTCGGCGCGGTTCTAAAGCTCACATCATCAGGAAGCTATGTATCTGTTGTTACCTCATTCTCAATGACCACTGCGCACGATTAAGTACATGCGTGTGAATATCGACTAACACTAATCTAACAGATTGCGATTAGCCATTTCCAGTGGGTGCCCACGAGAAGGACCAGAGACGGGGACTTTTTCCCACCCAACCTAACCTAACGTCTTTGTCTTAGTACCGCACCATGAAAATAGAATGCATTTCAAAAAGTGCAATTACAACGAGAAAAATTCAATTCCACAGAATAACTACTTTCTAGATTAAGAATTCCTATTTCACGTCGTACTGCCGCGGGTTATGTGAAATTATTCACTAATGCCAATCACAATCCTTTTGTAATTAGCCTGACTTTGAGAAAAAAAAAAAAAAGGATTTCACCTGCACACAAGTTGAAATGCAAAGATTTTCTTTGTTATTTACGGCACATCCAAGACTCAATTAGTTAGCTTACATGGTAGGGTGGTGGTTATGTCGATAGAGAAATGCGAATCTAAAACGCTTACATAGTGCCACGAGATGTTTGCTGGTGTTTCTTATACATTTCTGCTTTTGAACTGCTGGCGATCTAGTCCAATGTACCAGAAAGCAGGACTCAGTATTAATCCATTTCACTGGAATTTTTTCGACTTTTTTAGAAAGCCGAGAAGGCGCTTCAATAATGAGGAGCTTAGTTAGTTAGAAGTGGTCCTCCGAGGGAGGTGCACTTAGACCAGAAAGTAGGTCCATTGTGATGCCCTTGAGCACTGGAGTACCCTGCTTTCTCCTGAAACCATTTAGATTTCCTAACGTAGCTGTTAAGGTTGGCCATGTTGGCGGACTTCAGATCATTAAGATCGTTGAAGAAGTATTGGCCCAGGGTGACCTTCCTGATATGGGCCAGTGTGGGACACGTGCAGAGGAAGTGTGCGGTGGACTCCTCCTCCTCCTCATCCCTGCAGCTCCTGCAGAAATCGTTGCATGCTATCCCCAGTTGTTGAGCATGCCTTCCTAGGATGCAGTGCCCTGTGAGGACGATGATGAATTTTGAGAGTTGGTTTCTTTTGAGTCGTATTAATGCTTTTGATCTTTTGAGATCCAAGACAGGCCAGATTAGCCTGGCATTATTGCAATAATCGAGATGTTGCCATCTACGGTTAGAGTGTCGGTGTGGGTCAGGTGTTTAACAAACGACATAGGCGCTTTGACATGCTCGAGCTTCCTGCCGTCTGTACAGGAGGAGCTTACAGTATCAACACTAACCACAATAGCATCGAAAATCTTTCACCTTTCCTCGGATCAGGTGGCAGATGAAATGTTCCGAAGTATCGTCGTCCTCTCCACAGGCATCGCAGACAGTTGTGTCAATTAAGCCTAAAACACTAAAATCTGTGGCAAATGCGTAGTGTTTCTTTAGAATGTCAATAAGTCTACAGTCTCTTGTGCTGAGTGACAGCAAGATCCTGATTTCTTACAGACGTTGTAGAGCATTCGGTTAGTTTGCCTGCACCCTGGAAAGCCATGCCATAGGTAAGTTCGTTTAGCTGCTAAGTGCACATAGGCGGACTTTGGTCATCCGAATGTGCGTATTCGGGGATTGCTCTACTATTAAAGACAACTGAGTTTCTGATAAGCCTTCGTCGCAGAGGACAGTTGGTCGCATCATCAATGCAAGATGTATTCGCTTTAATGGGCCTATTGTTCGGGAGAGATAATATAATTGTGTTGTGGATGAGTTGTTTGTGGTTGTTAAAAGGTCGTGTATGCCAAGGAGAAAAGATTACGCTGTGCACTGTTTTGACGACTATAGCTGATATCCCGTTTGGTCCTGTTGCTTTCAAACCACTTGGCTGTAAAGTTGATTAAGAATCCTGCGAATTGTTCGAAACCTGCGAATTGTTGAAATTTTACGTCTGACACCGGTGTTTGGACGGCCGCTAAACTTGGTGGTTTGGCCTATATCGCATCTAGTGAGGAATTGGCTGCAAATAGGCTTTTGAAGAGAGCCGCCTTTTTATTGGGTGTTACGGCCGTTGGCTTTGTGGTCGGTGGTGGTAATGTGTGAGGTACCGATCCCTCTAGAGGATGAGTTAGTTTTGAGTTTTACAAATATACCGAAACTGTTCACGCCTCGTTTCTCCACAAAATATCGAAGACTGTAAAATAGCCCTAACTCTTTGCGCCCTCAGCCCGATTTTGTATTACTCTCTGTTGCCTTTCGCCAAGCAAAAGATATTCAAACCCTGCAATGAAAATTCTCAACAACCGTTTGCAAATATTATGAATAAATTCTCAAAGGAATTAAAAACCAATTTTGTGTGGAATACAGGAAAGTGTTTCGAAGAGTGGTACCTTACATCATGTAGTAGGTGTACATTACCATTGTATATTCAAGTGATTGCAATTCATGGAGCATTCCCCAGGCGGAAAAAAAATGTTGGTGTTAGTTGAGTGGAACATGTAATCATTTATTTTTTTTAACTTTAAAATATTGGGATTGTCGGAAATTTGAATACATACTTTATATTTCGCGCTGAAAGGAAATAGGGAATTTGGTTTATTTTATGTATGTCATGAGAATTTTAGGATACATTTTTTAATTCAAACTACAAGATGCAATCCGTGAACGCAAGTGCCTTGACCCTTTCTCTGTCTCATTAATTTATGTATAACAATGAGCCAGAGTTCATCTGTTGAGGAGCTAAAGTTCACCAAACTCGATAAGAGACTCTCGAACACTCTCAATGTGAACAGTGTTGAAAACACCTTTTATGTGGCGAGAGTATATTTTTCAGTGAAGGATTTTTTCGACTTAACGTACTACTTCGTGGACAGCCATTTCTGTGAATCTACCTTCGAGATACGAGTATTGTGAGGTGGAAAGGGGTAAAACTTTCACGATTTCACGAAACTGAATATCTAGGACTCGTTTCAGAGTTTTTAATACGAAATACGCGTAGGTTAGGCTTAAAGTCCTTCTCGAACCCGTTTCTTCTCCTACCAACTTTCGAAATGAAGGTCACGTGAACACGCTTCCAGGTTAAGGAGTATACACCCTCTGTAGATCAGCACTAGCTTCTGTAGCGGATTTGTCTATGGCCCAGGAGGTTTTGTTCTCAGTGATAATGTCGATGCTGAGGATATGAAAGAACTGTTTCTGTAGATTGTTTAACGGCGACGACGAATCAAATTTCGCTGTCAGGTAGAATGAATCCTTAACCTGGACGAAGACGACCAACAATTCCGTTCATCTGACCTGAACGAAGTCGTCGAAACTGTATCTAAGCTTGAGTCCAACAAAGCTGCTGGAGCTGACGGCCTAGCTGCCGAGCTATTCAAAGCGGCAGGCGATGACTTGGTTAGGAGCATGCACCCACTCATCTGTAAAATATGGTCAGACGGTCAGAGGAAAGTTTGCCCAATTCTCAAGAAAGGGGACCCCTTGGTTTGCGCCAACTACCTTTGATGTCAAGAAAAGATTTAGACAAGGTAACGCGCTGTCATGCGACTTTTCCAGCATCTCTTGTAAAAATAGTGGAAAACTCACGCGCCAACACAAGAGGCACAATCTTTCAAAAGTCCGTCCAATTACTTGGATACGCCGACGATATTGACAAAATCGGAAGAACGCAGCGTGATGGCACTGGCGAGTTCGCGAGGATTGAGACGGATGCGACAAAGATGAGTTAAGCGGTCAATGAGGGCAAGACGAAGTATATGCTGTTAACAAGAAAGGACACCTAACACGGCCGTCTAGGACAGAACGTCACTATTGACAGTTATAGCTTTGAGGTAGTTCAGGACTTTGTCTACCTAGGCTCCGCTATAAACTCAGACAACGACACTAGCGCTGATGTCAAACGGAGAATAACTCTTGCCAATCTCTGTTTCTTGGGGCTAAGAAGGCAATTGAGTTGCAAAGCCCTCTCTCGAACGACTAAAGTGATCCTTGATAAGACCTTAATTGTCCCAGTCCTGCTCTACGGCGCAGAGGTATGAATTTTCTCAAAACTGGATGAGGTTGCTCTCGGCCGGGAAAAATTCTTCGGGTGATTTTCGATTGCGTAGACCCAGGAGGTTTCCTATTCAATGATAATGTTTGTAATACTACGATGCGGTGTTCATTGGGAGTTTCAAAGATTCCGTGGCAGAATTCCTCCAGCTTCTCAAATCGGACTTGTGATTATGTGATAGTGGCTAAATTTTCCAAAGAGCTTCCTACCTTATGCACTGTTATGAACAGACTCATTTAGACTCTTCTTGCTTCTTTAATAATTTTTTTTATATCGCCCACTGACAAACAAACGTATGTACATATTCTATACTTGCATCCAAGGCGTCCTGTGCAAGGTAATCGCCCTGTCCACACTAAAGTAATTTAACATTTTCAATTTGTGTCACTGAAATTAATTTTCGCCTTCCAAAGCTGAGTAATTAGGCAAGGCCTAAACTTTCTACAAGTTCACAAACTAATGAGTTCGTTTACATTTCCTCGCCCACTTTCTCTGCAGACAAATTTGTGTTGTGTTTTGTGCGGAATACCTCTCTGCAATCTACGCGCACGTAAATTTTTCATTTATCTCGTATGTACAAGTGGTTTTTTATGGGTGTCCTCGTATATTCATCACACTAGAATAAACAAAGTCACAGCAACCCAAACGAAACAAAAAGTTTCCCTTGTATGCGCATTTGCCAACCATCACCACCCACTCTTGTACAGGAGCAAACTAACGCAATTTGGTAAATTGCTATTTCACCGCTTTGAGACCAGATTGCCAACGCATTAATCACAACTTTGGACTGCTACCTCATTCCTGGTGTTGTTTTTGCTGCAACGTGAAGAGCTATGCAATGTGCATAGATCCCCATGCAGGAGCAGTCCTTTCACCGAACCAGTTGTTACTAACCACACACACGTTAGACACGTGTGAAAATGTCTGTGGGAATAATGACGGAGAGAGTGTTGGTTGATAAGAGTTGGTTAAGCGTGCAATTTTCTACGCGAAAGGGTTTCACCAACTTGACTTTAAAGGGAAATTTATGAAAGTTTAAGTCGGGATGGCAAATGAATTTTAAAGGGGCTGCTTACACTTTTGGCGTGTTTTCGTTCGTAGGATGCTACAGTAAGGTAGCAAAGGACTCTTCATAAAGTCCATCAATCGATACCATGGAGTAGGACCAGGACGATTAAGGCTCCATCAATGGAAACAAGTTTACATGCCAATGAAAGAGAACAAGCAGAGTGGCGCAGTGGAAGCGTGCTGGGCCCATAACCCAGAGGTCCGTGGATCGAAACCATGCTCTGCTAAATACTTTTTTTATTACAATGTTTTGTAGAAATTTTTCAACACATAGTGTTGCCAAAAGTTGTTGATGATTTTGTTAGTTGAATATTCGGCAACTAGGATTTAATAACCCGAACACGAACGGCATCCATAAGCATCTTCAAGAAGAGAAACCGCACGTTCTAGCATTGACAGAAACTCAAATCAGGTGTTCAACAAATTCTTTTGTAGCATCTCGACCCAGCTCGATCTTAAGTCAGCTGCCTTCAGTTTTGCACGCTTATTTTGGTTAAGGTCTCCTCCACTTGCATGTGCCACCTGAGTTGCGGAAATAGGAATCGATTTGAAGTTCCTGGGTTTTCTCCTAGATCTGCCGCAGTGGAAATATTTGGTCGATGGTAGACTTTCCTGGCCTGAAGCCAAACTGATATGAACCGATCAGGTTGTTGACGAACTCAGAACTCAAACTGGCCACCAGACTCCAATGGAATTGGCGAACCAGGCAGTCAAGCTGAAGCATTTCCTCAAGTTCATCAAAGAATCTACGCATATACCAGACAACCAAAGGGACGTCCAAAGTAATATAAACCTTTTCCTCCGTTCAGGGTCTGATAATTATGATAGACACTGGACGCAGTCGGACATTAAAATGTCAATAAAAAAATATAAGTAAGTATCTAATGAAAACCAAAGCAAACCTTCCAATGAATTTGTTAATTCAAAGCCTAAAGGATTTTTATTCGCTGTCATAAAACAAAAGCCTTAAATATTTAATTACCTTGCTCACCCTCTAGCAATTAATTTTTACGAGCAACAGGTTAATAAATTTATTCGAATTTGGTTTCTAAGGATATTTTTCCATTTCTAATTTAAAAGACTTTAATGTCATTTCCTATACAGTTTTATTGATTCCAGGACAGGTACATACTTCAAATTTGGTGCAGTATTTAACTCATAACCTTTCAATATTATTCCACACCTTATTGGTCAGCAAAGTCGGGGTTATCAGTACTTGAAATGATAAAATAAAGTTAAAAAGATGTCCTTCCCTTTTTCAAGCGCAAGTTCGTAGAAAACGTGCGACATCTTTAAATAAATTATTTCCACCTTAATGAAACTGAACTGATCCACACAGGCAATAAAACCTTCAAAACAAACAGAACGAAGGTGAACCATCAGTTTAAAAAAAAATTTAGTCGTGGAATATGAGAATGGTAACAACGAAATTGAAATGAATTACTGTCAGGTCTGCGGAAGAATTTCTTATATCATTTCAGTTGATATTTCTAAATTAAAACCGTGGATGACATTACACTTCAACTGTGACTCTGATGGCATCGTCTCTAATGAAATAAATTTTAATGAAACTGTTGTCCAGATGGAGAACTGGCAGGGAAATATGTACAAAAAAAAAAAGTGGAAGCAACCTCTCCATTAATCCGGTAAATGTAAGATTTTCGCTCGTTTTACATGCTAGCTGCATGCCTTCAAGCCCCAGCCATATCCGTCACCTCTTGTCGGGGAATGACAAACCCCCGAGAGTATAATTGTTCAGGAAAACCTTCTCAATTCGTCGTTCGAAGTCCGTAGTTTCTCATACACCAAACGATGCAATCCAAGGACAATTGGTTGGAAGTTTTCACATTCATAGCAAATAAATTGTTAACCACCCCCGCGAAGTAATACCTAGGTTTGGTTAGGTTTGGTAGACCCATTGTGATATCCATGATATTTCCTTCTGCGGTTTTAATTCCTTGGTGCAAACCATCCGGTTGCCCTTGCAAATTTGAGAAGTTCTGACGGTGAGCCATCAGATAGTTTGTCGATATAATCGAAGAAGAATTTGCCTCGGGTTCTATTTCTTACCTAGCGGTAGGCCCTTGAGTGGAGTAGTTAAAGTGTATAGGGTGTGGGGCAACATGTAGGCATGTAACATCTGGAGTAAATTTTTCAGGTTTTGCGTATCGTGCATGCAAGTGGCCCGGGCTATTAGTATCTTAAGACGATTTTTCCATCTTAAGGCGCAAAAAAAAAAAAAGGAAACGGAAAGGCTTAGGTGTACCCTTAGTTTTACTTTGACTTACTGTCGAAGAAGCAAATGCAAATTCGTTCGTGAATTTTTCCTCTGCATCAATGTGCATCGCCTTTTATTTGTCTTGAAATATGCAACACATGTAAGACTCAGAATCTATCTGAAGATTAAAACTAAAGTCAACTCTAGACGAGTCTATTGAGAAGTCTTTTCGTAGTTAAAGACTGGATTGGAGATGGAAACCACTTGAGTTTAAAATAACCAAGGACAATTTTTTTTGTAAACATTATTCCTGCTGCAGCACATCTCAATTGCGTAGATCGATCGCCTAGATCGAGTGCTCTTCCTTCTTTTTTTCTTAAAGCTTACATTTGTTCTTTTTTTCCATCTGTTTGCAGAGGTCGCAAATAGCTCGAGTTCTTCTTTGAAGCGCACTTCTGTTGGCATTATGTTTTGCGGTATGAACACAATTTTATTCAATCAGACGGTGTCGTTGTGGTGGTCTAGACAAATACAGTACATCGGTGGCCCGCTCTCTGGCAATGTTACCACTGATCATCCATATATGATGCTAGAGGTGCTGGACCTATTTTCGATGATGCATGTTCCAAGGAGGATGAAATGTCTGCAAGCGTGATCAATAAACCGGTCTTTTAGACAGACGCCGATTCTCTCGGCTGTAGATACCTTCATGAAGATGCAGATGGACTAGTTGAAAAATACTTCCCGCTAAGGTCAGTCAATTTTATTAGGTGTTGTTAAACGCATGTCTCCAATTCGGCATCCAAGACATGCCATGGAATTCGTGGCATCAAGTAGGCGTCCCCTGGGAAGGCGCAGGATAGGATGGTTGGACGAAGTCCGAAAGCTCATCTCTATTCGTATGGGGATAACCCCTGATGACTTAGAGTCGATGGCGGAAGATCGGGATATGTGGAGGGTCCACGTAAGCAACCTTTAGGTCGCGACCTAGCACCTAGATACTTAGCAATCATCTAGGCGCAAATGCCAGCTCGGATTATACTGTCCCGGATTTGGACTTTGAAAAACCCTTCCATGTGTCTTCCCAAGCAGGGAAGAGTGGCAAAATAACGAAGTTCTGAATGAGTCCAAATCCATCTACACAGATGGTTCTAAAGAGAACATAGGCATAGGAGCAGGTCTTTTAAAAGTTAGGACTAAGCAGATCCTTAAGACTCTCGGATCACAGCAGCGTGACAAAAGCCGCCCAACTAGTCTCAATGCTTACAATATCAAGGGAGGATATTATGATTTTCATTGACAGTAAAGTGAAGAGCTTAAGGTTCTTGGCACGCAGCACAATATTAAGCTCTGCTGGGTCCTTGGTCATAGCGGAGTACCAGATATAATGAAAAAGCTGACGAACAAGCAAGAATGGGTTCAACCCTAGCCCGAGAGCAAGCGGACTGTACGGTCAGACCTCCACTCTGCAATCTAAGGGCAAAAATTGCACAAAAAACCCTAAAAGAAGCAAAAAACAGGTGGAAATCTCTAACCACCTGTGAAGTATCAAGAAGGTTGTGGCCAAAATTTGACAAGGCAAAAACGTTACGAAAAGACAGGAGATCACTGACAATGCTGGTGGGAGTACTTACTGGCCAAAACATGCTAAGATATCACACAAAGAAATTTCGGCTGAATGACGACGATATATGCAGGGGATGCGTTGATGAGAAGGTCCATTCTCTGTCACTGCTCATACCTCTGCCAGATAAAAAATAGAACCCTAGGCAAATTCTTCTTCAATCATATCGACGAACTAGCTGATGGGTCGCCATTAGAACTTCTCAAATTTGCAAGGGCGACTGGATGGTGAGCAACAAAGAATTAAAAACCGCAGTAGGGAATATCATGAGTATCGCCAGGGGTCTACGTGGACAGGGGTCTACATGGACAGCCCTATAAACTCAATTTCAGTGCATAACATTTCGGAAAACTGCGATTAAGCCATGCAACTCTGGCATATGCCACAATTTTCTCACTACATTGACTTTTTTTCAGAAGAGTATTTATTCCATCTGTGTGCTACTCTCTAGGGTTACTAAAGCCACTAAAATAAATCATCCAGGCATAGGCATTCAGCATTTAATTGTCCCTCCACAGATTTAATAAACATGAGCCATTGACCAACAATATTGCACACAAAACAGAATCTAGTTGCAACAATTCCATTCCGTGCCTCCCTTTATGAATTCTCCAAGTTCCCGAGGAAAGTTTCTAATTAAAATTCCTCACGAATATTTCAATTCCAAAGAAATACGAAACTTTATCCTACGGATTTGTGGAGTAATTTAATATTTTCCACGGCGACAGGCGAAAGGACGAGATAAAAGGAAAACAAAATTCATTTGTTATGCCCAATTGGTCGTCGCCATCGTCCGATATTGATAGTCTTCCGTCTACAAAATTAATTGTAGAGTTATTTTTAATTGCTTCGTTGGGTCTAAAGACGAAGGAAAAAATGGGACATACGAATATGAATTAAGGATACGAGTATTGAATCTCATGGGCATTAGAACATAGAGGCTAGGAATTCTTATGGCATTTTGGGTTTAAATATGTAGTTGTTATTTTGTTGGGGAATCTTTTACGAGATCTCGAAGCGGTCGGCATCTTCTTGTCTTTTTCTTAAGGACCGTACAAGATCCTTTTGTGTATGTATGTATATTCTCTTCCTTTGGGACGACCGAGCAGAAAACGCCAAAACTACTATGCATTGAGAAATGTGCACGAAAAATGTGGACATATCCAAGAAGGCCACAACACATCATAAACAAAAATACGAGAAGGGTAAAATTAAAAGAAATTTGTATAATCAAAAATTAAGGTCGTGTCGGCAAAAATTAAACATAATTAATGAACCTGTCGTCCTTATTGATGACTGTCGGTGGCTCTTCTTTCGTTTGATATTCTTAGGTGGTTGATTGGGTAAGAATGCAGATTCTGTCATCGTCGGAGACTCTAGATTGCAACCATCTATGTTGGGGCTGCAGTCCGGGGTAAAAATGGATCTCAACCAACAAGCGTCTCCAGCCAGCACAGTTTTTAGCCAATTTCCACGCCAAGTTGTTTGAGGTCCCCTTCCACCCACGTGCACCATTTGAGTCGCGGCCTTTTTCTACTGCGCCATCCTTCGGGTGTGGTTTCGAAGATTTTTTGGGCCGGAGTATTGGTGTTCATTCGCTCTACAGAGTGCTTTTAACAGAGTCCATGCCTCTGCGCCGTAGAGCAAGACTGGGACGATTAAGGTCTTATAAAGGATTTTGCTACTCAATTGCCTTCTTAGACCAAAGAAGCAGCGATTGGCAAGAGTTATTCTTCGTTTGATCTCAGCGCTCGCTGGTGTCGTTGTAGAGCCTAGCTAGACAAAGTCCCTAACTACCTCAAAATTATATCTGTCTATTGTGACGTTCTGTACGAGATGTCGGTGTTTGGAGTCCTTCCTTGTTGACAGCATATACTTCATCTTGCCCTTCTTGACCGCTAAACCCATATTCGCCACCTCCGTCTCAATACTCACGAACGCACCAGTGACATCACGCTGCGTTCTTCCGATTGTTAAACGATAATTCGACGGACTTTGACATATTGTCCCTCTGGTGTTATCGCTTGAGTTTTGCACTATTCTTTCAAGAACGATGAAGACACATGACAGCGCGTCGCCTTGTTTAAATCCTTTCTTGACATCAAAGGTCTCAGTGAGGTCTTGACCGACCTCGATGGAGCAAAGTGCATTCTCCATGGTCATCCTGCACAAAGGGACGAGTTTGGCGGTGATGCCAAAACTAGGCACGGCTCTGTATAGCTCGTCTCTATAGATGCTGTCATACGCGGCCTCAAAATCGATGAAAAGGTGGGGCTTATCGTTTTTAAGTTCCTGGGTTTTTTCCAAGATCTGCTGCAGGGTGAATATTTGTTTGATGGTGGACCTTCATGGTCTGAAACCACTTTGGTATGGACCGATCAAGTTGCTGACGAAAGGCTACAGATGTTCACGCAACACGACAGAAAAGATCCTATTGGCGATGTTGGTCCCTCTGCAGTTGGTGCAGTTCATTTCTTGAGGATCGGGCAAACAATGCTGAGGTTCTATTCATCGGGCATACTTTCGTCTGACCATATTTTACAGATAAATTGGTACATGTTTCATCGCCAAGTCATCGCCTGCCGTTTTGATTAGCTAGGCCGTCAGCTCCACCAGCTATGTTGGATTTAAGCTTGCATATGACTATCTTCACTTGATCCAGGTCGGATAGACGGAATTGTTGGTTTCCATCGTTCAGGTTGAATAGTTCATTCTACCTGACAGCAGATAGAGTTTTTCCATATCTTCAACATCGACTTCGATTCTACTACGAAGTTCCCTTGTTCATTCTTGCAGGTTTCTGTTCGGATTCACAATTGCTAATTTTCTCATCCTAATCATTATTCTTACGCTCAACTATTTGGCTCTCATTCCTCTGTCAAGTTTTTTACAACAATTTACACTTAAGACAATAAGTACTTGCCAAGAGCAGTACAACTTCACAATCTCAACATGATTGACATTTATTCTGACTGCGATATAAAGTTCGCAAGCATTTCAAATTTTGAAGACTAAAGTTGTCTTGTGGGCGTATATGGCACTGAAGACAATTTAATTCTCAGAGTTGCCACAGGAAACACCCACAGGAATGAACGAAACCTTACCACAAACTATACCTTTCAGTGCCATTATCCATGTGAGGATACTTATCGTACGGCACATGCTGCGACTATCCTTCTCCTTTTAAGACTTCAGGCGGAGGACGAGTATATACATAGTTCGGTATTGTTTTTAACTGTCACTTTATCATTTTTGTAAATTACCAGAAAAATATGATTGACCCCTTCTTTCAACAGACAGGAAACATCCCCATCAATATTTTACAATACTTCTGCCTCTACACATTCTCTGTTTTCAATCGAACAATTCCAAGATAAATGATTTATAAAGTAATCGTCGTCGACCGCATGACATCAATTAAAATCGATTTCATCGAAATAGACAAAAACGGTTCCAATTTAAATATCAAATATTTGCGGTAATGGACAATGTGTTGTCCTCTCCGACGGTTCCTAAAACTGATGAATATGTGAATGCAGTGGTTGGTGAAAAACCACAGGACATTACAGGATAGCTATACCCAAATCGATGAAACTGCTGTGGTCCTCTGAAATTTTCGGTAACAATTCCCTTTTAGCTGCAGGCAAAGTGAAGTGAATTTCCCCTATAATCTCCATCCGAAATGAGAGCCAATCGTGAATTTGTTAAAATTTCTTAATTTACCGGAATTTCAATCCCGGGTTTGTGTTAAAATCAACTAAATATTGAAAATAGCTAATTAGTAAACTCTGCCTTGGGCCACATCTGCCTTGTACATCCGAATGTAATGGAAAAACTGTGAGAGAGGGGTTGTTGGGGGTTACTTAGGGCCTCTGGGAATTTTCTAATAAAATAAACCAATTATGTCTGAGAAGACAGAACACTGAAGCTGCCAGTTTGAACTATCATACATTCCTCCTGGACTAGGAAATGAACACAAGTGTTCCTTTTAAATATAAGTACACATGTACTACTCAGGATACAGCCTTTCAGGGTCGTTAAAGTCCAAAGTGTTAGAGGAAGTAAAAGCCGATTTTTTTAAAAATATTTCCGTGGTGAAAATGAGGTAAAAGAGCCAGACGATGCGCTTAACTTTAGAGTCCTCTCAGGTCTTCCAAAGTATTCTTTAAACAATTTGGTATCAAACAATATTTTCTGTTATACTTTATTATCTTACATGGCGAGTGGGTGGGGGGGAAGAATGCTCTGCGCTACATTCAGGTCAAGATCTCATTCTCAAGGACTCAAGGGAAAAATCAAACTATACCACTTCTCAGTAGCCAAACACAAATGGAATAACCTTGTTAGCTGCACCATATCCAGGAAGACTTGGCCAACATACAACTATAAGAAAACAAGCGTCTTCCTTAGAAGAACCCGAACGAATAAACTTTGCGCCATCTGGGTCATTGCGGGTCATTGGGCAGACCCATAGTGATGTCTATATGAGGAGAATATCACTGTCCTATTCCATTTGGGTTTCGAATCAATTCAAGTGGAAAACTGAAGACATTTGCGTCCCTTTGAGTGCACATGTCTCCCCTTCAAACACCCAGTTTACAATACATAGTGGAAGGACATAATTTAGTGTCTAGTGAGAAAGAGCTGAATTATACAATACACGGTAAACTGAAGAGTCAGATTTTAACTCTACCTTTAGCCGAAATTACTGAAGCCCATTATTAAGAGGAGAATTTGAAGTAGACATACTCCTTCAAATTTGAATATCTTAGGTTAGGTTAGGTTAAGTTGATGTGACTCCCAGCTAAAGCCAAAATACTTAGACCCATGAGGGCTCCATTGTGATACCACAAGGATCTCGGAAAGATCTTCTACCTAGTCATTCAATCAGTTGCAGCTTCTTATAAAGCGTAGGAGGCTTCCTACATCCGCCTTTATCAGGTAGCTTAAGTTGGTGTAGAAGAAGGCTCCTAAGTGGAGTGGTTTTTTGTGGGACAGAGCTGGACAGGTGCAAATAATATGGAGAATAGCCCCCTCCTCCTCCTCGTCCATACAGCTTCTGCAAAAGTCGTTTGCGTTGACGTCAAGCCTTGTTGCATGCTTGCCTATTAGACAGTGTCCAGTAATGACACCTATTATACTGCTAATATGCGATCTATTAAGAGAAATCGAATACTGAGAGCGTTTCAGATCCAGCTTTAGCCAAATCTGCTTTGCTGCTAGACATGTTGTACCACTTGTCCACCTAAGATTTGTTCTTCGATAGCATCTTATTTTCTTACTTAGGTGGTGCTACAGTTCGGGGTGAACCTGGGCCTCAACCAACAAGCCTCTCCAGTTAGCCCGGTCCTTAGCTAACTGCCTCCAGTTGCACACACCAAGTTGGTTGAGGTCTCCTTCTACTTGTGCGTGCTACCTTAAGCGCGGTCTTCCTCCACTGCGTTGCCCCTTAGGGATAGATTCGAAGACTCTGCGTGTCAGAGCGTTAGTGTCCGTTCAGTCTACATATCCTAGCCATCTTGAACGTACATTGCGCAGTTTTTTGGCAAAGCCGATGATACTTCGTGATTAAATCTTCTCCTCCAAAGCCCGTCAACGCATACGGGACCGAATATTTTTCGAAGAATTTCTCGCTCGAAGCAACCAAGGATGCTTTCATCCGCTTTTGACAGCGTCCATGCTTTAACGCCATAAAGCAGGACTGATATGATTAAGGTCTTACAGAGAATCTCCTTAGTTGTTTGGGATAGGGCCTTATTACTAAATTGCCTTCTTAGCCCGAAGAAACAGCGATTGGCAAGAGTTATTCTTCGTTTGATATCCAACGAGGTGTCATTATCGAAGGAAATAGACAAAGTAGGTAGACAAAGTCCCTTACTACTTCGAAGTTATAGCCATCAACTGTGACATTCTGTTTGATAACATCTAGCTTAAGTTTAAGTTTACAAGTAGCGATTGGTGTACCTAAGGTGCCCTTATCAGGCCGAATAGGTAGTGTTGTTCCATATCTGGCGAGGTCATCGGCCTTAAAGTTCACTGTAATGTCACTATGCCCTGGCACCCAACTGGTCCGCCATCTCTATAAGAGACGATCGGCAATCTAGGGCTATTAGTGAATTTAAAGCGACTGATTCCAAGGACATTAATGACGCTTGACTGTCTGAAAAGATGCGGTGATGCCAAAATAAGACTTCTCTGATCGCCATGATTTCCACCTGGAACACGCTACAATGATTTGGAAGACGGAACGCTAGACTGAGGTTAAGCCTGTCGTAGTTTCTAAACCGTCGCGATGGTGTAAAAGTGAATCGACTTGTGAATACATCGTCCCAGAATGACCTGAGAGGGATGGTTACCTCGAAGTTCTTGTTAAAACTTAGTTTGCGTGTGGTGTAGTCTATGTTTCTTGGAGAAATTTTGACATTTTTCAAAATGGAGGCATAGACAAAATCTTTACTAGACCACTGTACGTGTCTTCTTTCTGTCTACCAACGTTAAAATCATTGATCCCTTTCTTAAAATCACCAGGAAGTCATTGATCACGTTCATTAAGTATGTCTAAGGCAGTCGTCGAAAACTCAGTAATTACAAAGAGTCTACAAGAAGCACATCGACCACACCCATGGAAACAAAAGTCCTTTGTTCATTCATAGCATCATCAAATCGCCCTATCAACTCATTAAATTGCAAAGAAAAGACAAACACTTCCCTTGCCTGTGATTGAAAATACCGTCGTACCTGCCCAGAATTAACCAAATCCTTGAGGCAAACTCAGTGTTACAACCACGGGAATCCCCCGAAAAGGTGTCTGGAATTCTAATCAGGCACCACGAAATGAGAAAAATTGAATTTAAATTTTATTTTCATGTACCGCCGGGAATACCCTTTCATTGTCTGCATTAATTTGTGGTTTCACAATCGCAATGCTCTAGTCTTGCGAAAAGGATGTCTTAGGTGTCTCAGCCGATGGTGCCATTACAACGTCTCTTGTCGAACTTTTTGGTTGTTCTACAAGGATTCTATTTGCTATTTTTGTATTCGTAAGAAGTCTTCTTGTAGATTCTTGAAATGAGGGGGTGGATGGATGGGCAGAAGAGGTTCAATGTGTTTTTGTCTTTTAAATTGAAAAAAATTAAGATGTTTGTAGAAGCATCACTAAATGAAATTCAAGGGGTTAACACTTTATGTTGACTAGTTTTTACATATTGAGTTGGCGCTACAGAGATGGGTTTCTTTAGTAAATTGAAGTACACACACCCGAGAACATTTTTTTAAGGATTCAAAGGATTTTCAGGTGAATCTTTAGTCCACCTCTAAGGTAACCCCTCTAAGCTATGAAACTTTTGAAGAAAATCAAAGCGTACACGTGCCTTTATAACGATGAAAGGGATTACTTTAATGTAATTTCTTTACCCGTTTAGGTAAAACTTCGGTGAAAGAAATCCGTTTACTTTTATAACATCGAAAACATGCAACACATCCTTGCCACCTATTTCGTACCAGTTTCCAGCAATCTCCAGCCCACGAAGGAAACTATACAGATGCGACTACTTTAGTAATTACTGTGTCTTCAGCAGTAACGACCGTTAATAATCTCACATTGTTCAAAAGTTTATCTTGGAAAAGTTATTACCAACATGTCCTTTGAAAAACATCAAAAGCGGTGGAAAGTGGAAAACTTTTTCAGTAGGCAGGACCTTGAAAGTATACGGGGAAGGGCGAGAAATAACATAGGAAGTAGGTGTAATTGACTGAGCTGAACATTTTGTTGAGTAATTCATTTATGTGGTGACATTTATGTTCTTTTTTAACCAAAAAAATATTTCATGGTAAAAAGTGCACAGGGAATGGTAAATTGAATTCGTGTCCAGTTTAGAAATCGACTATATTCCTCTGGAATTCAATTCTCTTGTGTTGTAAGGTGCGTATCCTGAAAGGAGTCTGCAAAGGCTTCTTTCTCGGAACTGTTCTAATTTCTCTCGATATCGCCCAATGACATTGCCTCGTGATGTGATTACGAATTCGGACGTTGGCTTGAATTAGATTTCTTGATTTCCCTAGTCGACAGGTCAAATAATTTTACTGCGTTATACATATAATTCCACAACAGTGGACCCAGTACCAACCCAATAGATCGAAGGTATCCCTACTGTGATGGTTTAAGAGCGGTGGTTCCTGGCGACTTAGACAGAAAGCCCAAACTCAAATTTAAAGCAGATGCAATCAGCAAAGCCAATCTTAGGTTGCCAAATGACACCACCTGCCAATCTCGCAGACAAATCTTGCTATCAACAGACCATATGCGCTCAAAGAGAATAATTTCGCTTAGTAGACGGTATCTGTGTCATCACAGGACTCTGCCTCAAAAAGAAGCCTTTTTTGACAGTCTGTGCGACCTAGCACAACAAGATGTTGAAACCTAGTTCGCTTTATTAACAGCTTTCTCAGGCTCTACGATTAGGAAGGAGAATTCCTCTAAGATCCTGTTCACAATGGACCTACTGCTGGTCTATGTGCGTCGGCTATATCGACAGCCTCTCTAACCTAATCTAACCCAAAATAGACAGAAAGTCAGCTGCCATTAAACGGCCAATTTCTCAAATTCTCAGATCCAAACAGTAGAATGGAAAGATTTGAATTTGGAAGTTTTACTAAAGGGAATATTAGGACCGAAACGAGGCCTGCAAAATCGAACATCCAATACCCAGACTACTGCATGAGTTGTCAGGATGCGGAAGAAACTGAAATCATCAGGCACTTACTCTGTGAGTGTACTAATCTCCAAAACTGCCGAACCCGGCACATGGAAAACAGGGGTTCGGAGAACTAGAAAACTTAACAGAAGTACCAATAATGAACATACTGTACCATATTGAGAGAACCGGCTGATTTTGTGATAGACGAACCAAATAGTAGCCAACGTTGGATCAAGGACCACAACTCAACTATGGACCTGTAAGTCCCCGCTTTCTCCATAATCTAACCTAATCTTACCTCAGTAAGGTGGCTATTCCTGTTGGTATGAACGATATGTGGGTCCATTGAAATATCACTTAAAATATCAAAACATTGCGCGATAAATTCTTTTGGAGGAAGATTCTGAAGCTGAACGGTCTTAACCCCTATCTGATTCACTCTATGTGCATTTTGTAAATATAGAGCCTGGCTAGGTCGTTGAGATTATGTGTACATGCGGCTAACAAAGAAGCTCGCTAACGCCTCTGATAGAAAGTCAATTTCGAGGAGCCAAGCAAACAACTAGAGTGACACTAAGCTACACCCTTACTTACTAACTTACTTAAGGTGGTTCGGGGTGGGCCTGGGACTCAATCAATACGCGTTTCGAGCCAGCTCGATCTTTAGCCAGCTGCCTTTAGTTTCGCACGCCAAGTTGGTTAAGGTCCTCTTCCACTTGTGTGGACCATCTGAGTCTCGGTGTTCTTCTACTGCGCCGTTCCTCGGGTGTGGAATCGCAGATTTTCCAGGCCGGGGCATTGGTGTCCATCCGGTCTACATTACCCAGCCAGCTCAGTCATTGGACCTTCACTCTTCTGGCTAAGTCGATGCGGCTGTACAGCCCGAACAGTTCGTCATTGTATCTCGTCCTCCATTCACCGTCTATGTAGACGGGACCGAAAATCTCTTAACAGGCAAAAGCCCAAGAGTCCATGCCTCTGTGCCGTGGAGCAGGACTGGGACGATTAAGGTCTCATACAAGGTCACTTTAGTCGTTCGAGAGAGGGCTTTGCAACTCAATTGCCTTCTTAGCCCAAAGTAACAGCGATTGGTAAGAGTTGTTCTTCGCTTGATTTCTGCGCTGATATTATTATCGGATGTGATAGCCGAGCCGAGGTAAACGAAGTCCCTTACTACCTTGAAGTTATAGCTGTCCACTGCGACGTGAGCGCGTGGGTTTCGCACTGTTTTTCCAAGAACGATGTTGAAGAAGTCGCATGACAGCGCGTCGCCTTGCTTAAATACTTTCTTGACATCAAAGGTCTCGGTGAGGTCTTGATCGACTTTGATGTGGCATTCTCCGTCGCCATCCTGCACAAACGGAGTGGTTTGACAGGGATGGCAAAGCTAGACATGGCTCTGTATAGCTCGTCTCTATAAATGCTGTTATACGCGGCCTTAAAAACGATGTAAAGATGATGCGTATCGATTTGAAGTTCCTGGATTTTCTCCAAGATCTGCCGCAGCGTGAATATTTGGTCGATGGTGAACTTTCCTAGCCTGAAGCCACACTAATATGGACCGATTAGGTTGTTGACGAACGGCTTTAAGCGTTCGAACAACATGGCAGATAAGATCTTGTAGGCGATGTTTAGAAGACTGATGCCTCTGTAGTTGGTGCAGTTCAGAGGGTCTCTTTTCTTGAGGATCGGGCAAACAATGCCTATATGAGGTCGCTCTCTGTTGTTGCGAAAAAAAGGTGATGCTTGATTTCGTCTTCATAGACGGTGAGTGGTGGAAAAGATACTACGACCAACTGCTTTGGGCTGTGGAGCAATATCTATAATGTCTAGTCAAAGGGTTCATGTCAGTGGAGCTATGTGCAAATGTATAAACTATATAATATGAGAAGAAGTTTAAGTTCAAGGCTGTCATGCTTTAGGTAATTAAAAAATAATTAATGCAAACCAGGGAGAGATCACCACCTGCCTTTAACTGATGACTAAAGTGATGTTTTCTTTGACCCAAGACTTAGATTGCATTCAATACCCATCCAACATGGAATCATTTTTTGTTTATTTAAGTGCGATGTGTCCACATTTATCTACCTCTCTTCATGCGGTAGTCCTTGCTATGAGACGAAAGATCCACATTCAAAGAGCAAAGTGTTGTATCATTAAATTCGTATGTGTTTTACCCCGAAAGGACCGAACTTAATTTATTTGAACCATTTGCTATGTATATAGACTGTATAGAGTAGATGTAGAGATACGAAGAAGGACCTTCGTCTAGTCGTTGATTCTATCAATGTGCGACATCTGTCTGGGTCCTACATTGCGAAACATATTGTGATGGCAAATTATTTGAGTACTAATTGAATTCAAGTGGAAGCAAGTGTTGCTTTACTCTTTCATTGAATTAAATTGAACAGCCATCGATCTATTTGGTGGATGACACTCGGACTTTTTGTTTAGTTTTATCAAGTTAAAGAGCGCAAAACGAAAAATGGGGAATGTAATGACACAGCAAGTGCTGTCGTTGACCCATAGAAGGATTTTCTCTCACAATTCTTGTCAGAATAAACTTTTGTACAATCCTTCGAAGCCATCGCAAAATTAAGCTTCGAAAATGGCTTATAGACGTACCAGCTGTTTTGTTTTACTATCAAATTCTTTCAATGTCACCTAAGGCGATTTGCTTCTGAAATGACGTTATCCTTTCTTGTACCAATTGTGGTCCAAGTGTTTCATACAAGAGACAGCGATTCAAATATGATTCCACATTCAAATATTGAGTGTAATACATATTATACACATTTATTGTGTACATTCGGCATGAAGTTGTTTGCTTAATTCCATAAGGCATGACTTGGACACTGGATATTACTACCCCTGGCAGTTCCTTTGGTGGAAAAGCAATGAAATTCATGTCGCTGTTACACAGTCCTATGCACATTCATACAATTAATGAAATCGCAGAAAGATATGTATGGGATATCATTGATTTTTATCACATCTTCATACTTATATCGTACGCAATACATATATGCGTTGTATCCTTTCACAGAATTATTGTTGCGAGTCATGACATAAAGGGTGGTTAAATTTCAAGGGCCGATGTTAAATGTGAACCACACCTAAACGTCAAGTTTTTTTCTGCATTTCATTTGTTATTTCTCAATTTCAGACTAACTCAATTTGAACCATGGGAAGATACACAATCGTGCAGCGTGTTAAAGTTATTCAGGCTTATTATGAAAATGGGCGTTCAAATCAAAATGCATATCGTGCACTTCGTAATTTTGTCGGTCAATTTAATCGTCCAAATGTGCGTACAATCGGAAAAATCGTGCAAAAATTTGAGCAAACCGGGTCTGTAGGAGATGTGAAAACACCAGTGCATGCTCGTACAGCTCGTACTGCAGAAAAAAATGCTGCTGAAGAGCCGTCCACCTCTACTCGTCGTCGTGCCCAACAATTGCACCTCTCACGCTCGTCGTTGATGAACATTATGCATAAAGACTTGCATTTACACGCTTACAAGGTGCAATTGACTCAAGAACTAAAGCCTCTTGACCATTTCAAGCGTCGTCAATGGTCAGAATGGTGGCAAGAAATGGCAACAGTGAATGATCAATTTTCGAAGAAAATCATCTTCAGTGATGAGGCACATTTTCACCTCAGTGGATTCGTCAATAAGCAGAATTGCCGCATTTGGGCGAATGATAATCCAAGAGTGATTGTCGAAAAACCCATGCACCCACAAAGAGTGACTGTTTGGTGCGGTTTATGGGCTGGCGGCATCATCGGGCGGTATTTTTTTCCAAAATGAGGCCGGTCAGGCAGTTACTGTGAATGGTGTTCGCTATCGTGAAATGATAACGAACTTTTTTTGGCCCGAATTGGAAGATATGAATGTGGACGATATGTGGTTTCAACAGGACGGTGCCACTTGCCACACAGCTAACGAAACAATGGCTCTTTTGCGCGCAAAATTCAATGGCCGTGTTATCTCACGTGGTGGCGATGTCAATTGGCCGCCAACATCATGTGATTTGACACCGTTGGATTTTTTTCTTTGGGGTTATTTGAAAGAAAAGGTGTACGTCGATAAGCCAGCAACAATTCAAGAGCTAAAGGATGAGATAATTCGGCACATTAACGGCATAGAACCTCAATTATGCTTCAGCGTCATCGAAAATTTGGACCATCGGATGGAGGTGTGCCGCCGAGGTCGCGGTGGCCATTTGGCCGATATTTTGTTCCATACATAATTGAACTATACCAATATTATCATAATAAAAAGAAATGACAATAATTTCCTAAATAATTTGTGTTTCATTCAAAATCAACATCGGCCCTTAAAATTTAACCACCCTTTACTTGACGCCATACTTGCGGATCACTAATGATAACCATATTCTTTTTGACGATGGCTTGTCCTCGTTCAACAAATTTGTACTCTTCGACAATCTGCCTTTATGTCGTTGGTAGATTCAACTGTAGAGTCTAGGTTGATGTTTAGACAATCTTCTTGAGAATTTTAAAGTTAACCTGTGAGCTTTTCTAACTGTGGTGTTTCCGTGGCTTAGGGGTTACTGCGTTGGACTTTTGAGTGAGTTGCGTGGGTTTAAGACCAAGCCATGTCCACTGAAAAATCTCCAAGAGTACCAGCTGTTATGAAAAAGCTTCTCAATCCGCTGTTCGGAATCAGCAATTGTAAGCCCTTTCATTCATGCGAAAAGTGTAATACACTCAGCATGAGTGGTTGCCAGAAGCTAGGCATTGGCTCATCCCGAACTAGCGCCAGCTATTTTTGTTTCTTGGAACTAGAAAGGAAGATGAATATGAGAATGAATACACACGACCGCGCCAGGAAAGCACACACTGTTTTGAGGGCTTTAAGTCAAAAATGAAGAATTCACCTTCAATAAAGACTTTACTCTGTGTTGTTAAAACCGATACTTACGTATGGAATAACAGTCTGGTGGACAGCATAAACATAGCACTAGCATAGCATAGGCAGATTTGTTGAAAATCTAGACCTCGTTTTAGTCTTCTTTATAATCGGACCATTTTTAGATGCTTCACCCATTTGTAAATCGAAGTAAGTACTTCTATTGACATGTAGTGCCAGTTAAATTGACTTTTGAGTTTCGTACTATTTTATCAAATCAGAAAATCGGAAGAGTTGCATGCCACTAAGTCTTACTTACTTACGTATGATGGCGCCACCGGGGTGTGGACCTGGTATGCGCAACATATACGAAAGGTACAAAAAGTCTTTAAATTCTGATTTCCTTTCACATTTTTAACCTTTCACTCGCCTTTATTACTTTTTCTTTCTGTTCATCATTGAATCGTAATAAAAATCAGAGGACTAAGTCCTAAAAGCGGAAGTACATTGAAAAAAAAAAAAAAAAAAAACCAGCATCAAATACGTCAACGAACTGAGGAAGCTGAAGCAAAAACAGGAACACAAGCAGAAGGGTGATTTGAAGTAGAAACCCCATGAGGATAAACGAAGGTAGTCCACTTCAAAACCACTAACGTTTACTCAGTGTCACAGGTCTGCATTTTCATTCCATAAGTCAACAGGTCAAACGCTGCATAGAAGTAGGAAGGGAGGAATCATGGGAACGTAAGTTGAGTCTGGTAATGAGTGTCAGGGCATTTTTTTTCCGCACAGTATTGGACTTATCAACGACACTACCAGTTTTAAGCCAAATCCTCATGATTTCAAAACGTTTATTCATAGGTACTACATAGCAATATTATCGTACCCGTTTACACTCTCAACTTTTTGTATCCTTTTACCGGATTAACGAGCAATACGACAATAATCCCCTTCATCCCACACACCAATCAGCGAAAAATGTAAGCATATTTGTTGAACACATATTCCCGAAGGAAAGCCGCACACCGCACCAGAAACAGGGATTCCCGTACAATTAAAGTTGCCATCAAAAGTGGAGTTCATTACCAACTACAAATGTAAATAAGGTTTCTCACAAAACTTACTTGAACGAATATGCTCAGGGATATCACGTGCGGGTATAAAGAGTGTTTAGTCCTTAATGAGAGTTAATTACTTCAGACATCCGAGAGTCTTGAAACAATACAATCAACAGTAAAACGTGAATAAATACACCAGTATGCACGTGGATGGTTTCTGGAGCTGAGAAGTAGGAAGCGCAGAATAGGAGTACTTTTATGGACGTTTAATTGTACCCAACATTTGAGTTCTAAGAGTTGGAGACTACGTATGTACATATTTACATCCTTGAATTCACGAGTTAAAGTGTGGTATGTGAAATGCACAGCAACCGAGATCAGAATGAATAGGGGTAAACTGTAGAACCTGTGCAATAACTTACAAAGTGCCTCATTCTTAATTTGGCGGCACGGCTTTGATCTAACGTACTATTCTAGTGCATCAATCTCAATTTTCGTCCCCTTCCCCGCATTAGTTGGGCTATTTCTAAATATTTTTGACAAACAATCAGCTGCTGGCGTTGCCATCAGACTGAAGGCCTCCTCCCAATGTTCAAACAACCAAAGTTGAACATCAACCGTCCAAGTTGAGTTTCAACCTAAACTTCCGGATACCCATCCCTTCCTGAGAGAAGGGGCAGAGTGATGACGCCACACACGATCACTCCGTTCGCTTCTATACCGACGCTTCTAAAACCGAGAGCGGAGTGGGAGGTGGTGTTTTCTCCAATATACTTATTCTGAGCATCCCCTTCCGTCTACCGGACCACTATAGTGTTTAAAAGTAAATAAGTAGCTGGAGCGACAGCTCGAGTTGAGCCATGGCCTAGCTTCTCGCAACCATTCATGTTGTGCGTGTTACATTTCTCGCACGAATGGAAGAGACCTACAAATTATTGCCGACTCCGATTGGCGAATTGAGAAGCTTTTTCATGACAAATTATACTCTCGGAGGCATGTCATTCCCCGACAAGAGGTGATGCCGCGAAAACTGTACGATGGAGAAAGTTTGGGCTTGAACCCACGCAGCTTGCTCAACAGTCCTATCCACTACAGGCGGAAATTTTGTCGATCAATGGAGCCTTATTCTGGCTTGGGCATAATGTGGTATCCTTCAAGGACATTACAACCTTTACTGAAAGCCATGCTGCTATAAAATCTCTGAAATCAGTTACATGAACATCAAAAACGACTTAAAACTATCGCTCATCTGTCATGGAGATGGCAGAACATTTTCACATTCACCTATGCTGAAAGGCCGATGAACTCGCCCAATGTGGTACTTCTCTGGACATCCTGCCGGAATGGAGGAATCTGGGTACTCTAATCGTTACATGTAAACTACTTTTAGAGTACGACGGGATCAGCAAGGCAAACCCAAAATAAAGGAATGGTACCACGTGTTAAATCTCACTCGATTTAAAAATTTGATCTTGCTCAAAGGGTCGTTTTTAAGCACCGTCATTGGTGTTCTGACCGAGGAAGACTTTGTACCATTGGTCTTAATGCCAGTAGAATGAGCCTCTTCTCAAATGATTTCTACAGGAGCTGTAGGGACGAAGAGGAGGAAGAAACTATCCTCCATTTCCTCTGCATATGTCCTGCCCTATCCAAAAGAAGGAAGCTTGATTTAGAAACCTATCACTTCGACTGGGCGAACTATCACTTATTGACGTCAAAAGTATCCTCAGCTTCATCAAGGGCTCTAAACGGTTTCAATAAAGTGAGTGGCGTTTTCAAGGTGTAGATCCAAGTGGTATCACAAAGGACATTTCTTGCCATACGCCATCTAACTTACCTACTTACTGGCGGCTTGGAAGTTCAACTCGAATTCCTTTCAATATGTTCTATTTGTTTTTTACCTTTCGTTGCAAGAAGGTCTTATGTATACTTCTAGAATTTCCAAACGGAAATTGGTTTGTCTTATTTTGGTTCGGGGTTACAGGGAAGTGCAGGCGACAAAGAGGGATCAATTGATTTCTTTTCAACGGCTGACGTCCTCTTTGTGTGCTTAGCACTTAAAAGGTTTCTCTTTAGTGAGTTTCCGACAATGTCTTGAAGTGCGCAAGCTTTTTGCTTGTTACATACCATATTCTACCATCACAATTTCTTCCGCTGGTGCATCTGACAGGAGCGGCTGTGTTAAGTATTGATCAGAATCAGGAATAATAAAACTTCGCTTCGAAACTTAATTTTCGTTGAGTGCAGCTATCGACATTTTTAATAATAGTCACCAATTTGTCTGGGTTGCCTCTTCAGCACGTCCAATGAACACTCTGTCCAGTGCCCACACTATCGAAAGCTTATTCGAAATCAATAAAGAGCAGGTGCATGATAAATTGCTACATGATTACTCGTGGAGTATTGATGTCGTCAATGCAAAAGGAACCCACACAGGAGCCCAGCTTGTTTATTATCGAGAGTGCTTCCAAATACGTCTTAATGGCTGTCAACCCAACGATTGCGAAAAACCAGCAAATATTCTTCCAATTCTCACGCTTTGTCAAATTCCCTCCCTAGGGACCTTGAAAACAGTTCCCGCCGTCCACGCGTTTGGGTAAAATATTACAGCATTTTTCTCTGAATTGATACAGGATGTTGGTCCATGTTGTTGAAGAACTTTTATAATAATTGCCTTTAAATTGTGGAGCTTCAGGATGAAACTAAGTGAACGTCTCCTAGATATCAAGGGCATTCTTGCTGTCTCTTAGCAGAAAAGACTGTAGACAGCTTTTTGGCATTGATACGGGACACTTAGGTTCTGTTAAACATTTCAATGATTTGAGGACGACAATAGGTTACATGGGTTAGGTTAAAAAGCGTGTGCGATGGATAGGTCCCATCACTCTCACTCGGAGACCTGGAGGTCCATTGTGAGTACCCCATTAATGTTGTGGGAATAGCAATATGGTTCCCGAGACAACCCAAGATAACCAATCCTATTGTTGGCTGTTTTTTTTAACTCTATAAGAATCTGAGTAGGCCCGTAACTGTAAGTAAGGGCTTGAGATTATTTCTATTGCTATTTTCCAAATTTTCCTCTGATCTGGTTGCGGATCTTCGGTGCTGATATGATGAGTGCTGATACTGTATTCTTTTCATTATTGAAGCGTTTTGTCGATTTTCTCTAAAAGTCACGAGAGTTCCATCCTTCCATCCAGTTGCGTCTGAGTGCTCCAATACAGCATTTCCCAACTCGATAAAGAAAAACCTTGATATTTGACTTGCTCTTCGGGCACATTCCTATTTTGTTTAATTGGATTGGCTGCATCGCCATTTTGGCAAGGTTGATTCGGGGTCATAAGCCAATGTTAGCTCCTTGTGCTTTTCAGAACTTAAGCCAAGCCTTCGGTATTAACTTGGTTATCCTGGTGATCTGTCGTTTAAAAATCTTCCAGCATATCACCACTGGTTTCCTTTAATCCTTTAGTATGTATTTGAAAGAAAATATAAGAAAAAAGGCAACCATTAGACAGAACACACTTTCGTCTCCCATCAACATCATCTAAAATAATTCCCAAGAGAAGTAAATCAATCGTGACATCATTTGGTAGTAGGGCATTCCTAGATTCTACTGTGAACGTTGTCCTTGAAGTCAATAGTCAGAAAACCGGAGCATCAGTACTAGTTATGACCTGTACCTCGTGTTATTCGACACAAAACGGAGTAATGGAAAAAACGAAAGGCGAGCATAAAAAGACGAAAAGGAAGAAAAACGTTAACCAGCATAAGAGCATTATGGCCATCGTCACCATTAGGAAGCGAACGTGAGTAACATGTGAATGTTTGGGTGAATTCAAAAAAGAGGTTAATCATGTCACAAATGTATGCCAGGACATGGGAATCTGCTCATCACGTAGCAAAATCTGTCAGGAATACCCGGAAATTGACGTTTCCATAGAGGTGATGTCTCTTGAAATAGTTTATTGACGACATGAAATGTATGTAACTCCTGCTGCTTCCTGAAGGTCATATGGGTTAACCAACGTTTTCAGATTTTTCTTTAGCTACTTTCAGAATCCATCCATTTCAACTGATGAAATTAAATCATGCACCCTAAAATGTAATCAATCTGTCAACTACGCTCACAGATCTATCTGTCGACCTGTCAATACATATCTCCAAACCGATCTCCAGAATTGAAATCTTTATTCAATTACTTTGAATTTGTCTATTAAATTCAAATGAAATAATTAAAATTCACGTAAAAAAAATATCCTTACCTCCAGGACCCCCACTGTCTGGTGTTGATGACAAAAAAAGGTCGGTGGTCTTAATGAAATTATTTTGCCTTTCTCCTTGTCAGGGAAGTTAAATGATTAGTTAAACAGTTGAGTCAAAGCTTCCCGTTTTATTTAAGGCGGTAGTTTCGGAGAATTTTAATTGACAATTCGTGGCAAAAAAAGAATGGTGTAGTCAAAGCAAGGAAGGGGTTTCACTTTCGTGAATTGCTTTCCTCATCATAATTTTTCAATGACCCGCTTATTCACTATGAGGGTCTATGGTTTATAATGTTTTATGTTTAAGTGGACTCTTCTCATCTTCTGAACTTCCGCCATCGACTCTAAACCGTCAGGTGATATCTTCCGCACAGACGGGTATAAACCTATTTAGTCAGCGCTGAAGTTCGGTCTGGGTGGCTTATCATTAAGTCTCCCAATTCGAACCATTCCTCATCACGACTGCACTGTAACATCCAATCCATATACACAATAAACATTGAAAAGAGGAGGTGCCAAAAAGCACCCCTGGCGAAATCCAACGTCCACAACGAAAGGAGTCGATTTAACGGCGTTCACCCGAACACAGCTTTTGAAGTTTGTGTATAGAGAGATAATGGCCCTTAGAAGAGAATCGTCTATTCTTCCGAACACCCGCAGGACACTTTAGGCTCTCATATGCTTTTTGCAAATCCACAAAACAACTGTCGGTTGTGCTTCTACCTTGACGAAAGGCGCACTGTCCATCGCCCAACCTGGACTCGACCACAGCTCTAGAATGCGCTTCCAACACATTTGCAAAGACATTTCCGGGAGACTTAAGAGAGATATACCCCTATAATTGGACAACAATCACCCTAGCTTGCCAATGGCGGAGTGTTTCACCGCATTCCCAGGCCACTTAAATGACACGAGAGAGCCACTTCACTCCCTCTTCACCCAAGGCCTTGAGCATTTCCGGCCGGATTTTGTCCACGCCAGCAGATTTGCCTCCTTTTAGCGCTTTCTTCTAAGGTGGTGACCATGGGTCATGGACATCCTGTTCTTGATTGAGCAGCTCCGAAAAGTGGTCGCCCCATCTGCGCAAGATCTGCTTTTCATCGGAAAGAAGTACACCATCTTTGGGTTTAACTCCTTCGATGATATTAAACTTCATCCTCTGCGGTGGATGGTTTGCCAGAACACCACACTGAACTCCTTTCAGGACTGGTCTTTGGCTGTAAGGTTCATTTACTCAAGCTATTACTGGGTTGGGTTAAAAGACATGCAGAAGTCGAAGGAAACGAAAAGTTAGATATCTTACCGAAGCCATGGGTAGAGGATTTTTAGAAATAGTTCTTCCCTTACTGAAATCGCAGTGTCTTCGAGGGACATATGTGTAGTAAAAAAATCTGCGAGTAGCCACTTAATTATCTGCTGCGTAATGCTTACCAATGCCTCAGATGCTGATCTGCTTTAGCTTTCTTTATTGTAATAGTAATTCGTCTACCGCAAAAGGAAGGTATGTATATATGATTTGGTCCGATAGCCTTTGAATTCCTTAAGAGAGTCCAATGAGATAGGTTCGCTAAATACAGTTTGTCCATAAAAGAAATCGCTTCTTTGGAACCAAAAAAAGAAGCCTTCCTAGATATCGTCCAGATACCTAGGTGAGCTACCCAATGAGCCATTGGTAATAACTTCGGTAATCTTCTTTACCCAAAGCCATTGTTCAGACACAATATCGGCCAACCTCCTGTTGATGACATGTTAATGAAATAGCACCGTACTTACATCTCTAAAATCCTTGGTGCCGAAAATTCAATTTCGATAATATTGTTAGAAACGTGTGCCCAATTAAGATATCTCCTCGCTTATTATGTATCATATTTCAATTATTTAACAAAAGATATACAGTTTTTCAAAAAAAAGTTCAAATGAGGAAAAATGAAAGAACAATGCATTTTCCCATCAAGTTATCATTAGAGGCCAACCTGACAGAAGGACTCCAATGACAAAAAGAAAGTTTTGAGCAAAAAAAAAACTCATATTCAGGACAATAGCAAGCACTGTTGGAAATGTGCTTTGAGATAAAGACAATCATTTCAGACAGATTTATTGTTAAAACATAATTTCCTACAATGTTCATAATATGTCAAATTGAAAGAGGAACAATTATTAAGGCTTATCACAGTTGTCATATAATTCTTTAGATTTGTTTTAAGATGGAATCTAGAGATTGCTTTGCCAAAGAAATGAAGATGGCAAAACATGAACAACAGATAAAGTAGGATGACCCTGTTTAAATGAGGGTGTCATCTCTTTTGATCGTAAAGTGTACTTAAAAAGAGATAGGAATCTAGAAAAAAAAAATTTATGTTGAAGACATGTTCTTGAAACGATTTATCCAACAGTCGTGTCAAGGGAAAATTTTAATTTCACCGGCTGTGAGTTTTTTGTAGTTCTACATAGTTCCGAATTCAGAATTAAATCGCAATGCTTTCAGGATTTTTATCAAATATATAAATAACCAAACTGAACAGTCGGTTAGGAGTTCTTCTTTGCTTTTGGTACTCCTATGCACCTACGTAACTCTTTCTGTTAAGGTGACAGTATCTAAATACTTAACTTCTTGATAAATCTTCGTACTAAACTCAGCAATAAGAGAAACAGGAACTATAAATCCGTACTCCACAGACTAGAAATCTACATGATTAAGCAGCATGCAAACGAAAGAAAAAACAAGAAGACAACTGGCACATTAGTAATTCGACCAAGGACAAAATTTTATATTAAATGCAGTGATAGAAAACTCTGCTATTGCAGTCAAGTTGGCATCAGCAAAACCACGATTTTGGGTCTAGGCCTACCTACATATACACGAATGCCGAATTAACGTCTCGTATCACACAGTTATAACGAACTAACCCTCTACTGAAAGCAGCTGGATATGATCTGAATCATTTTGGGGGGTAAGACATCACTATTTAGGAAAAATGAGAAAGAAAACCGGATCATTGTCGCCGTAGCTCAGTGGTTAGTGCGTTGGACTGCCGCGCGAGCGGCACAAAAATCGGGCAGTGGCGTATACGTAACATGTTTCTCGACGAATGCCGAAGACGTGGTAATATTGCCAACCACGCATTATTTGGTGCCGAATTTCGCTGTCATTGACTGTGGCTGTGACTTGGACATTCAGTTATAACGCTCGTTCTAGCGGTGGCGTATATCTACATACATACTCCATGTTGCCTATTGTAAAAAATAGTTCTGAAAATTGGCCAGGAGATATGCACATCATCCCTTAAGTGAACCCTTATGTTCTTTTTAAGAGAGAGTGTTTCCGTATGCGTGGCCACAGATATAATGGTCTTTGTGTGTGGGTTAGGTCTTACCTATATTCATCGACTCTTGTCCCTATGCACTTGGAACGTCTGCGTAGCAAAGACAGATCTTCTATCATCTTGTTATACAGGGTTTTTCAATAAGAGCGCTACAAAATATATTTTTTAATAAAACAAAAACGGTTTTGGATATCAATGAAATTCTTTATTCCTGTGAAAGTACGTTCGATGTCGTTATGTATGGAACTCGATTTCTTTTGTATGGCCACCGCGAGCACGTACGAAGTTCATCAATCGTCGCTGGCTTGTTGGCATAGACCATAGACTTGACGTAGCCCCACAAGAAATAGTCTAACGGCGTCAAATCGCACGACCGAGGCGGCCAAGCGACTGGACCATTTCGTGAGATAACACGTTCTCCAAACTTGGTTTCCAATAAATTGATTGTGACATACGCTGTGTGGCTTGTGGCGCCGTCCTTTTGGAACCACATGTCCTCCAAGTCCATATCATCCAATTGGGGCAAAAAATATTCGGTTATCATTGAACGGTAGCGATCCCCATTCACAGTAACGTGCCGGTCTTGATCATCACGGAAGAAGTACGGCCCAATGACGCCGCTGGCCCATAAACCACACCAAACCGTAATTTTTTCGGGATGCAATGATGACTCATGGAGTACGTGTGGATTGCTGTCTGACCAATACCGCATATTTTGTTTATTGACGAAGCCATCCAGCCAGAAATTATGACGACCATAAATTGGACGTAGCGCTCTTAACGTTGAGGCCACTGACTCCGAATTTCGGTAGTAAATTTTAATAATTTCGACTCGTTGTTGGCTCGTATATCTTTCCATCATGAAATGGCAAACCTTACTGAAGAGAAATGTCAAAAAACCGCAAAAAAAATGCTGTCCCTGTCGCTCTACTTTTGTAGCGTCCCTATTGAAAAACCCTTTATAACCTGCAGTTTTCGATTGTCTGACTTTTGTGTCATCTCGCTACCATTAATCGTGAATTCTTCGAAACGTTTCTCTGTGCAGAACCTTACATACTGACAGTTTCCTCAGAGTGTTCCCTCAGTTTTTATTCACACCATCTCTTGTCTCATCCCGAGCTGGTGCGCCAGCTATTTGTTTTTTATTTTTTTAACGCCGGACCTTAACGTGTTAAAATATTCAAGGTCTGATATTGTGTACTCCTTTCCCGCAGCAAAGTTTTGATTTAATATAAGCTGTATTTGTCTTCCTTTTACCAATCGTCAACTTTCGAAAAGGAGTGGGCTTTTGTCCCAAACTCTTGAAAAAGTGCCGTTTTGAAGAGGAAATCTCGATCAAAACTCGCGATCCGCATCCCCTTTCTTATATCCTCCTTTGCGATTCTCATAATTGCTCATTTAGCATGCGACTCGATTAAATTAAGATGCATTATGCTAATTAAATTTTTGTGAATATGAAAAGTGCTCCTTTTAAACCTTTTCAATCCGAACAAAGAATCAATGGCAGTAAAGATACCTTACATTACCTCTTCGTCGGCATTGAATTCATCAAACAATTACTTTTGACCGGGATACACATCGTGTATCCACAAATTAGATTACAATTCGAATTCATCATTTCCAAAGGACATGACGTGCGTCTGGTAGCAACCTATTGATGTATCCACAATCGACCATTAATAATCAATTACAGACTTGATGGACAGATACAACGTGAGCTGCATGCAAATATGTTTCGATTACTGTTTCGCATTGTTTAACTGGGTGAACTTGGAAGACGTGATTTACAAAATGGGATAACGAATTTGTTCATATGGAGAGGATGTCGTAATTGAATTGGAGAAGTGTAATTCGAGATATTGTTTCCATTACCACAGGGAAACGTTCAGTGCCAGAGCATGTAATACGCATTACATGAGGAGCCGTTGGTCCACTCGAACACTGCGGTCTCACATATAGGCCTTTTGTGCTGTCCCATATGTCTAGAGCAGTTTGTCTGTCCTAGAGGCTGTCAGGAAGCTAATCAGCTTCTCTGGGTGGAGCGTGGTAAGTGCAGTTGGTGAGCCGAATTCACTGCCTAGGGTCCGCTTTTTCACATGAATGAGGGCGTGGCATTCTATGACGCATCGCCCTTTAATCATAGTCTGCAGGTGGCGTCCGGTTACAGGCTAAGCTTGGACAGGTGCCGTTTTAGTCGGCAGTGACCACTGGCAGTCACCACCAGTTAGTATTTTAAGGTGGTACCCGTTCATATTTAGAAGAAACTTGGATTTCTTTTGTGATAGATTGTGGAAGAAGTGTTTGGTATATTGCTGTCCTACACTTCCTATCCAAATTGTGTTGGATTTGAGCAGGGTTGTTCCCTCATATAGCTATTGAAGGCGAATTTGTTTACTCCACAAACTGGTTCAAGACCAGTGATGGGAGTTTTTGCTCCTATCTTGGCCAGTGAGTCAGCCGTTTCATTACCGGTGTGACCCTTGTGAGCGGGGATTCAGTATAGTACATATGACCAAGTTGTTTTTTTCTAGTTTAAGAAGTAATTTGACTGTCTCCAGGACTAATGTCGATTTTATCGTTGCTGAGTTCAGTGCTTTCAGGGCAGCTTGACTGTCAGAGAAAATGAATATGGTTTTGCCACGGAAGTTAGAGAGCAAGTTGATGGTTGTACACTGATTTATGGTAAATATTTCTGCCTGGAAGATCTATGAGTGTGTGCCTAGACTGTCCGATATGTGAGTCCTAGACGACTCTGCGAATATTCCAGCCTTTGGTCCACTGTCCGTTTTATGGCCGTCCGTGCACCATACTTGGTCTTGTCCTGAAGGACGGGGTTTGAATTTTTCCCAGTCGTCGCTCGCGGGATGACTACTGAGGGGCTTCATTCGAAGTAATACCTTGGGAGAGTGTCATCCAATGGCATGCTAAACTCGCTACTTAGGCGTTGAATCTGTTCCAATTCGTACATATGTACATAATACGCAATACGGTCGCTGTGGCTTAGTGGTTAGTGCGTTAGACTGCTGTGCGAGCGACGTGAGAAGTCAGGCCTTGATTCATCCCGGGCTGTCGCGTCAGCTTGCATATTCCTGCCAGTGATAATTTGGGCAAGTTTTGCAAATGCCTTGATATCTGTGCTGATGGTTTGTCCTTTATGTTTAATGATGTGACCATGGTTTATAGATTCTTGCACCACTTAAAAAGTGTGTGACCTGGGTGCTGTATGGAATCATAACCTTAATGGTTGGGAGCCGTCCTTCAACTCACTTATCACATTGTCTGGCTAATTTGCGTCGATCCTCATGAATATAGTGATCTTGTAAAATAAGTTTAAAATTTTGTAATGCTAAGGTGAATAGTTTGTGTAAAATTCCATCTTTCTGGCGACATCATCCCTCTGATGTGGATGATACCAGCCTGCTCCGAAGAATATTTCGGAATTTTGAGTCATACATGGCTTTGTCCATCAGACTTTCACTAAGTCGAGTGCATGTACTTTTTGGTGCTGGTGCACTTCAGAGAAAGTCCATTCAAGTTCAAACAAATCCAGTGATGGGAAGTTAGTAAATGTTATGGAGGAGACTTAAGAAATTAAGTTGGAAGAATGGAACCCCCTACTAAAAACAGCAGAATATGACCTGAACCATTTTGAGGAGTAAAAGATCGCTCTTTAGAAAAGAAGACGAGGTGACTATTCGCTGTCCTTGCATTTTGTAGGATTCAGCAATTTTGTAGGCATGCCATACCATTTGGGCATTTAACATTCCATCACTTGCTAAACCACTAAAAACTCATGCATTTTACTCAAAGCTTAATGAAGTCCTCTTTCCTTCAAATTGCCACCAAGCATTTAACAACTTCACAATTGTTTTACTTAACCAAACTCATCTTTAAGTTTCCTTCAGAATTTTAATACCTAAGAAGCCTAGTAGAAGAATCCTCATACACGGGATATTTTTAGGGAACCAAGTAATAGTAGCAAACATTATACAGGACCTTGATTTTCATATTCCGTTTCATATTGTTTTGAAACTCAAATGTATGCAAATGAAATTCATGTGCGGAAAATTGAAGAAGTCATGAGGAATATGAAAAAAATTTCATTGAGAGAATTATGAATGTCTAGAGGTGGAACTTGACTTGGATGCATAAAATATGGACAGGACTTGAGAAGATTACATATAATTTACTGTACTGAGAAAAAAATGTAAATTTTGTTTAAATTAAGAAAATAGTACGTCAGGTAGGGAATAAGCAAGTTTTTGTCATATGAGTTCAAGGACAATTGGCAGTCATTATTCATCTTCATGCATATTTTGCCAGAAGAATAATTTTGAAATTTTGTTTGTTTTCAAGGTAAGAATTTGCATAGTTATTGGATGACTGGATCAAATTTAGGTTTAAGGTGGGAGCAAGTCCCTTATCACTGGAGCTACAAATTGACATATTGTGATGTCTCCATGATTAAAGCTTAGATGCGACAATGTATATAGCTGGATAGGCGTAGAGACGGTAATACGTCAATGGTGTATTTATCAGGGTGGGAGATAAACAATAATTCAAGTGTGTTAGTGGTTTGACTTGCAATGTCAGGCATGCGTGTAGGTTCATTTACAAGCCGGTTTCAATTATTTGCTCCAGGTAAATATCAACAAACCTGTCTTCGGGTGTTGGCTGTCGAAAAATGTCGAAGCCAACTAGGACTCTGAGTATTGCACTCGCCCGCAATTAGAATTTCAGTAGGGGGAAACAGAGATAAAATTCTTAAGGTAGAGTCAGACAGACCTATGCATATCTTTCTTACTTTTGCATTATTAAGCCGAATTTCAACAATTTCAGTTCAGTTGTCAGTTGAATTCCAACCAGTGCTGAGCAGCGGTCAAACGTTTAAAGACGTATGCACATATATATGTATATGTACGTAATGGAGGAAGGAAACCTTTATTCATTAGCTATAGTTTTGTAGCTAAATGGAGCAAAACTTGGTACTCAAAAAGACGGTCACTGTCCCACGTAAATTTAGTAAGGGAATTCAGGTTTGAGCATGGTGATTGTTCATGCTAACGTATGAGTGAAAGCATATACCTGAAACTACTGCAATTAGTGACGCCAATTATAAAGGAACATGGTAACAACATGAGAGAAGAGATGAAAGATGTAGTCAACTCTTACTTACCAAATTCCTTAATTTCACCAAGTCTAAAAAACAATTATATCTGAAGTTTAGTTTAGGCTAGGGGGGTGCTCCCGATTAGACAGGGACACACTTAGACCAGAGTGTAGTACCTAACAGGTGTATTTTAGCTTTAATTGAGTACCGCGCGTTTTTCTACCTGATACAGGGTGGGTCATTTAAACTTTCGGGACCATGAAATAATATAACTGTGACATCTGTTTTCAGATTGGCTTATGACAACCAGTGTTCGAAGCGTTAGTTCAAGTGAATTTGTGCCATGGAAAGGTACACGCCACTTTGTCAATTTGTGGGGAAAGAATCATTGAACCGTTCTTCTTCGAAGACGACGCTGGAGCAGCCGTTACCGTCAATGGAGAGTGTTATCGGGCTCTAATAACTAATTTTTTTGATGCCAATTCTGATTGATGATGCCATGAACAACTTGTGGTTCCAACATGACGGCGCCATAGATTATACAGCCCGACCCACGATCGCTTTATTGCGTTCTTTGTTCTTCGGATGCCTCATTCGAGAAATGATAATTTTAACTGGCCTCTACCATCAGCCGACTTAATGCCTCCAGACTTCTTCCTCTGCTGTTATTTAAAGTCCAAAGTTTATGTCAACAAGCCACGGACCCTAGAAGCTTTGAAAGACAATATACGACAGGAAATGTCCGTTATTCAGCCCGAAACACTTCGAAAAGTGAAAGGAAATGTCGAAAAACGAACACATTGCACCATTCGCTCTGGCGGCGACCATTTACGCGATATCATACTCAAAAAGTGATCAAAACATATATACATATTTCTAGGGTTCAAAATACACGAAAAATTACTTTACAGCAAATAATTTGTGCTATTTTTTTCATTATTACCAAAAAAAAAAATTCCGAAGGTTTAAATGGGCCACCCTGTACAACCACTTAAACCAACCACCAACTTAGACTAGATCAATCCATTGTGATACCACGCGAAAGATACCGCCCTACCAGCATCAGTAACACATAGTCCACTTCCTCCTCGTTTCTGTAGCTTCTACAGAAATCATTGGAGGGGACCCCCAGTCTGAGTGCATGTCTTTCTACCAAGCAATGTCCGGTGAGGACCCCTATAGTGAACCTCAGTTTTTCCGCTTAGTAAATGAAAGCCTCTCCGTCTTTTTTTAAATTCAGGTTGGGCCAGGTTTATTTTGACAAGGAATAAGTTCCAATATTGTTCCACCTATTGTTTGCCAGTTTTCTGGAATCGGTATTGAGTTGATTTTCAATTTGACCGATTCGATAGGAGTAGATGGTTCCAGGTTTTTGGGGAGATGCCGCCCTATGCGGTTTCCTGGGCGCCTAGCACATGGTTACGTTGCATCTGTCTGTCATCTCGTTAAGTGATCCGCGGCATTGCAACCATGACCGTAATGTCGGCGGTTCCAAGGCTGTAATAGTTGCCTGACTATATATGTATGTATAGTGCTACAATCTATCGCATTAATTAAAAGCCAAGGCGCAGCTTCGAAGACTGCAGTCATTTTCGCTTGAAACACACTACAGTGATTCGGCAGAGGCGTAGTAAAGGCTAAGCCAGGTGCATTGGAGAAGACTTCTGTTGCTTTTCTTGTCCAGCGCTGTCCACCAGACCAGTACTCCGTATATAAGGATCGGAAGGGGTGTTATACGGAACCTTATAGCGTCTTGTGGAACGAACTAATTCGGTTTTTGAGGGATTAACCCCGAGGCCTACCTTCTTCGTCAATCTAAGGTCTCTTACTGTAGGGAGGAATTTACCAGTATGTAATTGCTATTCCAATTTCATCAGCATATGTCGTTGAACTGAATCCTTCCCTATCCAACGTTATTAAAAGTTCGTTCACTACCCTCAGAGAAAGTAATAGTGTTTGTATTCCGCCTTGCGGTGTACCTCTGCAGACCGTCATCTCAACCTAAATCAGCCTACTTTAAAGCATTTGCTCGTTCCAAAAGTAATGGCAGTTCTCAACCTTCAGGTTGCCGAGTGCAGCGAAAATTGCCTCTATTCTGATGTTGTTGAAGGCTCAAGATCGATAAAGGATACATTTGTGTATTTTAACTATGCAAAGAACTCTCAATGGTTTTCATTAGTGCATAAAGAACAGTCTACACCGATTTTCCCTTGCAGTATGCATGTTGGGAGTTCGATATGAGATTGTTATCTAGGTTAGATCCTATGTGCATATCAATCACCCCCTCTGGTGCTTTCAGAAGAAAGGACGATAAGCTGATCAGACGGAAGTCTTTGGGGGAAGTGTGCGAGGTCTTACTGGTTTTCGGTATGAAGACTACTATAACCCTCTCCCAGAATCTAGGAATGTAACCAAAGGTTAGGCAACTCTTAAATATTAAAGATAACCAGGGCTACAGTAAAGCCAAACCATCGTGTAGTTCCTCTAGAACTATCCCATCCGCGTCCGGTGATTTTATGAATGATATACCGAACTATTTTTCATGTCAGCGTGAACAGATTCCCAGATAGAAAGAGAATCATCAATATTTGTTTTCCACACAACTGCATCTGTTTTTACCTGCAGTAAAAATAAACTCTCTCGCAATCTGGTTCACGAAAATTTGAAAACCCATTGCTGATGCAATTTATTACTTCGTCCATAAAACAAAACGAACAACCATACATATTTCATCCAGCGTTTACAACTCGCCACAGGAGCCAATAAAGAAAAATCGACCAAGCTCCGAGTTCAACTCTACAAAAATAAAAAAATTCGAAGTAAAATATATAACCCTTGGAGCCAATTGTGCTTTGTAGCGTTTTATTTACAAAACGTTGTCGATATTTCATTCCAATATGTTCGGGTATACAACCTGTTATGCTGTGTTACAACCACATAAAGGTTATGGTACACCTAAACAATTGTACGTACATTTATGGAGATTTGAATTTGGAAAATAAATGTTGGCAGAATTTTTTTTCTCAGCTGAACTGGCACGAAAATGTATTGACTGCTTTAGGATCTAATGGGGATTTAAAGTCTGCTTACTGATTTCAACACTTTGACTTTAGAAATAATGTTAAGCGATGTTAAAGCAACGATAAATGAGCTTGAAGATGCAATATCGAGCTCGCTCGCTTGAAGAGCCCGCGATTGTGCAGGATGACGCCGGAGAATACACGCTGCTCCCTCAAGGCCGGTAAGGACCTCACCAAGATCTCTGATGTCAGATAAAAATTCAAATAGAGCGATAAAGATTATCGTTCTTGGTGGAATGGCGCAGAATTCACATCGCAAAACCACAGGCACAGTCTTTCAACTTATTATACTTGCTTATGTCCCGATTCTCCATGTAGGTCTTCGGGCCTTTACTAAATCTACGCGCCATAGTGTCCTGTTTCTAGTAATATGCCTAAGCTCTTTCCAACTCTTCTCCAATTGCCGAGACTCCTTCTCAACTGTTCTGCGCCATGTATTTCTTGGTCGACCCACTCTTCTCCCATCTTGAGTAAGCGGATTCCATTGCATAGCGTAGTTAGCAATGGAGCTGTCGCCTTTTCGAAATGCGACCAATCCATTGCCACTTTCGTCGTTCGATGGTTATGCCCATCGGTTTCTGATCCATTCTCTGATAAAGATGTTTGTTTGAGATACGGATAGGTCAGGAAATCCTTAAAATATTTCGTAGGCATCTTTAACGAACGTTTGCAGCTTTCTTGTGATAGTAGAAGTCACTTTTCAAGTGAGCACGGATTCAGCATTTGAACGGAACAGTCGTAGTTTGGTGTTTAAGCTGATAACATTGCTTCGCCATATTTTGGACAGCATTCCAACCGCACAATTCGCTTTGCCAATTCGGCTTGCAATATCTTGATCGGCTTCACCATCGGTCGAGACACTACTCCCAAGATATTAAAAGGTGCCTACTTTCTCTACCGGTTGTCCACCGATGCTAACTTGAGATGATGAGTTCGTTCCGAGACTGATAATCTTGGTTTTGGCTCTTCAACCCCACGACGATGGTCTCTCTCTCAACACCCGCTGTCATTTGGTGGAGTTCCACAATCCTGTGTGATAATAGGCATACGTCGTCAGTCGTCAGTTCAGTCAAGATGTTTGAGTTGAGATCTAAGAGGCCATTGTCTTTCAAGAGCCCATGCAATTGCTCGCATAAAAAAGAAAAAGGCAGCTTCTCGCAATTATTCACGTTGTGCATTTTACAATTTTCGCACAAATGAAAAGGATCAACAACTTATTGCCGACTCCGGAGGTCGAATTCAGAAGCATTTTCATGGCAAATTATACTCTCGGAAGCTTATCATTCACCAACGAGAGGGGGTGCCGCGAAAAATGTTCTGTGGTCTTGGCTGGGGTTTGAACGCACGCAGCTTGCGCATCCGTCCAGCGCACTAACTACTGACCCACGGCGACCTTACTCGCATACACCTACGATATCGACATGTCCTTTGAATGCAGCCCTTATGTCAGAGGCGTGTTTCTGAGTATAGAAAAGCGGCCAAGATGAATTCAATGAGGGAAAACCAACGTATCATACATATATGCTATCAACATACAAGAGACGACGGTGAACTGTATGAGCGGTAAAAAGACGTCGACATAGTCAAAACAGTCCAGGGGATCAACCAATAGATTGGAATTTAATGCGTCCAAAACCCAATGCTGTCTTCTGTCACTCAAGCGAAAATCTAACCTCCCACCGTTGTCCATGAACGGTACCTGCATCGCTGAAACCGAAAGACTTTCCAGTGTCAGTGACAACCTTCGTTGGAACGACCACATTTTCGAAATAGCCAAAAATGCTGCGAAATGTCCTAGTTTCCTTAAACGGTGCAAATAATACTTTGCACCTTCTAATCTGGCCTCAATTTATAGGGCCAAACGCTCGAGTACAACGCGCATATCTGGTCTGGTGCATATAAAACCGTCTTGCACATTCTGGAAAGAATTCAAAATCGCGCGTTGTAACTTATTGGTGACAGGAACGTTGCGAAGTCAATAGACTCGCTTAAACACTGACGAAATGTTTGCTGTCTCTCACTGTCCTTTTTGTTTTTTCCATAAACAGTGCTCTAGGGAAATAGCCAGTTGCATTCAGTCCCTTCAATTATTCACCCGCAATTCGCGTCACGCTTCGAATGCTCATCAGTTTACCCTTAACCCTGATTTAGGGCTTACAGTCAAATATAGAGAATCTTTCATAAGCCGTACAACGCGTCACTGCAACCCGCATGCATTTAAGGCCAACGTGCATCGGTATCTCCTTTGTCTCTTCTCTAATTTCCGTAATGCCCGTGCCCTCGGTTAAGGGTAGTCATAACCCCTTTAGCGCCCGTAAATTATAAAAAAAAAAACAGTCCAAATACAATGGTTATACAGGGTTTTTCAATAAGAGCCCTACAAAAGTTTTTTTAAATAAAACAAAAACGGTTTTAGATATCAATGAAATTCTTTATTCCTGTGAAAGAACGTTTGATGCCATTATGTATGGAACTCGATTTCTTTTGCATGGCCACCACGGGCACGCTTGCAGAAGTCCAGACGCTGAACCCAATTTTCGACGGTTTTCAAGCATAAATCGGCCGATACTGCTGCAATTTCACGTTCGATATTCGTACGAAGTTCATCAATCGTCGCTGGCTTGTTGGCATAGACCATAGACTTGACGTAGCCCCACAGGAAATAGTCTAACGGCGTCAAATCGCACGACCGAGGCGGCCAAGCGACAATAAATAAATAAATTGATTGTGACATTCGCTGTGTGGCTTGTGGTGCCGTCCTGTTGGAACCACATGTCCTCCAAGTCCATATCATCCAATTGGGGCAAAAAATATTCGGTTATCATTGAACGGTAGCGATCCCCATTCACAGTAACGTGCCGGTCTTGATCATCACGGAAGAAGTACGGCCCAATGACGCCGCCGGCCCATAAACCACACCAAACCGTAATTTTTTCGGGGTGCAATGATGACTCATGGAGTACGTGTGGATTGCTGCCTGACCAATACCGCATATTTTGTTTATTGACGAAGCCATCCAGCCAGAAATTATGACGACCATAAATTGGACGTAGCGCTCTTAACGTTGAGGCCACTGACTCCGAATTTCGGTAGTAAATTTTAATAATTTCGACTCGTTGTTGGCTCGTATATCTTTCCATCATGAAATGGCAAACCTTACTGAAGAGAAATGTCAAAAAACCGCAAGAAAAATATGGCGTCGTTTGCTGTCCCTGTCGCTCTACTTTTGTAGCGCCCCTATTGAAAAACCCTTTACATACAGTGAACTGGTTCGGAAAAATTCACTACGACTCAACTGGAACGTGAAAGTGGAAATGAATCAGAACCAGCCTGGCAAGCGATACTGGAGACATGGGGCTGATACAGTCTCCGCATACTCTACAGTTTTATGGTTTCTTTTTTTGTCAAAATTTGATTCTCCATCGTAAAATAATTATCGATCCATACTCGAACACAAAGCCAGAAAAATCTTAAATTTCAGGGGCTCGCTAGGGATAGGACCTTACAGTTTCCTTTTTCCTAATTGCGAAAACCCCAATTCATTTCAGGGAAAATATAATGCCTTCAAGTTAATGACCAAAAAAAGGATACAAGGAAGTAAAGGGTTAAATCTTCAAACACTGGAACTGTCATCGAAGGATGGTAAATATTCCAAATTTGTTCCTTTCTTTGAATTCCCTGTGGCGTATACGTAACAAATTGCAACGAAAACTAAACCAAATCTCCATTCACTCTTAATTCTGCAACAGAACCAGACACGACAACTAAATTAAATCATCTTATTTACCGAGCTGTTAACCCCTAATGAGTTCCGGATTAATCTACAATCAGATGAATTAAATCGCATTTCCTTTGAAAAGTTTTTTTTTTTTAAACATTTTCCTGCACCAAGGCGTTAAATCACCGTACAAGCGGAGTAACTCTGCTTAAAGTCTGGGAAAGTTTTTTGATTCCTCTTTTGGGGTAATCTACCGAAATCACCATGCCTTGCTGTGCTTTTTTTAAATTAACCAGGAACGCTGTGCTGTCGTTGCCACCCCAGCGGATAAAACAAAAAAGTTTTTTTTTTTTTTAAGAAGGGTCACGGAGGAAAGTAAGGACGTTGAGGAAAGGCTACTTATTTGCTTATTTATTCGCGATTTTACGATGCTCATTGTCAGTCGAAAGAGGATGTAACGAAATTTATTAAACTTACAGTGGGGTTGTAATTTTTGGTTGTAGGGCTTAGTGGTGTAGACATGGTCGTTTTAGGTTTGATAAGGATGTCTGTTAAAGATTTATATGAGCAGAAAACTTACTGCGACCCTTTTTGTGGGGAGTTGAGGTAATTTTTAGGGATGTCCTCCAATTTGGGTCGTTTCCTTTAAAAAAATCATCTGGAGAAAGTTAAGTCATTTAAAAGGAGCTGATTACATCGATAACAGCAACAGCAACACCATCAATTTCATCGTAATGTCCAAACTAATAAATCCTTATGAAAACCAACAGCTGGGAATACTGAATTAAATCCCTTGAATCACGTCCCATTTTACAAAGTTTCAATCGCCGCATAACTTTTCCGAAGCACGGAGACAGTGGTTATTAACCCATATCTGAGGTTTTGTGAAAGTTATACTTCCATTGGAAACCAGCAAACCTAACCTAACCGAATACCATCATAAATTAGACAGGATAACTACTTAAACTACTCGTGTAAACAATCTTTTTCTACAACTTCATTTCAAAGCCAACTTTCAACCTCAAAGAGCTCTCCCTGTTGCAGAGTTGAAGGAGAAAACTTTTATTTTTCCCTCCTTTGCCGTGACCTGAGAGAAGGAAAATACTCCCTTGTTGGTTGGTTTGTAATAAGCTTCGTCGTGTACCTGTCCAAGAACGTTTACAACTTTTTGCCTCTCAGGGATGTCTTGGGGGTTTCTTTTGTTTTGTGTTATTGTAGTGTCCTGCATATCTCACCGTTGTCTACTTGGAACGTAAGTTACGGGAGCACCTAAGTAGTTTTTGTTCGTTGTTCTGATTTGAAAAGAGAAATAGGAAGTGGTGGTAACCTCAAGCAAAACTACATTTCGACTTTAAATCACAGGTACCTGTGAAGAATTAAAGCCAGTGCACGGTCAGTGAGTTAGGATAGTGGAACAAAATAGGATGTAAGAGTTTGTAATTGCCAAGTACATATTTGTTAAAAACACAATCAGGCGGGCATGCTCCAATGTTTTCAGTTCAAACTCCAGGGCTTAGGAACCGAAAACTAAAATTGTCCTCCTCGTTTTCCATGTGAATTTTGCAGTCAACAAATACAAGAAGAATTCCTAAAAGCATCACAAATCGAAGGTCCTGTTGATGACAACCATGATTGATCACTTAGTTCATATCATTCTTATCCAAGTGCATAGTTCCATGCTTCATTGCTCTCGGAGCTCGTCCGACTCAAATGCATACATGTGTGTTGCATGCATTCCGAATGTCCCTAGCAACTTGTGTGCATCTGAATGAGGACTCACCTCCTGAAATTTGAATTCATATGGACACCCATAACATTTAATAGACTTACGAATTATTTTCAGTTATTATGGAGAGAATTTGAAGTTCAAGTGGTATCAGAGGACCGCTCAATCATTGCAGACATTTTTGAAGCCTGTTTTCGAAAGTGCTTATGTGACAAAAAGAAACAAAATTTATAGAATGTCACACTGAAGAGTAGGGATGCGTCATGGAATTGTGGAATTTTAATAGCAGGCTTTGTGATGTGGTATTTGGTGAAATATGGAACCATGGGGCCCACATGTTTTTTTCCTTTTTACAAAATAATCCACTGTGTTCCATTCTACGTCAGAGGCAGGTGCAGTATATTAAGGGCTTTACGTCAAATGGTAAGTATTAAAATAAAACAGTGGCGAGATACTTTGGACACATTCAACTAAAATAGGTAAATGAGTTTTGACAGTGCTTTACTCAAGAGCCTTTAATAGGTTAAGGAAATAAAAACGTTACTAGTTTTTCCCAAGAGGTGCGAGGCCTGGTTGTGCTTCACACTGATTGGCAAGTACAACAAATTTGTATAACGTGACACGACTCCCCCTGCAGCACTGGACATTTTGTTTCATCTATCACCCCTCGATATTTTCGACAAACAAATGGCAGCTAGTGTAGTCATCCACCTTAAAGCAACCTCGCAGTGGTCTTGTAAAGATTTTGGCCACGCCTCAATTTTGAAAAATGTCAAAATTTCTCCTAGAAACGTAGACTACGCCAACCCCAAGCTAAGTTTCGATGTGACCATACCTCCCAGGTCATTCTGGGACGATGTGTTCTCAGAAGACAAGTCAATTAACTTTTACACCGACGACGAGGTGGGTGGTGGTGTTTTCTCCAACAGGCTTAACCTCAGCCTAGCCTCCTGTCTTCCAAACCCTTGTTGTCCAACTTACTCCTGGTGGGTATCTTCGTACGACTCTCGGCGCCCATCAGTGCATTGCGAATAAGCCAGCCTGACTGCTGGAAACCAAATGCAGAAGGTCATACTGGAATTCTACAGAAGTATCTAGGCAATGTGGTCGCCGTGGCTCAATGCGTTGGACTACTGACCAAGCGGAGTGGGTTCAAGCCCCAGCCAGGAACACCGAACATTTCTCGCGGCACCACCCCTCGTCGGGAAATGACTAGCCTCCGGGAGTATAATCTGTAATGAAAGAGCTTCTCAATTCGCCGTTCGGAGTCGGCAATAAATTGTAGGACCCTTCCATTCGTGCAAACAATATAACACGCACAACATGAATGGTTGCAAGAAGTTAGGCCTTAGTTCATCCCGAGCTATCACGCTAGCTATTTTTTTTTTTTTTATCTAGGCAATGTATCGACAACCGACTATACAACACCATACCCGAGCAGGGAGCATTGGAAAAGCGGGCAAATGCCAAACCCACATTCCATAGCTATCTACACCGATGGATCCAAAATGGACACTGGTGTGGGGGCAAGCATATTTTCCGAAACGCTGATCTCCAAGTTCGCCCGCCACAGCAGTGTTTTCCAAGCGGAAGTCCTAGCAGTGACACTAGCCGCCCGTGAGACTGCGATGAGGGCAATACCACTAGAAGATATCACCTTTTTCATTGACAGCCAATAAAATCGAAGCTTGTGAGGTGGTGTCGAGAAGACCTTAAGATTCTTGGAACACAGCACAAGGTGACAGTCTGTTGGACATGAGAGAATACCAGGAAACAAGAATGCTTCGGAGAACATCCCGCCTTGCACACTTAAGCTCGAAGTAGGGAAAAGAGCCTTAAGGGAGGCTAACAACAGATGAACCTCTCTAAACCCTTGTGAAACCACAAGGAAGATGTTGCCTAAATTCGTTAAGGCTATGACCGACAGACTTCTGCAGATCGACAGAAGATCCCTATGTCCCCTTATAGAAGTGATCACAGGGCTAAATACGCTGCGGTACTATATGAAAAACCTTCGAATTACAGAAGAAAACTTTTGTTGGGTGTGGCGATGAGTAAGCCCACGAGGATACAACGCACTAGTCTCTGCCATCTAAAAAATACATAAGTTCCTCGGACGGCACTTTTTCAAAGACATTTAAGAATTATCTGATACACCGGTGGACCAAATAATTAGATTCAGGGTGGTTTGTACCACAGACTCAGTAAGTTCTCATGTTTTACTTATATCCATATATACATATGTATGCAACTAACTATGTATTAAGTAGAGTTCTTACGGGGACACACTCTTACCCCAACGGCGATATGGTTCTTCCTTTCGCCTTCCTAACTAACCTAACCAATTCTTGATCCAATATTTATGCTGACATTATTTATTTTTTGTTTTCTTTCTGTTACTCAAAATCTTGTAAATAACGAACAATGCCAAGGCTTCACTCATTTCAAACACAGTTGGTAAATTATCTTAAGAACCTACTATCTCCGCAGTGAAAGGAAAATTGAGGAATGTCAGTTCTGTATTATAGTGGATGGCTAGCGAAAAAAACGCAACACGCCGGGAATGGTATTCATTAGTGATCGTGATGCACAGCTTAGAGTATAAAAGCGTTCATATTGTTTGTTTTGACTCTATGAACGTGTTAATACCAAACCATCTTTTACCTCAGAGCTCTCAAATATTCAAACTTCCATCTTTGTACGAGTATCTATCCCATAAATATAGAAAAGCAGTTTAAACAGAAGAGGAAATCTTAATGGCCTAGATGAAGACAGTGCAATGAAATATAGCCAAAAGCAATTTCAATTCAATGCCCGCCAACAGAAATGTATTCAACAATAAATCTGAAAAAACGGAACCAAGTTACACATACACATTTTTCAAAGAAGAATTTCCACGAAAATGGAAATCGTAAGAAAATTGCTTCGAGTCCCCACTGAAATATACGATACTTTCTGAAATTCAAACATTGAACTCCCATGAGGAACCAGTTTACAAGAAACGAAGATAAATTGTTTCTAAATAGGTGGATGATTTGCTTGAAATTGGACGAAAAGATTTTTATCAATTCACCCATACACCCCATTAAAATCGAAAGGATACGTGCATCATTAATCACTTGCAAATCTTCCTCGTAGTTCATGATCTCAAGGACTGTTTTTCAGATGCTTTTTGATCCCATACTTTGAGCGTGATCCCTTTTGGGACATTGCCAACCTTTTCGCTTGTGGGTGATTGTAATTCGTTGTCTGCAAAAACAGCTCATACTTCTAACAGGCCTTCTTGTTTGCACTTAATTAGTCCTTTCACCATTCACACTCGCCTTGTGCTGTAGAATCATTACTCAAAATGACTAAACCGACCGCCTGTTGAAGATTGGAGTGGAAATACTGAAAACATCGCTAAAGAAGGAGAGTGGTTTCTCTCCTTCAAGGCGAAGGACGATATAATGGGTTCCGTGTCTGAAGGATGCGAGGGTATATTCTGCACTGAATCAAGTTTCGAAATGGGAATTGTTATTATTCGAAACAGCATAGCTAGGAGAAGGCTAGGTGGTGCTGAGGGGAATTACCCAGCTGGGGAATACAACGTAAGAATTTTGCAAATATGGATTTGGGGAAAATATTGGAGACTGCGTGGATGCAGAAATGCGGGGAAATTTATTGAACGGAGTTGATGCGAATTGAATGGGATGATAAAAGGAATGAAAATACTACTTGAAATTCTTTGCCTGGTAATGGAGAAGGAATCGAATGAAATTTACGTCCAGTGAAATGTTAGATAGTTTGCAAGTTATTTCGCTAGAGAGCCATTGATTGGAATACACAGATCGCTGTCTACTAGTTGTAGCATCTCGTTGAATGCACAATTCGTCTCCCTTTCGTAGGATGTAAGGTGACGAACAAACGTTGGTTAATACTGAGGCATTTTAAAATATGCTATACAAGCATGTCTTTTAAATTTTTAAATGATACGCATTGCCGTGTTTTGCAGAACTTGTATTCTAGTTTGTCGATACAGATTATATATGGATAATAACGATCACGTTATAGACTCGTGCGAAAAATGGAACACGGGCAACGTGAATGGTTGCAAGAAGCTAGGCCTTAGTTCATATCGAGCTGTCGAATGGCTTTTTATTCTATTATATCATTTTCCACAACTAGAAAAATAGTACTTAGGTGAGCGTTACATTGTAGGAACACGACGCGGGTGCCCAATACCGCCCGATCATTTATCGTGTACTCATCGTCTACAAGGCAAAGATTTACTCATAAAATTGTTTTTAAATGAACTAGAGGTAACGTTCTTGCATTTCTTCGTAAAACGAAATAAATTCGTTCTAAAAGTCTTTATCTTCCTTCATTGCCATTTCTATATGCATGAGTGCGCTTACGCCGGCAATGACGTTCATCAGTGATCATGGATGACCAGCTATACTCTCCTTTTACAAAATGTGATGCTTATCACTATCTAACCTAGCCTTAGTAAAAAATATGCTTTTTCCGAAACGCCTTCCTTGTGCAAGGCTATTCACCTTAAATATCGATTGACTTCCCCAAAATCCTTTTCAAATTCGCCGACAATCAGACATAGCATACTTATGCTGGATTACCATTAATAGTCGACGCATTGCAAATGGCATACTACTCCGTCGAGTTATTTTACTTCCAAAATTCATTGGAGCATTCAGATATTTTGAGTCTATATTAGAATTCAACAGACATTTTCCGGGAATTTTATTATTGAATTTTTTTATTGGACAAGATGATGTCGTCTGCGTAAGCGAAAAGTTTTATTTTTAGTCCGGCAAACTCGATTCCTCCTGTTGAAGCCCGTTTTGACCTCGCATGTCATTCCCCATCCAATCTGTTTTACTTTTTGTGTTTGGGAACAATGTGCTTTTGTAGTTTTTTGGGTCATCACTCTTCCCTTTTTTAATACTGGGAGAAATGTGTTGTTTTGAAACCTTACCGCTTCTTTATATACGTCAGAGATATAATAATTGTATACGGTTGTCGCCTTTTCGATAGGAATTCCGTCTTCTCCTGGATCTCTATATAGGCTAGCTCGGTATATGATTCTGCAAACATCTTGAAGCATGTCTTTGCGATCCAGCACATCGGTTTTCAAGAAGGGCAGGCTTATTTCAGCTGTACGATGCCACATGATTGTGGCTCTGTCAGTTAGGTACTTCGTTTTGTACACACTACGTAAAAGTCAAACTGCTAAGGGATCCAGCAAATCTCAAAAATGAGCTGCTGGCTCGTATTTCAGTGCATATCATTTTGAATGCCCTGCTGACTTGCTAGTACATATTTCCTAGTACCAGTTTGCCATTATTAACCACAAAAGGGCGAATGATTGAAAGAAACTCTTCCATTAGATTGTTGGCAGTGAATGTATTTATGGACCAGATACATTTTCCTATTTTATCCGTGACTGCTAAGAGCAGGTGGTCTGAATATGTAAGTTCATCCATGCTTAAGCTACCCATTTTTCGCATACGGGACCAAGCAGTGTCTCTTAAAAATATGCAGCCACCCAACTTTTTGGACTTACCTAAGATCGCCCGTGTCTTGTCTTTGATTTACTCAGTTCAATCAAATTTTCACTGTTTGCACCTATTTCTGTGTCTTTTGCACACCTAGTTCCATGATTTGACCTAATTACATAAATACCTCGGTTCATACTTTAAGTAGCTGCGTGTCTACGCGTTGCGGTCACCAACCACCATTACTCCTTCTGTTTCAAATTCGAACTGAGGGTCGTGAGAATTTGTAAAGTCGTATATCCGCTTGTTGCAGTTAAAGTAAACGGGAACGATGTAGATTTTTTAAGTTGTGCGTAAATATAATTTCAGAATTTTATATATAATTTTTGAACTAATCTTAATCTTAAACAATGCAATTAATTATTATTTAATTACGTTATGGTTAATTTGTGTATAATAAACAATTTTTACTTATTATTGAAAACATTAAGTTTATGATGTTTATTTCAAAAACCAACTATAAGCACGGAAAGTGCTTACAACTCCAAAGAAAACATGGTAAGTCCGTGTTAGCATTTCAAGCTTTTTTCTCATTTATTCGATTTTTTATGTTTTCAATTACTTCTTGGCATCACACAACAGGAACAGGAATGGCAAATAAAAGTGTTTCGGTGAAGTGAAAGTTTTTCCATTAAAACATTTTAATTCTGTTCGGACTAATGAAGTAGTGGCGCAGGAAACTTGTATTCTTTAAGTACCCTACTACATTGTTCTTAAAATCAAAACCAAAACGAAATGCGAATTATACGAAGATGAAAGCAGAACAGAAAAAAAAACTGAAACAAACTGATTTTAAAGGAAAAAACTTATTTCGTATTTTGATTAAATTTTAAAATAAACGCAACAAAAGCCAGCGTTTCTAATTACGAAGGCTGATGAGAAAAAAATGGTCACCTACCTAAAGCTGTATTGAAGAGAGTACTTTGAAACTATCTATCTAACTATCTGAAAACTGACATACAATGGAAACACACGGGTGGTAGCGTCATAACCCGCAGTCTGTGACCAGTGCTCGACATGAAAAGAACAACAGCAGGATGCCACATCTTAATGCTACGCGAACTACGTCAATTTGGTACTTCGTCCCACTCATAAAAACATCGAATGAATATATTCAAAATAAAAATAAATAAAGAAATAAGTGGGAATAAAAATACCTTTTAAATCGGCTTCCAATAAAAATGCGGATCACCAGTGTGACAATATTGCCGTTCTTACAAAGCCAGCAAAATTGACCAATCAACCCGTGGATGAACCTTTATTAAAAAATTAAAGGACGCGGTAATTGTTGCCACCACTGACAAAAGCCGGCATTTTACGTGAACATATTTGAAGTAAATTATCCATGACAGTGCTTGGATATCTGAATTTGGTACACCTACCGTTGACAATTTTCCAATTTATCCATGAATATACTAATGAAATTGAACTCGCTGTTGTCGTGTGTTTAACACGGATAAACGCGTGTTTGCTTGGATGATGACAGTAATTAAGGATGCTTATGTCAGTGGGTCGCCAGTGTTGGTCCATGCGATGAAATCCTTTTCCATTTAAAATTCTCTTTTTGCCAATTTTCCAATCGCACATGTCGCTTATCAGATGTAGAGGACCATAGGATATTGCTCTAAGGGCATATGTCAAAGACAACAAACAGAGAATTCCTTAATTGCTTTTGGATAAAACAAATTCCATGGAAGATTAAGTTCTTCAAATTTGACCACACCTTTCGATATCCCTTCCATGATGTGTCACATGTTCCTTGGTCAATTCCTATTCGTGGACAACAATATTCATTTACATCACTTGAATTTCAATTGAGAAACCATTCAACAGCTTGGTCTCAATGAAAAAGTATTACCGGCAGTTTATTTCATTTCAGCATTTTTATAGCCATGCCCTTGTATTAAACCCTCAATGATACTCCCACGAACCTAAACCCTCAAGACTATAAAAGGAAAACTCAGCTACGTGTACCCTTAACACGAACATTGAACGATTAAATTAAATTTTATTTAAACGCAAATGTACATCGTAAAAGAACATTTTCGTTTGCCTAAGCAATTTCAATTGAATTTCACTTATATTTCTTATTTTTAATTCAAGAAAAATTGTATGTACGAGTATATATTCTTTGATTGTTTTCGATTTTGTTTCAATAAAAATAATAAAACCACAAAAGCGGAAATGGAAGAGTCTACAAAAATCCACATTGTGAAAGTCAGGGAAATGTAACAGTGGTTAGGGATTTTTTGTTGACAAAAAAAAGGGAGGAACCATGCAATAACCTTAAGCTCGCTGAACCGACACAGACGGTTTACGTGCCAGTAGATTTGCAATGTCGATTTTCTTTGGTTCCCCATTTCAGGGCTTTCAAGGAGTTCATTCTCATTTTATTTAGTTAATTTTATTTAAATTTTTTAAACGTACATATTTTTCATTTTATTGAAATAATGCTTCAAACTCTCATACTTATGAGTTCCAACTTCAGCTTCCTGCAGCTCCTATTCAAAATGTTCAAAGATGAGCCTTTGCCATTCGATTGAGCTGAGACTTACACAATCTATTTGTTATGAAGTGAGAAATGCACGTTAGTCAAAAGTTTTTACGTTTTCCTATTGTCCGACAGATGGCGCTGAACACCAAAATCTCAAAATTATTACTACAGGACTTCACGGTGACAGCTAATAGTGAAATTACTTTTCTCATGACAAAATCAACACATTCATGCGCTTGGCTTAGTTTAATTGTTTAACTGTACCCTTTGTCTCTTAACCTGAATCATTCTAGGTCACTTTGTAACATCTCTAAGCAAAGCGGCATAGCTCAGGTGTTTCGAGAAGCTAAAGTTATCGTGGAGTTTCAGTGGTTTTGACATTTTTAGCTTCAGACAAGTTGCTACGGTGGACACGTGCTAATGCGTGCGTGTCCTTCTTCAACGTGACTTGAGGACAGAGGTGACTTCTAACTTATAACCTGATATTGGTGATGAAAGAATTTTGGAAAATGACCGAAGAACAATTGTTCCGAATGACCCTTGCGATCGTCCCTTCAGGCTAGCTAAACTTGGAGGAGTCGAGCTGTCCCTGTCATATAGCGCCAAATGTATTGGGGTGGTCCTCGACAAAAAACTGAACTGGAATCTTAACACACAGGAAAGGGTAAGAAAGGTCCTAAAAGCTCTTTTTTATATGCAAGAAGGTAGCAGGGAAGAAATCGGGCCTGAAACAAAGTATGATGCACTGGCTATACATAGCAATAGTCACACTCATACTTACGTATGCAGCACTCGTCTGGTGGAAGGCAACTAGTAAGAAAACAACGCTAAGTAAGCTAGCAACAGTACAAAGAACTGCCGGTATCGCCATCACGGGTGCTCATCGCTCAACACTAGAAGCACTAGAATCCAATGTCGTCAGATCTGCATTAGTCTCGAAATGTTGCGTAATGCTGAAGGCATTGTGCGCGCAGAATTAAGTAAGACTTTGTTGAATACCTGGTCACTGTGACGTTGAGGGAAACGAAAGGGCCAAGAGAATGGCCATAAATCGAAGGGGCAAACGGCAAATCAGAGATGGTCCAACATAAGTGGGCATAGGGTATCCAAGGATCGCATGAAAACAAGAGATATTCTCAACTTGTCAGTCCAAAACTACACTGGCATTCTGTCCGGCCACTGTCTTCCCAGGAAGCACGCTAAAAGATTAGCGCAGATACTGCAACGACCTATGCGCCGCTGAGGAAATAACACGCATATTATGTGAATCTCAGGGAATTGCCAGGACTCGCATGAAACTTCTCGGTAACTATTTCTTTAGTAATTTAGAGGACATGGTAAAACTCTGCAGGAAAATTAAATAATTTCAGGAAATGGTTTAGGTTCTGCCATTTTGGTTTCACAGGGATCGCGTTAGGCTCACTATGGTGCATACTGTCTTATGCAAGCGCTGGCTACATAACCCTACTCTACCTAACCTAACCTAACCCTTGCGTTGCTATTGAATATCAGATTGCTTTAATTCACAAAATTTACCCCAACATTCATCACGTTGGAGTGGATTGCTCTTCATGGTTGAGGGAAAGAGCTATTATCACTCTAAAAAACGACTCAGCCAACACCATCAACAACTTTCTGCTGGAGAAGCATATGAAGTATAATTCTGTGGACTCGGTAATGAAAGTCGACGATGCTGTAGGTAAATTATTCTGTAGAGTTCCTGCACGCTCTCGGACCACCAGGAATACCACATCACGTCCTGTACCTTAGAGTTCAGGCTAAAAACCCTCTCTACCCTCCAACTGTGCAATGACACCAGTCTTCAGGTCAACAAGAGAAGAAAAACAAGAAGAACCCGGTTTCATCCGCTGAATGCCTCGGACTCCATTAAACTGCCACTTTGAGTTTAAATGTCTGCAATTTCCCGTCAAGATTTGCTGCGCCATGGCTGTGTGTTGATCTGATGATTGAATGTTCCTCCCATAGCCCATTGTATGTGGACTGCTCAGTGTTAGTCTACCAGACAGCATGGTCATCCTCCAGCCAGAAAGAAGAACAAGGAAGTTGTTTACAGGGAGGTCTTGAAAAATGAATATGAGGAATTGAAAGCCTATACTTACTCATCAGGACTTGAAACCCGGAGATGGAAATAGGGTATAATGTGACGTCTTTCCTCGCGGATGTAGTCGTGGGTACCACCAAGTGCTATATAAAACAGTCTGAACCAATTTCCACTATTACGCATCTTGAATGGTTTTGTTTTGCATTTTTTTTTTTTTTTGCAAAGGCCTGGATTTCGGGATCTAGTAACAAAATGTAGTTTCTTGGGTTTCATACCATGCAAACAGCTTCCCATTGCTGTGACAGTGCGACCTTGTCTGCACTATAATGAGGGTGAATTTGACGTTGTTAACTACGACGCCTTGGGCGCCTCGACAGATTTCGCTTAAGGAAGTGGTCCACTTTTTAAATTGGATCAAGTGATGTTGGTCACTTGGAAACGAAAAAATCCTTTGCCAGAGGGTGTCGTTCTCTTTGAAATATTTCATATCAAATGGGACAATTACTGCGCTGTTCATCCCGAAACACTTTAAATATAAACAGACCGCGTGACTTTCGAGTTTTGTCATGTGTACTTTTTCCAAAAAAAAAAATATTCATACTGGTGGCCGATTTGTATCATCGCAGCGAGGAGTAATAGCCCCCAGTCATACTCATCCCTTATAAATGACCGCAATTTTGGGTGTGTCTCGGGCAAGTGTTATGATTAAAGAAACAGTCGTCGAAAATTGTGGAAATGGTACACTCTGACATGGTATTTTCGTTGTTTTTTTGTGATGAATCCTGGTTTTTTATTGTTTTATATGTAGCATATGATTAGACTTGATTTACGGTACGTATTTCCGGGCGATATGCCGTGGGCGTAGGTTTCTTTTTTGCTTAGCGATTTGATGTGGGGAAATTAATTTCTTAGGAAAAAATGAAAGGAATCCTTATGACTGAGTGCTATTCGCAGCAAGTTCAAATGTATTTTTAGCAACAAACAGGAACGTTCGCCACAAAGTGTGAAATAAATTTCTATGTATTTACTTGCTTTCAATAGTCTTTCAACTTAAGAGCAGTTTGCATCTGCTACTTGCAGCCCCTTTTTGAGCTTTATGAGCCTCTTTACATCTTCTCTATGTATATAATTTGGAACAGTGCATCACTGTAAATTAACTGCAAGAAGATAAAAAGTTCTGAATGGTCTGACTCAGCCAGTGCTAAAGGATGTCACTATCTAAACCTAGGATGCAGCCAAATATCTAGGAGTGATCCTGGATAAAAACTACTTCTTTTAGCGATTCGACAACACCCAAGGGGCTCTCATCGGGCTTATTACCGAAAATTTCATTTGAATCTATACGGCAATGATAAGGCCGTTTCTAGCCTATGCGTCGGTTCTTTGGTGGAGGAGGCTTTCGGCTCGGATTATGTGACTGGTTTCTGCACTAAACTTCAAAGATCGGCCTGTCTCGGAGGACAGGACGTCCGAGGACGCCAGGCACTGCTCTAAATATTCTGCTTGATCTATCTCCCCTTGATACTTATATCATGGGCTGTACTATCACAGCAATCTTAGACGGGGCAGCTTTTGGTATCATTCCCACTGGAGTTTTGAAAACCTTGCACGACACTTATCCTACGATTCGAGTTCCAAGGATATACCGCCTGATACAATGACACCAGAACTTCGGTTACTGCGCCTCCAGCCAGAATCTGAGCCTGGATTAAGATCCAGTCGAATCTTCACGGATGGCTCCAAAACCAGTCATTGGTCTAGTGCAATACAAAAGTTCACTACTCTTAAGACAAACATGTTTCTTTTTTCAAAGCAGAAACTTTTGCTATCCTAATGACCACGGACTAGATTGTTAAGAAGAGGTGAAAAGGTCGGAGCATCTGCGTCTGTAGCGATAGTCAGGCTGCCCTAAAGGCCTTGCTCAACCCTTTAACCAGTTCCAATACAGTTCAAGAATGCAAAAACTCTCTTAATGCGGTCGCAAGGCTGAACTCATTGACTCCTGTCTGGGTTTCAGGTCACATTGGAATCTCTGGAAATGCCATCTTCGATGAGTTCTCTAGACAAGGCTCAGAGAATGTTTTCTCAGGACCTGAACCTGAAAATCCTGTCAAATGAGTAAAGACTGGGTTCTGTTTTCTGGTAATACAATGGACCAGTTGCGTCTGAGTGCTCCAGTATAACGTTACCAAACCCGATATAAAAAAAGTACGCATACGCCACCGAACGCGAATAGAGTTGATTTGTACAGTTTGCGACCATTATTTTTTTTTTGCTTACACTGGAAGCTCATTTCACGTTTTCATTACACGACCCTGAGAAAAGGGCTTTGACAAGGAGCCTATAGAGAATGTTAATGTGCTCTTATCGAGTACCTAAAGCAGGCTTCTAGGTAGAGATTTGTCTTGCAACTCTTCTACGTTAGGTAAGGTTAGATAAGTGGGCAGGCGAATGAAAAAAGAATCCATTTCGCCACACTTAGGCTACGGTTATGTAGCAAGCGAGTAATAGAAGCCCGAGCTTACGCTTGCAATGTGTAAGGGGAGCTCACGCGAGCTTGAACTCGTAAGCTGTTCGATTAGAATTGAGCTAGTAACAGCTTCATTTCTTGTTTGGTTCCAATAAAGTGCACAACGTGTTCCTATTTCTTATTTTTTTTTTTTAAAATAGTCGTATCTGTCGTATAAACAATTCTGGTGTCAATTAGGTGAATATCACCACTTCCACAAAATACTTAAGGAAGAAAAAAAACGTTTTTTCCACTATCACCAAATGACTCCTTGTCCCTTCCACCGTCATCGCTACATTATTTTATTCACTTGTCCCACAGACAACACCGTTTAAAGAAGCAAAGGCTTCGTCCTAAAATTTCGCACAGTCCACCTTCCGTTGTTATGAATTTTCGACTAAGCTCGCGCTTTGAATTAAAATTCAACTCACTGCAGAAAATGTAAAAGCGCGCTGAAGAGAGTGTGTTATGTAACCACAATGTCCTGATAAAATGCACTTAAATTTAAAGCGCGAGAGTGCTAGTGCTTGTATTACTCGCTTGCTAAATAACCACAGCCTTAGAGGAATTCAGTTCCATTTTGATACCCATTGGGGGAAGAGAGATGTCGCCTACCTGTACAACCGCTACCAACGCCTCTATGACACAAAAGTGCCTGAGGATTTGATGAATTTCATTACTTATATTTGGTTCACAGGTGTATCAGACAATTCTTCAATGTCAAAAAGTACCATCCGAGGAACTTATTTCTTAGATAGTAGAGGCTTGGGCGGTGGCAAAGAATGTGATTTGTATCCTCATGGACTTCCTCATCGCCTAACCCCCTAGAAAGGTCTTGTTCCGTAGTTTAAAGCTTTTTTATATGGTACCGCAACGTATTATGATCTATCTTCTGGAGTCCGTTGGATCCTCTCCTACGAAAATACCTTTACTTTTAAAAAGATATTTCTATACATTGAACTTCTAGTCTTATCCTCTTCTTCTTCAGATGTTAACAAAGGCAAGTAGTCCACTTTACAATAATTTATCATGACCACTAAAGTGGGCAATTCATACCACCTTCTCAAATAGTATAACTAAGTGGATCTTAAAGCCTTGTTTTCGTACATACACCACAGCCTTTGCCAGACTACGATATAAATAGGCAAAACAGTTAAGACCACTCTGTCCAAAAATACCACATGTTTGCATCGAAATAAACTCACATCCTCAGAATCCATATAATTGCAAACTAATGACATACCATATATAAAACAGGATACTTCGACAAGCTCATAAATAATTTACGCCACTTTCTTTGACGTAGTTCCTGTGATACCACTTAAAATAACTTAAGGGCCGTCCTAAGGCAGCCGAAAAATTACGAAGCCTATGCATAATTCAGTATCCCCTAATGGTTACAATATGCGTTTTCATTTTCAGAACATACACACATGTGGATAAGTAGATTGATGTGGGTGTGATGCAGAGTTTATGCCAATGGCTTTGGTTAAAAAACGTGCAGCCCTTGAAAAACCGTTTTGCCGAGTTATAAAGTTATTTTTACGATCCACAAGTGAAAGCCAGAGATGAATCCTCATAACCTCAGCTTGTCCTTATGCGGAAGTGGATTTATGTAAGTAGTCCCAACGTATTCGAAGTGTGTAGGAAGTACATATAATCTGTAAGCCAGACGTAGAACCTCTTTGAATGAAAAATGTAGTGGGTCCACGCTAATTTATAGGTTTGAGAAGTTTCCAGATTTATGATGAACGATTGCACGTTAACTTGTTGAAAATTATGTGGGTTTTCCCCTTTAAAATGTTCACAATGAATACTAATGGGTTGAGAACAAGACATAGACTCTACATATGGTGCATGTAAATTCATACAACCCCTCGATCTTGATAAACCACAAACGAAAAAGCTGGTCGACGTGAGAACTTGTTGGGCCAACCGCTTGATTATGACAAAATCTGGTTGAACGAGAAGTAAACCACAAAATTGTGGTTCCACACCACGCACCAAAAGTCCGGTGAGGTATGGAACATAATTAGGGAACCACAAGCAAGACCAGGAGCCACATCACTGCATTTGGGTGCAATTTGCACAGTCTTTTGTAATTTTCAACCCAAGTTTGTGCAAATGAAGTGACATGTTAAAGACGACTTTTGCCTCAAACCTTATTGTGGGGCATTGCGTTGGAAGTTGAATGTTTGAAATTTGTTCGCCTCAACTCAGAATAAGCTGTTGTTGTGTCCTTTTTCTTACAAAGATGCACGTACATTTTGCTGAGGGGAATAAGATAGTTTTTCACACTGAATCCGAAGGTGTTAAACACTTTGTCAACTCGAAATGATTCGAAATGTCTCGCAGGAGTGTGTATTAAAATAGGAAGAGCATACTCGTGTCTGTTTACAGGACGCTTTACAATGGACCCCCTCAAAAAAGTAACTTTAACAGCTTTTGTCCCTAATTTAGGTTAGGTTAGGTAGATGGGTTGGCGAAGGGAGAGAGCGCCCTCTGCGCCACACACAGGTCGGTAGAGATCAATTGTGATGCCCATTTTTGGGGGAAGGTACCCAGGTGCCTGATGCTTGAGCTGCTAATACTCGAGTCAAAGTAAGCTGGAGAGCTTTAAAAGTAACACGTGATCTTAAGCATCAACCTCAGTAAAAACCTAGAGCCAGGCGAATATAAATCGACTTCATGGCTGGAAAGATTAAAGTTGTTGGTAGAGTTGGGACTGTGTCACCTTATCACCGGTGGCCACCGATGGACCTATTGTGATTTCCTCCAATTAGAGTTCGCTCATGATGCCTGAATTCGAGATGTCTTTGGGCGAGCTGGCAGATATGTATATCTTTCGATTCGAGGTAGAATTTGCCCAATTGAGGATGACTTACAGATTAAACAGTTACAGTGACACAAAATGTGTTCTGCTAATTCTTCGTCTTCGTTGCACATTCTGCACGTGTTTTCTTGTTCTATTTCCCCAGTCATTAGATCATCAAGGCACTGAGTTCCTATGAAATCAGATCCAAACTGGTCTACGAGTGTCTGGAAGAGATAAACAGACTTGGCCGGAACAATAAAGTCAATAGGGATGGAGGGAAATGAGCCGGCCGATGAACTGGCATGGAAAGGGTCAGAAACACTATTCGTTGAACCCGAGCCATTCTGGGGGCCGGGACCTCATGGAATCCAAAAGGAACTGAGAAGAGAGGATGAAAGCAAAAGAAGTAGGCTATGGGAAATACTCTCAGGACTAAGGCAGGCAAAGGAACTCCTCGGGAACTAAGACCGAAGGAGGAGCAAGGCCTGCCTAGGTACCAGCAAAAACCAGCTTCGCATTCTAACGGGCTTCCTAACGGGATATTGCAGACTTAGGGAGCATCTCAGGAAAATGGAAATAGAAGCACACGGAAGCTGCAGATTCTGCAGCGATGCCGAGGAGACCCCGTCACACCTCCTTATGGACTCTGGAGAGATGATCCACAAAAGAAGAGCACAGCTAGTTGGGGGCGTACACTTTCTCTGAAACGGATCTCCTATCGTTGGACCCAATCCAGATACTCCGAATTCTCAGTGATTGGATGGGAGGAGGTTCTTTAGGTTCTTTAGGCCAATATGAGTACGGGGGAACACAATAGATCTATACAAGTCGCACTGCATCCACACCCCAACTTTTAACATCTAACTTCTAGTCATTAGGTGTTCTTTGACTCGACAGTAGAGGAAGACCGTGACTCAGGCGGTGCAGGTGGATGGAGGAAGACCTTAACCAATTTGGCGTGCGAAACTGGAGGCAGCTGGCTAAAGATCGAGCTGGTTGGAGACGCTTGTTGATTTAAGCCCAGGTTCACGCCGAACTGTAGCGCCACCTTAAGTAATTACGTAAGGAGACAGTGGTGTAAAGATTGTAGCCAAAGGCGAATAATAGCATTATTCGAGAAATTTTAAACACAAGCTCCGAGGGTTAAATAATGCTTGTGTGTTAAAGAGGAATAATCACTAAAGATGAAATATGGATTAGTGCACCATCGCCGGGTAATTGGAACTCAATCCAACCTAAGATAATTAAACAAGACCACAGCTTCTGTCTAATTAATGCAAATGTAGTACCGCACTAAAGAATTCCGAATTATCTTAAATCAATTATCTTTCATGCCTCTTTCATCTTTTAGACTTCTTAACCACAAAAAGTACTCATACGCCACCTAAACCGACTAAAATTATTTTGTATCTACACTTTGCGAGCAGATATAGTCTCAAATAATTTTTGGTTTTTTTTTTCTTACACTGAAAGCTCATTTAACAGTTTTGTTACGTGATTCTGAGAAAAGGGCTTTGACAAGCCATTATCCCAAAGTAATTTGGTTAGGATACGTTTTGGGAGTTTTTTTTGCCTCGATAGAAAAAAATAGTCTTCGGGATGGTGCCAAGTCTGTACGTGCTTTAGATGGTACCTCAAGTTTCCTATTTTCATACTTGTAGTTATATCGAAGCTGAAGAAGAAGGAAACGTGTTTGTTTTCAACGGCTCAGGATTTATTGCCCTCGGAGGTTAATGTTTTTTGGTGGTTGACTGTGAGTTTTGTTCGAATTTTCCATTACTTTGTAGTTGGCAAAAAAACTTATTATCGACTAGACTGCTTAATGGCATTGCAAAAATATATCAACATCACCCGTCTACAGTGTCTTTTGATTTACCAATAAAACTATGTTAAAATTTTAAAATTTGCAACCTCAATTCACCGTGAATGTTGACTTTTGTCTCGTCTTGCATAATAGCTTGTGATCACAGCTAATTGCACTCATTTGGGACAATCAAATCCCAGCACAAATACTAATTTGGCACACAAACTGTGCTCACCAGCTGTAGACCGATTCCCTGAATGATTTTCCAAAGCAAAACCCTTTCAATCGTTTCTACCATTTGCCATTGACTCCCTTGTGCCAAAGTGAAACAATTCATTTCACTCACAGCTGGGCGTTCAAAAATTCCATAGAAACTCTTGAAAAGCTTGAAAACGGTCGCCCGATTGGGAAATGGGAAACAGTTGGTGCAATTTGTTTTCCTCTGCCGGACGTTTTCTGTGGCCACGACCGGAAAATGAGAAAGGGTATCTCGCAGTGGCCACCTGTAGTGCTTAGTGAAAAGAGCTTACATCTATGGAACTTAATGGACAGACAAACGGAAATGGAATGGTGGCTCCGATACGAGAATTGATTATGTGATTTCTCGGCACAGCCTGTGTTTTGGAGTGTCCCTACCCTAGTGTGGATCCAGTTTGTGGTAATTGTGGTTACAAACTTTCACACGCTATTATGTCTGCTGCACTAGATTTTCCATTTTGAAAATTGACCATTTTGAAAGGAGTTCCCTCAGTAAGGGACGTTCGGCGTAATGCAATTTTGTAAGGAAACTTAATGCCAGTGCTTATGACTGTCGTCTATACGGCAGTTTGGTAACCCCTTTATGTGTACCGAGCATAACCGCTTCACGGTTAGAGAATCACGCGTAAAAATTGTCGCAAAAGAGCTACCACCCACATAAAACATTGACAAGCCATTATATTCGTCAGGATAATGTGAAACGCCTCCAGCAAATGTTTGTTTGTGCTCTTCTGTCGTGTTAATAGACATTTGGGAGCAAAGACTTGTACGCCTAGTGGGAGTACATATCTTAGTCATGTATTGTGACGTTTTTGTGTTCCAAGTATGCTCCTCGCTTTCGTTGAAAGGTACTCGTTTGTTTTTCCTACGCAGAATGGAGAATTATGATATGGTGTCATAATCCGAAGTGAAAACAAATTATCTCCTCTAAAAATAGAAACACAATTGAAGGCTGCCCCTGCTGCTCTAATGACAGACATCTTTCTCATTGAAGTGGTAGGATACATAGCATTGCTGGCGACGATTAAATTTGAGAGGTTGTTTTTCTTTGAGCTTTATTAACAGTGGATAAGATTTTTTGTTTGATGAAATTGGTTCATCTATTCTCGACGTTGCTCAGTGGTGAGTGCATTGGACTGATGTGCGAGCTTCGGAGGTGCAAGCATCAGCCGTATCCACAGAACATTTTTTTCGAAGCACCACCTCTCGTTGTGGAACAACCCTCTGAGAATATAATTTGTCATTAAAAAGCTTGGACCGCGATCACAGATCTGCAAACAAGGTGTTCTGACAGACCATCCGCCACCTCAGGGCAGGGGAAGGAAGTTAAATATCATCGAAGGAGTTAAATCTAATGATGGTGTACTACTTTCCGATGGGAAGGACGTCTTGCGGAGATAATGCGAGCACTTTTCGGAGCTGCTCAATCCCAAACAAGTCACTGAGGATGGGAGACTAGTCCCACCGTAGAGGAAGTGACTTTGGCGATTAAAACGCTGAAAGTCGGCAAATCCGCTGGTGTGGATGAAATCCTTTCTGGCCGGATTTTATCCACACCATCAGCTCAAGGCTTTGGGTAAAGAGGGAGTGAAATGGTTCTCTCGTGCCATCAAATTGGCCTGGGAATACGGTGAAAGACCTAGCGATTGGCAAACTGGGGTGATTGTTCCTTTTTTTAAGAAACGGGATTAGAGGGATTGCTCCAATTAAAGGGGTATATCTTTTTTATGTCTCCTCAAAAAAGTCTTTGCAAAGGTGTTGAGAGTGCGTTCCAGAGACGTGGTCGAGTCCAGGTTAGGCGATGAGCAGTGCGGCTTTTGGCCAGACCAGCTAGTCACTCTCAGAATGGTACGTGAGCATATTATCTGATCCCTCGAGTCCAACAATTTATGCAGAAGCTCTTGAGATGAGGAAGAGGCAGAATTAATCCAACATCTGCTTTGCCACGTCTGTGAATGACGTCTACGCGCATTACGATGAAGGTTCTTCGCAAGCATAGCAGAGGTAGCAGACTTACAGTTACCGGACCTACTCAGATTCTTAAAAGGTACTAATTGGTTCACAAAACAGCCAGCATAGGTCCTTAGGTTGTCTCGGGAACCATATTGCTATTCCCATAACAAAACAAGAGTACCCACAATGGACCTACAGGTCTTCGAGTGAACGTGATCATGTCTACGCATCACACACGAAAATAGTCCTAACCAAACCTGGCCCCTCGAGCTATACTCTGGAGTGCATTGCAGAAGTATGGGATGGACGGTTCTTTTCTGAGGGCCATTCAATCTCTATACACAAACTGTAAGAGCTGTGTTCTGGTGAACCGCGTTAAATCGACAACTTTCACTATGGGCGTTGGACTTCGCCAGGGGTGCGTTCTGTCACCTCTACTTTTCATTGTGTATATAGATTGGATTTAACAGCGCAGTGGTGGCAAAGAACGGTTCAAATGGGCAGACGAAAGCATAAGTCATCTGCTTTTTGCTGATGACTTGGTCATCCTTACGTCCACTCAGAACGAACTTCAGCGCGCACTTTACATGTTTGTCACCGCGTGTGTTCAAGCTGGGATGAAGGTCAACATGAACAAATCGGAGGTTAGTAGAGTCTCATTGAAACAGGTGAAGAAGTTTAAGCATCTCGCGGTCCTATTCACCAGCGATGGGAGAAGCGATACTGAGTTATCCTGAAGGATTATCCACACTGGAGCAATTTTGAGAGAGCTTCAGTCTGTTATCAGTAGAGCCGAACTTGGCATTGGAGCTAAGCCATCAGTCTTAAACTCAGTGTTTGTTCCGGCCCTCAACTATGGTCATGATGTTTGCGTAATGACCGAAGGAATAAGATCGGGGATGTAAGCTGCCGAAATGAGATTTCTTCGTTGTATTGCTGGAGAAACTCGTCGAGACCAAGTTAGGGAGACCAGAATACGCGAAGCACTCAATGTCGAGCAGCTACTTCTTCGAACGCAAAGGACAATACTTCGATGATTTAGGCACGTTAAACGTATGCCATCAACTCGGCTTCAAAAACGTGCTATGGAATCCGTGCCATCAGGTAGGAGTCCTTGAGGTAGGCCCACGATGAGATAAATGAACTTAATCCGAAATCTCAGCTCTATCCGTAGGGAGTTAGCCCCTGATGACTTTGAGGCTTATATTTCAGTTGGTAAAATACAAATATTTCATATTTTACAATAAAAACTTAGTGAGAAGTTTTGGCGGCCAACCTCTTGTCGCGCTCCTCGAAAATACTCAATTTAACATTCTTGCCCTTGTGGCGAACACATGGCCCTGGGTGTCCTTAACGTACCACGGTACCAACACGTCCCAAATTTCTACCTCCGGTGATCATGAACAAGTTTCCTGAATCAAATTTGATGTAGTCGGTAATTTTGCCAGTAACAATGTCAACTTGGACAGTATCGTTGGCCTTAACCAGTGGATCGGGATAGCGAATGGTCCTGCCGTCGTGTGTAACGAGGAATGGAACTCCCTTGGTACCAAACTGGGTCTTGCGGACCTTGTTGGATCCGTGCGTATCTTTTCGTCGACTTTGATAAGACGCTGCATAACAATTTTTGTTACTTCGGCTCCAGTCCAAGCTCCAAGTACGCACTTTTGACGATTTCTCAAAAAAATCATCAGGGGCAATGATTCCCTCAATTTGTGAGGACCGGTTGATGGACGAGGGGCAAAAACTCCCCCCAATTTGTCCAAAATCCATGCTTTTGGTGCTGCTAAACGCTTCAAATGTTTTTTAAGTCCTCGCGCCATGTTGGAGGCTTTAAAAAAAGGAAAGGTGGAATGGCGGAATATTGGCAGATCTGAAAGTGAATAAGCAGGTCATTGGAAAATGATGAATGATGATGATTAAAAACACTTCAATTCAGTGTTCGGAGTCCGTAAGTCCCTTTCATTCGTGCGAAACACTTGAACTACAGAAGCTAGGCCCTAGTCTATGTTACGCTGTTGCGCCAGCTATTTATTTTGAATTTAAAAATCCATGTTTTGTTTCCAAAATTTAGTTAAATCATCGGTTCTGTGCATACATTTTATTTTTGAATTCTCCTACCAGATAAGTTTTCAGTTACTGAACCCAAATAAAACACATCGACCGTATCAATGATCATAAGTCCCATTCACACTCGTTCCCTTATTCAACAGATTGCTCCAACGAAGTGATTCACAAATCTATAATTGGTTTTCAATTGATAAAACCATAATAATGACCACAATGATTGATGGTATTTAATGCCAGAAGGAGTCGTTCCTCTTGAATTGGTTCCGGTGCTTTGATGCCTATTAGTTCCTTCACAGACAATCGATTGGGATGCGAGCACGTGACAGGAAATCGATGATCTAACAAAACGGAAGTAATTTGTTATTTTATGCGAATTGATTTCGCTTCAGGATATCCCACCTCTTAATGTCATATTTCATAATCTGATTGGCACCAGGTTTGTTTTTTTTTTTTCTATAATTTCTGTAATCCTGTCAATTTGTGCGTGTGGCTGCTTCCAAGGATTTAATAAGGGATTTGTGCTTTGATGGGTTAAGCGGATGATAAGGGCCAAGGTCAAGTATAAAGCGTGGTAGGTGCCAACAAAGGTAATCCTCTCAGCTGTGAATAATTTGTTCAATTAGGGTTAGAAGGTCTATCAAATGGTCATAGATTTGAACAATTTCAGTGAATTGGCTATAATCGCATCATGCAAAGACAAAACGTTACTTCTTTGTCCGGATTATAATCGTAAGCATAAGTGAGAACATCAAAACGATACGAAAGCTACTACGGATCCTCTCACAGAAAATGTGAAGCAACAACGCCATTAACACCATGTAAGGGCTACTTTCCAAAAAGGACGAAAACATGTCGGAAGACTCACACTCCAAACAATATGAGTTCGACAGAGATGATGACGATGAAAATGTGAAGGGCGACGACCAACCGGAAGAATGACAAGAAAAATGGGCTGAAAAACAGGACCTTATAGAGTAAACTGTCCAGTCATATGCTATCATCGCGTTGGCAAGGATGTGAGACGAATCCAAGCAAAAGTTTCAGCTGAAAACATTAATAAACCTGTAAGGGCTATGGAATATTTTTTCAACAGGAAGTCCGTCGCGTAAAAAGTCGTAAAGCAATGCACAATCGTATAACTAGGGCGAACGATGTGCCAGATTTATTACCAGCAGAAGTGAATCACGAACGAATGGACTTCCATCGTTCGTGTGGGAGGAAATGGCCATAAAATGAATTGAGTGTCGAAGAAACCGGATGCCAACAGTGTGTCGAAAGTGTCGTTTCAATTACCCATGCATATATGGAATTTTCCTTTTCCCAGTTGCAGTTCCTATGCCAATTCGAATGTCCTGTCAAAACTTCCAGAAACATTTCCTAAACCCAACAAGGATAGTTGTGAATGCATAACTAAGGATAAACTTGAGTAGGCGAACACACGAGAAATGTTTTCATTTCATTTTGTGTGCCAGTTTCGAGTTCGGGATGCTAAATCCTTAAAAATTCCTCTGAATATCCTTTTAGCCTAAGGCTACTTTGCAAAGCAATTAAAAAAATCCGGTTTAATTTCACCCGGAAGGCTATCAATATCGGACCAAGAGAAATGTGACATAATGAATTGCATACTTCGTTTCCTCTCTTCCGTTTTCATTGCTGTAGGAAATACTAAATTGTTCCACAAATTTGCAGGATGAGGCTTCAAGTTTTTGTTGATTGAAATATTTGAAAAGGAATTTTAATTAGACAAAACTGAGTATTTACCACATCATGTTGCCGGAGGGAATTCATGCAAATATATCGTCAATATCCTGCTAGCGATCAAGAAACACTAGGAATCTTAGTCAAACATACCTCAATCGAGAAACTGGAATTTTAAATTAGAATGTGTACCATTTTTAGAGTTCTGGAATCCTATTTCCAGAGACAAAAAAATGTCTGTCCTTCTTGCAAGTGTGAGTGAATAACACAACGCCTTAGATGATGTCGCAATCACAACTGTCATCTTATATGAAGGATGTGTGCGATTGAGTGGAAACTTTAGAAGGAAAAATCCACATTAAATAAAAGGATTAGTCAAGACAATGATAGTCAATTACATGTTACTGTAATAAGCCTGTAAGAATGAACAAGGGAACATCATATCAGAACCGCAGTCGATGCTGAGGATATTAAAGCACTATTTCTGCACACTGTTTAACGGTGACGATGAATCAAATTCCGCTGTCAGGCAGACTGAACCATTCAACCTGGACGAGGAAGACCAACAATTCCGTCCACCTGACCTGGACGAGCTGAAGATAGGTGACATGCTGGAGGAAAGTATGCTCGATGAATGGAACCTCAACATCGTTTGCCCGATCCTCAAGAAAGGATACCCTGTGAACTGCGCCAACTACAGAGGCATCAGTCTTCTCAACATCGCCTAGAAGATCTTTCAAAAGTCCGTCCAATTACTCGAATAAAAAAAATAAATAGCGCGACAGCTCGGTATGAGCCAAGGCCTAGCTTCTCGCAGCCATTCATGTTGTGCGTTTTTCGCACGAATGGAAGGGACCTAGAATTGATTGCCGACTCCGAACGGTGAATTGAGAAGGTCTTTCATGACAGCTGGGGCTTGATCCCATACCACTTAGTCAGCAGTCCAACGCACTTACCACTGAGCCACGGCGGATACGTCGACGACGATTGACATAGTCGGAAATACATAGCTTGATGTCACTGGCGCCTTAGTGAGTATTTAAACGGAGACGGCGAAGATGGGTTTAGCGATCAGTGAGGGCAAGACGAAGTATATGCTGTCAACAAGAAAGGGCACTCAACATCAACGTCTCGAACAGAACGTCACAACAGACGGTCATAACTTTAAAGTAGTTAAGGACTTTGTCAACCTAGGCTCCGCTATCAATTCAAACAACGACACCAGCGCTGAGATCAAACGAGAAATAACTCTTCCCAATCGTTGCTTCTTTGTGCTAAGAAGGCAATTGAGTAGCAAAACCCACTCTCGAACGACTTAAGCGACCGTTTATAAGACTTTAATCGTCCAGATTGACTTTTCTCTACTTAAATCAGTGCTGTACCAATTCACAAGGAAACCCATTTCCCCTTAGAATCTTAAAGTGAATTATTTAATTCATCCCCCCGAAACACCCCAACCCGCCACTGCTGGCCAAATGAATTCATCTACAATTGTGATCTTCTTAAAGTGTAATTATTTATGTGGACAGCAAACGTAAGGACGCTTCTATTTGTAGTTACAGTCACCTGGAAGGACTTAAAACAACAACGAACGAGTGTGCTTAGCTCTAAATGGTTTGTCTTCCATGACCATGAAACAAAGGACGAGAGACTCAATTTATCTCACCCGCAGTGGGAATACGTTTGTGGAGGAAAATGAGATTAAGACGTTCAAGGATATGACTAGTAGTCGTAGTCATTGCTGTTGCTTATGTCAATTTGTGACATCTGTTTGTACAGATGTTTCCGCCAAGAAATTGGTTGAATACGGGTTTTGAGTGGATCAAGTGTTATTTTAAAATTTATTTGTTGTCGTTAATCCTTTTAGTGGTCGTCGTGGGTCGGTGGTTAGTGCGTTGGACTGCTGACCGAGCGGCGTGGGTTCAAGCCCCAGCCAGGAAAACACCAACAAATTTTTCGCGGCACCACCTCTCGTCGGGGAATGACAAGCCTCCGGGAGTATAATCTGTCATGAGAAAGCTTCTCACCTCGCCGTTCGGAGTCGGCAATAAATTGTAGGTCCCTTCCATTCGTGCGAGAAATGTAACACGCACAACATGAATGGTTGCGAGAAGCTAGGCCTTGGCTTATTCCGAGCTGTCGCGCCAGCTATTTATTTATTTTTTAATCCTTGTGTCTTATTGATAAACAATTTGTTTGTTTAATGTACGCCGAGAGGGCAACTGTTCGAGAACTTAGCTTAACTCAATGTTAGGCTTCAACTACATAATTGCTACTTCAACTATGTAGTTCAACAAATTTCAAATGTTTTTAGTGAACTACATATGGCTTACATTTTTCCGACCCCACACACAAACAATAGACACTCCATATCCTCCCCATCACCAAGTTTTCTCCCCACACCCGCTTTATCACATTTACAAACTTTTCCAACAGACACTTGATGGGAATTGTAACGGGCATACCTAAGGCTTTAGTTAAGTGAGATATTCACCCTCCAAAACCAACCAACCAACAAATGGCCTAAAATTTGGATCTTCTAATCGCTATTGAGATACTTGTTGAAAACGTACGTAGCACAACTCTTTTTGGCCAGTAATAGGTCGGCAGCAAAGCAATGCGGGTCCTGTTTCGTAATTTGATGATTCCAAATATTAGGTTAGGTAGATGAGTTGGCGAGGGGAGAGGGAACAATTTGCGCCACACTCAGGTCAGTAGATGCCCATTTTGTGAAGAAGTTACCACTTGCTCCTGGAGCAATACTCAAAGCACTTTCCTTTTGCCCCAGAGTTTCGAACCATCTTGAAGCCTTAATGAACCTCCAGATGTTCCTGATAGGTACGTTGGATGTCCGGTATTCTGGAAAAGTGTCTTCCAAATGATTTGAGTATGAGATGGCAAAGACCTGGGCAGTGATAGAGGAAGTGGGACGTGTCCTCATTAAATTTCTCGTCACAGAAGCCCCTGGAAAGGTCGTCGTTATTTAGCCTTATTTTTTTATGTGGAAACGCGGAGTAATTACTCCCACAAAGATGGAGAGGGTTTTCCTCTTGTTCCTCTTGTCCATTCCTCTCTGCTTGGGGTAGGGCAGTGGTTATTACCTTGCCCATGTACTTACTTCATCTACCAAAGGAACATAATTTTATTGAAAATTCACCTAGAAGCTCTTAAGAGGTAAGCAATCTTGGGTAAGGGTAGTCGCCATCGCGGACTGGTTGGACTGCTTCGAGCGGCGTAGGTTCAAGCCTGGCTATCGATGTATTGTTCTTGCAGTGATACCCTTCTTGTGGACAGTTTCGAAGCCTCGATGATAGCTGTGATTTCGGCCTGAAAGACACTGCAGTCATCCTTTATTTTAAAGGAGTTTTTTTTTTTCCTAGGGCCTTGCAGTAGATCCCGGCATCTATACCAGTGCCCATCTTAGAACCATCGGTGTAGAAACATAGTTTCTTTATGGTTCCTCCAGTCATCCCCTTACTCATAGACCTACCAAATCTCTGTTGCATCATTCAAGCAGAGATATATCCATAGAAATGGGAAGTCATAGGTTGACATTTCTATTAACCTGGATATCCAGTCTGTCAATAAATTGCGGTACTTCACTTCTACGTGTTCAGCTGCGTTAGTCTATACGATTTTGATGAAAGTTGGGTGCTCAGCTCCTGGAGAAATTCGGATTTGAGTTCAATTGGATCTTAGCAGGTTGTTTTCCATGGGAACTGCATTGAACTGAAGGCCGCCACTGTTATTGCATTTGTTATCTCCTCCATCAGCACCACAGAACTTTTTCGATACGAAAACGAATATAGTGCCCCAAAGTAATTTTCCGACTTTCTTCACTGAATAAATCCAGTTTACAACATTGGGACTAGATCCGCAGGACCTGCTAAACATTCTACAACAGTCTCAGAGGAGAAAAAACGGGTCAAGCCAAGAGGTCACCTTTCTTCACAAAGGCTTGATTGAGAGCAAATTCCATTTCGCAAGTTCACACCAAGTTCGACCTGTAAACTTGTAATTCTCTTGAGAAATATTCTCCTTCCATAGATTGGATTTATAACTCACATCTCAAGGGGTTTAACTTTCTTCCCTAGCAACACTATAATACGGTACTTATCGGTTGACATTTAATTAAGAAAAGGATAGCCCTCTTCCATTTGTTAGCCCTAAAGCAATCATTTGAGTTATAAACGTGTGGCAAGTGCAACCCAAATGCCATTTAAGGACAAAAAGGGTTATTTCACTGAGCATTCAATTAAGTCGAAATGGTAGGAACTACAGACAAACACATCTACGAAGGCATTAAGAAAAGGTAAACCCAGGAGTCTCAGGGTAATTGCCACTTTTATGAGAAAAAAAAAACAGAGAGTGGGTTGGTATGCCTGCCTTATGGGCTTAAGGAGCTGTGCGTTCTGTCATAATGTTTTCTTTTCAAGTTAATGACTTTTTTTTTGGGACCTATCTGTTGGAACGTAGACAGGGTGACATGTTATTACCAGCCTTAGGTGCAATATTCATTATTCACCAAGAGGGAAATAGACAAGAAGTTAAAGAAAATACCAGTGAGAGGCAGACGGTTTTAAGAGTGAAAAAAGATTGAGGTCTCTCTCTAGGGGGAAGGTTATTGAGGACTGGATCGTCTTTGTGGCTTAACTTTTGCTATGTGAGCATTTGAAAGGAAGGGCTATGAATCTCTACACAGTTTTTGTTGAAAGCAAAGGACGTAAACAGCTTAACGGTTTGAATATCTTGAGAAAAATGTGTGATACTTGTCCATTTTTAAACTGTCTATGAATATTTATAGAGGCCTTGACTCAAGACTAAGACAAGGCTCTAGTGCAATGCTCTACAACCGAGCACTGTTTCAGTAGCCACGGTTAGGGTGGTACTCGTTTATTTTGCTATTGCAAGCTAGGTTGTGAATTCTTTTATTTGCCGTCCTTTCAGCTGTAGACAAGGTAAGCATGTCTGATCCTAATAAGTGCCTTGTTCATCAAGCAGATGCAGCATTTTTCATTATTTTCTGTTAGCACAAAGTGCTTTACAAAAGGATTTCCCTAATAAGCAGCAACTGGATACCAAACTGTGAAGAATCACTGTGTGCAGCTTAGTCTACTGAGACAGGAGTAAGAAAACCTTAGAAAGACGCATCAACCGATGGCACAATATGATTCTAAAAATAACTGCAGTGCCAGATTTAATTCATCTTTCATCCTGCCGCCCACTGGAAAGCATTACTGCTAAGATCACTCGGTAACCAGTTCGCTTCACGTCATTAACCACCATTTACAGTGAATCGACTGTTATATTTGCCTTGTGTGTATCAACAATAGATTGGTAAAAGGATCAACAGTAGGAGGTTAATCGTGCAGGTGCACATATGTTCGCTTCGACCAATGGTGCGCCTCTTAAGTTACACTGTGCGATTGGAAAATTGTGCATTCAATGTACTCGACTGTATGTAGTCGACTAGAAAATCATTTCGCTTGAATCCACTGAACCTCATAGAAGTTGTAGTGCTTCAAAAGACAAATGATGCATTCGAAGGGCCTTTGTACATCTCATAAGTCTCATTCAATAGGAATTATTTGGTTAATCGATTTCAGTGGAATGTTTCTCAAAATCGCGAGTTGCCAGATAAAATCTTCTACTGGAAATGTTGGAATTTTTTTTCTTGTTTCGGCTGCCTTCAGAAATAGAAGAACATGGCCAAATAGCTTCAGGACTGTAATCTTGTTATAATCTTGTTGTAATCTTGCATTATGACACTTATGATGGGATTTGAGGCTCTGAGAAGAACAATCATAGTCATCAGAGTAAATAATGAAAGTGATTGGAAGCGTCGTCGCCATGCAGAAGTAATTAGAGGAAGAACCTGATTCAGACATTAAGTCATCATGTCTGTAGTCACTTATCCAGACACTCTCACTAAAAAACAAAAAAAAAAAAAAGAAACACAAGAATGCACTAGAGAAATAATGTACCTCCGTTCCAAACCTCAGAACTGCTTATCCCTATAGCTGACAAAGACGGAGATGGAGAGTATACGGTATCCGACTGTCATTAAACTAATCCTTAAGACCTTGATTTAGTTGTGACCACCTTAACGTATCTTTCAAGGAAAACTAACAGTGATGTACAAAATGTTGTGCAAAAATCTATGAAATAACCACTACAGGGTGCTTTATTACCGTCGAAAGACAGTTCAGCTGCCGTATTTATTAGTCTTTTCGATTCTTTCGACGGCGCACGAATGTGCACTTAATTTATGAGACAAATTTGAGATTATCACTGTGGATTCTCTAAATCCTCTAAATCTTTCCGCTCTCTTCGACCAATTGTTGCTGACATCCACTGTAGTAATAGAGCGGCAAAAACACCACTCAGACTAAGAGAAGTAAGCCTATGGACAACTAACACCGATGGTCACGCTTCCATTCTGACCCGATGGACTACCACGAAGAAGAACATATACATAGTTAGATATCAACTACATCATTCCAACCTCAGACTTCGATAGAGATTTGATATTAAAATACTAAGAAGAGGGGACTGGGATGAGGGTATAGTTTGCACTGAACAAGACCTGGCCTTCTACACCGACGGATCCAAAATGGATGCTGGTACTGGTGGTGGTATCTTCTGTGAACCCAAAGGGATAAACCAATTCTTCAAAAATGAAGACGGATGCAGCGTTTTTCAACCCGAGAAAACTGCTATTCTACAGGCTGCAAAGTTAATCAAAAACGACAACATTGTCAGAGAAACCTTTACTGTCTATGTTGACAGCCAGGCGGCTATAAAGTCTCTGCAGTCAGCATTGACAATATCGAAGGTCTGCAGACAAACTCTCAACGATATATAAACGACCAATAAGGTGACCCTATGCTGGGTACCAGGACAAAAAGATATATCATAGGTAATGAAAGAGCGGACGAAATTGCCGGGACCCTTCCGGTTGCAAGGACACCCATTAGCACTCTTTACAGAAAAATAATAGATAGATAAATAGGTTATACATGAACACATGTGCAATAGCCAGATCACTATGGCCAAACTTCGATAAGATGAATTTCAAAAATCTTGTACAACTTAGTCGAAGGGAAATACTAATCGTCTCCGCTGTCCTTACAGGCATCCATGCGGAGCGTCTTGGATTACCCTACAATGACTACTGCAAAAGATGCAGGGATGGAGAGGAAATAGAATCCATCCAGCACCTGCTATGCGAATGTTCCGTGCTGGCCATCAGAAGATTGCGTACTCTTGGTAGTAGCTTCCTCCATGCGCTGGAGGATCTTAATATCGCTGATTTTAGGAAACTCCTGAGATTTCTATCCCTTGGGTGGTTTCCAGATAAGCCCTTGGTTAGACTCCTATGAGTGTATTTTTTGTGAGTATAATGGACCTGATTGAGTTGCTAATGCTTAACCCACGTAAACTCTGCAATGACATCAGACTGCGGGTAATCGATCTCCACGAAAATGCAATTAAGGCTCAAGAGTGTCCTCGGTGGGCTTTCCTTTCGTATTAAGATTTGCTTTGATTGATAGATTGACCTGAGAAAGGACTACGTGTCTAATGGACAGTCCTACTCCAGAGTAAGCTCTCCCCCGGTGATCCTTGTTCCAGAAGGGACATTTTTTAATGCAATCTCCTAAGAGAAGTATTTATAAACAAATAATATATCTGTATACAACATATCTAATTCTCAACTATTTTCATCAAGTTTTCTTATCCTATTTTATCAACCCAAGGAAATGATACGAAATAGGCGTAATGGGATACAAAGCAGGAGTTTAAATAATTAAATGGGAATAAAATCGAATAAACCGCGTGTGAAGCTGCGGGCAAATATTTATACATAACTTTCACTTCGTTAACGTGTTAATTCAGTCTGGATTCAAAAAAAGAAAAAGTTGTACAGGTTCTTTAACTTACACCATCATGTCATTGTCATTGCTTAATGGTGTTTCAACCATCCCTGTTCAGGAAGTTGATTGTAAAAGTAAACTTGTTGTGGTTTCGTTGTAATTTACTTTGTTTCCTTTTTTTTGCGGAACACAATACAAATAAAAAGGCCAAACAAGGGGGTTGAGGGTTGGAAGCGCTTGCAGGCTGAAAAAGTTTACAACTTCACACAAAGGACGGGATACATAAAAATATTCAGATAAACGTGTATGTAGTACACATGTAAATGGGTTGACGAGGAATCCAGACACATTTTAATATTTACATCTGTTTAAAGTTAAAGGGCAAAGGTTTATAGGTACCTCAACCTTGAGGGCAATGATTTCTATCCATAAACAGCAAATGTACTTTTGTTATATTTTAGGTAAATTAACTTGAAATTGATTGAGCATCTGTCGAATATTTCGGGTGCCCAGATGTTGTTAATTTTATGGTAATACCTATCCATTTTGTTGAGTCCTGCCAGGCTTCTGTATTGGCTTAATCTTTCTGTGATATACTTCGCATGAATTTTATTTCCATTAATTTAATTTATAGACGCATTCACTGGATTTTGTGATACAGGTATCCTTACAAGCAAACACCTCCAACTGATTTGCATACATAACTTCCACTTTAAATCACAACGCATGAAGACATCGCCTTTTTATGCATAATCTGCAAATTGTTGTCTCCATTATGCTAAGAAGGTTGTTAGGCTAATACAGAGGTGATAAATGAATAAAGTTTTGCTTCAGAGAAATAATTGACTTAAGCAATCGGATTAAGGTCTTTGTGTCTAAGGACATTGCAAGTAGAAACATCTCTTCAAAAATTCATGATGGATGCTACGGAATCTGTGGAAAAGAAGGACATCTTTTAGGATCATGCTGGCGAGATAGATTAAGATGGTTCAAGGCCTTCTTTCCTGAATAGTTATAATCATAACCATACTCTCCTGCGGACTTGTATTCAAGCGCACTGCAATTGGCAAATCAAAAAAATGCTTGGTTGGCTGAACCATGCACTGAATCTATGAGAACTATGAATGATACTAATATGCAGATTCTTCACAAAAACCTCATCATTCCAGTTATGTTACCTGTCACAGATGTATGGAATTGGCCAACGTTGGTTTTTGAAGCCTTCGTGCAAACAAATCCTTGCATATGGTCCTACAGTGAGTGAAGAATTTAATCACGAATTATACGCAAAGAAGGTCATTTGAGCAAAGCAGGTGAAAAGAAATATCTCTTCCAAGAGTAGCTAAGCTAATGATGTAATCGACGATCACATAAGGAAGTAGAATCATATTTCAAATAAGCCTGAGCTACTCAATTGCTGACAGGAATCGTCCTTAATGGAAGGGATTGTTGTCCCAAACTCCCAAGAAGTACCAAAGTGAATCTCAACAACAAGGCTGTAGTGTCGAATCAAGCTATTACATACCTACACGCATTCTGGTGTAATTTTTAAACTCTTCCTTGGTTAACTCTTGTCCTGCATTCAACTGCAGGTAACGTTCTGAGAATTCCCAGACAATCAATTGAAATTGCCACTCAAAAAGTGAAGCATCATCTTTCACTGAACTCAAGTCCAAATGTGTTGATATTTAATTACTTCCAGCACCTCAAGCCATCGTCCTTCCAACAAGTGTTTTTCAATTAAATCTGAAGAGTCCTAACGAAGCTACCTTTCCAATATCACAGTACTTATGGCTGAGAGTGTTCAATTTATCTAACGCACAACAACGTCACTAGGAGCAAGGTTTCTTCCTACTTTAACCTCAAAGATTTAACCATTTTCTTATTGTAATTGAAATCGATTTAATAAATTGTGTTTTGTGGTATATATTGGATGAAACATATGTAAGAGGATGAGGTAGACAAGATTACGATTATTTCTACTGAAATGTAAACCTTTTTCCAAGGACCAGCATCTGAGAAGAGCAACCAAAACTAAACTCAATTTTCAGGTCGTTTCACTAAGACGACAACCATATCCTTGTAGCAGTACTCAAAGTAAATAAAGGACCATCACAAGATATTATCTGTGTGCATCACATCAAGTTGTGGAAGAAATCAAGCACATTTCTGGGTCGTCGTCAAAGAAATGGAATAAAAAGGATATCAACGACTGAAATACGAAAGATGAGAGTCAAAACAAAAATCAACCATAGGTCAGGATCCAGGTAAATTGAACGTGGATCGAATATCAACGGTTTGGTTTACTCTAGAAGCGAAGACAAAATTAACTAAATCATCTCAGAAGTGCATCGCCAGGGGACAAACACCAGTTTAACATGCACACAATTTGTTTAGGGTTGGATCGATTGAAGTCCTGAGGGGATATTCCGAAGAGACGGTGTATCCTTGCATCTTCGACAAAAAAAGAGTTTAAAATAGTACTTTCGAGCAATGTAAAGTATGAGTGAGACACATTTTCAACGTGCTAATGAGTGAGATTAACAGCAATTTCTTGAGAATATGTAAGAATTATTTGCTAGGATTCAGACGGTTTCAAAAAATCACGGAATTAAGAACTAAATACATTAATTCAATTCAATTCAATTTTTTATTCATTTTTCTTATTAAACATTTTTTTTATAATAATTAGCATTTTTATAATAATTAGGGATTAAGAGGATGAAGGTGGATAAGACACCTGTAGGGAAATTCAATCAGAGGAAAATGATATGGTTCGTTGAGAGAGTCCTCTTCGAAGCCAAAACTGCGATTGATCAAGATTGACAGCTTAAAGCTTGGTTTGAACCCGTAGCGTGATAATTAAATTCATAGCCAAATACCAAGTTTCTCATCTGATGACAAGAAGGAGACATTCTATGATCAGTTAAGAGTCATTTTCAACGCAACACTTAGTTTGGACATCGCCATTAATGGAGGACTTGAATGCCAAGGTAGACAGTGACAACGAATGTCTCAGTCATCAGGGGTATAAAGATTTCTGCAACGCTAATGGCCTTGTTGTAGCTGGGACCAGATCTGCCACAAACTCATTTGAATTAAGTCGATTTTTTGACCATCAGCCGCCATTTTATAAGAAGTTTCCTGGACGTCCTGGCATGGGATCACCACCTCATGTTAGTTACCGTCAAACTGCGTTCTGCTGCTGTTTAACGATCACATACCAAGTCATGGTATAACATCAACAGACAAAAGGATTCATCAGTAGATTAACAATTCCAGGATCTACTTTAGCAAGAAGTGGAAACAATCAACAACTTAATGCCCGTCACCATTGAAAATCATTCGTGTGCTGTGAGAAATGTCTTCATATCTGGCGTTGAAAGAATTGTCGATCGTTTGCAAAGAAGACTAAACACTTATCTTTCGGAAGATATCTGGAGAAGGATCGACGAATCAAAATAGCTGAAGGATTAAACTCCAGCTGCTGCAGCAGCAGAAAGTAGCAAGCTTACTTACTTACTTAAGGGGGTGCTACAGTCCGGGGGGGGGGGGGGGGGGGCTGGGCCACAACCAACAAGCGTCTCCAGCCAGCTCGAGCTTTAGCCAACTGCCTCCAGTTTCGCACGCCAAGTTGGTTGAGATCCTCTTCCACTTGCGTGCGCCACCTGATTCGCGGTATTCCTCTACTGCGCCGTCCCTCGGGTGTGGATTCGAAGATTTTTAGGTTTGGAGCATTGGTGTCCGCCCGTTGGACATGACCCAGCCACCTCAGTCGTTAGAGCTTCACTCTGGTGTATTTCGATGTCGTTGTACAGCCCGTACAGTTCGTCATTGTATGTCTTCCTCCATTTACCGTCTATGCAGACAGGACCGAAAATCACTCGAAGAATTTTCCTCGGGAAACAGCCGAAAGCAATCTCATCGACTTTTGAGAGAGTCCATGCCTCTGCGCCTTAGAGCAGAACTAGGACGATTAAAGTCTTATAAAAGGTCAGTTTAATCGTTCGAGAAAAGGTTTTGCTACTCAATTGTCTTCTTAGCTCAAAGACACAGCGATTGGCAACCGATAACACTGGTGTCTTTGTCTGAATTGATTGCAAAGTCTAAGTAGACAAAGTCCTTAACCAACTCAAAGTTATAACTGTCAATAGTGACGTTCTGTCCGAGACGTCGGTGTTGAGTGTGCTTTCTTAGTGACAGCAAAACTTTGTCTTGCCGTCATCGACCACTAAATCTATCTTCTAAACGCATCACGCTGCGTTCTTCCGATTATGTCAACATCGTCGGCGTATCCGAGTAATTGGACGGACTTCTGAAAGATTGTGCATCTGGTGTTGGCGCGTGAGTTTTGCACGCTCCTTACCAAGTCACACCTCGCTACTTTAAACAACTTTTCAGCCATGATTCAGCAGCTTTTTAAGACTTAAATTTCCCTATCAGCACTTCATCCAGTAAGGGTGGAGGACATTTTTGACTCACATAACAGCTTGGGTCAAATTCAAGTTTATTGGTCAATAAGGTAGTATCATCATTTAAACTACATTACATTGACCAAACAACTAGAAAACATAAAGTCTAAATAATAAATTAAATTTTTTCACAATAAATGATGGTGGACAGTCACATTCAAGATACACCAAGTGTACATGGAATTAAATTTAACCACAATTCGAGAAGATTGCAAAGTCATTTACCTTCTTTCATGGTTCGCCATCAAAAGTTCATGAGCGAAAACTTATTTGACACATAAATCCTTCTTTCATAGTCCCGGTGTTGAAATACTCCGATTCAGACGTTTATTTTTAATATAAAAACGTGAGGTACACACATTCAAGAAATTGAGTTATGCAGTAGCAAAGAGCTGAACGAGGTAACTTATCTCTCCATGTTTGGTCTCTGTTAGATAGCATTTTTTTAAGCCATAAAGGCGTCACTAAAACGCTTAAGATCATTAAGGATGTATTCAACATCATCGCATCATTTGACGACGGTCTTTTGTTTTTATTATTCATTCTGCAAAGAGGACAACACTACAATAGATGTCAAGTTTTGGAGTTTGGAAACATTAAGACGTGGATAAATATCAAACTTCTTTGAATATGGCAAAAGTGATCAAAAGTTCAGTTCATGCTGAAGACTGGTGCAAATCCTGGTACAAATCCTTAGGGGGTGGCCAAGCATCATCGCTGGTCACGCTGAAAGTCCGGGTTCAACTCCTGATGTCGGAAAAATATTTATTTCTAAATAAATAAAAATCGATCAACTGTGAAAGCTGATGGCGACTCTACTGCGAAGGCATAACACTGGCAGTAGAGTGTCTTGGCTTAAAGAGTTGGTTGAGCGAACACTGAGTATGACATCAGGAGATTCGAAAAAAAATTCCTGTGAATTATATAGCAATGACGAAAAAACACCACAAATGTCCCCAGCTAGCCTGGACCCACCCTTGGACGCCAATGAAAAAAAAAAACTTGACGAAACCTGAGTTTCAAACCACTGTACCTCGCTTGCGGTGTGTGTATAGCATTATAAGGGTATTCATATTCCCTTGATCCGCGCGTGGATTATAAAAAAAAAAAAAAACTAAACTCGGTTTTCCAGGAGAAAGCCACTTAAATGGTCAACATAGTCAACACTGGTTCGATGGCTTCATTCAAGGGATCTTAGCTTAAGAATAAGTTTCAACATGACTATTAGTACGTTTATACCAGGTTCGTTTTTGAAGCAGAAAGGGGCAACAATAATATTGACGAAAGCCCAAACGACGAAATTGGTTCAAAGTAACCCTCAATACAGTAAGGTTGCTACTGCCTGGCAAAATCGACATGAAGTCATGATCATTGAAATGAAGCCTCAGTGACCTAACAACTTTGAAGCAAGTGATGAGAAAGCTTAAGAACATACACAGATAGGTAAAGGTGGCGGTTTTACAGAACCCAAGAAGCCCTGGGATGCGCTGTTTTACGACTTATTTGACCTGGTTGTTTGCGGGTGTTTTAGGTTGATAGACAAAGATATTTAAACCCAAGTTGTGGAATTAGGGAAAAGGATCAGTTCACCAATCTTTTTCTTGGAAATATCATTAAGGTCATCGAAGAAGGGTTTGTCTAGAGTGCGCTGCCTGACCCTCGATAGGGCAGGACATTTACATAGGAAATGATACAGAGTATTTTTTTCCCTGTTATCTTCCCAACTACGGCAGTAAGTTTTGTGGGGAGAGGCTGCGTGTTCTTTGCTTATGTCTACGATTCTTGCAATATCTAGTCTTGATCTGCTTAGTAGCTCGTTTGTTTTTTGTTTGTTGTAACCGGGCCAGATCTTCCTTGATATGACGCAGTTGATTAGCTTATTCCACGCTTGGCTAGCCGTCTTTAGAAAGTGGAATGATCTGGCCAGGTCATCGGCTCTTTCGTTGCCGTCAATTTTACTATGATCTGGGACCCAGGTGAAAGTGACCCTGTACTGGACCCAAAGTTGGTTTGGTTCTTCCTGATATTGCTAAACCAGTTTGGAGGGTGTAGTGGCCGAATCAATAGCTTTGATAGCGGCTTGGTTTTCAATGAAGATAGCAGTCTTGTAGGTGGATGTTGGAGAATTTTTCAGCACACGGCAGGCTCTCCAAATAGCAAAGAACTCAGTTTGGAAGACACTGACAAATTTCGGAAGTCGAATGGGTTTCGACAGATTCAGTTTCTCTGATAAAATGCCTGCCCCAACTCAGCAGTCCAGTTTCGAACCGTTTGTAAAAATAGTCGAAATCCTTGATCGCATTTCCGTTTTTCCGGTCTGCCCTGGCTGGAAACCTTTCTAAAAAACATTTCATAAAGTTTAACTTGGGAGTTAAGCAGTTAGTCGAGGACGCGATCAATTCGTTTCGTGTTGTTGTTACATGCACAAGTTGCCAAAATTACACCAGATTTTGCAAACATAATTCTTATAAGGTGTCGTTTGACACGTTTGAGATAGCCAGCACATGTAGAGCGAATCACCAATGCTCCAGCCCGCAGGAAGCAACCTGTTGAGAAATCCCGGTGCGCGAAAGTAAACACGAGAATTCCCAACACCGGCAGCAACGATCTTGCTGAACCACCGGCTGCTCAGCTGGGTCGGGTTCGAGAGAGAGGGGAAGAAAGGGGTTAAGGGCGCCACGCAATTTTTTTGTAGAAACTGCGAAAACTCGTAGAAGGAAAAGAATTGTTTGGTGGGTGTCCCAGATGGGGAAGAAAAATTAAAATTTATATTTTTTTCTCACTTGGGGGGATGACAAAATAATCGGCCAATGCAAAACAAAAGAAATCAAAAGAAAGCTAGAAGAATTAGAAAGCTAAGGAACTTGGCCCAACGGGTAAGTTCCGGATTCCCTTGCGGAACTCAGACAACGGGGTCACGACGGTACAATGTAGCCGGTAATGCGCTACAGTAAAACAAACGGGGGGGGGGGGGGCGAAGGCTTATCCGCGGAAAGAACGTACCCTCACAAAGGGGATTTTAAGGGAAATAACGAAAGGGGTGAACCACAAAATGCACTATCACTTTTAAAAAAACTATCACAACCACTCTACTTATCTGTGCTTGGGGCTATCCTGACTATCTCCGGGGATGAGGTGGGACGCTCTCCGCCACAGTCCGTCTTGTTGTATCTTTGTTCTTTGTTTTGGTAGTCTTCGTTCCTTCACTTTATCTTCCGCTTTTTTTTGTTACTCGTTCGGTTCTGTTCTGGGGTATCGTATATCGTCTTTCAATTTGTTTGTCTTCCGTTTTATTTTTGGGGTTTTGTATTTTTTTTTTCTTCTTGTCTTCGCTTTCTTTTTCTCACTTGTTTCGGGAACTCTTCTCGCTTCTAAGGTCGGCTATAGAGTGTCGGTCTCAGTTCTGTCGATCACTCACGCTCGCACACACACATTCACACATGGGGCGAACTCAGCTATTGTAGCTTAAGCTGAATCCGCCCCGCCGCTGACTTCTCTTGATTCAGCTGTCAGAACAAAGGGAATCACATCCAGAGTTCCGACAGCTTCTCCATCAGCGGCTCCCATTCAGCATTCAGCATCTCTCACGGTCGTTAGGTTGTCACGTCTGTTTAGACGGGGACTGCTTGGGTTCGGGTCCCCTCCCAGCCGGAGATCCACATTTACGCTATGAGCCTCATTCAAATTCCTAAGCACAGATAAATAGATAATAATAGATAATCAAAGATTGGGGCGCGGATAAGCTTTCGCGCAGATGTCAAGACAAGGGTAAAATGAGCCGCAGGGGAATCGAGAACTTTCCCTAACAAAATGAAATTTAAGTATATGTATAATATGTGGGGGAGGGGGTTTACAATACTAAATAATCGTCCAACAAACAATGGTTTTTAGGGTGGGCTCTCAGCTTTTCGTACATATGCGTTGCGGACCGTCCGTCCGGTTATGGGTCTTCGAGGCAAAGGGGGCGGACGGTCCGTCCGAAAAGAGATTCCAGACCGTCCGTCTGGCTCTGGGTCCGGGGTACCTGCTTTGTTATCCCCTCCGAACGTATGGCAAAGCGAGAGCACTGGATTTGAAGAATCCTAGTATACTCCCGCTGAGTCATAGTCCCAAGAGCACAACGGACTGAAAGAGACAAAAAGGCCGGAAATGGTGATGGGGAGGGATGGAGCGGACCGGGATTTTTGCTGCGTTATTTTAACGCAACAAACCATAGAAAAGAATCTCACCTAAGGTGGCACACATACATTGAAAGAAGCAATTTGGGAACTTAGCTAAAAACCGGGCCTATCGAACAGCTGACAGCTGTCTTCCATCAAAGCCCCCCGCTTCCGATATCAAGAAATGTGTCTTCATGCATACTAATTTCCAACTCCTAGTTCAATTAAGTTCCTGAGGTTTACCTTGCACCTATCATCACAATCAATTCACCTGCCCTACCCCCAAATCACCTGAAACATTAAATATTTCACCAACACAAATCAGAAGCAGAAGCAAACGAACCGAAAACGTCCCAAATTCCTAAATCAATTGAATCAATCCCAGTGTCCTTTGGCAATCTTGGATAACTCATTCGGATCTTTGTCCTAATTTCTTGTCAACAGTTGATTTGTACAGGCAGGACCACCATTTGTCCCGAATTTGATAATTCAATTTGTCCTTTCTGTACTTCTCCATCTGTCATTCGTGTCATCGTATCCTATTGTCGATATTTATTGCGTCTGCTTTGCATAAGAACAAAGTATGTCTGAAGTTTTTGGGGATAATAGTTGAGGCTGTCAGGTCAATGTTCAACAAGATGGAAAACTGTCAACGTAGGTGAAAAGAAATAAAGTCGCGTACGTCGGTGAAGAAGGTTTCATTCATTTTGACGAGGGATATTACTTTGAAGTTTAATTCCAAGAAAATCTGCATCTGGATAACTGGGTACGTAAGAGTGAAACACTAGACACAATGATATCCCTTTTGATGAGAGAGACACTCACAGAAGAGCATAACTTTACATGTCGTGAAACTATTTGTTGCTATCCCGTCGTTTGACCTAGTTCTTACATAGTTGAAGAAGAAACGAGTGTTTTAATTTGTCATATGCATGTCCTTAGATTTGGATCATAACAATCACCGGTGAGTCTTTTCCAATGAATATTCCAAAGAAACCATATGGTTTCCAAGTAATTTTTTATGTACATATACACGTATATAAGACCGTCAGGAGTAGATGAAGAAAGTATCACTTGAGTGATCTATCACAACAAAAGTATATAACGGGGGATATCTATAACCCAAGTTACAAGGAACCCACTCAAGAACAACGATTTCATTTGAGAAGGAATTTCCCAGATGAGAAAATATTTGATTGGCAGATCGTGGTGGGATTGCCAGCTGAAGGTATCATGCATTGTGGAGACTTAACATATATTGGAGGTAATTAAGAAGTTATCAACCCGTGAACAGTCTTCACCAGGCACAAAGCCAAATTGAATCCTTTCGAATTTTGCACTTACTCCGAAGTATCATATGTCATGTGCAGGTTGTTCTTCGTTTATGTACCTATTTAATTCTGTGGTCCTTTGGTCCTCCGAAACCATCAATCAATCTAATGTGACTGTGTTTCGAGCACAAGGGTTTGGTAGACAAGTGCCAGTTAGAGAGATTCCTAGAGGGAAAGGAGTCGACGTTAGGGTCCGGCTTCCCTCTATTTACTGATAGAATCCTTAAACTGATTTTTGGACATTTAACGTCAGTTTGTTTCAGATTGCTGCCAATGTCCATAACCATTTGCTTCACCTCTTTGCTCATCTCGTAGTACTAAGGAGACCAGTAAGGTGGAAGGTCTACAAGATGATTTTTCGAATACAAGGCCTCTGTTCCATTTCAAAATGCCAAGCCTATCTACAGCTGTTTTGTGGATTTGCAGAAGGCGTATGATCGGGGCTCTCGAGGTTAACTCTGGAGTGTACTGCAGGACTATGGGATTAACGGCACTCTTCTGTGGGCCTTTCAATCTGTATACACCAACTGTAAGAGCTATGTTCGGGTGAGCGGCGTTAAATCGACACCTTTCGCTGTGGGCGTTGGACTTCGCCAGGGGAGCGTTTTCTCTCCGTTTTATTGTGTATATGGATGGAATGTTACAGTGCAGCCGTGGCAAGAAGCGGCTCGAAGCGGAAGACTTAACGATAAGCCATCTGCTATTCGCTGATGACTTGGTCATCCTTGGGTTCAACCAGACCAAACTTCAGCGCGCACTAGATAATTTGACGGTTAGGATGACGTGGTAATGGTAATTTCCTGAACGCCTTTCCAATGCACTCTACATGTTAGTGGAGTCCAATTGAAACAGGTGAAGAAGTTTGTGTATTTCGGGGTCCTATTCACGAGTGATGGAAGGAGCAATGGTTGGTTGGTTTAGTGGGTGTCCTAAACCCTTACTTAGACCTCAAGCCATAAAAAGTATACTCATAGGAACCAAATCAAAGGATAGGGTTGGCTAATCCAGAAACCACCCAGAAAGGGATAGAAATCTCAGAAGTTTCCTTAAATCAGCGATATTAAGGTCCTCCAGCCCATGGAAGACCAGTGGCTAGTACGGAACATTCGCATAGCAGGTGCTGGATGGATTCTATTTCCTCTTCATCCCTGCAGCTTCTGCAGCAGTCATTGTAGGGTAATCCAAGACGCTCCTCATGGATGCCTGTAAGGACAGCGGAGACGATAAGTATTTCCCTTCGACCAAGTTGTACGAGATTTTTAGAGTTCATCTTATCGAGGCTAGCTATAGTGATTTGGCTATTGGACTTGTGTCCATGTGACACCATCGCGTATTAGCCCTGATCATGATTTCTTCATTTTTTTTCCTGTAAAGAGTGCTAATGGTTGTCCTTGCAACCGGGAGGGTGTATGCATATGGTAGTTCTGCACCCTTCCCGGCAAGTTCGTTCGCGCTCTTATTACCTGATATATTTTGTGTCCTGGTACCCAGCATAGGGCCACCATATTGGTCGTTTATATATCGTTGAGAGTTTGTCTGCAGACCTTCGATTTTGTCGATGCTGACTGCAGAGACTTAATAGCCGCCCCTGGCTGTCAACATAGATAGTGACAATGTTGTCGTTTTTGATTAGCTTTGCGGCCTGCAAAATGGCAGTTATCTCGGCTTGAAAAACGCTGCATCCGTCTCGAATTTTTGAGGATCGGTTTACCCCTCTGGATTCACAGAAAATACTGAGTTATCCTGTAAGATTCGTCAGGCTGGAACCATTTTGAAAGAGCTTGGTCAGTCGGAGTGCCGAACTTGATATCGGAGCTTAGCTTTCGGTCTTTCATTCAGTGTTTATTCTGACTCTCACCTATGCTCATGAGGTCTGGGTTATGACTGAAAGAATAAGATCGCGGATACAAGCTCCGAAGTGAGATTTATTCGTCGTATTGCTGGGGTGACTCGTCGAGATCGAATTAGGAACACCGGAATACGCGAACCGCTCAATGGCAACCAGCTGCATCTTCGATCAGAAAGGTCCGTACTTCGATGGTTTGGCCACTTTAAACGCCAACTCCTAACTCGGCTTCAAAGATGGGTCATGGAATCCGCGCCATCAGGTAGTGCCAGGATGAGATGATTGGACCAAGTTCGAAATTGCACCTCCACCCGTAAGGGGATAGCCCCTGATGATTTAGAGTCGATGGCGGAAGATCTGGGGGATGTGGAGAGTCCACTTAAGCACCCTAAACCAACGACCCTCAAGTAGAAAAGCGACCCATTTGGAAATTGATGATGAACATGATGAAGATCTTTTCACTCTTTGATGTTTCACAGTCACCTGGAGGTAGGCTCTCCCACTTTTTCAGTGATAAAGGTACATATGTACATGCGAAAATGTACTCTGTCCTTTTTCTTTCGATTTCTAATGGGAGTCTTCAGTGTTCTAGCGCTGTTCTTCTTAAGATTTTTCTTCGGTCGATCTGCCAGTGCTGTTGCGGTGAGGTCCCTAGTATTTTTTATTATAATTTGCTTTGTGTTTTTTTCTATGAAACATATTTATGGTCCCAAGACCACGAGGATTGGTTCTGAAACGGCACCCAGTTAACCCCTCCTTGCAAGCCATTTAATGGTCACAATCGTACATATCAGTCTGGATTTGTTTACTATTATTCAGCGACGTTGTTCCCTCACAAGCTGAGTTAATGGAACAACTTAAGCCCCACACCGAGACTACATCCATGGGTACATTTCAGCATATATACATAGATATACACTATGTATGTGCACCTGTTAGCTGAGACAGAAAACAAAAGCACACACCTTGTTGGTCGATTCCATTACAATGAAGATTGTTGACAAAGTTTTACACGTTATCAGCTCGTTATGTCCCATTGGCAGGATACCATTTATTTTATCCGCTTATCGAACGGTGTCATTACCTTTCCATTCTTCGCCGATATTGGGTCATTATCCTTGAAGTTCGATGAGGTTATTTTGGTTGACATTTAACCTGACACGTTATCTATTTGCTCCTGAAGCAACCACGACACGGGATTTTACATTAAATATTCATTTGGTGTGCATGGGAAATGTGTTAACTTGTTGCCCTAACCTTTGGATCAATGGAATGGGGGTTAAATAGGAAAATGTAATTAAAACTTGCTTAATCTATGGATGTCGGAAACAGGATGCATACAATTGGGCTATTGGTATAATTAACTTTTGATGAATTGATTAAATTTGTCATGGGGTTGGCTTTGTTGAGTATCCTTCCGCTTAAATTTTTTTTCTACACCCTTATTCCTTTAACTTGTGGTTATAAAATCAATCCAAGGACCCATTAAACTAAGTCTAACCATTATGTTTCAATTTACAAAAAATCACATGCATATACCGCAATTTCCACGTATTGTACACAACCGCCTACATTTTGTAACTCCGCTCCGTTCCCTCTAAACTTCCTTTCACCAGTTTACACTTAACCAAACGAATGTACTTTCGCCAAAGTACCCAATTAACGTCAGAACCAGCAAACTCCGGCATACTTCACAATTTCAATGTGATTGACATTTATTCTGACTGCGATATATAAAGTTATCAAGCAATTAAAATTTCGTAGACTTTACTTTTATTATGCGAGCGAATGCCACTGAAGACGACTTAATCCTTTTATTCGAAATGGAGCCGCAAAATTGTCATGGAACGAACGCACCCACGCCAATAGATGAAGGTTTTAGCATTCCTTTAAGTATCACTCATCTGTGGAAAGCACTTCGTAGTTTCGGAGAATTTTAAAATTATAAATTATCACAGGTTCACACATCCTTTCTCTCAGTCACTGGGTTGTAATTAACTCTAAAGGACACAGTCCTGAGTGATGCAGTGCATTACAAAAAATTAAAAGTGTTTAAAAGTTGTCAAAGGATTCTCATTAACGCACTTTGCACTCAACTCGTCTCAGCAAGTAATCGAGGAAATTAAGTGCACAACATGGGAACACACATGGCCATCTACGCATGCAAAAGGAAATATGGCGTTTAAGCCGAAAGTAATTGTCCTGAACGTAGGTAAGGAGGAAAAAGAAGCGTTTTCTTTAAACCAGACCAATTGCCTACTTTTTTACTGCTCTCACGAGTTCCGAGAAGTTTTAGATATTCTTTCTGACTTGCATGGCTAGGTTGTAGCCTTCTGCACGTCCTTACGCACCATATGGCAATGTACGATAGTTTTAACCTTTGCCGCTACTACCGTCTGACTTTTTTCGTTTCCAGTAATAATCACACATATATGAACACTGCATCTGCCATAAACTTGATTTTGACTACCTTCTGCGGTTTTGAACAAGACGCAGGATCATTTGCAGTTTGTCATCAGATAATATCCAAGCTTGCGAAGTGTTGTCGCGAAGAACTTAAGGTTTTTGGCACGCAGCACAATATTAAACTCTGTTGGGTCCCTGGTCATAGCGAGGTATCAGGTAATGAAAAAGCTGACGAACTAGCAAGACTGAGTTCAGGGCTAGACCGAGAACAAGTGGACGGTACGGGCAAACCTCCACTCCGCAATCTAAAGGCAAAAATTGCAAAAAAAAAACTTAAGAGAAGCAAATAACAGGGAAAAATCGCTAACAACCTGCGAAATATCAAGAAGGTTGTGGCGAGATTATGACAAGGTAAACCCCTGCCAGATTATACAAAAAGGAGGAAATCGCTGTCGATGCTAGAGGGGGTGCTTAGTGGCCCCAACATGCTAATATATCACACAAAGAAATTACTCCTCAATGATGAGGACGAAAAGGTCCATGAGGACACAGCCCATTTTCTCTGTCACTGCCCATACCTCTGTCAGGTGAGAAATATAACCCAAGGCAAATTCTTCTTCGACTATAGCGACGAACTGTCTGACGGTTTACTGTCAGAATTCTTAAATTTGCAAGGATGACTGGATGGTTGGCACAAAGAAATTAAAACCGCGGTAGGAAATGTTATGGGTTTCACAATAGGTCTACATAGCCCTGATTGTGATTAGTTAACCCTCATCACCTCGAAAATCTAACCTAAACATTAGTTTGTCATCCCTCCCGATAAGTTGTGCCGCAAAAACTACTCTATCCGACCCTATATATGTTCAGGGTCATCCAACATGAGTTGGATCAAAGAAAGTATGGCGTTGTGCGTGGTCTGCTGGCTTCAATTCTTGTGTCAAATGGACCTTGTAAGCATGTAGGTCGAGGTCTTTATGCAAAATACGGTGGAAGGTGGTTGCGAATAGGCCCAATTCCTGCAACCGTCTTGAAATGGACACACCTGGGTTTTCAGTCGCACTCTCAGCTACGGCGTCGATATTTTTAGCCGACCTTGCCTAGTTGGTGTCTTCACATCGATAACCTTTCCGAAACGTTCAAAATTATCGATTAGATTCACAAAAGCTTGTTCAAGACTAAGAGCAGTACGAACTTTACGATACGGTCCAACGATATTTTCACTGTGTGAATTTTTACAATTTCAACACGTTGTGTGAGTATGTATTTATCCTTATTCAATAACCTTCTAGTTTTTATTTATTAAAAGTCATCACAACGATAGTTAAATTTTGACAGTTCAACAATGGCCCGAAATTTACATATGTATGTATGTACACCTGCTCGTTCAGCAATACAACGCCGTATCCACTTAACCACGGAGACTACAGATATATGAATATGTTCCAAGACTCTTTTTGCTTTTCAACTTGATGAAGACATTAGTTTCAATCGAGCGCCAGTACAAAGTCCGATTTAGATCTTCAATATCTGACTCTGTCATAGTGCGTCCCTCATAATGGGTCCCTCAAGACAGTCACATCGGACCTAATTTCATCCTGACTTTAAATGATGCCGAAATCATCCTTAGAAACTCTGATCTATCGGTTTATGCTGTTGAAAATCTTTAGACGCAAATCTTCCCCTGCTAACAATCGCCTTTTGCAGGACGACTTCAGTAGATGCTCTATCTGGTACCAAAAAAAATTCTTACAGCTTACCTCAGATGTGTCTGATGTCTGATGTACATAAGTCCGTCAGAAGAAGTACAAACTTTAATAATCCGTTTGGCACGTGCAAGTTGTACGTGATGTTTTGCATTAGGATGTAGTCAATCTACATTGAAGGACGTGTTTTAAGTGTACATTTCATAATATTTTGAGCATCTCTGGTCAAAAGAATTTTCTGATCCATATGTCCGAAAATCCCTTCTACATTACATTCGTTAAACCTCTCCTCGAGTACGCAAGCCAAGTATGGTCGCCCTATCACGTTGTGCACACCATGACAATCGAAGCTGTCCAGCGGAAATGCCTTCACTTCACTTTACGCGGCATACCTTGGATTCACAACCTTAACTTACCGCCCTCCGTGGATCGTCTAAAACTTATCAATTTAAAGTCGCGATATTGCAGGCATCCTCTTCGTTCATCAGTTAGTAACTGGCAAAATTAACTGTTCTGTACTGCTGCAACTGATCTCCTTCAACACCAATCCCCGCAACATAAGGCCTTGCCTCTTGCCCCCTTTTTAATCTTACCTCTTACCGCACTAATTTTGGTCACCGCACGAACCTATGTCAAAAATGCTGTGAAAAACAGATCTTGCGATATCCAACTTTGATTTTAACATTCCTACTACTATCAGTGCCCCTACCTTCAATTGCATCGTCCCCTAACCGCACTCCTAGCATCGCTTTACTTTCCTACACTCCCTGAGCCAGGGCCTAGCTTCTAGAAACCATTCATGTTCTATCGTGTACAATTTATTGCCGACTTCGAATGGCGATTATACTCCCGGAGGCTTGTCATTCTCTGACGAGAGGTAGTGCCGCGAAAAATGTTCCGTAAATATGACTGGGACTTGAACCCATGCCTCCTCGGTCCAACGCACTAACCACTGAGCCACTTTCCCTTAATTCTTCGTAATATGTACGTTTGCCTTTGGATATAATAAAGCCTTAAATGTAGTTCAAGGCAGTTTTACCCTCATGGCACGTCGCTTTTCATTTTCGCATCAGTTCATAGAAATCAATTATCGATTGACACCTAAAAGAACTTTTTAGACATGAAAAAGCACCAAGGTCAACTTCTAATTGCCACATTGTTCATATCAACTCTGTCTACCATTTTAAATCTGTTCCATAAGAACCTCCCTTTGGATATGCACAGATCGACTCAAAGGCAAAGTTACTATAAGTGATTTGCTCCAATAAATTCTTCAAAATACGCTGCATCACATTTCACTTCGAAGGAATTTTAATTAGAAAATTCTTCAAGAATTCAAAAACTTCCGAACTAAATCGCATGAAGAGCCAAGGATGTAACACTATAAAGTTTCACAATCGATTGCTCTCGCGCCAGTGTTGAAGTTTCAGTTCAACGCCTTTGAGCTTATTAAATCCGACGTAAGTTAATTAAGTAATTTAAGCAATTAAATCGGGCTGGGTGTATTTCTCACGCTGATTATCCTTGTGAATTAATTGGCGTTGATTGCATTCGTCTTCTGCAATAGGAGTTATGATGGCAAAAGATGGGAATAAAGTTACATACATGGAGTGAGAGGAATTTTAAGTGCACTGGGTGGCTTCGGATTCCTGACCCAGAATCTAGAGTAAACAGGATCTTCCTAAGGTTGTTCTGGATTAGTATTTTTCCACCCAATACGAACCAAGTAATGGTGGTACTGACTTTATTTGGTCGTTAGAGCACAGCTATTCAGAATCAGGTTAAGATCTCCTTACATGACTCTTCACTTGTTAAATTATATGTCCTTCATTGATGCAATGTTTATCTACAAGTCATTACAAGGTCCTTGATAAAAATGCCGAAATAAACGGGACCGTGGATAATGTATTCGGCACAAGCTCTCGATTATCGGAAAAGGTCTTCAGGGAAAATGACACATGCTGTCCGATAGGAAATTGAATAAATTCCGGGTCACTGGCCTTCGAAAACGTGTTGTGACTAAGACACGTGCTCCTCTAAACTCATTTTCTAAATGACACTTTGAATTTCCCTAACAAGGACAAATCAACAAAGGAGGCGTGATCCCCTTCTAACAAAATTACCGCTTTTTGGACTCTAAATTGGGAATGGTATCCTTCTTTAAATGATTGTCATCAATAATTGTATGGACAAAGCTGTTGATTTTATCTCTATCTAGAGGAAGATGGTACCTTAACTGTTGGCGTAGTACGGGATCTAACGCCTGTCATATTGTACCTAAGTGCAAATTCTACTGACGGATGCACTGCAAAAACATAATATGAAAGCTACTTCATAGTCGGCTCCAAGTTGTCATTTTCCTCCTTAGGTTATGGAGAAAGTGCCCAGTCGATAACTGTGCGTTCATGAGGGTCAACTGGTCCATTGTCTTCCCCTTTTAGTTATGGTCCTTAGTTCAACCTTAAGTTCTAGTTGGAACTAGTACCACTACTCCTTAATCGCGACTTCGGTGGGTGCATAACAATAGGTACACAACACTACTCTCGAGTTTTGCCATGAACAAATGAGTGCGGTCATTGTCAGGTTTCTACGGCGTCAGAGTGCAACGTCTCGCGTGCTTTGGGCACTTGCATCAGTCTTACCCCAGATTTTCAAGGTAAAGCAAGGCAATGTTTTTAGCTTTACTGGTGGTACTCTCCAGTATCCAATCATCTTGATTGATTTAGCCTTAGAAAGTCAATCTTGTACCGCATTTACTCTAAACGCCTAAGAATCTGGGGTTTTAGGGTCTTTAGTTTAATTGCTGTCCCTTATCAATAACCGAAGGTCGTCAAAAGGAAATTTTTTTTCCATTTAGCCTTAGACAAGTCGTCACTTATTCTGTTGTGTGTATGTGTGTGGCAGCAAACAGTGCCCTACAACTGCCAGCATCTAGCTCTTGAAAAAAGGGCCAAATAGGTCACCAGTATCGCTGGATGGGCGAAGCTGGAGACAAAAACTGATTGGATAAACCCATACCCTGACTTCAAACTCAACTCTTTCCAGCAAGGGAAAGTTAGGACGGAGGAAGGGTTACTAAACCCGGTGATACATAAATTTTCACTCACCTGAAATTGATGAAGCAATAGGCTCTAGAATATACTCAGAAAAACGCGACATTGCCCAGTCGATAAAACTTCCAAACCACGCCAGTGTGTTCCAAGATGAAGTTCTAGTGATAAACGAGGCCGCCATCAAAGCCTTGTCATCCACAATACTCAAATCGCTTATGGTAAAGGGTTTTCACAGCCAGGTTAGGATCCTAGCTGAAGACATTTTATATCACTCGGTTAGGTCCCGGCGCACCGAGGCATCGATAACAATAACAAGGCTGATGAATTGGCAAGAAAGGGATCTAAACTGAACCAAATAATGGTAGATCACATGGTTCTGTTCTGTACAGAAGTTCTTGAGTAAGAGATACACCTGGAATTCTGGAAACTTGCCGATGAGAGATGGAGCAGATGGAACCCTTCAGTCACGCCGCATATCAAGAGAGATATGGGCAAAACTCAATAAAAGAACAACAAAGAAAATACACTAAACAGATCGCATTTAGTTCTAGTGATCCGCATCCTCACAGGCCACAAACTATTGCCGGTCCATCTTAGGAGAATATGCGACTAAGCACGGCCGACCTCTGCAGACGATGTGCCGATGTAGACGCGGAGGAGGACATGACGCACATTCTCTGTGACTGCCCAAGCCTCATTAGAACCAGAAAGACGACCCTAGGCTCTTACTTCTTTAGTGATGCAGACCAACTCTCAACTATGCCACCGAAGGACATTCTAAGATTCATACTGAATTCAGGGTGGCTTAGGGAGGCCAATAACGAACAATAAATAACCTATTCTCGTTTCTCAACATACTACATGAATGTAGAATCCCACAACGAGGAATACTATGGATCCTTGAACATCCAAGTGAGGCGGCGCCCAACATCAAACCGCCACACTTCTAACCCAACCAATTCTGTTTTGTGGCGCGAGAGGATGGCCATTTATCCCCTACGAGAAGGCGTAAGGTAAGTCTCACTAGCAGAGGTGCAAGATGTTTGCCTGCAGATACTGTTTCACGTTATTGGGCGAACCAATATTTATCAGGTGACAGTTCTTCTACCAGACCTCATATTGGTCGTAGTTACGTTACGGAAACGTTCTTGAGTGAAGGAAATATCCATCTGTTTGCATTAGAATTAAACTTCATTTCTACGTACAGCGCCTTGTACATCGCTACATCCAAATGTCCTTATAGATTATGTTGGTTAAATGGGTGCCTTACGGCATTTGCCACTGCTCACTTAGACCAGAAATAGGGTCCATTTTCTAATTCTACCCCGAGAACCTGTAAAGAGAAGGGAGCCGCTGATTTGAAACCACCCAGATAAGGATATGAATCTCAGGAGGTCGCTCAGCTCGATGACATGCAAATCCTCCAGTTCCGTGAAGAAGTACTAGTAACTAGCAAGAGTCCTCATTTTTCATTCGGCGAGAGCAAGACATTCCCCGTCCCTACAACTTCTCCAATCCGCAAAAGTACGAATGACGCAGTACCCAGTAATGATGCCGGAGACTATCCTTGCTTCGCGACGACTAAGTTTGACCAGAGACAGAGATGTCTTCTTATTATAACCCGTCCATAAGTTTCTAGTCGTTGCACACGCGTCTAGCTGAATTCAACGTATATTGGCTCGACGGATTGCCTCTTCTTCAGCGCTACTCCCCTTCGTGCAAGTTCGTCGACCCTTTCGTTACCTGGGATATCCATATTCCCTGGTACCCAACATAGGATCACCGTATAGGCTCTCGATTCTCATCTAGATGCTTTTTGCAGAATTTGACAAGCCTTGATCTAGTTGTTCCGGATTCCAGAGCCTTAACGGCTGTCGATGTATACCGTAATTGTCCTTGCGGCGAAACTCTTCTCGCGGACAGTTTTCGAAGCCTCGATGACGGCTGTAATTTCGGCCTGGAAGACACTGCAGTCGTCTTTTATTCTAAAGGAGTGGTTTATCCCTAGGGCCTTGCAGTCCATCTTAGAACCGTGGATGTATTCGTAATTTTGTGGTTGCTCCAGTCGTCTTTGTCAGGAATTCTGATACTGAATCTCCTGTCAAATGCCAGAGTCTGGACCATATGATCTGTTTCTATCGATCTGTCGGTATTCTCCCGTCGATACAGTACTGAGGCGTGCTCATAGGAAGCTGGTGTCCACTGTCGTCCTTTTTTCAGTCTCAAAGCAGTTTTAGCTGCCAAGTTGCTACAGTACAGATCCAGCGGAACGTAACTTAGCATGGTTACAACGCTGTTGGTGTTGTCCTTATTGATCCAAGGTTGCCCTTTTGAATCTTAGTGAGGTTTGAAAGCTGATATCGCTTCCTTAAGCTTGGAGATAAAAAGAGAAAATAAAGGCAAAACATATCTAAGGAGATCAGATGACGAACCAATCCTGAATAAATTGTCATGGAGGCATGTCAGTAAAAAAGCAACGAATTGGTCTGCAGTACCTTAGGAAAAATACAACATTTGTTGAATTATTCAAAATTTATAGTTTACAGCAACAAGAAGTCAAACAGGTATCACTGTGCAAACAAAATTTGTTTAAGAGAAGAATGAATGTATACGAGGTAAATTATTCAAATCGTTCCCCTTAGATGGTCTCTCAAGGAACCAAATATATTTGCCCTTTGTTTTCCTATAACGTGTCGCCTAAGGACCAATTCAGAGAAAAAGAAGATAAATTGCCTTTCTTTATTCGATTTTAGAAAAAAAGTTTGCTCTCATTCCCACACACGTGGTGTAGCTTGGGGAGTTGTGGAGTTGGTCTCAAAAAAAGGATATTTTGTCCCATTTATCAGTTCCACATAAATCCTTGGGCTGTCCATTGTCTCCAAACCAGTTTCACAGGAGCATACGAGGTTTTTTTAAGGGAAAATTCAACATTATGGGTCATTTGGTCATAACTCTAAGGACAATGTTATCGTTTTTCAAATGTCTCTTGACAATTAACAGGTAAAAAATCGAAGGATCTCGGGTTTGAAAATTCAAATGAGGGTATGAAGCTGCTTGATTGGAAGGTTCATGCTTCCAGATGATTATCAACAACCATGTTTCAAAATGTGTTGTAGTTTCCATTATTGTAACAACCCCTAACTCCCGGATTATGTAAACTGTGATGCCTATCTCAAAAGCTTAAATCTAACTACTCTCATAAAAATCTACGTCCTCTATAAATCTGGATAAAAAAAATACTGTGACGTAGGTTGTTTCTGTATTCAGCACGTACAGTAGATGTACTATAACAGCCTTGTAGGCAAGCTCTTCCCCACATAATGGCTGCGAAAGTGTCGCGTAAGTGTTATGATTAAAGAGATAGGGGGCTCAAAATTTACGCCGCACGAACTTTTGTCGTTCGAATGATCCCGAATGGTATGGTTACGGTCTTGTTTTATGATGAATCCTTATGCGTTTTGTTATATCCGGCTTTGATTTACAATCCCTTTTTATCCCGGAAATGGTTGTGAACCAATTTTGTAACTAAATGGTTAAGTTATGTATTTGTTTTGTGTAGAGGTGCAATAAAATTTGCATTTTATTTATTGTCAGCATAAATCGAGATGATTTGTTATTGAAATAAAATATTCATTGGAACTACACAAATGTAAGAGTATTTGAACTTTGCAACCGTGGTTTGCCTATGAGAGGATTCCAATACGGGTCGATTGTTTCATGGGAAATTAAGAAAATAGCCATCAGATAAAAAGAATGCAAATCTCTTAGTTTTTTTAGTCATTTACTCGCGTCAATAGACGCAAAGAAAGAGAGAGATTGGTTAGTTTAGGTATTTGAAGTGCTGAGTGCGAAAAAACATCACACTTAGGTCCTTGTGGAACCATTGTGCCCATGAGGGTTGATTCCGGTTCCTACTGGCTGTCTTGCTTACTGCTCATTGTGGATTTGGGTATCCAGCCATCGTAATGTCTTCAGAAACCTGGAAAGATCGTTTAATGGAACATCAGACAGTTCTTGTGTGTCCTGTTAGTAGTGTCTTCCTAATGTTCTATTCCTCAAGTGACATAAACTTGGGCAGTGGCAGAGGAAGGGACGAGTATCCTCTTAAACTTCTTCGTCTCTGCAACCCCTACATATACTGTCATCGTTGAGTTTCAATTTCATTGTGTTGCCACCAACATTGACAGCGACTTCCTGTCATATTTAAAAAAAATGTGTTAGTTGTGGTTTTGTCGTATTTTGGCCAGAGTTTCCTTGATACCACAGGTGATAAGCGACTTCTACATGCTGTGGGCTGTAGTCAGGATCTTACATTCCACTCGCTCTCTGAGATTATTGGGTGGGGGCTTAATCCATTGAAATCCTCGATTTTGGTCCACTGAAGACCCATTTCTTGCAAGTTCGTCGGCTATCTCAGTTCCGGTTATATCCATATGCCCAGCGACCCAGCAGAGAGTAACACTGTGCTGCGAATCAAGAACCTTGAGCTCTTGGCGACATCGTCGAACTAGCTTGGAATTCATTTCAGTAGCAGACATTTCTTTAATAGGTGCCTGACTGTCAATGAAAATGGTGATATACCAGTCACTGCCAGGACCTCCGCTTGAAAGACACTGCTGTGGTAGTCAGGTAGTCTCATTGAGCTGTATATGTTCAGTTCCTTCTTTGGCCCATCTGTGTAGATAGATATAGACCCATTTCTCGTTGGCTCATTGGTTTCTTATTCTTCTCTGCCTGGCAATGTGCAGGAGAATAGTTTTTCGAAGTCAAGGTATGGTGAGAGTGACGTGTAGCCACTGCTTACTTCTCCACCTATGAGCTTTTTCGGAATTTGTGTATATCCTTCGAGAGTTCCGATCATGTGTTTGGCACCCTTAGCGGCAGACTCCTGGATGTACAAGTCTAGCAGTAGCACGTTGAGAATTGTTTCCAGCCCTGCTGTCGGCGTTGTCCTCATCGTGCTGGTTGTGCCTATGCATGCTAGTCTTTGTATTTTGTCATTGGTAGCTTTGTCTGCAGCCCGCAGCCCCCCAAGCTATGTTGCCATACGTGAGTAGGGTGTGGTGCCGCTGGAGGCAATGACCTTAAGTGAGCTGTCTCCGAGTTCTGCGTTAATATTTGCTTAGTTTAGCAAACTTACAATCACATTGATGAGCGCTGGTCAACATTGCAATTTTCGAGGGCCCTTTTTACTGAGCATGTTTTTGAAACATTCTTAAGCACGAGAACAGGGTTAAATTTAATGTAGAGTATTCCATGAACTTAAAGAGTACAATTTCGAACGGCTATTTGAGGTAGAAATATTAGAACGTGACGACTGGTCTAATGGAGAACCCGTATCATACCCGTATGGTATGGTATGCCGATGGATCAAAAATGGTTCACGCAGTAGGTGCTCGCGTCTTTGGTGCCAACACTAAAGTCTCGGTAACAATGAGGATGTGATCCAGGCTGAGATCCATGCTATTGAAATCTACGCCAGGATAAGGGTATTAAGGGCGCAAAAATCCATATCTACGCAGATAGTCAGGCGGCGCTTAAAGCAGTAACATCCCACTTGGTAGAATCTAGGTCAGTCAGGTGCTGTTACGATACCATACAATCACTTGCCAGGCACAACAAGATCAAGCTTGGTTGGGTGCCCGGCCACCATGGCATTGTAGGCAGTAAAACTGCGGATGAGCTGGCTACAGTTGGTTTACCTTCTGCGCTCTTGGGAGTGGAACACCTGGAAACACCAACTTCCAACTAGCCCATTGGGAAAATACCAAATCAAGCCCGGTTCCTACAACTAAATTCTAAGCCTAAACAGGGAACCTTAAGTTAGTGAGCTTCCTTACAGGCCATTGCGGCCCAAGATATCAACAAACTAAGTCTTTGTTTGGATACAGAGTATCGGTTTTTTTTTTTGGAGGATGAAGAAACCTTTGAGCACATTCTCTATGAATATCTGGCACTAATCAGGGTACACAAACCGATCTTTCATAGGGAATTGTGTTCGTTAGAGGAGCTTCTAATGACATACTCACCTTCATATCCGTCCTATTTGTCTTTGTAGACCGGGGACACTATAGATCTTGCTAGGTCGCAGTGTCAATCCTAAAGGCAGGCTCTAAATAAAAATAAAAAGGAAAAATTCATTCATAGAACAGTCCGTAATCCATAACTATTTATAAATAGCACTCCTCCAAAATATATGCTCTCTACCAACGTATTTACGACTCCAACAAAATGTCACAACAAATAGGCTTAAAACTGTTTAGCCAATTACTGTTTGTGCTGGTTTATAAAAAAACAATTTAGTAAGGCCCACTCATAAAAAATAACAACAAGCTCATCATTCCAATCCTCCTCTCAAGCAGAGGCTTAACCAACAAAAATCTCCTATGACTCCTGCATATCTAGGGAATTTTTTCTCAGAATAAAGTAAAAGTGACGCCCTATCATAGTAATTTGTTTCACTTATCCTTATCCAAACAAAACTACAAGTGTGTAAGTTTATTCAAATAGGATCCTTGAGAGTCAGAAAAAAAAAACACAAAAGTACCAACCACCGGCAATTCTACCCAAGTTACACATTACCTGCCTTTGTAATGGGAATGCGAAAGAGCCTTGAACTGGGTGTTGTTTTTTTTTCTCCTCTTTGTCGGCCCTTCTTGTCTTAATAATATGAATGTGAAAAAAATTGGCTTTGCCGGCACTGGGATGTAGGAAGTTCTACGTGAGCATGATAACGAAGCATTTGCCATGTATGATGCGAGCTAAGGCTTTAATATACATATGGTTTCTAAGGAGTGTTCGTGTCGTCCTTCTTTTTTGTTCCAAGTTCCGTTTTTATTTGGCGACACAATGTCATTATAGTATGACGTAAGAAACTGATAACAAAAAACAAGACACAAGCTATTGGTTAAATTTAAGATGTATATCCCGTTGTTTGGTTAAGCGATAGGAAGATGACATAATTCTATAAGTAACATGATGACTTTTTTTTGGACCACTTGAGGGCTGATTTGTGGATCTGCAAAAAACTTCAAAGAATGAGTTGGGAATAGCATTTTTTGAATGACGCGACACTTGCGTCCGTGTAAGGTATTGAAAAGGTATGCGAACAACTGGCTTCGGTCACTAAAGCACAGGAGACACTTGTTTTTCAGTTTCTGTGTCTAAATGCAGTTCAGCTTCTCAACAACTGCCGTGGGGTAAAAAATACTTACCACATCCGCCTTCCTCAAGTTGAAAGTCCTCAAAGTTTTTAAAAAATCAATACTTGCCCTTCGCAACAGGAAAAAGACAAAACAAATGTTCTCATAGGCCTTAACAAAACAGTAAAAGAACAACGAAATTAGGTTCTCATTGAACAGCAATAACAACGTAATAAAGCCACATACCACCCTCTGACTGGACCTTTCCTCAAAGGTTTCCTACTTGTGTGTTTCGATTTTCTTTTACGTCCAACGAACCTGTTGAGTATTGTGTTCGAAGTAAGAGATATTGTGAATGGAAAATCATTACAGGGGCTTTTTTGTCGTAATTTTATAAAATAACGGTATTAATTTTTAAATTGAATGAGTGACGGTAAGGTAATGACATTTAACTTTTATCACGTGATACGTGTAATATGCTCGAATGAGCGGAACCTGCTCATAAAGAATTTACTGAATTTAAAACACAATAATCTTGTTGTGTATTGTATTTCCTTTCAACGGAATTTTTTCGATTGCTAAAGGACCCTTGGGGCTAATACATATATACCTTTGTAAACTAATGTGATGATTTGATTATAACATTGGGAAACGATTTTTGGTATTCCAATCACGCATTTGTTTTTCAAAGTCTCCAGTTTGTAAAGGTTTTTCGATTGAATAATAATGCTCCGAAAACGAGGGTCCTTAACAAGTTTGGGGCGGCAATAAACGGCGATTTCCATGTAGTGCCCCCTGGAGAAATCGAAAGGTGAACTAACGAGGGTTGGGCTCATGTGGCTTACTGATCGTGTCACCTCAGCTACCTTCTCAGGGAGTAGGTTAGGTTAGGTTAGGTTGAAGTTGCTGCCAGCCAAAGCCAACACACTTAGACCCATGAGGGGTCCGTTGTGATACCACCAGGATCTCGAAAAGATCTCCTGCCTACTCATTGAAACCAATTGGAGCTTCTTATGAAGCGTAGAAGGCTACTGACATCAATGTTAATTAGGTCGCCTAAGTTTGTAAAGAAGAAAGCTCCCAAGTGGAGTTTCCTTTTGCGGGAGAGAGCTGGACAGGTGCAAAGAAGATGGAGAATCGTCTCCTCCTCCTCCTCGTCCATACAGCTTCTACAGAAGTCATTTGCGTAAAGGCCAAGCCTAGTAGCATGCTTGCCTATTAGACAGTGTCCAGTAATGACACCTATTATAGTGCTAATATGCAATCTATTTAGAGAAATCAAATACTTAGAGCGTTTCAGATCCAGCTTGGGCCAAATCTGCTTTGTCGCTAGACATGTTATAGCACTTGTCCACCTAAGATTTGTTCTTTCGATAGCATCTAGCTTTAATTTGAGTTTGCACGTAGCGATCGGTATACCTAAGCTGCCCTTATCAGGCCCAATAGGTAATGTTGTTCCATATCTGGCGAGTTCATCAGCCTTGCAGTTCCCTGGAATGTCACTGTGCCCTGGCACCCAACAAAGGTGTATATTGAACTGCTCCGTCATCTCTATAAGAGACGATCGGCAATCTAGGGCTGTTATTGAATTTAGAGCGACTGATTCCAAGGACTTCAGTGCCGCTTGGCTGTCCGAAAAGATGCGGATATCCGTGGCTAATATCACGTTTTTCTTCAGCCAAGATAAGACCTCTCTGATCGCCATGATTTCCGCCTGGAACACGCTACAATGATTCGGGAGACGGAACTCTAGGCTGAGGTTCAGCCTGTCGGAGAAAACACCACCCCCCACCCCATTGCTAGTTTTTGAACCGTCGGTGTAAAAATGAATCGACTCAGGGAGTAGGGAACTTAGCAAAAAGCGCGGAAGTAAAACCATATAGAGAACCAGGTCGAATAAATCATTTTCCCAATAAATAGGGAACTAATGCCCATCAAGGACCAGATTAAGATCCAAACCATCCAGATCGACCACGAAAGGATAACCGTTTAGTAATGAAAACAACATGAGCCTCACATGAGAACGACGGATTGAACTGTTGTCAACTCAAGCAAACGTATAAAGGACGACGATTTAATGATCACAAGGGAGCAGTCCACCAAGGTCGGTCAAGACCTCACTGAGATCTTTTATGCCACAAAAGATTTACACAAGGCGGCACGCTATGAGTCGACTTCTTCAACATCGTTTTTGAAAGAGTAGTGCAAAACTCAGACACCAACACCTGAAGCACAATCTTTCCAATTACTCGGATACATAATCGAAAGAAGGCAGCGTGATGTCACTCACGCGTTTGTGGTTATTGAGACAGAAGCAGTGAAGATGGGTTTAGCGGTCCACAGATATAATTTTGAGGTAGTAAAGGACTTCGCTATCAACTCAGACAACGAAACCAGCGCTGAGATTAAATGAAGAATAACTCTTGTCAATCGCTGTTTCTTTGGGCTAAGAATGCAATCGAGTTGCAAAGCCCTCTCTCGAACGACTAAAGTGATATCAGACCTTTATCGTCACAGTTCTGCACTACGGCGCAGTGGTTGCTCTTGGCTATTTCAAGAGGAAAATTCTTCGGGTGGAGGAGGAGACAAGGACGTAAAGCGACATCGACTTATCTAGAAGAAAACAGATGGACACCAAAGCAACGTCCCGGAAAATCTTCGAATCCACACACGATAGACGGCGCAGTAGAGGAAGACCGCGACTCAGGTGACGCACTCAAGTGGAAGGAGACCTTAACCAACTTGGCGTTTGAAACTGAAAGCAGCTGGCTGAAGATCGAGCTGGCTGGAGACGCTTTGTTCAGGCCCAGGTCCAACCCGGACTGTAGCGCCACCTTAAATAAGTAAGTAAGAAAGCGAGCAGTCACTAACGCATCCACAAATATTGACTCAGAGGTACGCGTTTAGGCTGTCTACAAACACCGAGACACAACACCAGCCAATAAGCTCGTAGGTAATGAAGAAGTTCATCTATCTAGACTCTGCTATCAGTACTGCCAGCGACATCATCGTGGAGAATAGATGTAGAATAGCACTGACCAGTTGAGAACTAAAACAGGGCCTATCGAGGAGAACCAAAGAAATAGTATGCTATCTTGCTCTATTATATGATCTAGAGGCATTCGCTTTGTGGAAATGAGACGAACGTGAACATTGAATTTTCGAAATAAAAGTTCTACGTCTGATTGATGGTCCTATCTGGGTAGGCAGGTAGGAAGGTACGGGTGGCGGTTTAACAGAACCCAATTAGCACTAAGATGTGCTTTTGGTTTCCATGGCTTGTACGACCTGGTTGATGATGTGTGTTGCGGATGAGAAAGCCGGGAGTGCCAAGATCCAGCCTGTGGAGTTTAGAAAATGAATTCGATCTCTTTTACGCGAGACTTCGTTGAGGTCATCGAAGAATGTTTGGTTTAGTGGACGCAGTCTGGTTCTTGCTAATGTCGAACATTTGCAGAGGAAGTAGGAGAGAATTTTCCTCTCGTTTTTTTCATTTCCGCAGCTGCGGCAGTGGTGGATGTACGGGAAATCTAGTTTAAGCGCACGGTCTCCAATTGGCCAATGGTCCTATCTGACTTAACCATGAACTAGAAGAGCGGCAAGGTGACACCGGAGCGCGGAAACACCAATTCTTCAGGGCAAACAATTTTCGGTTTCACCTTTGAGGAGGAGGAGGAGTTTAAGAACACGACCTCATCTCGCCATGCACAAGGAGAAGATGATCCTAACCAACTCGACGTACGTTACTGGAGGCAGCTGGCTAAAAATTGTTCTGGATGGAGAGTTTTGTTGTGTAAGGCTCTGGTTCACCCTAAACAGTAACTCCATCATAAGTAAGTAAGTAAGGAGTATATCTTAGCCCACATTGAAGTTCTAGACACGCAGCAGTAGGGCGCCGCACTAAACTGACCGTCTGTTCTCTTAATGTACATTTTACAATGGCTAAAACTCCCTTTTGTCAGATTTAAGACAACGGAGAAAGTTCAGTATGTAGTCCTACTGCAGCTAGGGCGACAGGTAAAAGATAACATGGGGGTCAGCAGAAGTCGAGCAAAAAAGACATCATGCCGAAAGACGCTGGTTATTGAATTTGAAAACCATACGACTGCCAGAGAAAGTGGCTACATTTCGTTCTGTGCTATTTAAAAAGAGTAAGACTTTGCTAACACAGGCAGCGCTTCAAAGCCCATCTTAAGAGATCCATTTCCTGAAGGTGGACCACTTTCTGACAAAACAGGAGGAGTACAAATTACTTGGCTTTAAAATTTTGCATTTCTGTAATTTAATGTACAAAGTGCAAACCAATGTTTTATCCTTCCTACAATCCCACGTGAAATAAAAGATAAGATGAGAAAAAGGATAATCCGCTGCTGTACCATCCCAACCGAAGAGTGGTTAAGAAAGTGCTCCTTCCACTCTCCCCCAGTATGCTGCAAAGTAACTGAACAACTGGTGGTTAGAAAAAATCCTTTAAACATTAATCTTACCTCAGAGTATTTCCCGAAGTAAGTATCTTGGATTTTTGTTTTTATTTACCACATTAAAACACTTATGTACGTTACTGACTTAAGAGGAAGAGAGGATGGTTTGGTAGTGCATTACGAGTAGTTTATGCTGCGAAAGAATTTCATATTTATCGTCCTGTTAACGGTGCTACTGGGCTGCCGCTCGCTTTCAGACTTTTATATGCGATTTTTGCAAAAAAGAGTTTGATTTGGATGTCAAAACCCATGTCGAAATGATTTTCTTTTCTTCAATTAGCAAGGATGTAGAGCATCAGGAAAAATTCCTTAATTTCCGGTTCAATGAGTCCAAACATTATTAAATGTTGAGAATGCCAAAGACCCCATTAAGAGAAAGAAGAGGGTCTTATGTGTCAGGAGTCTCGAAGAGAACATACAGACAGATCTCTCCGAATAAAACGCTTTCTCCCCTCCATACAAAATTATCAAAATCAACATTGTTCCTGAAATAAGAAAACACATGGGTCCAGCACTCTCCCACCCACCCAATCGATTTGTATCTTATTTTGCATCACCTTTTCATCTTTTCTATAAATCAGCCCCCATCGCCCCCCAGAGAATGTGTTCTTTCCTCGTTATCATTTTTGTGGACAAGAGGCACATTCGCAGAAGAATCAATACCCATGAAGAATTACCTTCATCATCATTTCAACATCATGCCATATGCCACAACATGAATGGTCATGTGAGACCGCAGAGAATGGCACATCCTTACAGTCGTATTGGAAGCACACAAAGGTGCCATAACAAGTTATGACCCCACACATTTGGTTATACGAAAAATGTACAACGATGCCGAAAAGAACATACTTACGGAGAAAAGGATGGCATTGGACATGAATGAAAAATAGGAAAGTGACATCTGACAGGGGAGCCATCACGATTGCATGTACGTAGGTACCAATGTCATCATTACGTACGTGCATCGCATACGTTGCTTCTATTAAAAAAGATAAAATCATCCGAAAAGAAATAGGACAGTTGGAGTGCGATGATAGCAGTTCATCACGTACTGAATCTCTAGAGGTTTTTCTTCCAAACAGAAAAAGCAAATCGATGTGTGAAAGGTTTGCCTCCATTTCCTGAACAAGAATGGCATTCGAATTCTTTCAAATCTAAGACAGATCATGTTCACCTACATATGTACATAATGAGTCCAATTCACTTTTCGTGGATACTGAAGGACTCACCTTTAGGAAACATTATTTCGTTTCAGTATGAAGAAGTGGTCGCCGCGGCTCAGTGGCTAGTGCGTAGGACTGCTGTGCAAGTCTATGAGGGTTCAAGCCCCAGCCATGTCTACCGAACATTTTTCGCTGCACCACCTCTCGTCGGGGAATGACAAGCCTCCGAGAGTATAATTTGTCATGAAAAAGCTTCACAATTCGCCGTTCGGAGTCGGCAATAAATTGGTGGTCCCTTCCATTCGTGCTAAAAATGCAACACGCACAACATGAATGGTTGCAAGAAGCTAGGCCTTGGCTAATCCCGAGCTATCGCGCCAGCTATTTATTTTTTATGTAGAATTTTAGAAAAAAAGGCTATGAAAGTCCATACATTCCTGAGCACGTTTTGTTATGAGAAGACTCAACTAAACTCCATGTGAGCTGCTTATCTTCTACTAAACTCAACGAGTGGACCTAGTTAACAATCAATTCTGCCCATACCATGCAAACACCAACTCCGCATTAATCCCTATTAGCCTTTGCACGCCTTTCCATTTGCAGGACTCATTGTTTCATCATATATTATTCCACAGTTTAGGGCAGGCTATGCACGAAGAAAGTAAGGGGAATTGATGGGGATACACCGTAGTGCCGGTAATGATGAATAACTGACATGCTTCTCCACATAATTTGCCAAAATTCATTAACGAAACTGTATTTCCGACATTATACCATATTTCACGCTCATCTGATAAATATTTTATACGATGAGGTTACCTGAAAGCCGTTAATTAATCAGCACGTTACGAATTTGTGATATATGCATGCATTCATGTCATTCCACGTTGAAATGATTTAAATGAAATATTTCAAACGATTGTCCTTAAAATCAACTCCAGGCGCTTGGAGTTCAAATGATACCACTTTTGCGGTCTTATGGTTAACAATCGTAGAGAATGTGAACAAGTACTCCTATTTTGCAAGGTTCCAAGGTTCCAGGTTGATTTTCCAAACAGTGTAAGTTAATTAGTTAGAGTGCTGCTTCAAGAAGAGGTACACATAGACCAGAAAGTAGGTCCACTGTGATACCATTGATCCCTGCTTGCTCCTGTAACCATTTAGATTTCCTAACCTAATTGTTGAGATCAGCCATCCTGGCGGAGTTCAGATCATATAGATCGTTAAAGAAATATTGGTGACTTTCCAGATATTTGCAAGGGAGGAAGACGTTCAGAGGAAGTGTGCAGTGGACTTTTACTCCTTCTCGTCTCTATAGCTCCTGCAGAAATCGTTACATGCTATACACAGACGCTGAGCATGCCTGCCTAGGATACAGTGCCCCGTGAGCACGTTGATTAGTATTGAAAGTTAGTCTCTTTTAAGTCGTATTAATGGTTTTGATCTTTTCAGATCCAGGACAGGGCAGATTAGCCTGGCAATAATCGAAGTGTTGCCATCTATGATTTGCTTTCGATAGAGTGTCAGTGTACATGGTTGACATGGTTGAGCATCCTGTCGTCTTTACACTGAGGGCCTTATCTGGCTAATTCAGCAGCCGCCAAGTTCCCTTGAATGCTGCAGTGACCAGGGACACCACAGAATGTGACGCTATACATATACTGGTTAGCGATCTCGTTTAGAGACACGCGGAGTCCTTCATTGCGCTAGAATTTATTATGTTGGATATCGGGCACCCGATCGCTGCCTGGCTGTCGATGTAGATCGCAATATCTATGCTTGATATTGGGTTAGCCTTCAGCTAAGCGGCCGGCGGCTTGGATGACACTTCAATGGTTGGAGTGGTGGATGTCCAGGTGTTCTGAAAAGACACCGACACCGACTCCTTCTGCTGTTTTAGAGCTGTCCGTAAAGATAGAGATAGACTTATTGAGGAGGACATTGCGCTGACTCCAAGCGCTTCTCTCAGGTATTTTGTACTTATAGCCCATGTTGAAGTCGAAGGCTGTAGTCAGTTGTTAGGATTCTGGCATGTCCCACATTTTCACACACCATTGGTGGGTTTTCTCTGAGTCTTAGGGCCGCGTTAGTAGGCTGCTGCTCGCCATAGATATCTATTGGCAATAAGTAGAGCATGGTTTGAAGGGTAGCTGTAGGAGAAGTTCTCAGCGCACCAGTAATGCCGAAGCAAGCCACGCCACACGTTGGTTTTTCTCGAGAACTTTAATGCTGGTTTGCTTTTCTAAAACCGGCCACCAAACCATTATCCAAACAGTGTAGCAATGAATACAATGTGCCCATAATAGCAGAACAAACACCTTATAAATGGGGTACTTTCCCAATTTATACTTTCGATACAGGGTACTGACGTTTTTTTGCACTAAGGAAGCGCTTATAACTTCCAATCACTCTACACGATCATTCTCCTCTGATAGAAATGCTTCTGCATATCCGTATGGGTACTTTTGGGATAAAGCTCATGTATTTTATTTTCTTACTAACGATAGCAACATTAAGCCTTTTTTTACATACAGATTCTATTAGAAGGTCGTGCACTGCTTTACAACTGAACCGTAAGGTTTTCATATTATATTCTTACGTCACTTAGTGCCTTTTTGCAAGACTGCTTGCTTTCTGTTATGAATTATATGGATTTTGGATTTTATAGGCAAGATTTTTCACCTTTTTTTTATACAAATTCTAAGCCTTTGTATCATCTTTGTACATAATTGGAAGTACATATCTTTTCACATAGACAAACGACCAATCCAATATGCACTTTACCGACTGACGTTAGTTTTTCAGGTCTTTCCGCTGACGTGCGTTCTGAGACTCGCTGCATACCTATATACATACGTATAAATGCGAAGTGACGTCAAGGCCCAAAAATCTAGCCTTACGACTTCTTAAATGCACTTAGCAGATCTTTTCCTCTGTTGTTACTCTTTTTATGAGAGATCCTTTGCTTCGATGAGGACTCCATGCTTAAGAGTTCTCACTTCCGCTGGGGAACATAGTATTTCGATGGAGATGTGGAATTTGTGGAGGTCGAGAGGTATGTAGGATCCACTGAAACACCCTAAACCCGCGACCCTCATAGTGGGCAAGTGGGTCTTCCGAAAATGACTGAATGCACCAACGAATGTGGAGTTTTTCCATTTGCAAGTTAGCTGTTCTCTTGAGTTTTGGGAGTAGGTCTCTTCTGACCGTCTTTCGAATGTGAATTGTCCCAAATTCTTTAGTTCGAAGCTGTTCTTGACTTTGTCTGTCTGGACTGATCGTTATGCCACCATTTCCTCGTCCATTGCTGTTACTGACTATAGTCGATCTTGTACATTGGCTTGGATGGTTTCCTTTCTTTTGGTGTGGTATCCTCTTTCGTTGGTGTGAACCTCATCATCCTGATATTGTCATTTTCATCAATTCGCTCATTTTCTCAAGCCATGTGACCAGTCTACTGGTAATGTTAAGCCCTTACAGTTAACTTGACACCAGGTTTCGCGGTTGATTTTTCTATTTATTTTTTGCGAAATTAAGGAATGGCAATAAATATATTTAGTTCAGGAGTCAGCGTCCTTTGTATAGCCCACATAGAGAATTGCGTTCCAAAATACTCACGAAAGACTGTACGAAACTGCCAAAAATAAACATGTGACCTTAGACATTTCCATTTCGTTGAGGAATTCTTCATTTGAAGTTCATGAAAATATACTTATACAACAACTGTACAAGCATTTTGTTACATGTATCTTATGCATGCAAGCATTCGGTTTCCTCATGTGCGTGCCTCTATACTTATGTTAATCCTTTCAATTTGTGTGTTCAAATTCTTTTCATGTTGAAGCAGCTGGAATTGGTTTTCGAATTGTATTCCATGTAATGTATTTCAAAGGGTCCTTCGACGATATATGGAAATTCTTAAAAAACAGAAGGAGTTTGCCCTTTCGGTGAAACAGAATAAATCCAATGGAAATGCAAGAGCAATTACTAATACCTGAATAATTTACATTCCTGAAAACCTCTTTTCCATAACATGAAGCACTTATACTTCCAAAAATTTCTTAAAACATCCACCCCCTTAAAACACCCCCTTGTTGACAGCAACAAGATCCGGAACAGATTGAACATTTTTCTCACTTGGGAAATTCTACTTGAGTAGGAGTCTCGTGGAAACATACAGCGTGTTGCACGCATCAGTTTTCGAAACACTTTTGCTTTATTCAACATGAAATTGGTTTCTAATTCCTTTGAGAGCTTATTCAAAATTTTTGCAAAGGCATACTTTAGATAAGAGTATCAAGTAACTTGCTTTTGTTGAGATGTGAGAACGAGTATACATATGTACATATTAGGTTTCACTTTCTGGATAGCAATGCTAATTCCTTTGAAAGGAAATTAGCCGCGATATTCCATTTGGTTGTTCGCAAGCAGTTGGTCGTTTTCGGAATGATGAATACTTCTGATATTTCATCAGAGCTTATTTACTTATAAGGCTTACGATCCTTAGAGGGTCAGAGCTTGAATTGCTTCCTTTAATTTTTTACGGTTTTGGGGCACGCTGATTTCAGTTGGTGAAGCTAAGATTTCTTACGTCCACGATCACTTGTTCCTTGAACTAGAGATTTGGTCTTTCTTTTCTTCGTGGGAACGAGTTGGCTACGATTCGAATACTCTCTTGACTGGAGCTTTGTCGTCCATTCGCTCGATGTGGCCAAGCCATTTAGTCGACGGATTTTTGCCTTTCATACTATATCCACATATTCGTAGAGCTCGTAGAGCTTATGGTTAAATTTTCTCTTCCATTTATCGTCCTTGCACACAGGACCAAATATCCACCATAAATTGTCGTTCAGCTTTCAGGTCCATAGAGAACGACCAGCAAGATCAGCGTTCTGAGAAGCACGATTTTGGTTCTTCTTGATAGGATCGTAGTTGTTTGGACAAATCGTATAAGCATCGGTTGCCTCGGGTTATTCTTCGTCGAATTTCCACCTGATTTTCGTTTGTGGAATTTATATTTGCCCGAGGTAGACAAACTCCTTCACTACCTCAAAGTTGTAGCTGTCGATAGTTGCATTTTGTCCTATGCCGTGTATGACAGATTTGTTTCTTGTCAACAGCATGTACATATTTAGTTTTACACTAATTTTTCTTAATACCAACTGCTCTAGCATACGCTGTAATCACAGTAAAAGTCTCAATGACTGCGTATCCCAACAGCGGGATGGATTTGAAGAAGATAGTGCCTTCAGTATTAATGCCTCCCCGCCGCACTTGGAAACAGGTAAATGTGATTTTCATTCCCAAACCAGGCAATAGGCCAATAGGTGCACTGCCTAAATCTTACAGACCTATCATGTTTTATCTTGAAAACTATGGAAAGACTAGTTGATATCCATGTCAGAGGCCGGCTAGACATGTCTATCCCTCTGTACTCGAGTCTGCCCTCGAGGATGCCGTTCAATATCAAGTCAAAGAGGTAGGAAAGGCACACAGCTTCAAGGAAATAGTCCTCCTAGACATCGAGAACGTTTTCGATAATACGTACCGTCTACGACTCGATAGTAAGGGCAATCAGTAGTAGAGAAATCGAGGACCCGACCAATCAATGGATAAAGACCTTTTTGGAAAGTCGTATAATAGCTTTCTATCCAGGAGTCTCAGTGACTGTCACCGCAGTAAAATGATACCCCCAAGGGAAGTTCTCTCTCCTCTTCTGTGATATTTAGTCATTCACAATCTTCTAGTCCATCTTCACAGATTGGGCTACAAAGCTATTGGTTATGCTGATGACCTAGCGGCTACTATAAGTGGTAAACATGACATAACGATCTCCAACGTCATCCGGAATCTTTTACTACATGTTAAAAAATGGAGCAGCATTTGAGGACTCTCCATCAATGTTTGCAAACCCGTTCTAGTACCTTTTACAAAAAAAAAAATTGGTCTATATCGGACCCGGTGCATGCTTGGAGTAATTTGAAGGATCTGATTCCAAATTGAACATTCCTCACAATGTATGCACTACATACAAAGTGGAAATGCGAGCGACCCTTACATCAACATTGTCACTCTGCTGCAGGATAAGTATAGAATGTATTCAATTTCCACTGAAAGTCTTAGTTAATGCAATGTCACTACATCCTAAGGGAACATGTTTAAGCTAAAAAGCTAAATTAAGGTAAAGGACATCGCAAAAGACCTAATTTGAATTTAAAACAATTCCTTTCTTAACGAAATGCAAATTAGTCCTTTGGAACGACCTTTGATGCTATTTAGGATTAAGTTTGTTTTAAAACTGATTCACTCAACAAGTCCTTTCTCATGCCATCCGTTCACTCCAACATACTGGCACAGAAGCAAGACAGAGACACACGTTTTCTCTAAGCACAGTCTATTGTCTTTGTTCAATGGAACCCGGTCAATCGCCCGATGGTGCGCCGTCCATTTCGCACAAGAACTTAAGACGTTTAATTATTTTACTCTCCCTTAGCAGGCATTAACCCCTCGGAACATAAATTTCATTACAGATGCCATTGGCACGCTTACACTACTGACTACCTTCCGCTGAACCACCGTAATTGCAGCAGCCACACCTTACACACTCAATAAATTCAACAGTAAAAGCGGACATCAAGTTGATTCAATCTACGTCGTCCTTGTGCGTCCTGACAACTTAAATAAAAGTTTCCAAGAGAAAGTTATGCCTTGGCTATCAATTTATTTTTTTTTTTCTTTCATTGCTGGGTAAACGTTAAACATTTGAAAGATGAAAAGGCGGAAATACTTTATAAACAAGTGCCCACCTACCGTCTGACTGTTTGGAGTTCATGTAAAGCAAGCGGAGAAGGTCGTAAAATAATTATTTCCGAGCCAATGAATTCACCTGAGATGTTTGGGGTAATTAAATGTACAAACAATCAAACCGAGGACAGACCTCAATTCCACGTGGGAAGGCGTTAAAAAGAACTCAATTCATGGAATAGACCGATGCCAGCAGAGACTGTGGAGGGCTATTAAGGCTCTTGTACATTAAGTACACAAATAGGCATGTACATCGGTTCAATTGGGGCAAAATGAGCACACTCATGAACGTTCTCAAGCTCATTGGAAATTGCTTAATTAGGAGGAAATAATGGGGCGCTGAAATGGCAGATACATACATATGTGAACAAACATACATATGTATGTGGAAGTGGATCTCAAAAGTCCTTACTTATTATGATAGGACTATAATACGGAGCTTGATCGTTAGCTAGCTGCCTTCAATTTAAGACCCCAAGTTTATTGAGATTCCTTATCATTTGCGCGTTCCACCTAGGTCGCTGTTATTCTCTACTGTGGCGTCACTCCAGAAGGCGCCCTCTTTGGGTCATAAAATCTCACAGTCATTCGGCATTCGATGAAACAGTGGACTCACTGGCCAAGAAAGGTGCAACAGCCCCGTTACTGGTCCTCAACCAGCCTGTGGAGTAAACAAATCTATCTTTAAACCCTGCTCAAATCCAACATAATTTGTATGGGAAGTATACTTCAGAAATATATATTAAAGACTTCTTCCCCAATCTATCCAGGTTCCCTCAAAATCTGAGCAGGAACCACCTTAAAATTCTAACCGATATCCTAAGTGGTCACTGCCGCCTAAAACGCACCTAAACAAGCTTGTCCTGTGACCGGACCGGACCCACCTGCAAACTATGCTTGGAGAGCAACGAAAGCATTTTCCACATCGTAACAGAATGCCCGCCATCATTAACTTGAGAAACGCAGTGAATTCATCTCACCAATTGCACTTGCCACGCTCCACCTTAGAGGCTGATAAGCTTTCTGACAAACAGACAAAATACTCTAAAAACATATGGTGTTGTCAAGCCTATACAATTCGCATTACTTTCTTCTCCACTCGCAGTCTATGCAGATGGGACTAAAGATCACCCTATGGAAATTTTCTCTTGAAAGAACCGAAGGCAACCTCATACATTATAATGGCCCGTGTGCCATAGATCAGGCATTGGATGATCAGATTCGAAAAAAAAAATGCTTTGCTACGCAATTGTCCTGTTAGAAACAGCAATTGGCAAACAAATCTTCTCTTGATTCCAGCACTGGGTTTACTGTATGAGTTCAAAGCGGCGCCTGTGCAGGCAAATACATATTTGTGCCGAAAGCACTTCATATATCGGTAGAGCTTAAATAAAATAAAATCTACGGCAGGGAAGGACTGCCGCTTGTCTCTAAACAAAATCGCGTACGAGTATAACGTCAAACTTTGTTGGGTCCCTGGTCACTGCGACATTCAAGGGAACTGTGCTGCTGACGAAATAGCTAGAAGAGGCTCACAATGTACACACGACAGGAAGGTCGACCATGTCAGGGCGTCTATGTCGTGTGTTAAACACCGACACTCTGTCGAAAGCAAATCATAGATGGCAACACCTCGATTATTGCCCGGCTGGTCTGGACTGACCTTGATCTGAAAACTAATCAACTCTCTCCGGGGCACTGCATCCTAGACAGGCATGCTCACCGCTTGGGTATAGCATGTAATGATTTCTTTAGGAGCTGCAGAGACGAGGAGGAGGAAAAGTCCACTGCGCATTTCCTCTGCACGTGTCCCGTCCTTGAAACATCAGGAAAGCTACCTTAGGCCAATATTTTTTTAACGATCTAAATGATCTTAACTCCACCAGTACGGCCGATCGCAACAGCTACGTTAGGAAAATTTAATGGCTTTAGGAGTAAGAAGGGATCGAACTCCAGTGGTATTGCAATATGCCTTCTTTTCTGGTCTAAGTGTACCTCTTCTTGGAGGACCATTCCAAATAACTAACTGACTAACAGTAGGGCTCAATTGTAACTCGCGTTACCTGGTCAAAGACGGAAATACTAGAGCCCCTACTTACCATTTTCACATGGCCCATCTGATTACGAACTTAATTGTTGAGGAATCAATATTTTCTCGATTAACTGCAGTTCAAGCCCCTCAATAGAGAATTAGCTCACACTACACTGTGATTAATGGATAAGAAAACAGGTGAACTTACATATATGGAAATTTTTGGAATTGCACCTAACCTATGAAATTTCTTATACCATCTTGATGGACAAGGAAATTAGTCGCGACGTCATAGATCAAATGGATGAAAAGTTGATCACCCTTCGAGAGCTCTCAACCATAAAAAATTTCTTTCTTTTGTAAAACTTATACAGACAAGAATTCAAGAATAACTCCAGGGGTTTCAAAAGGCGTTTCGTAACCGACCCTTTTCAGCTGTTCTATGAATCGTATGCTCTAATCAACAAGAGCTATTTACAGTCTCGTCTTGGGTGGGATCCTAGCTATATTAGACGGAAAAGCCTTTTGAAGTTCATACGTAGCTCTATCTGGGTGGCTCTGAATTGTTTAGCTTGTAAGGGATGTGCCACTAAACAGATTTTCAGAGTAAAATTGTGTCTAAAACGAAGCAAACTGTTGCTCCAAACTAACCTAACTCATTTGGTATAGGTATAGACATCAGATCAAAAATTCAATTCCTTTATCAAAAGGATATTCGTCATAAGAAGTGTCAACACAGTCAAATTTATGAAAGGTATCCCTCTCTTCTTTTCACTTTGGTTGACAGTTTTTCGCACCGTTGAACACATCCCTCGAACTACTTTCATTATGTCAGCATAAATAACTGCCATTGCCAATTATGTCCAATAGAACATAAGGACATTGAATTCTTATTGGCGATACCTTTCGGAGATATAAATAAACGGATAATAGATTCAGCACAAAAAGGACACGATATGAATTTTGAAATTTGAATCGAATCAGGAGGCAAGGATTGTCAAACATCAAGGCAGTGATTCAATTGATTTAGGACTTTTGGGTCGTTTCCAGTTCGGTTGTCGGAATTTGTACAGGTGAAGCACTAATTTTGGAGGTAAGCGAAGGAGAAGTGAAAAACCCGGAAGTTGGTCTCCCAGATTTGTTAAGGATTCAAATTCTCGTCGTAGATATCTTATGTGGAGGTTCATTGCGTGCCGATTCGCTTGTTCATGCTTGCGGATATCATTCGCTATTTTTTTTCTTTCCCTACCTCTGAGCAGCCCTTAGAATGAGGCCTGTTTTAGCAACCTTGTTGATAAATATAGCTTGACACACTGTAGTGATTAAAAGGCCACCTATCTTCTCTATGCTGCATCCGTCTACCAACCCTCAAAATAATAGCCTTAGTCTTCAGTGGAATGAAATTTCAAAGGACCATAAAGGTGGCTACAGTGCTGAAATAATTGATATGGAAAGGATTGAAATCCTGACAGAGGATTTCAAAGTCGAATGTCGGGAAATGAAAGAATAGAAAAAGGAAATAAAAATCCCTTTGCTCTCTTTTAGAACAGAGAATGACAAAAGAAGAAAAAATAAATTCCGCTTACAGGACAATTCAGTCGTAGTCTGTTCTTTTAGGACGCAAAAACTGCCGGAATACCTTTGTTTTACGTTCATACTCCTATCTCTACACATGCTGGTGCGAATTGAGAACGTACGAGTATATCGTTCGGCATCATCTTCAAAACCAGGAGTACCTATGTGTGTATGCATGGGAACTTTCCCGTCTAGGCTGTATCTTTATTTAATATTCAAAGGTTGTATTTTTATCCCGTGCTTCCTCATGTGCGAATGTTCTTTTAATGGAATTTTATAAGGGTGTGCGAAAATAATCTCATCGTATGGGTTTTCTTGTGAAAATATAAAGACTTGATGGGGATGAGGCTGTCAAGCATGGATGCATCAAGGCAAACGGTCTGAAATTTTAAATTTAATCAAACTTGTGCTTTCTTTAAAGTCTATGAAAGCAGAAAAGGAATCGAAGCTGTAAGTCACCTGCTGTGTGAATGTCCTGCCATCGCCGGTAGAAGAATGAGGATTCTAGGCAGGTACTTCTTGACGGAACTGAAGGGCTTGCGTAACATCGAGCTGAAGGACCTCCTGAAATTCATATACTTATCTGGGTGATTAAAAATCAGCGGCTCCCCTTCTCTTTACAGGTTCCCGGGTAGAATTATTGAGCTATTGCTGGTCTAAGTGAGAAGTGATAAATGTCACGAGACGTGTGACTGCGCGTGTGACTGATCGCGTGATAGGTAACTGGCGCCTTACCGGCGCGAGACTGGCGCGGGACAGGCGTGTGACTGGCGCTTGACTGTGCGCGTGACTGAAGTGTGTCTGTGCGCGTGACTGAAGTGTGTCTGTGCATGTGACTGTGCCCGTGACGCTCGCCTGACTATGCGCGTCACAGGCACTTGACGCACGCGTGACTGGCGCTTGATTGGCAACCCATACGATCAGAACCCTTTTGTGGGCTTTAACTGTCGTTAAACCAATTTTTAGCGTAGTCCACGCGGAGATGAGGAAGAAGTAGAATCAGTCCAATATCTGCTGTGTTCCTGTCCCCGACGGGAAGAACGACGTCTACGCGCACTAAGATCAAGGTTCTTTGAAAGCATAACAGAGATAACAGACTTACAGTTAACGGACCTTTTCAGATTAAAAAAGAGCACTAACTGGTTCACAAAATAGGCAACAATAGGATAGGTCCTATATATAAAAGGTTGACTATCCAGATCCTGTACGTTTTACTTGATATCCTGCTACAATTGGCTTGAGGGCTCATTGTATCTTATTTTATTTATGAGCTTATAATGCGGCTACATTCCGCGTTCTACACAGGTACCAACTCGTGTCCCAAGACACAACTCGATAGTTAGCCATAGATGTCTCCAGTTTCGCACTCCAAATTAGTTAAATTTCCTTTCCTCTCCGCTACTGAGTAGACTGGTACCAACTTACCGTGCAAAACTGGAGGCAGCTGGCTTAAGATCGAGCTGGCTGGAGACGCTTGTTGATTGAAGCCCAAGTTCACCCCAACCTGTGGCGCCACCTACAAAAAAAAAGTTTCAATTGTTGTTCCTTTCTGTGCAGCAAGGACTTTTCTTGAGTTAATTTTCTAAACTCCTTCTGGCTTCTTTAGCGAATTTGTTCCGATGTCAACTTGAAAATGTCATCCTGAAAATGGATGCTGAGACTAGTACGCCCTAAATGATTAACAAGACAAGGAATAGCCCATAAAAAATTGGTCTTTGAAATAAAGTGAATCATAAAAGCATCGCAACCCTTCATTTCATCATTTCGACAGTTTTCCACCCTGTTGAACACAGTTAGTCTACCTATGCATGCTAATCAGTTTTGGGTTCCCATAATTTCCAAAACAAGAATCACATTATGTTGTTGAACTAGCGTGGGATGAACCCAACTGAAAGAGAAATATGGCTCTTCCAGACGAAAGGGACAAATAAAATTGTGGTATTAGGGACAAATTGGGGTCTTCTTGTGGTTTGGAAAGAAATTAGGGCGACCGAATGGTTTTACCTAGGATTGACAAACGACATTGCAATATCTCAATTTGGTGTGTTTACGGTTTGTTAGGGATTAGATGTCGTTGGGGAACAGTGAAATAGTAGGTGGCTCATCCTTTCATGTAGTTAGGGGTGGAAATGGTGAAAAATACATATGTGTTTTCTCGTTTGACCTAAAAAACATACGAATTTTAGAGAAAAAGTCCAGCTAAAGATTAATTTAACTGCACTGATTATTTCAACAAAGCTGGGACTATTATCTGAGGTTTCTCTCTGCGTTGTGTTTATTGACCAGCTGCAGAACGAGCTCATCAACCCTGGCTTTCGAACACAAGGAAATCGTATCTTCATATGAAGTGCACTAAACGTCATGTGGCGCACAGATTCCATTCTGAAGAGAATTCAAGTATTCAGGTGTAATTTTAGACCAAAGAGCCACCTGGTGAGAAAATGGACCGTGATCACAGATCTGCAAACAAGGTGTTCTGGCAGACCAGCCGCCGTCTCAGAGGAAGGAAGTTTAATATCATCGAATGACTCAAATCCAAAGACGGTGTACTTCTCTCCGATGAGAAGGACATCTTGCTCAGATGGGACGAGCACTTTTCGGAGCTTCTCAATCCCGAACAGGGCACTGAGGACCATGATTTTGAGTAGGTTTTGAGTAGGGCGGAAAATAGTCTCACCGTAAAGGAGGTGGCTTCTGCAATATAAGCGCTGCAAATCGGCAAATCTGCTGGTGTGAATGAAATCAGGCCAGAAATGCTCAAGGCTTTGGGTATAGACAGTTCTCTTCTGAGGGCCATTTAATCTCTACACACAAACTGTTAGGGCTGTGTTCGGATGAACGGCGTTAAGTTAACACCTTTCGCCGTGGCGTTGGACTTCGCCAGGGATGCGTTCTGTCACCTCTCTTTTTCATAGCTTATATGGATTGGATGTTACAGGGCAGCCGTGGCGAAGAACCGTTCAAATTGGTGCATTTAAGGTTAAGGCATCTGCTTTTTGTTGATGACTTGGTCATTCTTACGTCCACCCAGACCGAACTACAACGCGCACTAACAAATCAAAGGTTATGCTAATCTTCCGAATGGCTGTTCAATGCACTTTGCATGTTACTGGATTTCCATTGAAACAGGTGAAAATGTTTAAGTGTCTCGGGGTTCTATTCACGAGCGATGGAAGAAGCAATACTGAGTTATCCTGTAGGAACTCTCTGAACTTGGCATCGGAGCTAAGCTATCGGTTTTTTATTCATTGTTTGTTCCGACCCTGACCTATGGTCATGAGGTTTGGGTAATGACCGGAAGAATAAGATAAGCTGCCGAAATGAGATTTCTTCGTTGTATTGGTGGGGTGACTCATCGAGATCGAGTTAGGTATACCAGAATACGCGAGGCAGTCAATGTCGAGCAGCTACTTCTTCAAGTTGAAAGGTCCATACTTCAATGGTTTGGACACGTTCAACGAATGACCCCAAATCGGTTTCCAAGACGTGTCATGGAATCCGTGCCATCGGGTAGACGTCCCGTGGGTAGACCTAGGATGAGACGGCTGGACCAAGTCCGAAATCTCACCTCTACCCGTGTAGATATAGCCTCTGACGATTTAGAATCGATGGCGGAAAATCGGGAGATGTGGAGAGTCCACTTAAGCACCCTAACCCCGCGACCCTTATAGCGGATAAGCGGGTCATTGAAAATGATAATGATGATGATGATGAGGATTGGTGAACTAATCCTTTTCCTTAATTCCACAGGTTGGATTTAAATATCTTCGTCTACCAACCTATAATACCCGCAAACAACCAGGTCAAATGAGTTGTGCGCATCAGAACGCTAATTAGGCCAGCTCTACCTACCTGCCCATCAACGACAACCGCTGCATTAGCTCCACTAACTTCATTTTTCTACGTCAATACGAGTAAGATAGAAAAACACTCCATCAGCAAGACAGAAGCACCTGAAACCCTTTTGGTAATAGACCCTTCTGACTTATCCGTAGGATAAAGTATATCAACAAGTGACTATAGAAATAACAAGAAAAAAAAACCCTTTATCCCCATCGCCACAATCTACTCCTGAAACCAAAAGGTAGCGGGATCATATGTGAACAAACTTACACCCTTTGTGTACTTTAAAAGGATAAATCGTACGCTTTTCTAAGGGCGGATAAGTAACCCACCTACACTCACCCTTGCTCACGTCTGGTTTGTGGTTTTTATTTATTTTACGCTTCACTCAGGAATGCAAAAAATACTTGAACCACGACAAGGTAAACAGAAAAGTTTGCATATGTAATCTGGGAAAGCGGTGGGTTGGAACACCATTAAACACTGTCAACGAGACGAGGAGGTATGTCAATGTATGATGTGGGATAGAAGGAAGTACCCAAATTTGCGCTGCTTGTAAGTTTATGAAACTTTTCTGAAACTGTTCTCTATTAGCAGAAAGAAAATTTCTTTTTTTTTACTTGATATAAAAAAGTGTAGTCACCGTGGCTCAGTGGTTAGTACAATTGATTGCTGTGCGAGCTGCGAGGGTTTAAGCCCCAACCATGTCCGCCGAACGGTTTTTGCGGCACCAGCACCTCAGGGAGTATAATTTGTCATGAAAGAGATTCTCAATTCGCCATTCGGATTCGGCAGTAAATTGTAGGTTCCTCCATTTAACATGATCAACCCCACTTCCATGGTTTCGAAAGTTACTCATCCGGGAAAGTTACTCAAATGGGTGTCCAGTGATCCTATCTATGACTCCAAATGCACCAACTCCGATACAACACATCGCTTTATGACCATTAGGTCAGCTTTTACTTTGTTGTCAGTCTCAGATTGAAAACTTACAATTTCTTATATTCTAATTTTACCCTCCACATACCATACCCACCCACTAACTCTGCAATTCAAAAGCAACGTACCATCAAACGTCTATAAACTTTCTCAGGCTCTGCTCGTTCCCCAGGTCCCACTTGACGTCCATAGTTTCAGATACCCACGTACAACTAAAGAGACACAAGCTCTGTTTTAATGTTGATTGTATTGTTCCACGACTTTCGGAACTCTGAAATAATTAACTCCCTTGAAGGGGTAAATACTTTCGTACCCGTACGTGATATTCATGAGCAGACATTCAAATAACAAGCAAATGTGCAAAGGACCGTTCCCTCTCACAGGCTCATTTGTAGTTCATAATGAACTTAACTTTTGATGGCAGCGCAAATTGTTTGAACGGTGGGACTTTTTCTTCTTAATTTAGTCCTGGCTGGGATGGATGTGGATTGTAAATGGAAATGCGATTTTAATTTGGAAATAAACAACAAATTTACAAAACACAGTTTGTTGATGAATTGGGACTGAGGTGATTTGGATTGTTGTGGTCAGATGAAGGGGTTAAGTTGAACTTATCCTTTGCTTATAGATTTTAACAGCAGGCCCTACAGGCTCTTGATAGCCGCCTGGCTGTCAACACAGATAGTAATAGTTTCCCTGACAATGTTGTCGTTCTTGATTAGCTTTGAGGCCTGTAGAATGCCAGTTATCTCGGTTTGAAAAACGCTGCATCCATTTCCTATTTTGGAGGATTGCTTTAACCTTCTGGGTTCACAGAAAATACAGGTACCAGTACCAGCGTCTATTTTGCATCCGTCGATGTAGATGGCTAGCTCTTCTTCAGTGCAGACTGTACCCTCATTATATTCCTCTCTCCTTGGTACTTTGATATTTTGAAGTCTTAGGTTGGAATGATGTAGTCAGTATCTACGTTCTCCTTTATTGTAGGCCATCGGGTTAGAACGAAGGCGTGACCATAGGTGTTAGTTATCCATAGACCCACTTCCCTTACCACTCTATTACTACAGTGGATGACTTCTGGAACTAAGTTCAGCACCCATGCGGCCAAACTAGGTATTGCCTATATGCGGAAATGAAAATGAGAAGGAAACTCTCTTCCACTTCCTCTGCGAATGTCCGGCACTTGCAAGAGCCAGACTGCGTGCACTAAACCAACCATTATTCTACAAACTCGGGTAAAGGAATACGAGATCTAAATCCGTTTTCTAAACTCCACAGGCCGGGTCTAGGCATTTCCGGCTGTCTCACTCATCTTCAACAACATACATCATCAACTCGGTCACACGAGTGGTGGTGACAAAAAGGCACATCCTAGTGCTAATTGAGTTCAGTTGAACCGCCACCTCTACCTACCTACTTAGGATGGTACTACAGCAGTGTAAAGCCAGTGTACTACTATCGGCTTAAAGCCCCATGTGTTTCTGGCATAATAGATTAGGATAGGTTAAGTAGATGGGTTGGCGTGGAGAAAGAAGCCCTCTGCGCCACACACAGGTCAGTAGAGACCCATTGTGATGCCCATTTTTGGGGGAAGATTACCCCTTGCTCGTGGAGTACACAAAGCATTCTCCTATTGCCCCAGGCTTTCGTACCATTTTGAAGCCTTAATGAACCTCCAGATGTCCCTGATGGGTACGTCCCTTAGTTTTTCGGTATCCTGGAAAAAGTGCCTTCCAAAGGATTTATGTCTGAGGTGGCAAAGACCTGGATAGTTGCAGACGAAGTGTGTTGTGTCCTCGTTGACTTCCTCGTCTCCGCAGCCCTTGCAAAGGTCATCCTCACTTAGCCTTAGCTTTTTCATATGATAACGCAGAGTATTATAACCAAGGATGGAGATGGTTTTCCCATCCTTCTGCCAGGGTATTAGTGCTTGTTTCCGGCATGATACTGTTCTTCAATTAGGATTCTACAAATCGTTAAAAATTCTCATTGCACTTGTTTGGACTGTAGACTGTGCATTCTTAACACTTGAATGAATAATCTCGGATGTACACGATGGCACATAAGCGACGTAAAAGCCCTAAGACCAACAAGAAGAAGCAACGCATATACTGAGAAAACTATGCATGGCTCGATGAAGGTCGTCTTATTTGTGGATATACAGATCCAACTTGGACTGCAGAGCCATCCATAATAAACTTCCTTTTACTCATCGTAACACTCCACCCTTGGTTATGAACTTTCTCCTTGTGCTACAGTTCCAATCCATGCCTGGCTCAGTTAATAATTTCCCAGCCAATTACCATCCAAACCATCTCCATCGTTTACGCAATATTTCTTCATTAAACGTAACCATTTATGCCACCACATAAATAAAACCAACTAACAGCCCTGGTAATCTTCACTTCGGCAATTATATCTTTTCTCCTGTTTGCTGGTTGGATTTGATATATTATTGCATCTCCAAGGCTCTGCCTACTCAGGGAAAAAAAGTTTTGTTTCTTACTGGATGCTTTCGAGGACATGTTGGCAATAACTTTTCTTCCAGATAAACTTTCCGACAAAAGTGAGATTATTAACGGTCGTTACTGGGAAAGATGCAGTATTTACTAAAGTGGTCACATCTGTAAGTGGAACTCGGTTGGCTGGAGATGGCTGTAATTTAGTACGACGAATTAGTTACAAATGATTGTTGTATGTAAATTGAAATGCCGAACGGGCTTTAGAAAATTTCATAAAATGACACAGAGATGGCAATCGAATTTCAAATCTTCATTTTTTTTAACATCATCGCCTCTATCCCTCCATCGACCATCCCTTCAATTAAGAATGCTGACAGAACGTTTTAAGCAATTCAATGTTTGCGTGATAAAACACACAAATTGCAAATGAATCGGCACGTAGCAACCGAGAAGTTCGAAGTGAGGTTTTGTAATGGCAGCTGCGGTTAAGACACCTGAGACACCCCCACATAAAGGGAACTTATAGGTATTTGCATACTTAAGAGTCCTTTTTACAAGTCGAAGGCTCAAATGGAGGCAGACAATGAAAGGGTATTCCCACGAGGCAAGAGAATAAAATTTCAATTTCAATTTGACTCGTTTCGGGCCCGGCGCTCTGATTAGAATTCCCAACATCTTTTCGGTGAGGTTATCATTACTGTAACAGTTGGTTTCCCACAAGGATTTGCTGAATATTAAGTCCAAGCAGGTATTTTTAAATATGCAAAGGATATAATGATTATCTTGTCCTTGGAATTCAATGAATCGGTGGTGGACGTTGCGAGAATTGTTTCAAGGTTGTCGTCTTGGTGTGGCAACATATTTATGTCATTTGATGAATAAGAATGGAGGTCTACAATCCCAATTTCCCTTGATAAATCGATCAGCATTCCTTTTTCATACAAATCCTCAAACTAGCCCTTATATGGTATGCAAACTTGTTAAGTAGGCTCCTGGGAGCCATCCAAGGAAAAGCACAATCTTTGTAAACAGCAATTGGTGAAAATTTTTTTTTCCAGAATATAAAGAAGTTTCAGCCAAGGTACACAAAGGTATACAAAGGACCTTATTGCAGTTCACCCGAAGGGAAAAACTTTCTAGAGTTCTCTTCCAAGTTGCCAGCCAATCCGAGGCGATGTAAGTGGAAATTCTCAGAAAATAAAATTTCAAGTTTAGGGTTCCTGTGGTAATTGACTGGAGAGTGTTAATGTAGTTTCAAAGTTTTGAAAACTCGGTTTTGTAGGTACAATGGTTCTTAAAACTAAAAATCAAGTGGCTTACTTGGCGTGAAAGTTTGTTTGAGTGGTGTTAAGGAGGAGTTGAGTGAGTTTGGACAACTTGAGACAAGATAACAAGTTTCAAACAACACACTTTCAATGGAATATGTTCTTCAACATGCTGTTTGTGGAAATTGTTCTCCCATTTGGAATACTTTTCTCTTTTGTCGACGAAACAACATAAACTTTGTACAATGTCACGACTGCTGCTGTTCTGGGAATTTCACTCAAAATCCATTCTGATATCTATGCCTGGTTTGCGGAACATATGGCCATTCCTAGGCAGCAAATGGTCGGATAACGTCTACAGCGGCAATATTTTGAAAGCTGGTCCAGTTTACAGAAAGAGTTGGTGGGTGGTGAGAATCCATGTGAAGAGCTTATATGGTTACTTGTAGGTTTCAGATGATGATCAGCTTTTCTGCCATTTTGAATTATATTAGAGATGAACTTGCAGTAAATTGTATATCCCTTTAATTAATATCAAAAATGTGACGGGCACAGCATAAATGCTTGCAAGAACCTAAGGCTTGCCATTCATGTTGTGCGTGTTGTATTGTTCGCACGGAAGGAACTACAATTTATTGCCGATTCCCAACGGCGAATTGAGAAGTTTTTTCATGACAAATTGTATTCCCGGAGGTTTGTTATGCCTCGACGAGAGGTGGTGTCGCAAAAAATGTTCAGTGGACATGGCTGGGGCTTGAACCCACACAGCTCGCACAGCAGCCCAACGCATTAACCACAGAGCCATGGTGACCTCAGAGCCCAGTAATGATAAGACTGTTGCTGCGATAGACTTTCAAAACACCTCAAGCAGAAGGGGCTGATGGCATTCCTGTCAATTAATACAAGAGCGGCCGACTTTGAGACAACGAGACCTTCCCCAGTGAGTGGAAGATGGGAATAGTCATCGAGTTTTCAAAGACAGGCAACTACAGGGGTTCATGTGTACTTCCCGAAGTGGCTCAGATTACAGCTACAAGAATTGCTTGAAATTAGTCTCTAGCCTTAATGATTATTACTATTGAAACGAAGGAGCTAAATGTCAAAGCTGGGTAGGCTTTTAGAAGAACTTGAGATTCAAAGCGAAGAAAAGACAGTAATAGCGCGGTAACCAACATTCTCAACTTTACTTGCAATGCATCTTTGCAATTAGGCTCTTCTGCAAGACAACTCGAATGGATGCAGCATTTACGGAATAGACAGAAAAAAAAAATTTTTTTCGGTATGATTTCTAGGAAGTGGAACAGAAAACAATGAGGATTCCGCTCAAATAAAGACCGGTTATATGAGTGGAGAACCTGGAAGGTGACAACAAATGCCACAAGAAGAGTGAAACGAAACGAATTCCTATGTCCTTGTTCCTGATGTCTTTCTCTATTGCACCATCTTTCTTAGACACCGAAAGCTCTCTATTCTCTCTATCGGTTGTTTAGCAAATGCTAACATGAGATAATGAGCTTATTCCAAGGCTGGTAATGAGATTATGTCAAGTATGATTATTTAAGCTTTCTCAGTTAGTACGACGTTTGCTTCTCTCTCAACACCCAGTGTCGCTTGGTGGAGGCCCATAGTCCTAAGTCAAAGTAGTCATACGTTACTAACTTAGTCAAGGTGTTTTGAGTTGGCATGTATTAGTCCACCATCAGATTCGAACACTCCTTAAAATAACGCAGCCCTGTGGCGCCCCACTGAGTTTCTTAAATTATTTTCTGAATCTTTAGTCTGTCGATTGGGGCAGCTAAAATCGGTTCGTTTTTTAACCCCGAAAAGACCGAAACACTTCTTTTTAGCAGGAAGTACAAAACTCCTTCAATAGATGCGTACCCGCCTGTGCTTTGCTAATAAAGCCAAATTTCAGGGTCTCATTTTGGACAGTAATCTCACCCGAACTTCAAATTAGATTTTGTTCAAAAGGTCGCTTATAAGCACCGTCATTGGTGTTCTTACCGACTATTGTCCAATTGCCCTTCATCCGAGAAGGATGGGACTCTTCTCAAATGAAGTTTGAGGAGCTGCAGGAGGAAAAAACGATCCTCCATTTCTTCTGCACTTGTCCTGCGCTATGTCAATGAAGAAAGCTCTATCTATTCGAAAACTTGGGCGAACTATCGCATACTGACGTCAGTATCCTCAGTTTCATCAGGAGCTCTAGATGGTTTCAATAAAGAAAGTGGCGCTTTTCAGGGTATAAATCCCAACATCTTTTCGGTGAGGTAAATAAGTGGTGTCACAACAGCCTTTCTAGCCATATGCGATTTTACCTATCTACCTAGTCTGTCGATTTTCTTGATTTGACGTGGGATCGTCGAATATTGCTATCATAAGGGGGTGATCTCGTACCATTCCAATATCGGCTTTTCGACTGTTTGGAATGTCCAGGAGACAACTAAAAGACGACTGACGGCAAAATGTTCAATTTGATTACTTATCTGTCAGTTGACTTTGTGGCAGATCTTACGTTCATGGATGAAGCATGGTGTCGCGGATGGAGCATTTGCATCGCAGATCCGTAAATATTTCGTCAATATGGTTGCCTCGATGTCAAGCAAACACTTGGGTACGAACTTGGTTGTTGAGCTACAGGACGATCAGTAGTTTTCCTAGCCCTAGCACTCGCTGCCCAGATCACCTTATTTGATGAAGAAAACCTCACAAAGATTTGTTAAGCAGTTGCCATGGTCCGTGTACGTGTGCGGGTAGAACCATTCTGTTTGTTAAGTGAGCCCATGCCTTCATTTAATTTTCCTAGAACGCGTTCATAGCTTCATCATTTATTTCTTCCTTTAGTTCATTAAAGGATTATGGAGACTGTATGTTCACAACATGCGAATAAACAAAGTAAAGCGATGCAAAAGATTTTCTCCGAATGCACAGATTACATATCAACCACCATCCACCGCGCACAGCACAAACTAATGCAATTTGCTAAATTGCCATTTCCCCGCCTTGAAACCAGATTACCAACGCATTAATCACAGCTTTCATCTAACTCACGCCTGTTGTTGGTGTGAAAAGGGATGCAATTTGCATGGAATGAAATGCTGGACCAAGACTGTTGCTATTCCACTACTACCAACCGAACAATGTGTGAAATGGCTAAAGGGATTAACAATTGGCGAGTGTTGCTTGGTTAGAATCAACTAAGCATGCAATTTTCCAAATGAAAGGCTTTAAAATGTGGACTAGTGTTAATTGTGGACACAACAAGTCCAACATTTAAGGGGTGTGGACCTGCAAAAGGCTCTGGTAAAAGGCATCCGGCAAAATCTGTGCCAATCTGACAGCGCTTAAGATCCTTTGTGATATTTATTCTCTTTATTTTCCCCATTCCACTTCCATCTCAACTTTATATTGAACTCAGCTCCCAATATTTTAAGGACTTTTCCTTCTTTTTCATACAATAAATTCAATAACACCAGCTGTCGACGTTTCCTTTTTGGACATGAAGAACATGTGTGATACCATCCCCCAATATTGTAATACTATTTCGGTCACTTACTCAGTTACTCAGTGTCGACCGTAGTTATCCAGCTGCATGCACCCGATGCAGGCAACCGACAACATCAATGAACAGTGACATTCAAAGGAGAATTTTGGAATTCTCATGGAAGGACATTTTTCATTTGACCGAGTAGCTGCACGAGAAGGGACACGCTTTAAAGAGCTTAAATTCTACCAAAAAACAGCGGTTTACCCACAGAACCCTCAAGAGAACAATTTCGACTGAAGAATACAAATGTATTTCGAAAAGGACGAACCAAAAACAGTCTCATTTCCATTTGATTTGGTCATTAAAAGGCAGACAATTAAGAGCTAGAAAATAGTCTCTTAACTGCTCATAAGCCTCGAGGTAAAATTTCATTTCTAGAAGGATATGATGAACCCAGTCTTTGTTCCTTTTTATGACAGCACGTTGAAATAGGTCCTTAGAATGATAATTCATACTTCGTAGTATGAGTATATTGTTCTTTTTCGTCGCTGGGGAAATAATGAAAGTCGCAGAACAAAAGGCTGACGGAGAAGATGGTTGCTAACAAAAAGTATGCGTAGTTGAAAACAGGACCTTTTGGAATTTATTCAGTTTAAGGAAATGCAATCCTTTAGGTTACTATTTCATGATGAATCATGTATTCAGGGACGTAGGAACCCCTACAACAAGGCCACCTTAACAAATAAAGAAATGAAATGGATCATGGAGACGGGGCCAATTTGGAGTGACATTGGATGGTCTTGGCATTCAACCGATCTCTGTGAAATTGAGGGAGTGCGTAAATATAAAGAATGCGCATTGGACCTTTTCCTCGAACATGACTTTGCCATCTTTTGAAACTCAGCATAAGTGTTATGGAACCAGAAGGAGTTGAGAACAACGTAACTCCTAGTTTTATCAAACTCCAAAAAACACAAGATTGTCACAGCTCTTGGATAAAAGTGGAATAAAATAAAATAACCTCTTTTTTTTTTTGTGTGGTCGAAGAGATCACAACACCTACCTTCCTTCGCGCGAGAAATATAGCAAGTTTTCAGGACATAATGTGATCCACCTAAATGATATCTTCTATCAACTTGCAATACAAACCTCTGAGTTTAGGACATCCATCAAAAGCTGTGCTTCTCATTAGTTGAGCGAGAAATTGCATATTTTCGTTAAAGTCTTCACATTAGCCGCATTCTTGCTGTCCTTCTACAGGAAATAATACAAATACTTTTCAAACATTTAATCTAGCCTTTAAGAGCAATCAGCGGCTCCATTTTTCCTTACATATTCCCGGGGAAGAATTATAAAATCGGCATAATTGACCCTATTGCTAGTCTACGTGAGCAGTGACAAATGTCACAAGGCACCCATTTATCTAACCTAATCTAAGTGCAACTTAATGTGCTAGGCACCTGGGCTCGCGAAGATTTTGACGATCATACATCAAACAAGCGTTAAACTAAGCCAAACTAAGCCAAGTCTTGAAATAATTCTCAAGAGTTGGAAAAGAAATTCTATGATCTGCAAGGAGAAGTGCAGAAAGAGCAGAGGGAACAAAAGCTGATGATGCTTATCATGAAGCACAAATGTTGCCAGTAACTATCTGAAAGTGTTTCAGCATTCAGACATCCATCGCCTACTTCTAGATCTTCTTGTTACAGAACGGGAGAAGATAACATCCCACACCACGCAGTCGAAAAACCTTTCTAGCTTTTCTCACAGAAAAGCGCACCTAGCTTTTATGGAAATCTGGATGCGGTTTCTAAGGTGCCAAAACGACCACGAACAGGCACCCTTGCAGATACAATAATCGGATAGATGTCTAGATCAGTAGAAGCGATCCCTCTTGGACCATTCGAAGTAGTGATGTTATCGAAGCAGAAGGTGGAAGAACTGTCGAATGATTAATAAAGGTTACCTTTACAAACTGATCGTTTCACACAATTTGACGAGCAGTACACATATCACAAATTCAGTGTTATCTAACTCTTGAAATATGTAGTCAACTAAAGTGAGCTGCCGAGGCTTCTGACAAACACAGAAGAATCCAATGTCTATAAATAGTTACATGTTGTACACAAATGGAAGGGATCTATTGTTTTATTGTCCACTTCGAAGGACGCATTGAATAGCTTTTTCATAACAAATTATACTTTTGTAGGTCTGTTATGGCCTGGCAAGTGGTAGTACTGTCAATAATGTTTGATTGATTTTATTTGTTATAGGGCCCAAGCATATTGAACGTAAGTTACTTACGGCCATATTATTCACATCGATTTAAATCTCGATTTAACGTCCTAAATCGAGTTTCACTTAAATCGAGATTTAGCACACTAGATCGATTTTCGAATTTATTAAATCTCGTCCTATTATTGACAACAGTTTTCGTCGGTTTAATTTTCAATGAAAGTTTTAAGCGTTAAATCGACGATTCGATCAATTGGAGCGATTGACGCGTATTTGACAGGAAACGCATCAGTTGCCAGAAATAATAAACTGAATTACAATTTGAAGAGTGTTATTAAACTCACAAACATATCAAATTCCCGCCAGGGGATTGCACTTTAATATGAGTGCAATCAAGAGCCCCCATTGTGCGAGAAAACCACCAATTCTCTAGAACTTCGCCGCGCCAACTCATTTGACTTGGTTGTTTGTGGGTGTTATAGGTTGATAGACGAAGGTATTTAAATCCAACCTGTGGAATTAAGGAAAAGGATTAGTTCATCAATCTTTTTCTTGGAAATTTTTCTGAGGTCGCCGAAGGTGGGTTTGCTCAGAGTGGGCTGCCTGACCCTTCACAGGAAATCATGCAGAGATTGTTTTTCGCTATTATCTTTGCAACTACGGCAGAAAATGTTGTGGGGGATACCTAACTTGGCTGCTTAGTCTTCTTTTGGTCAATGGCCTGTGCTAGCGGCTACGATTCTTGCAATCTCTTGTCCTAATCTGCTTAGTAGCTCGTTTGTTTTTTGTTTGTTGTAACCGGACCATACCTTCCTTGATATGACGCAGTTGTTTAACCTGTTCTATGCTTGGTTGGGCGTCATAAAGAAGTGGTGTTGAATATTGCCGTTAACGGCTCCTAGCGGGATATTAACAACTTCCGCTGGTGACTCGTTAAGGGCTAATCCCCGTCTGGCCAAGGCATCGGCTCTTTCGTTGCCGTCAGTTTTACTATTGCCTGGGACCCACGTGAGGGTGACCCTGCACTGAGCCCATAGTTGGTTAAGTTCTTCCTGGCATTGCTTTACCAGTTTTGAGGATATAAGTAGCGGCTTGGCTGTCATTGAAGAAAGTACTATTGTAGATGGGTGTTGAAGAATTTTTCAGCATACGGCAGGCTTCCCGAAGAGTAAGGATCTCTGCTTGAAAGACACTGGCAAAATTTTCCTCAGTTGTAGGAGAACTTGCTTTACAAAAAAAGATATTTTAGGTTGCAATATGCTCGAGCTCCACAGTGCCTATTTCTGGCTACATATCCATATTCAACAAATGTCCCCGTATATTTCAGGGAATTACAATAGATTCCGTGACGAGCCATTTTACTACTTTTTTACTTCAATTATCAATCAGAAAAAGATGCTCCCAAGAAGCAGCAAAGGTTCCGAAAAATATTTTATTTATGAGTCAAAACTCCGTCTCAATAATACCAAAATCAGTTAAATCGAGATTTAAACTCGTTAAAACGCCAAGAACGACGATTTAATAAAATCTCGATTTAGCTGAATCTCGATTTAAAATTGGAGATTTAACTGCCTAAAACTTTGTCAATAATTGATAAAATGGCCAACGGCGATTTAGTGTTCACCTTAAATCTCGATTTAGAGCTAAATCGAAGTGAATAATATGGGCGTTAATGTCAAGCAATCGTGATTTCAGCTTGGAATTCATGGTAATTTGTATCCATTGTATCTGAGTGAAATCTTCCTCATTTACCGCCTCCTAATCCTAATTCACTACTATGAGCCAACATCTTTCTATAGAGTTATTTTGGAACAGTTCCATCTGCTACTTAAACTTCAAATGTTAGATTCAAGAAAGTCAATAGGGATAAGGACAATAAGGTTTGCTCAAGATACTTGAATATTGGCACACCATACTTCTGTTATTGTGTCAAAACGATTTTTGTGTCGGTAAATCCTTTTCCATTTATGTCATGTACAAATCTATTCAATCAAAAAAATGAAATGTTGCATCCGTTCACTTTCAAAAGAAAGTGTACAACTAGGATTCCCAGTTTCTTATTTATAATTCCCTCAACTGCAGAAGGAATAAATTCTGTTGTCGACAAAGGATTTGGAAGATCATATGGGGATTGAGGGAAATTCACTTTGCACATAATTCGTGAAAGTTGCATAAGGATAGGAGATTTCACTCAAATGTGATATTTCCCAGGTGAGGATATAACCGATTAATAAATTGTTGTGGTGCACCTCATGGTGTGGTCTACCTCATGCATAAATTACAATTTCTGGTAATGAACTTTAAATTTGCAAGAATATGAGATCAGAAAATGCTGGAAGTGAAACTTAAAAAAAAGAAATGTCCTCCTAAATGTGCTGGGGTGCTTGCCATTAAAGACTTTCTCCTGAAATGTACATATATATGCACTCAAAGTAGTCACTTTCACAATTCCTTCGACTCGGCAACGGAAAATATCCTGTTTTTTAATTACGAGCACGTGATATACTCATTAAGAAGGGAATGTCCTCATGAAAATACAACGATAATGATGTCTTCTTTAGTGGCAATATTTTCTTATTAAACGAATATAAGGGGCGTACACATATTAAATCATCGATTTACGATTTCCAAGAGTAACAAACGCGGTTATACGTCCCGCATCCTTTGCGTCTAAAGGTTTTATACACATCAGTTATTGAACTAATTTATGACGTTTTATCGCATAGGCATGGGCTCCCATGCTGTTGGATGAAAAGGGTAGTAAACGTATATCACTTTCCATTTATGTCTCTCATAGCAGACGCATTCTGATCATAATCTTGAAAGAAAAATGCTCAAATAGTGATACCAACTTACGAAATCAAATAGATCCTTCATTCAAACACGGAAGTCTGAAAGAAATACAATCCATTGACTGGCTTCAACACAAACTTTTTATTTTTTTCTAATATACATACTACTTTGCTTAACTAATTTCTATGCTCCCTACTATCGGCAGGTTCCTACGTATTCCTACACATAAACTTTTCAACCTTTTCGATCCCTGTTTCACTGCTCCCAGGTCGCCCGACCAAGCGCTCTGGCATCCACAATGATTTAGACCTTAAAACATAGTTTCGGTCTACTTTATCGTTCCGAACAAGGGGGCTGGGATTTAGAGATCCACCTGGCTAGAGCATTATTGTTCATTTGCCCTCCTTTCATAAGGGACCAAATATTCGATGAAGAATTTTTCTCTTGAAGGTGTTTTATGGGTGACCATGGTGCAGTGGTAAGCATTATCACTTGTCACGCTGAAAATCCGGGTTCAAGTCTTGATATCGGAGAAACATTTGTTTTTATTTAAAATCAATTAATTGGAAAAGATGATGCCGCCTCTACTGCAAAGGTATAACACTGGCAGTAGGTTGTCATGGCTAAAAGTGTTGGTTGAGCTGATACTGATAATGACATCAGGAGGTTCAGAGCATTGACAAATACTATAAATATTCCCAGCTAGTCTGGACACGACCATCTGACGCCATTGAAACCTAATACTACCTGAGTTTCAAACCACTGCATCTTGTGTGCGCTATCTGAATAACATCCCCGTTGATGCGCTTGTGGATTATAAGAAAAAACTAGGTGGGAAGTAAAAATGTCACAAGGTGGAGTAGATGTTTATTTCGAGATAGGTAAACTCACTTACTATCCAGTTGCATACTTTGTATTCATAGTCCGAGAATAGTCAAGCTTAATAAGGGTACCAAGCAATAGCAAAGGCTAGTGTCTGGATAAGAAAGAAAAGTCCTGGAGATATAGCTCCTGCAGTCACGGGTCCATACCTCATCTATTAGGACATGTTGATCTTGAAAGGAAAACGGATTACATATATCACACCATGGTAAACGTACTCCACCCTTAGACCCAGCAGACAAGATTGGGAAGTTAACAGCAGAACAAGCTATCGAAATCTACAGTAATGGTTCTAAGATGGAGAAAGGTACTGGAGCAGGGTGCACAGTTAATAGTTCACTAAATATAAACGATTCATACAGACTCCTGGAAAACTGCACTGTCTTCCAAGCTGAAATGTTCATCATTGATAGAGCAGCAAGGACAACAGATGCTGGTAGACTGAACCTATGCAGGATCACCATCTTCGTCGACAGTAAAGCATCTATCAAGGCTTAAGATAATTCTAGCACCAAATCTAAAGCAATGTCCAACTGTCGTAAAGTCCTTAAAAAAAAAATAGGCGTCACCCACGAGGTCAACATCTGCTGGGTCCCCGGACACAGCGACATCAATGATAACGGAAACCGGGCGAACTGGCTCGACAAGGATCTGCTTGAGAAAGTGAGTACACATCGATAAACATCCCTATCGGTGTCCTGAAAGATAACGTCGACTATAAGTTGAGAGAGCTAATCAACACCGCTGCTTATGGCAGATACTTGCATCCTAATAGGTGCACTGACGGGACATTTTGCCAGGATGCGGAAGAGACGGAGACCATCAAGCTCTTACTCTGTGAATGTCCCAATCTCCAAAACCTCTAACTAAAGCATATGCAAAACAGGCTGTTTGGAGAACTGGGGAACCTAACAGAAGTACCAATACCACTTTATTAAGAGTACAGATTGGTTTTGCTATGGACCACCCACCTAGAACCCAAGGTTGAAACATGGACTACAAACAAAGGGGAACAAAATGGGTCAGTAGGCCCCAGTGAAGGCACTGTCACTAACTGGGCACTTCCCCCATAACCTAACCTAACTTAACCTAGATAATAAAGTTACCATGACGGCACAGTAATCAAAAAAAAGTTGGCCGATGTCAATAACTCACTTTGAGGATACGAGCGCTGCCATTAGCTCCTTAAAGGCTCATCCGGCATCTTGTTTTCAAAGACCCTTATTCTTTTTTTTTAAATTCTTATTGGTCTGTTCTTCGTATGTATATGTTGCAGCCAAGATAAAGTACTATTTTCGTTTAAGAAACTGCTGACGTCACCATTGAATTTATCCTCTGTCATGTTTATAGTACGACTATTATTATTTCTTGGTCCCCCCACACGACTCCAGGTGGACGGCAACCTGGAACAATTGATCTATAGTCATAGTTACTACATCTCTAGGCTGACGCTAGTCTCTTCCTCCCAATATCCAACGCCAGGTGTCTCAGTAGCTTGCAAATATCTGCCTTGGCAAAAATGCTTTCGACATACATTTGTATGTATTTTTTTATGTGTCAACATCTTAAACAATTCCCTTACCCAAAAGTCTACATGTTTCTCAAAATAAATCTTTAGAACCCCATGAGAGTGCCTTCATACATCTCAGCTTCCTTTTGCCTTACAAAACGTAAGGCAGAGCATTGTACTAAAATAAAAAAAATAAAAAAACTGTCTGCAATGATTTCCTTTATCTCAAAGGACATTTGTCACTATGTTTGTTCTTGTCATCTATACATTTCTTTTCTGTTGCTTTTATTATAGGAGCCCTTCCATCAAGTTGATTTACGATTGCCTTTAGCGACCAAAAAAAAATGCCTTGTCGCAGTGATACAACACATTCAAGATTTTTCTTTTTTTTCTTAAAAACGCCTTTTGTATTGGAGTGCTTCGTTTGAAAACATTTTTTAGTGTTATCTCCCCGTTTAAGTTATCGAAATATAAAAAGAAGTCTTAATTGGATTCATTATTCTTACGCTTGCTTCAACATCCTTATCAGAGTGTATATTCAGTAACGAGCTTCAAAATAGCTCTGAAGGACCAAATTGTACAACAAAAAAAAGGAAGCGCCGAGACTGACTTTGAATTTGGCGGAGCCATAACAGCCATCATTAGGGAACGGAAAATAAAAAAAAAATGCCTGAAGGACCTCTTCAGTCTGGTAGATGGACTATGGAGGTTGGGGCAGTTGAAAGAACACGACGTCCCTAGGTATGTGGAATTTGGTTCAAACAGAAATTTACTACCTGAATCAAACAGTTTCAAGGCCAAAGCCTAGCTTCTCGCAACCATTCATGTTGTGCGTGCTGTACTGTTCGCATGAAAGAAAGGGACCTACAGTTCATTGCCGACTTCGAACGATGAATTCAGAAGGTGGGGCCGCAAAAAATGTTCGGTGGTTTTTGCCGGGTTTCGAAACTAGTCAGCTCGCACAGCAGTTTAATGCACTAACCACTGAGTCACGGCAACACCTCTGCTCTCTGAATTGCTATTGAAACTCGTAGCTTGAGCATCCTCTCTAAGAGTTTTCTTGTTGTGTCTAGCATGCATACGGGCCTCTACGTCAATGGGGTATCAAGGTCCCTGTGGTAGGTTAGATAGAGTAGGGTTATGCATCCAGCGCTTGCATAAGACACTTAGTACCATAGTGGACTCATCGCGATCCTTTCGAAACCAAAATCTCAGAACCTGAACCATTTCCTGAAAGCATTTGATTTTCCAACAAAATGTTGTCATGTTTTTATAGAAATAGTTGCGGAGAAGTTTCGTGCGTGTCCTGGCAATTTCCTGTCATTCACATAGTATGTGTGTTATGTCCTCAGCGGCGCATAGTTCGTTTCAGTACCTGCAGACATCTCTGGCTGAGAGCTCTTATATTTTAGCATGCTTCCTGGAAAGACAGTGACCGGACAGGATGCCAGTGATTAATTGTAGCTGTGCCCTGACAAGTATCGTTCTGCTTTCTAGCGCAGCTTTGGATACCCTATGCCCACTTATATTGGACCATCTCTGATTTAATTCTTAGGATCCCGGCTTTAGCTACACAGGAAGGAGGTTCCACGGTGGTTCCCCCTTCATGCATTGCCATTCACTACCTGGCCGGACCAGTTCGTCGGTCCTTTCATATCATAGTGACAAGGTACCCAACAAAGTCTTACTTGATTCTGTGCTCACAATGTCTTCAGCATTACGCGACATTTGGAGACTAGTGCTGATCTGACGACATTTCATCAACTTGTGGCCTGTTTAACAGCTATAACTTAGCTAAATTGGCTTACAATGAACAAAAAGTGAAGGTTGGGAAAGATTTTCTGAAAACATATTTCTCAAGCTTGAACAAAGCTTTCAAAATATTAAGAATCCATGTCCTTACTTCGATTATAATTTCAGCTGTTGATATTGTATTCGACACAATTTCTTACCAGTTAATCTCTCACCAGACTAATTACATTTTTCACCTCTAACCCCGCTCACTTGACCTCGAAAAGAGAAAAGTAAAACCAAAATTCGATGAATCGATTTCATCACAATGTAGATTGCTGTAGAGTTCCGCACATTACCAGCTCGTTATGAGTCCTTTGGTAGGATACAATATGTTACATCCGCTCATCGAACCATATCATTACTTTCCCATTCTTACCCTGATGCTTGTGTATCATTATCCTTGAAACTTGATGCTCTCTCAGTCTTAGGGGAAATGATTTCAGCCGACATTTAGTTTGGCAGGTTATACAAGGATATTTGGTGGTAGTAGCAGTCTTAAATATGATTACACAAAATTTTGGGGGATGATCCGTGTATGTGACTTCTTGTCCTGTGGCAATCCTCAGGGAATTCCGTCACGTTTGAGGAAGTAAAATCGAATATAACTAAACGTTGAGCAGAGAAAATGTGTGTGTGTGTCATAATTAAAATGTCTAGAGCAGCCGGAGGTGACATGAGCCCATATCGAGGCTCAATTTTATTGCCTTTTGATGAAGTAATTTAATTTACGAACGCGTGATGTTAGCATTTATCCTGTTAAAGGAGGCTAATTTTTTTTTACAGGAGATTTTAGGGAATTGTGCTGCACGTGTCTTAAATCGGCTGTGTAATTCTTGTTTATTGAACTAGATTCTAAATAAGTGCAAAATACGTCCTTTGCCAAATAGCATTAAAAAATCATTTTGAGATCTAGAAATCTTTTGATGATGTGCAATGAAATCCGGACTTTATCTATGCTCTTCGTGGGGTAAAAGGCCTTTTCTTGAGAATTCAACTTTTATCGGTCCCCAAAAATCAGGGATTATCTAGTTTTCTTCTCTCACTGAATGCAAGTATTTCGTTATTTTTGGAGTAGATTTAAGTCCTCTGAACATCTAGGACATTTCCAACTGCTAAACCCGAGACTATTTTATACTTTTTGTCAATAAATATTGATGACACACAGCGAGCCACTAAAACGTCCCTGAAGCTACGAGATACTGATCAATAGAGTAAGAAAAAAGTTCGACTTGCCAGAGTTCTAGCGCAGCTTGAAACGATAACCTACCTTCAATACTGTTTACAAATAGTAATACTTGTCAGAGGAGACTGAAGTTAGCACAAAGCCTTACTAAATGCATCAATATCTTCAATCTTTAACACTTATTTACTTAATTCGTTTGTTAGCGCTACATTTTGGGGCAAGCCTGGGCCTCAATCAACAACCCTATCTAGTTGGCCCCGTCCTTAGCTAGCTGCCTCCAGTTGCGCACTCCAAGTTAATTGAGGTCCACTTCCACTTGTCTTCTTCTTTCTCTATTGCGTTGTCGCTCCGGGTTAGATTCGAAGACTCTGCGAGCCAGAGCATTTGTGTTTATTCGATCTACATGCCCCAAACCATTTCAGCCGATAGATTCGTATTTTCTTGACTAGGGCGACGTCGCTGTACAACACGTAAAGTTCATCGTTGAATCTTCTCCTCCAGAACCCGTCAACGCAAACGGAACCGAATATCTTACGAAGAATTTTTCTCTCGAAGCAACCAAGGACATCTTCCGGTTTCGATAGAGTCCCTGCTTCAGTGCCATAAAGCCGGACTGGGATGATCAAGGTCTAATAATGGGTTACTTTCGTCATTCGAGAGAGGGCTTTACAACTCAATTGCCTTCTTAGCCCAAAAACAAAAAACAACAGCGATTGGCAAGAATTATTCTTCGTTTGATCTCAGCGCTGGTGTCATTGTCAGAATTCATTGCGGAGCCTAGGTAGACAAAGTCCGTAACTACCTTAAAGTTATAGCTATCATCGTCATCCTGCTGAGATGGACGAGATGCTGTCATACATATATCGATGAAGAGGTGGTGGGTATTGATTTGAACTTCTTGGGTTTTCTTCAGGATCTGCCGAAGTGTACAATCGATTGTGGATATTCCTGGTCTTAAACCGCACTGATAGGAGGGTCTCCTCCAAAATAGACGATTGAAATTGAAGTGGATGCCAAGGTCTTTTGAAAAGAGTCTTCTTAACCACAGTTGCGTCTCTCAAATCGAAGTCTCAGCTTTTGAAAATATCTTAGCATCAGTCTCTCTAACCAATGTTGCGTATTTCAAACCGAAGTCACCACTGCACGTAAGGCCTCCGCATAGCTGAAGATAAACCTTATACCGTTCTCAGATTTTTCTATTTATATCGACAGTCAAGCTACGATCTGTTTCCTTGATCCAGCAACATAAACTTGTGAGAAGAGAAGGACTACCGCGTAGCGTTAAATAATTGCATGTACGGTCGGCTTGAACTGCTTAGTTAGGAAATCTAAATGATTTTAGCAGTAGACTTGGTGGTCCCGCTTGGGACGATCCGACATTATTTCTTCGAATATAGTTGATGTCAATGTTAGTGTCTACACTTGTACACATGTCCAACCGTTGAGTACTCTTTAAATAAATAAATAGCTGGCGCGACAGCTCGGAATGAGCCAAGGCCTAGCTTCTAGCAATCATTCAAGTTGTGTGCTTCACATTTTTCCCACGAATGGAAGAGACCTACTATTTATTGTCAGCTGCGAACAACAAATTGAGACGATTTTTCATGACAAATTATATTCCTGAAGATTGGTCATTCCCGACAAGTGGAGCCGCGACACCCAGTCGATTGACATGAATGGTACTTGAACCCACGCAGCTCGCACAGCGGTCCAACATTCTAACCACTGAGCCATGACGATCACTGCAGTAGCGTTTGGCTTTTTTTAATATGAAAAGTTTAACTTTTATGCAACACTTACTTCGTCTCATCTTCTCTAGCAAAATTCCATCCTCTCCTCAGCAAATATATCAAAACACAAAGATATGTAGTTACCATTTCCAAGTCAAAATCTTGTTAATTGAAAAACTTCAAACCTGCATTTGGTACACCATCAACTGCAACAGCACCGCTTCACTGAACATTGTATGTGGCACTAGGGTGCATAATGAATCGCACCAAGTACGAGTAAGACGTCAGCTTCAAATTTTCTAATCTCATAAATGCAAATACGAGTGAAACAATGGCAGGACTGGGTAACATTACCCATGTCACTCTGGCTGCGTGCATCCTTCGACAATGAAATTAAAAGCGCGTTTCTGAATTTCACGAAACAATTAATTTTAACGAAGATTAAGAGTCGTAGAAACCAAGAGTATAAAACAGAGGAACTAATTGAATTGTGGCAAAAGTTTTTGGATACAATACGATCAACTTCAACAATTAGTACTCGGGATTGGCTCAGAACTTTGCGAATGACATCATTGCAAACCCAAATCTAGCTTCATATCTGTGCATATGTGAACGATGAAATTTCGATTACACACTTTTAACCAAATAAAACATGGTTTTCCATAGACATAGTCACGGTAAACAATGAAAATTTCCTTAAAGGATCAATCGATGTAAAGTCAAGCTACCCAAAGTGAATAAAAATCAATTGAAATATTCAACCTCCTTGCGTGAAAGTGCTAAAAGACGAAATATTATCTAACCACGTGGAAAAGTCCTTGTTTCATTAAATTTGCAACCATTTTGCTTCAATGGACCCAAGGACCCTAAAATTATGCAAAAGTGTTGCGCGTTTTGAATGTAATGCGGGGTCGGAAAATTATCCTTTCGCTAATTAAATTCTAGTGGTTCTGTTTTATTTTCTTTAAGGATTCATTCTAATTTATACAAATAGCTTTTCCTTGGAGAGAGTGTAGGCAAAAGAGTTTTCATTTGTAGCTGAACTGAAGGAATCAATTAAGACTGTGAGGGTTGTGAGGGAATTGCAGCATAGTTTGCATATGCATTATGCTGGAAGTTCCCTTTTTCATTACTGTTGCTTTGTTCTTGCTTCGGGAAGGGGTACAGATTTTTTTTTTCCACTTTGCAGAACATTCACAGTGTACTTTAGCGTTTAAAATCGTATGCTGTTGCAGTCATTCATTTACGATCTTTAAAACTGAGTTCTCAACTTTTGCTTTAAACCTCGGATATGGGCGACTCAGAACTTCTGAGCAGACAAATATCGTCATATAGACTGCTGGTTTTTAAGGTCAATGCTAACATCGCCAGATAGCCATCAAAGATGGTAAGGTCGGTTTCTCTAGGCCAGCACAACGAAACCCATGGTTTTGACCACTTTTTCTGCTTTCTGTTACGTATACACCACCGCTCAATCGAACCTTTTGTTAGTACTGAATGTCAGCGTTATACTCACAGTAAATCACAGACAGACTGGTATAGACTGCTGACTTTTAAGGTCAATGATAACACTGCCAGAAAGCCATCAAACGAAACCCCCTGTTTGAAGAACGTGCAGGCTGATTCATGCAGCAAAACAAGATGTCTGTGAAGCTGCACTGCAAATAACGAAGAAAGCCTCTAACATAGGGAACCAGTTCAATTGTTGGTTGTTGAAACCCCTAGAGCCTATTTCAGGCTGAAACACTCTTCATTTTCGAGGCCTGTCGTGCGGTCAACAAAGACACAACCCCCAAACGAAATGATGCAATTTTCTCCGACACGCAGACAGCCATCAAGGCTTTTGTATCCACAACCACCTCATCAAAGCTGGTAGCACAATGCAGAACCGAACTCGCCCGCCTGGGCAGCTTATCTTCCCTAACCCTCGTATGGCTCCCTGGCCACAGAGAAATCGAAGGGAAAGAAATAGCTGATGAGCTTTGCAGGCAGTGGTCGCCCTTTGACAGGTCACTCGCAAGAAAAATTCTCATCCCATTAGGTGCTGTCAAGGAGAAAATCAAACAAAACTACTTCTCAGTAGTCAAACATAAATGGAATAACCTTGCTAGCTGCACCATATCCAGAAAGACTTGGCCAACGCACAACCAAAGGAAAACAAAGACACAAATGACAGGAAAACCCTAAAACACTTCCTCTGCAAGTGCCCGGCATTTGCTATATCAAGACTCAATGCGCTAGGGAAACCCTTCCTCGACAACCTCGGCGAACTTTCAAAGATGAAAATACCTTACGTTCTACTCTACCTTAACTCCACAGGTTGGATTTAAGAGCAACAGCTTTGGTCTGTTGACACCCACCCACATTCATCTAACAAAGCGGTCACGAGAACTATTTGGGTATCGATCACTCTCTGCCTGATACAACCACTAAAACCAACCAGGACCAACCAGAGTCTAGAGGAAGCATCAGTTAAACGAATGCCAGAAAGACGCAGCCAGAGCTTGATTCTTGAAACTCCTTACTGGCCGGAACTCCGTATACGTTGATGAAGTCCAGGTAAAGTTATGTTTCCGTTCCAGATGCCACCTCTATTTCTATCTAAGAAATTCGTACAATATCTTGTTTCATATTTATAAGTTCAGCAAGTCGAGTTCAGGTGGACAACAACTTATACCCGATGATTATGACTTGGAGATAGAATAAGCGCAATTCATGGTTCAAAAATACGCGGCGTGGCCAGGTTGGCGCCGGTCAGTACAAAATCAGACCATCGAATGACCACAACTGTTGTCTTTTAAACCATTTTGGGAGCCAACATTATTCGTCCAACCACTAGGACTCTCAACTGAACAGAAATTGCAACTGTTGTAACGGTTTTTACCTGATAACTAATGCCTCAGCTGGACAAGTCCACTACTTGACCTGAAGCAAACAAAAATTAGGAATAGGCGATTATAACGTTCAACTGAAACAAACATGTTGTTGAATATACGACATGTTGAACGCTTGCCAGTTTTAGGCGATTAGAATTCATTATAAGACCCAACATACTACAACGGGAAATTTTCAATGTCGTGTGGATGAAAAAACATCCATGTGGAAGATTTATCCCAACATTCACCTCAGTGTTATCATAAATCAGAGCAATGTACACACCCTGTCGAGCCGGAAGTATAACAGCACGCTCTACTGACTTTTATTTTCTTATGCTAATTTTGTTTCTCTCAGTAGATTTCAAAGCCAACAGTAGATGACACTCGGAACAAGGACAATTTCCTACAAAATTGTCCCCTGAAGCAAGAAATCGATTAGATTTTACAACGCACAGGTACCTGCCAATTCTTCATTTTTTTTGTCTATTATTTCATCTTCTCTGGTACAGACGAATGGGTCATGAAACTCTGGAGTTCAGTAAAGTAAGCTCGTCGCCTTTCCATGCCTTGGGAGCCGAATGATTCAATTTTATCACACATGTACCTACACCCACTCCTCATATTCACATTGTTCTATGGAATTTAATTTCTGTTCTCGCCTCGACTGCGGTAGCCAAAGAAAAATATTACTTTAATCAAAATTTCGCACCAAATATGTTTTTGATTAAAAAAAAGAGAAACAACACACAGGATCCTCGCTCCACAGATGGTGAGGAAAAATAAAATCAAATTGAAAAAGTTTTCGACTCAACTGTGTGCATTTGCAGATGGAACACCACAAGGATACACAGCTTTGCATGTTGTACCGTATACATAGTTTTAAAACAACGGAGACCAGCAAGGATGTATTTCCCTTTAGTAATAAAATCCTTCGATTGTGAATGTGCTTCATTAAAAAGAGTGTTGATCGTTTGCAGGTGACGTAGGTCATGTGTTTGGTAACTTTACTTCATCTTTGTCATTTGGATGTTGGTCTCACCAAACTTGGCACCAAGTTGACATTTGTATATTCAGAGAAACTTAAGTTCAATCAATCGGCAAACATCCCCTATGCACAACGTCCTGGTACGTTTAAAGGACAACAGAAGGAATATTTCTATTTGTCTCAGCAACCAACATTCAGCAGAATATACTGATTCCATTCGGTACACAAATGTTACGTATACGCCACCACTCAATCTATGCTCTTTATAAGTACTAAATGCGTGAGTCACATTCATAGTCCATTACAGACGAATTCAGCAGCCTTATTCGCAACATTACCACTTCTTCTGCATTCGATAAAGAATGTAACGTATACACCACCGCTCAGCTGAGGACTGAATGTCCAGGAACTACAGAAACTGAGCGGAGAACGCTACAACTTACCTAATAGCCCCGTCACATAACCTCGGTTGTGTGATTTCGACATTTACAAAGCTATTTATCCTTAATGAGCTTGAACATAAGCTACAAGAATTTAAGTAGCATTTACTTTACAAACTTTTTTTTCCAATTTTACCTGCACAAAGCATTTATTCAGTGTACTGAAGAAACATCTCCGCTAAGAGAAGACACAAAGTTTTTTGATTCCCTTTTCGGTTAATCTACCATGCTCTTGCTTGTCATCCTCTTTGTTTAAATTAACTGGAAGCCCTGTGCTCATAATCTGTTTGCCTCTGGCATCCCTTTGCTATACAGTTAAAAGGATAAAATGTAAAATATTTAAGAAAGAATTTAACGAAATTGAAAAGAAACTAATGAAATCTTGCTTAGACGTGAATTTATAAGTGAATTGAATTAGTAGCCTTTGACATGAGCTATGCTATAACTAGTCTTTTTGTTTTCTTTCTGATTTAGGACTATAAGCTCTTGGCACCAAAAGCCAACGTACCTCTGTACAGATTGGAGGTTCAAAGCTTAAAAACATATTGGGTCTATTTTTGTACAGGAAAGATGTCGTGACCACGTTGCATTGTCATGAAAAGTCACTCATCAAAGAAGTGGCAACAGTGAGATAATATCACACTTTATGCCTGAAACATAATACTGCGTTGGTGCTACCGTTACGTTGGAAGTGCTGCACAGATGCGTTTAATAGATATACTCAAATTTATCAGCTGTTTGCATAAAATTCAACACAAATTGTCTAAAATAAAAAAAATCTGCGATGCGATGTGTCAAAACGCACACAAAAGTTCAACCCAGTTGAACGTTTTCTCGGAAAGAGCGCGATGCTGTGTATTATTACGTATGTCACTTAACACTCTTTCGCTCTCAAACGTAGAACTGTAGCACGAAGTGACATTGTGGCTGGTGCCATTGAATTCCTTTGGTTGAACATTAAGCGTCATTCAACGGTAGCACCAACGCAGTATTGCCTTTCAGGCATTAGAGCTCTTCGAGATCCAATCTCAAACTTGCATTCGTTTTGTTGCTTCTTAGACAGATTGTCTTTTTAAGAAAAAAAAAACCAAAATAAAAAGATCGCTTTGTTCACGGAGATAGACTTAAAAATAACGAGGGTTGCAACTCTTCGAGCCCCATCTACAAAAACAGAGTGTATGTCTTAAAAGCCTTGCATCGATAAATAATGTTACCTAAGCCTGGATCCCAGGACATGAAAGCTTCGAAGGTAACGAACGGGCTGATTGCCTGCCCACTCGTTGGTCCCGAACCCTGTTTTTGGGTACCACCCAATAGTGCCTATTCTAAGATAAAACAGAGGGCGATCAACAAGCACGCCGACTACTGGGCAACCTCCTGGGCCTTAGAAAGAGACCGTTCGATCAGGGACTTTCAAGTCGCTGGAGATGTGAAAATGTTGTGCTCCACACTATTATGTTTTGCTGGTGGAAAAGTCGATGAGCCTAAGTCCATTTCCATAAGTCGTGTGGAAGAGTCTATGTCTTCTGTTGATCCTACCGAAAATATTTTTATTTCCAGTGTCCGCTTTCAAATTTTTAAGGACGACATTAACGTCATATTTCGGGCATTGCTCGTAAATCTTTAAGAGGACTGCGCAGAAACATTTCTTAGTCGCATCGTGTTTTTCCTCTGAAGGAGCATGAGTACCAGTAAGATCGATGTTATGGAAATGAGTTTTGATGGAAATAGTCATTACTAACTCATTTACGTGACCTACCTTTCACAGAAGAACCGCATCCAAAAATCTCTGCTCGTAGCTACTATCACCGTAGTAGATGTCATCTCTTACCTCCAACAAATGACAAGTCACGACAGGATATTGTGGACGCTAAGGAATATGATAACCAACCCCATCATACTAAGACAAGTCTCTCTTTACAGATGTTTGCTTAAGTCTCTCCTTTAAAATGCCGATGAAGCACCTCAATGCGTAAAAAAGAATCACAACCCATCCAAGCATCCGTGACTGTTTGGTCTCTAAAACACAGGGAGCATTCCCTTTTTGCGTGTCCCAGCCAATATGGTTGACGAATCTTTTCGGACTACATCCACAATCCATATCGTGATATAATCCATAAAGCTCGTGGTTGTGCCTGCCTCTTCATTGCATACAGAACCAAATATTTAATAAATCATTTTTAACTTGGAGCCCTTCTTCGCTTTATTGCTTATCGTCTAGCTCTCGATACTATATTTTCAAAAAACCCTTTTGTTTTGTAAAACCTGGCAACTGCATTGGCCCAGGCACATTGACCGAAGCATATAATCGCTGTTTCTTAGTTTTATTTGGCAACAGAACCCAATTTCTATGCAAAGGTGGTTATAAATCAACCAACTGTTCATGCTCCAATGTGCTTTTTCGAAAGGGAAGAAGTAATGCAATATTTGTATATGTACATATATTCCTACGTGCACATGCTGAAGTTCCTTACTTGGTTCAAGTAAATCTTTGGGAATATTTTTGCATTTATATTCAAATAGCATTCCGTTCTCCTGAGCATAGCTACTATTGTTTCGCCTTCCTGATGTTTGCTTTACGAAAATATGCATATTGGCCCGAAGAGGATTCTGGTAAACGGAATTGTATCGCCTTGCAATAGAGGTTCAAAAAATCATCCGAGTTTTTTGTCGATTGTTTTTGTTTTACCATGACTATCAACCAAGTTTGATTATCCGTACACTCCTGGATAAGTAACCGTAAGACAAATGTAAGAGAAGGGTATTTTCCACAAAAACCTGGACCCGCGAAGACAGCAGATAAATTCAGCTTAATCCAGAAGTGGCAATGGAAAGATCACACGATCTAAAGGGGTAAAGACTACTTATAAAATCTTACTAAACGATGAACCATAGTTCAGTAATTAGTGCGATGGATTGTTGTGCAAGTTGCGTAAGTTTAAGCCCCAGCAACATCCACCGAGCTGGAAACCAAACGTTCAAGAGAAAGTAAAAAAAAGCTACAGTAGCCCTCTTCTCTTGCAAAAGGCCTTCGGAAATAAATAGGGTCTGCAACCCCGCATAAAGCATTGGCTCTATATTTCGGTAATAAGACCGATACTTACATACCCACGAGGTAATCGTTTGGTGGACCGCCTTGTTTATAGCCCTAAACCGCGATAACTTAAACAAAGTCCAACGAACAATTTGCATGTGCATCAGCGGAGCTCTTCGCACAACTCCCTCTGCAGGACTGGACATTCTGTTTCATCTGTCACCCCTCGATATTTTCGGCAAACAAATGGCAGGTAGTGCGGTCATCCCCCTCAATGCAATCTTACAGTGGCTTAATTAAGATTTTGGCCAAACCTCCATTTTGAAAAAGTCAAAATTTGTCCCAGAAACATAGACTACAGCACACCCAAGCTAAGTTTTGACAAGAATTTCGAGGTAACTATACCTCCCAGGTCATTCTTGGACGATGTATTCTCAAAACACAAGTCGATTCGCTTTTACACACACAGAAACTAGCGAGGGGTGAGAGGTGGTATTTTCTAGGACAGGCTTAACCTCATCCTAGCTTTCCGTCTTCCAAATCATTGTAGCGTGTTTCAGGCAGAAATCGTAGCGATCAGAGAAGTCTTATTTTGGCAAAAGAAAAACTTGATATCAGCCACGAATATCCGCATCTTTTCGGACAGTCAAGCGACATTAAAGTCTTTGGAATCAGTCGCTTTGAATTCAATATAAGCCCTAGATCGTCTCTTATAGAGATGGCGGAGCAGTTTAATATTCAACTTTGTTGGGCGCCAGGGCACAGTGACATTCCAGGGAACTGTAAGGCTGATGAACTCTCGCGATATGGAACAAGATTACCCATTGAGTCTGGTAAGGGCACTTTAGGTGTACCGATCGCCACTTGTAAACTTGAACTAAAGCTAGATGCTATCGTAAGAACAATTCTTAGGTGGATAAGTGGTACAACATGTCTAGCAACAAAGGAGATTTAGCTTAACAGATCGTATGTTAGCACTATAATAGGTGTCATTACTGGTCACTGTCTAATAGGCAAACATGCAACAAGGCGTCTACGAGGCTGCAGAGCTGCACCTGTTTAGCTCTCTCCCCCAAAAGAAAACTCCATTTAGGAGCCTTCTTCTACACCAACTTAGGTAACCTGATAACCACCGATGTTAGTATCCACCTACGTTTCCAATTGGTTTAATGAGTAGGCAGGAGATCCTTCCGAGATCCTTGTAGTATCACAATGGACCCCTCATGGGTCTAAGTGTGTTGGCTTTAGCTGGCACTTCAACCTAACCTTACCTAACATCCACCCAAAGCACTAGTCGTCAGCAAAGTCCGAAAGTTTTACAAAGATTACATACATCAAACTTAGAGATGTATGTATGTACCTACGTCTATTGTGGCCCTACTAATTAGGTACTGGTTTTGGAGTAAACAAAATGCCGCCAGTTCTCTTGTATGTCCCACTATACAGTCTGCTTCCTTCTTTCACGCTCCTCCAGCCACTACCCTCTTGGATTTAAAAATAGAATCAAAACCCTCTACTTCCACTTATTTATAAATAACTAAGTGTTTCGTGAAAGGTGAATCGCTCATTCGAGCACTTCATTCCCAGGACTCGAACAATTCTCATAAAATTTCATGAATTTCTTCACGAGAAACTTCTTAATGTGCTTCCCAATGGTAAATTGTACACTTGCTCGACTTCCATCATCACAAGTACTATGATGTGCCAGAAGCGCCAGTCGAGAAAAATAGCATCACGTCAGGCGACAACAACAACTAGAATATAACGTGTGCAAGGAAAAGGAAAAGTTATGATTAATGCACTGGGAATCTGGGCATAACTGATGGTGAAAGTGCCATTTAGTAATTTTTGTTGTATGCAAGGACACCACAACTATTTTTTTTCGTCTTTGTGTTTTGTTATGGAGAGGTGTGCATGTACAGGGTTTTTCAATAAGAGCCCTACAAAAGTTTTTTTAAATAAAACAAAAACGGTTTTGGATATCAATAAAAATTTTTATTCCTGTGAAAGTACGTTCGATGCCATTATGTATGGAACTCGATTTCTTTTGCATGGCCACCACGGGCACGCTTGCAGAAGTCCAGACGCTGAACCCAATTTTCGACGGTTTTCAAGCATAAATCGGCCGATACTGCTGCAATTTCACGTTCGATATTCGTACGAAGTTCATCAATCGTCGCTGGCTTGTTGGCATAGACCATAGACTTGACGTAGCCCCACAGGAAATAGTCTAACGGCGTCAAATCGCACGACCGAGGCGGCCAAGCGACTGGACCATTTCGTGAGATAACACGTTCTCCAAACTTGGTTTGCAATAAATTGATTGTGACATTCGCTGTGTGGCTTGTGGCGCCGTCTTGTTGGAACCACATATCCTCCAAGTCCATATCATCCAATTGGGGCCAACAATATTCGGTTATCATTGAACGGTAGCGATCCCCATTCACAGTAACGTGCCGGTCTTGATCATCACGGAAGAAGTACGGCCCAATGACGCCGCCGGCCCATAAACCACACCAAACCGTCATTTTTTCGGGATGCAATGATGACTCATGGAGTACGTGTGGATTGCTGCCTGACCAATACCGCATATTTTGTTTATTGACGAAGCCATCCAGCCAGAAATTACGACGACCATTAATTGGACGTAGCGCTCTTAACGTTGAGGCCACTGACTCCGAATTTCGGTAGTAAATTTTAATAATTTCGACTCGTTGTTGGCTCATATATCTTTCCATCATGAAATGGCAAACCTTACTGAAGAGAAATGTCGAAAAACCGCAAGAAAAATATGGCGTCGTTTGCTGTCCCTGTCGCTCTACTTTTGTAGCGTCCCTATTGAAAAACCCTTTATTAGGAGAAATATGCTTATAGGTGGTTGCGAACTGTTAAATTAACACACATGAGTTTGTATGCATGAAGATAAGAAGCTATGTACATACTTGTTTCCTTAATGAAACAACAAGAGGACAATTTTTTTTTTCAAACGTTTGCCAAAGTTTTGCATTCAGTTTCCTTAAACGAAGCAGCAGTGACCAACGAGGAAGCCTACTTTTTTTCAAACGTCTTCCTGAGCTTGTACTGATCTCTCGTCAGGAAACGAAAAAATCTTCAAGAGTATAATTTGTGTGAAAAAATTTCTTAATTCACCGTTTTAAGTTTGTGAGTAAATTCCATTCTAATTCCAAATTCCATTCGTGCAAAAGCTGGAATTGAACCGGAAACGAGCCTTAATAAAAGGTTTTTCAATAGAGAAATAACAATTTTGTATTATAATACAAATGCAACCTTAAACTTTTTTTTTTGATCTGTCAATGTCAAAACGTCAGTCAAGGTTTCCATTTTTATCATGGTGAAGTTCACGAATGAGCAAGGTTTGGAAATTATTAAAAATTACTACCGAAATTCTGAGTCGGTGTTCATAACTTTAAAAGCCCTGTGCGTGCTATAGCGGATAAATTCGAGTCAACATAATTTAATGTTGAATGTTCCTCTGCCAGTGAGACAACGCACCGGTCAGAGTACCGAAAATATCGCAGCCGTAAGTGCTTCAGTTCAAAATGACCCAAATCACTCGATTCCACTCCATTCACAAGAATTGGGAATCTCTCAGTCCACATTGTGTTGAATTTTGCATAAAGATCTTAGCCAACATCCTCATAGGATCAAACCCAAGAACTAAAACCTCTTGATCATTTGAATTCTTGAAGCTTCTCCGATTGAACTCTCCAAAGGTTTGAAGAAAATCCTGAATTTCATCAACAAATCATCTTCAGTAAAGGAGCTCTTATCTGGCTTAATCGTTTTGTCAATAAGCAAAATATGCGTTATTGGAGAGCAACAAACCCAAATGTGTTTCAAGAGACTACATTGCATCCACAAAAGTGAACGTGTGGTGTGGATTTCATGCCGGAGATGTGATTGGACCGTAATTTCTCATCGATGAAAATGATCGTCATGTTACGGTCATTGGAGTTCGCTATCTTGCCAAGTTGGAAGACCATTTTTGGTCAGAATTCGGTGGACTTGACATCAGTGATATGTGGTTCCAACAAGATGGTGCCACATGCCACCCAGCTGGTCAAACAATTGATCTATTGAAGGAGAAGTTCGGTAATCATGTGATTTTCAGAAATGGTCCGGTCGAGTGGTCATCTCGCTCATGCGATTTAACGCCGTTGGATTTATTTGTGTGGGGTTACGTTAAGTCGTTGGTTTATGTCAACAAGTCAACAACTTCAGAGGATCTGAGGAACAACATTGAACGCCAAATTGCCACCGCACCGGTCGATATGTGTAGAGGAGTGGTGGAAAATTGGCTCCACAGAACTGATCGCCGCAAACGTGCTCGCGGTGGTCATATGAACGAGATAGAATTTCATACTTAAATTTAGCATATGTACTACACATGGAATAAATTTCAGCCCGATATCTCAGTTATTCTTTTTTTTATTTAAATACAAAATTGTTATGTCCTTATTGAAAAACCCTTAAGTTGCATATTGAAACTCGATACATGTCAAACATTCATGAACCAAATTAGCACCCATTCCGCAACTAGTAATTATCCACACAGTTTCATATAACTATCCTTTCAAATATTCCTTATTTTCAAGCGCTAATCAAATAAGTCCTTGCTACACACACAAATCCATGTTTATCCTTAGAGACACATTTAATTTGAAAGAAGTTTTAATCACAGCATAACTTCCCTCAAAACACAGTCTCAGTCGTTCTTAGCCCACATCTGGGTTTTGCGGTTTCAAAAACTTATTTTTTAGACCGAAGCCAGCTACCTGAATACCACCAAGATAGCTACTTAAACTACTCGCACAAAGAATTCCTTTTCAACTTCATTTGGAAACCAACTTCTTACCTGCAAATGGGTTTTGTAGGGGGTGGAGGATTTTTTTCGATAAAATAAGGGAAATACTCCCTCGTTGGTTTTCCTTGTATGCATACCTGTCCGAGAACATTTACAACTCTCGGCTCTCAAGGACATCTTATGGTTTCTTTTGTTTCTGTTTAGTTGTGTCCTGAATTCGTCCCAGTTGTCTAGTTATGTAGTTTGTTTAAGAGTTGACTTTAAAAGGGAAGTGGACATGCCAGAAATAACTTTTCCTAAAACCCGACTTGGAAACAAGTGAAACCACATGCTTAGGTTTCCTGGTGACTGAAACTGATCTTCATTACCAAATGGCGTTTTAAGGACTCTCCTTCTGTTCTCCGATTGAATAAATTGAAAGTATTGTACGTACTTCTTTTTACACACGAACTAAGTGCTCCTCTCTTATCGTATGACAATGAAAAAATACCCTCGTCCCGTGCCGGTCCCGTTTGCAGTCTTAATTTTCCAGTGCATCATATTTCACGAGAATTTTAATTAGAAAATTCTTCGGGAGTTCAAAAAGTTTGCAAGTAAATCACGCAAAGTGGGGTATAGAATTTCGCAATCGTTTCTCATTGGCTCAGTATCTTAGTTTCAGCTCATCGCCTTGGGGGCTATTCATTTGGCTTATTAAATTCACCGAAGGTTAATTAAGCAGTTGAGTTGGTTGCGTTAGATACTTGTACTGAATACCTGCTGGAATTTATAGCTCTCAGCCCTTTTCTTTGTTTTGACAAAGTGGAGTTCATGACGTAATTGAATGCCGGAAATGTAGCACCGATTCAGGTTTAAATTTAAAGACTCGTTAATGTGATATATAATAGCGTTAATTGTAAAAGGTCTTCAAAACGGTGCAAAAGCGTAAGATTTAGTGACGCAATGACTCTATGCATATCCAAGTCGAAAAAAAGGGCAAAACGATGAAAAGTCTTCAAGAAGGCGTTCGAGATCCAAGTGAATATGAGCTTTTAGGATACTTTCAGCCCTTCAACTTACCTATATCTATTTTCTCAATTCCTAAATATAATCCAGGCCGTCTTAATGGCTAAGATATAACGTAGCCCACCTTACATCTTCCACAATCTTGCTAAACGAAGCACATACCTGAACATTGAGTACTAACAAAAAACATCGGCTGAACGATGGCGTATACGTAACAATTTTGTATGGAATGCAGAAGAAGTGGTAATATTGCCAACAAGGCGTCCGTGCTGCTGAGTTCGTTTGTGATCGACTATGATTGTGACTCGGACATTTAGTATTAACAAGAAGCATCGATTGAGCGGCGTATATGTACGTAACAGTTTTAATTGAATGCAAATCTTACCGGTACCCATATGATGATATCTTCTGATGGAAGGTCCACTTAAGCAACCTCAACTTGCAATTCTCATAGTAGATAAGCAGGTCATTTTAGAAAACTCTGATGATGATGACTACAAATTCTCTTTCCGAATCACCAAAATTTACTTCGTAAATCTATTAAATGTCATAACTGTCCACATGAAATTAAATTCCAATGAAGAGGTGAACAAATTGTAGGTTCCCTTGAGCGTGAATCAAAATTCATTCGGATATCCATAACATGCTGTGTATGTTCCAAATGTATGCACCTCACGTCATGTGTTCATGTCTGGAGTGCTTACAAGGAACCGAAGCATGTCATGCTTATCCCTAACTACATCGTGAATAGGAATATGAAGTGTTAACCCCAGAAGTGATCAATCATAATTGTCGCTGTAGGGACACTTCTATCGGAAGGTAGGTTGTACATTTAAAAATGTAAATGGGGATCCTCCTCATTCAAGTGAGGCTTTCTTCAGAAAACTATTCCATAACAACTGGCCAGTATTTTGTGTTTCGACAAACAGGTGTTGGTGATGAAGTGTCTGGATGTTCTTTTTTTTTAAAATTGATTGATGACATGCAAGTGAGACATATTCGGAGGCACATGCATAAGGTGGAAACTTATCCTTTCTTTCTATTGACGGTAGCTGCATTCGAATATACTTTGAAATGGCGAATTGAGAACCTTTTTTATGACAAATTATACTCTCGGGGTTTGTCATTCTCTGAAGAAAGGTAGTGCCGCAAAAACTGCTTGGTGGATATGGATGGGGCTTGAATCTACGCAGCTCGCACAGCAGTCTAAGAATTGCTTTCTTCTCGAACTGAGCCAGAAGGTATCTTTTCCGGTATTCGTAACAAAAACTAGACTCTATGGGGCCTCATGGTGATGGCTTTTAGCATACTACTACCTTAAAGATCTTTTGTGTCTAGCAAGTTCTCCTAAGGAAAGTTTTGAGCAAGATCAAAGTCATGAAGGAATCTTAGGATAGTGCTGGCGGATGCATGTTTAAGTATTTCAAAAGAGCTGAATCCCCTTCCAAGGTATTTTAGTCGGCTAGGAGCTATGGCGGGACTTTCGAACAAAATACGCTCTACACTTTCTTGATCTTCCAAGCAGAGTCGGCACATGTCCCACTAACTGATACCCAGCTTGTTAAGATGGAAGTTGAGGCTAGTGAGGAAATCGGTGAAAAGCTTAGCATCACTCCTGTTTAGTGCTAGAATTTTTTCTTCTTGATGAACTTCTAGGATTGGCAAAGTCCTGGAGCGAAATTCCATTGACCTCTCATGAACTGAGTTCCAATTTGATGTGGCTGGTGGCTAAACCATAGAAGGGAAATGAGCCTATCAATGCAGATTTGGCAGTCATTGTCTAAACCTTTACAATTCGATAGCTGAACCCAAGGAAATCAGATCTAGGGCATAATTTATCACAACGATAGAGGCGACGATATAAGATAATAAATACAGAGGCGAGCTTATTCCTTGAAAATTGGACCATATGTGGATTATTTTAAGAAAATTATTCAACATTAATGGAATTGAAGCATTCATCGACATAGAGGATTCATTGGTTCTCCAATCCCGACTTGGGTTCAAGAGTCTACAAACTAAGGAACTAAGTTTCATGTTGGCTAAGCAGTAATTCTTAGCAATTTAGTGTTAAGGTGTCTCAAGACGACATGCTTAACACCTTCATGGATTATGGGGCGGAGATTGGAGACTACCTTCACCGCCGCAGTAGAACATGATCTCATTGCGTCGTTTTTGCATGGACCAAACCAATCTGATATTAATCTAACGCAGTGTGTAAGGTTAAAATAGATAGGTAGGTATGGTGCGAAGCACAGACAAACCTAGGCCAGGATGGGCCCTTTGTGATATCACATGGATCTATACCCTGAAAAACACCACTCACTTTGTTGAAACCATTTGGAACTCTTGATGAAGCTAAAAATACTTTTGAAGTCAGTATGTGATAGTTCACCAAAGTTGTGGAAGTGATTTGCTCCTGGATAGAGCTTCCTTCTTTGGCATAGGGCAGGACAAGTGCAGAGGAAACGAAGGAATGTTTCTTCCTACTCTTCATCCCTGCATCTTCTGCAGAAGTCATTTGAGAAGAGGCATGAAGGCCAAAGGGACAATGGCCGGTAAGAACACCAATGATTGTGCTAATGAGCGACCTTTTGAGCAAAATCAAATTTTAAGGTCGAGTGAGATTTAGCATAGGTCAGATCTCCCTGTAGGTACGGCAAGTAGTACCATTCCTCCATCTTTGGTTTGCCTTGCTGATCGCGTTGTACTCTAAGAGAAGTTTACATGTAGCGAGTGGAATATCCAGATTCCTTCGTTCCGACAGGATGTCCAGCCGGAGTAGTACCACATTTGACGAGTTCATCGGCCTTACAGTTCCCTGGAATGTCCCTATGAATATTAAAATATTCTGTCATGTCAATGTTCATCCTTAAGAGATCACCGACAATCTGAAGTAGCTTTTGATATATGTATATGTTACAGCATGACTATCGGTAGAAATTGCAAAGTCTTTGAAGGATATTACACTGTCCCTAAGCCAGGACAAGGCTTCATTGATCGCCATAAATTTCGCCTGAAAAACGCTTCAGTGTGTCAGGTAGACGGAAGGAGATGCTCAGGTTAAGCTTATACGAGAAAGCATACGATCGTCTCTGGCGACAATAACTCTCCCACTCCTCTCGGGAAAGAATGGATGTCTGGAAGTTGAGGTTAAAATTCAACTTAGACGGTATGTAGTCGGTGTTTTCTGGATAAAAGTTAATATGGTTGTTTGACTATTGGGACGAGGCTTTTAGTCTGATGGCTGGGCTACCAGCTGACTGTTGGCCAAAAATATCTAGAGGAACTAGATGCACGTCAAGTGTAAGGTCTAAATTACGGTGCTTTTCTCACTTCTCTTTTGTACATGATTAGAGGGCATGTGGCCTTCCCGGTCATTAAGTTGACCCGTTTCTAGTGCCATTCCTGGGCACATTGCCTAGTGAATTGAAACACAATTCCTTTTCTTGAGTCAGAGGGAATCCCGTATAATTTATCTTGGCTACTTGAGCAAGTTGTTTGCATAACTTTTGCTGCATATGCCGCGACTATTTATTTTAGAAATTTTCTTACGCTTTCCACATGCTCCCCAAAAATGTCATAGAACTCCTCCTTGTGGACAGATTCCTAGCTTCACTCTTACATTTAGCAGACTGGATTTATTTAATGGAAAGCAGCACCCACCTGTTGAATGTCTTAACCTCACTTCACATGAGAATACCAGTACATTACTGACGATTGGTTCGTGAGTTCAAGCTGCTTTTATCCTATTAGTCCAAGAGACCCTCGTTTATGTCGCATTTCACCACTTCATGTGACTCCAAATCGAGCTAAATCAAACAACAATCAGAAAACCTGTCTCACCAATGCATCTCGATTCTGATTTCGAATGTTGCCACCCCTTTCAAGCGCTTCAACTCCCTTCAACTAACTTCAATTGTTTTCTCCGCAATTCTGCTTCTACGCAGTCGCCATGATTTTCCCCTACAAAACTCCTACGTGACATCTCCCTTACATCCAGCCTCCATTCAACCACCATTCATCCTCCAACCACAACAGAACAGCATCGGCTCGAATAATAAGAAATCCCTCTGCCAAATTTCACTCAGTGCACAGCATCCCTTCGTATCCTTCAGACGACGAAGCCATCAGATCGCCTTTCACCCAGTGTTACCCGATAGAAGCCTTTACGACCAAATACGCGTCTCATCATCGTCGCGCCAAATTACCAGTATTTTTCGTTCGAATTTTCAACAGGCGAACGGTTAACACGTGTTGAGTGTTTTGAATCTTCAACTGTCCAGAGTAATGGTGTCTAGCGCAGAGCGTGTGTTGATTGGTGCATGTAATTTCCTAAGTGTTAACTGTGAAAGTGCTAATTAAGTGTACATAAGAAGGCACTTAAAGAAGCTATTCTGTATTCCGAGCGGGTGTCTCGTTATCCTTGTCAAGTGGTGGTCCATGATAAATTCCCTGTGATTTTACATTTAAATGAGCGAGGATAACGTCATTATCAGTGTTGTGATCAGCGATTTACAACTGACACCAAACAAAAGGTTTGGCATCGCCCAAAAGGATAGGATACCGGAAAGCACATTCTCTCTGTCAGAGGCGGGATATGAAAGATTAATTTGAAAAACCATAGGAAAGCCGAGGAGCAGATTTGGAAACCATAAACTACAGGGGAAGATTTGTAAGTGATAAATGATGCACGTGTCCCTTTTGTTTTTTAAGGACTTGTGTGTGCTTGTGAATAGATAGTATCTTTTCGGGGAAACCAATTCCAGGAAAATGCATCTACGATTAAAGACAATTTATCTTAGTTTCTTGGGAATTGGTTTCACATGCGATATTTAAGGGAAACAACGGGGAATCTCATATTTGCTTTTTGGAAGCATGAAACTTGTGCCTTTGGGGAATTGAGCAATTTATCCAAAAATTTCTTTGTTTTTTGGGCAAGAAATTCAGAGAGAGATCGTAACTCGTATTTATTGTGAAGTGAGTTCTGGGGGATTTTTAGATCGATGCGAAGCTTCGTTATTGTGATTATTTGTAAAGAAGTGAGCCCTCGAAAAAAAAATTCGATCTTTTTGGTATTTTATTATCAGCTTATTGTACTGATCATTTCGAGATCGAATTTTGTACCACAAACATTTTTTTGATAATACGTGTTTGCTGATCCAGACGCACTAGACAGCAGGATCTTGTTGTACTATTCACGTGCCGGAAGTGTATTGATAATCAATTTTTACAAACGACTACCTAGTTGCCGGGACTCTAACCTAAACGATCTTCTGTAACAAAATATAGCCTCAATCTAGCAGGTCCTGTGTGGTGTGTACCTGAACCCTTACTTTTTCGAAAATCCTTGTGTCCTGGCACCTACCAATGACTGATTTTGTTCAGTATAAACACAGATTGAAAGGTTGAAGGATATAGGATATAGGTTGAAGGAATAAGGATCTGTCTTGGCTGAGGTGGAATGTAATACCTACTCGGGATATTAACATTTTTACAGACAGCCAGGCCGCTATTAAGTCCCTGGAATCAATCTCTGTTACATCAAAATAGTTCCGGATTGCCGCTCGTCTCTCGTGGAGGTGGAAGAGCAATTCAACATACTTCTCTGCTGGGTACCAGGACACAGAGACTTTCCAAAAAACTGCAAGGCTGATGATCGCGGTACTACAATACAGATTCTTCCTGAAACGGAGAACCACGGAGTGCCACTAGCTACATGCAAAATTAAATAAAGGGCAGACGCAATCAGCAAAGCGAATCCAAACTATCAGAAAAATCTGGACCTTAATGGACCATAAGCGCACCAAGAGATTAATTTCGCTAAGTAGACGACATCTCAGAGCTACCACTGAGCGTTCCTGCAAATGATTTCTAAAGAAGAAGCTGCAGGGACGAGGAAGAGGACGAGATGATCCTCCATCTCCTCTGTACGTCCCTCGCCCTCTCTGGCAAAAGACGCAACCATCTCGGTACCTTCTTTTTGACAATCTTGGCACAACAAGATGTCGGAAACCTAGTTCGCTTTATAAAAAAGCTTTCACTGGTTCAATGATTTGGTAAGAGAATTTCTTCTAGATCCTGAGGCATCACAATGTACCCACTGTTGGTCTTAGTGCGTCGGCTATGTCGACAGCCTCTCTAACCCAACCTAACCTAATGATTGAAGAGTGACGGGCCTTAAGAGCTATTTGATCATTTAAGAGTGTTATCGAGAATATTTTTGACACAGATCTCTCTAGTGACGGAAAGAAAGAAAAAAGTATTAGAAAAATAAGGGATTAGACATGCAAGGATTGAAGGTTGAAGTGACGTATAAAAATGTCGAGACCGAATACTGCAGCACTTGATGTTTATTTTTGATTGGTTCATGTGCCAAACTGGGCTGTCACGATCAAAAAAGAGGTCGGTTGGTACGATTGTGGATGAATCTTTGCCGCCAAAGTCCATCAACGCATACGAAACCGATATTGTATATCTAACGAAGCATTTTTCGCTCAGAACGACAAAAGAAATCTTCATTCGGCTTCAATAGAGCGCATACTCTAGCGACATAAACAGGACTGGTATAATTAAGGTCTTATAGTTGTTCGAGATAAGGCCTATATACACAATAACATTCTCTACCCACAGAGTTGCCAAGAGTTGTTCTGCATTTGATGTCTTAAAAAATATCCTTGTCAGAAATTAGGTATACTATAGCCTCTAATGAACTGATGAGAAAAGATAGACGAATTTTGTGTAAGTTTCTTCTGGCTTCTGGCATTTGGTGAGAGTTTCTTACAAACAAGTCGCATGATAGCGCATTACCTTGTCTAAACCTTTTATTAACATCAAAGATCTCAGTGAGTTTCTTTTCGATCTTTACGAACAGCCTTCTCCATCGTCTCTCTGCTCATATGGGCAAGTTTGACAGGAACACCAAAGCTAAACATTGCTGCTTTGGATTGCTAGGGCATCATCATTCGAAATTTTTGTTTTTTTTATTAAACACATTTTTTTTCCGTGGTCGGCAGTTATCCCGATTGTACAACTTCCAACCTAGTAAGTCAGACCATCAAGTGTGCTCCTAAGATGAGGAATCGGGTTTCAAGATTATTACTTTCTTGTAAATGTAAGAAATGTCAGTGACTGATCTGACCTGGGCCCTGTTTTTTTTTGGCAGAATTCCTGGACACTCAGACAAAAAAATCCATCATCTACTTTTACTTCGTAGTCCTCCTTGACTATTGTTTCTCATTCGGTAGTGTAAATGACGAAAGGGTTTCAAACACCAGGTGATGAGTAGAATTTAAAAGCTCGTCATGTTTCTTCTGAGTATCCTTCATTACATGTCGCTTAGGTCATCGATAACAAGGGACAAGTGCTTAACTTAAAAACAAGTTCTAAAAAAGTTTATATCCACAGTCTGGAAGACATTATTAACCCTTAAAAGTGGTTCGTTATTCCTAAACAATGTACCATATAATATGTCCCAAATAAATCAAATACGACCGTAAGAAGCCCAAAAAAAAACGACCAGAACCTCAAATTTATTCAACCCAAGGGAAAAAAATATGCAAATCATCCTTTGAAACACTTTTGCGGGTGAATCTGATCTCCCACATGAACAAAGTTTTCGATACTTTCAAAGAATTAGGAGACAAAAACTTGCATTGACTTCGTAAAACTAAAGAATCATCAATCCAACCTACATCCCATCAAACTTTTACTATTTAAACTCCACCCACCCGCTCCTGGGCAATGATTTAACAAAAATATCTTAAAAAATACGAGAGTACTAGCAACTTTTCAACTTTTCTGAATATAAATGGTAAAACATCATTACGCTGCTGTACAAAGTCCCTAAACTACAACTTAACCCTCTCAGGCACGATTATGAGTTCCATATCCACTTACCGTGCAACTCCTGTTCTCAAAAGAGAAAAAAAAACTTTCATCGCAACCACTTTAGAAACTTCATTTCTGAACGAAATTCCATCCACGGAAAGGGTGTCATTTGGCTATAACCTCAAGAATTTCAGGACTTGAGTTTGATGATCCTTTTTTTGTGGAGTTAAGGAGTTAAATAATTAAAATCAACTGAACACCTCCATTAGTAGTTAAGTTCATCTAAGGAGAGTTTCCTGGGGAGCTTGCTTCACAAATTAAATGCATTTGCTGGTGTAAAGGGATTTTTTGATAAGCACTTGAGCTTAAGGCCGTCTTAAGAAGATTGACTTGAGTCTTACGCGATATTTATGTAAAATCTTTGAGTTCATTGATATAAGTAAGGTTCTGTGTGCCAAGGTTACAAAACAAGCGCCGGATGTGGGCGAATTTACTGTTGACGACTCCTGCAGACAATATAAGGATAATCACGTTCGAATCTGAACATGGAATGTTAGGTACCTTAGTAGGCCGTTTGCAGCGAACTAGATGTGTATTATAGGACGCTCTGAACAGCGTCAACCAAATTGACCACTTTGCGATCAACTTAGTGCAATGCCTATCCGAACGTTCCGATGGTCGAACATGAACTCGGAACTCTATTTGGTTGCATCCAATTTACGGCTGCGAATATTCCCAACACTGCACAGACAGCAATACTGTGAGGAAGTATTACGTCAGCCGACTATAATAATAAGATATCGACAGAATCATTTCCAATGGAGTATCCTACTTCCAAGAGGTATTAAGGTTAATGGCCAAAAAGGCATAAAAGATGCTGGTTCTGACGGGCTGGGTTTCTCTCGCCCACCAAAATCAAATTCCTAGTTTGACGATGAATCCTGCAAGCACTGGCAGCCAAACAACAGCCATACAAAGCAGCAGTGGAATACCAGAGCTGCTCCCGAGAAGAAGAGGGTGTACGAACACCTTCATCTTCTTAGAAAAAAAAAGAGCGTGAGAAGCGCGTGACCGAGGTAATAGGTTAGGTTAAGTTAGGTAAGGTTTCGTAGGATGTGTGTGTGACAGGCTTCATTACTTTCACTTGAAGACCATTGTGAGCACCCTATTAATGTTGTGGGAATAGCAATATGGTTCCCGGGATAACCTTAGAACTTATCCTATTGTTGGCTGTGTTGTGAACCAGTTAGTGCTCTTTAAGAATTTGAGTAGGTCCGTTAACTGTAAGTCTGTTACCTCTGCTATGCTTACAAAGAACCTTCATTCTTATGCGCGTAATTGTTGTTCTTGCAGGGCGGGGCAGTGGCACCGAAGCTCCTCATCTCCGCAGCTTCTGCATAAATCGTTGGATTCAATTCTCCACTTGCGGAACATGACTGCGATATCACAGTGTCCTGCGAAAACTCCAGTGAGCATGCGGATAAAGGATCTGTCCAGTGCCAGAAGCCACCTTGTTCTGGCTTTATTAAATTTCGGCCATAGCGTCCGAGAGGTGGAGCCATCCTCTCTGGCTAACCAGGATGGATTAGCTTCTTTCTCTATTATGTTCATAGCCGATTCATCTTGCCAATTCATCAGCTTTTTCTTTCCCTTCTACGTCCTTATGCCCGGAAAGCAGAGTTTGACTGTATGGTGCCTTATGGTGATCAGCGCGTCTCGAAATTTATTGACTGCGATTTGATCTATTGGATTTTATCGATTTTAGAGCTTTTTGACTGTCAACGAAGACGTTTATATCCGACGGAAGAACGTGACAATCTCATATAAATACTGCAGCTTTATCTATTGCCAGGATCTTGGCTTGGAGGATGCTCCCTGTTTCTGTAGGGTTTCCAAGTATAATCCGGCGACTGTTCCTGTTTCCGTTTTTAAACCGTCAGTGTAAATCTCGATTTCGTAGTCTTTGATTACATTGTTTCGCTCAAAGTTTTCTCGGGTTGAAAACATAATAAGAAAATCAGTGTTAAAAAAATAAATAAATAAATAGCTGGCCCGACAGCTCGGGATGAACCAAGGCCTAGCTTCTCGCAACCATTCATGTTGAGCGTATTATATTTTTGGAATGGAAGGCACCTTCAGTTTATTGCCGATTTCGAACGGCAAATTGAGAAGCTTTTTCTTGACAAATTATACTCCGGAGACTTGTCATTCCCTGACGAGAAGTGATGCCCCGAAAATTGTTCGATGGACATGGCTCAAACCACTGAGCCACAGCGAAAATTAGTATTAAAGTCACAATATACGTAGGGGATCAAATAATCCGATGTGACTGTGAGGCTTTCGGAGTTATATTTCTGGCCATTAACTTAATCCACAGGTTGGATACTCTCAATCTTAGTGTACCTTCCGCAGCAGCGCCTTTTATGAACAGGTCCAAGGGGTGGAAATGAAGGATCATATCCAGACCTGCTTGCGGTGAACTTCTTACTACTCCCGTGGTGCAAAGTGCAGCTAGCCTTTGTACTTTATAGAGTTCGTTAAGGTATTTCTTGATCTTTGTGGTAATCCACCATACTAAGGACCTATAGGTGATTATAGGTCTTACAATTGCTGTGTATTTCCAATGAATGATACGTGGTTGTAAGTCCCATCTTTTCCCGAAGGTCCTCTTATAAGCGCAAAGAACAGTGAGGGAACCGAGGTAATAGAAATGAGCTTCCGCAGGAATGAAGTATAGAAGGTTTACCAAATGGTTAAAAGAACATGTCAACTACAAAGCCCAAACCTTCATCTTATAACCAAAATAGAGGAAAAGACCTCAGCATAACTAATGATGGCAACCCATCTGGGCCTTTTGATCAGTAGAAAGCCATGCAGCCAAACATGGTATCGCATTCAACATTCACTAAAGCAGTTGCAAGGATACGAATTGGACAACAACAATGGACTATTACGCCTGTAGATGCTTTAGCCTGGTTAAAGCCAAGCATACGGCACTGAGCAACCCCTTCCTTAACAACTTGAATAAATGTTTGAGAAGCAAAATTGGTGGCATGTTTTTCTTTTGCAGATCCACAAGCTGGATTGAGGGCCAAAATCCGCCTTGGGGTTATACAAAAAATAAAAATAATAAATCTACCAGTCACGAGTTGGCGGAATATAGTCGTCCGAAGCAGTTGTAAGAGGGTTGCCTCCATAAAGTATTCAATTCGCTGTATAACCCCTCTTTTAAGAATAATAGGTCCAAAGATCTCCTCCCAAGCTGAGTTAACGTTTAAAAACTTAGTGGGCTGTATACTCACTTTTCAAAAGGGTCAACCTGTAAATAATAGATACATTTCGGGTTCTTTAACGAAAAAACGCCGACCAAAAGGATTTCTTAAACAAAAAGGATGAATGTTTCTATTAATTATGAAGAACCAATCTTAAGGAATAGTCAAAGCATTTTTATCTTTAATTTCTTTATAAATGTGTTAAGAAAAAATTAAAATGAAATTAGAGAGAGTTCTCACTGCTATCGAACGAATGACAACGCATTCTACAGTTATTCATGTTAAATTTTCAATTCCCTTGCAAGGTGAGATAACGAAGACGACCCCCAAAAGTTTTTTCCACATTTTTCATCCTCACCTGGAAGTTTGTGAAAATTCTTTTAACGGAAGACATCCCTGTGTGTGTACATCCGCATCTTTCACCGGATGCTACCCTTTTTCTGTGTGAAAAAATAAACACTCGTGAAAATTCAGGAAACAGCTTCAAAGTTGACTCATGTTTGTTTTTTTTTGTCGACAAATTTCACTTTTATGGACCCACTTTGTGTCATTTGTTGGCCTGATTTGACAGATGATAAAGAGAATACAACAGGGGTGTTAAGTTATCAATGGAGAATTCCTTTAGGTGAATTTCTTTTCCCTCCCCACATGTTTTTATTTTTCGTTTCTTTTATGTCTGTCATGAAAGATGTTCCTTCCGGCGTGCGTGTTAAGTCAGAAGACTTCCTAGTCCATGACTTGTGTTTATTGCACGTTTTCAACAAGTTATGCTTTTAAAAATATGATTCGACAAAATTAAGTTTTGACATTTGAAATCTATCTATTCCAAGCGCTCACCCACGACAAAGCTTAATTGAACAAAGCATATGACGGGCACAACACATGACAACCTTGAATACAGTATTGTATAAAGTCACTGATAAAATATCCTTGAACCACATTCGGATTGAATAGTTCACACAAGAATTCACACGCAATTCTTCATAACCTCAAAGTAGTTTTGTTGAATTCTTCATTAAATGATAATTAAATCTTCTTTCTCCACATGAAAAATTCAAAGAAAAACGATAAATGCATACTTTGTTGTCTTTATGAAACTCGGGTAGAACAAAACATAAGTTTCCTACATCTCTCACCAACAAAATGAACTGAATTCAATTTTTTTAATGGAAAAAGTTTCACTTCAAGGAAAAACACTTGCATTTGCCATCTCATTATTCTTCGCATCTGTTCGTGTTATGCGCGCTGTCGATAAATTTATGTTGGAAGTCTGGAAGCAAAACCTGTGAATGTTAATGTTGTAAATTGAATAAGTTTTTTTTTTTTTTTCGTGTTTCCTTGAAGGACCTGAGGCGTTACAAAATACCACTAACTTCGAACAATGAAAGTGCTTTTGAAAGCAAAGGGTCATGGAGGAGAGTTTTGTGTTTCTATTTTCAATTATCGGTAGTTTAGATGTTCGAAGAAAGTTTGTTCAGTTGAGTTGTTTTAACTGCTGGTAACCTATATCAAATCGTTTATGCTGTTGGCGATACTGGCTAATCACAAAATACCTTAAAGTAATGCTGTACATTTAATTATCCCCAAACTCTCAAACCGGCCGCACCTTAAGCAAGGTAACTATGTACATACAAGTAGATTCGTTACTATTACAATCTGTTCTCCTGGTTGCAGAGTGTACATCTTGATTTACTTATGATGGCGCTGCAGTCCGTAGTGGACCTGGACCTCAACCAATAAACCTCTCCAGCCAGCTCGACTGTTAGCTTGCCACCTTATCTTCCTTGTGGTCTCTCTACTACACCGTCCCTCTGGGGTAGATTTAAAAATTCTCCTGGCCGAACCGCTTGTGTTTATTCGCTCTACACGTTTTAGCTTTCCTAGTCGTCCTAACCAGGCCGATATCAAAGTATAGCCCATATAGCTCTTCGTCTAACACCTCCATCAACTTTAATGGATTTAAGGTTAGATATGGCTTTTCTTACTTGGCGCAGGTTGAGTCGTTAATTTAATCGTCTCCGCCATTCTGCAGCCTGCAGAGTGCTTGTCTTCATAAACCTAAGCATCGAATTAATCTATATATACTGCTATGTTCCTTTGTTCTTGTTTTTGGACTTGTGGTTCGTGGCCTTGTGGTGTTGTTTTTACACTTCTGAACGTCATTCTTGCCGTATCACATCCATGCATTCCCAATCACGCACTTCTCATACTCTTTGTTTTTCATCAGTGAAATAAGTCGGTGTTCGTTCCTTCTAGCCTCATAGCTAGCAGCTCTAGGTTACATTTGCATGGCAGCTTATTTGCCTTATTTCGCCGATAGTCGAATGCCGGTAAGTTCTTCTTGCCAATCTAGGAATTTTGTTGTGGTAGAAACCCAGCACATCAGAAGTGTCAACTCTGATGATTTTTGGCGCACTAAAAGGATTATGACTACCTTTAAACGAGAGCACGGGCATTAGGGAAGTTAGAGGAGAGACGAAAGAGCTACCGATGAACGTTGGTCTTAAATGCTTGTTGGTTGTAGTGATAGGGAAACACGGAGCTGTATAGGTTGTTCCGCATTCGTATTGTAAGGCTTATAAAATTTCTACAATTGACTGTATGTCCGAAAGTAGGCTTAAAGCTGAACTGATGTGCATTCAAAGCATGACGCGTATTGCGGTTGAAGTATTGGAGGGGCGGAATACAACTGGCTGTTTCACTGGAGCGATAAAACAGTAAGGAGACAGGAGACATTTTGTCGGTGTTGAAGCGAGTCTATTGACTTCGCAATGTTCCTGTCACCAATAAGTTTTAACGCCCAGTTTTGGATTCTATCCAGAATGTGCAAGACGGTTTTGGGGAGATGAACACCTTATAAATTGAGGTCAGATCAGACAGAATAAAGTATTTTTTGCACCGTTTGAGGAAACCAAGACATTTCGCAGCATTTTTGGCGACTTCGAATATGCGGTCATTCCAACGAAGGTTGTCATTGAGACACATACCGAGAATGGGAATTTTTTCGGATTCGAGAACCATTCATGAACAATGGTTGGAGGTTTGGTTTTCGCTTAAGTGACAGAAGACAGCATTGGGTTTTAGAGGCATTAAATTTCACTCTATTGGTTAAACTCCATTTTATTATGCTATCAGATCGGAATTTAATGGCGTAACATACGTTGCCGTTTCTCTTCTACCTACTTAAAGTAAGGACTTGAGCTAAGGAACGAATATTATCAGCGAAGGGATGGATGGGATTAAAAGTTGCAGACAAGAGGTAATTTATAAAAAATTAAAAAGAAAGTCGGTGACAAAACAGAGCCTTGCATTTACATGGTGAATCGCAGACTTGAAACCGTCTAAAACAACTTGAATTGAACGGTCCATTAAAGAAGAGATACATACATCGATACCATATGCACGCATTTTCGATAAAAGAGCTTGATGCCAAACTCTGTCAAATGCTTTTGAAATATCGAGCGCAAGAATCTTACTTTCACCGAAGTGGTGGATAGATTAGTTCCACTTCTTGGTGAGATATTCCTTCAAATCACCACGAAAAGCATACTGCCGGTCATTGAGGAGTTTTCGAATATCAAGTTATTTCATAAGCTGGCGATTTATCAGCGTTTCCATGACCTTAGATAGAAAGGGCGTAAGTACAACGGGTCGGTAGTTGGAGCGACAAGCTGGACAAATTCCATTTCCCATCTACTCGAGAAGAGATCAGAGGAGTAGGACCAGAGGAAAGCTTACGCAGTGATTTAGCCAGCGTGAAAAAATACCTCTTCAGAACTACGGGTGGAATACCAACTGGACTAGCGGATGTTAGGACCTTTTCTGGTTTTCATTACTTCATTACTCTTGAAACCTCTGTGAATGAAATAAATTGATGCACATTTCCGGTTTAACATTTTAAAATAAAAATTTAATCAAGTTGCTAATACCTCTAAATTATTCCACTTACACACGAGGTATTGTCGATATCCCAACACTATCGTTGAATGAAGGTGTTGAAATATAAAATAAAAAATAAAAGCGACAGCAGTAGTTATGTAAGTGTAACAACATACAATTCGTGTCATAATTTTCCTACTAAATGTAAATTATCACTTGTCAGGTCCGGATTAGCTATGGCGACAGAATATTCATTTGCGAACGTCGCTTATGAGCGCTTATGCTCAGAAAATTATTAGTCGCTGTTAGTACTGGTAATGATTGGTATTCTTTTTTGCTAAAGATATTGCCAACCATTTTAACAGAACAATGGCAATGGGGATTTTCTTCTCTGAAAGTTCGCGAGGTTGTCGAGGATGGGTTTCCCCAGTGTCCAGTGAGTCTTACTTTAGCAAGTGCCGGCCACTTGCAGAGAAAATTTTCTAGGGATTCCATCCTGCTTGTGTCTTTGCAGCTACGACAGTCGAGATTAAAAGCGATGCCAAGCTTGACTGCATGGGTACCTATTATCCAGATGGCGATGGCCAAGTCTTCTTGGATATGGCGCAACTAGTAAGGTTGTTTCATTTGTGTTTGGCGACTGAAACGTAGTATAGGTTGATTCTTCCCTTGACAGCTCCTAATGGGAAGAAAACTTCTCCTGCGAGTGAGCTGTCAAGGGCCGACCCTTGCCTGGCAAGCTCATCAGTCATAAGCTTCCCAGCCGGACGAGTTCATTTCTGCACCAGTGGAGTGGTGTCGCAGTTGAACGCAAGATAGGATTTTTAGATTGCGAGTATTTCAGCCTGAAATACACGAAGTTCAGAAGTCTGAATGATCTCGAAATTTTCAAGGCAGCTGAAAATATACCCGAACCTACCCTGCATTCCATTTTCGCATCGTCCGTGATAATTGATGTGTCGTAGCCTTTTGTGACCTCCCCCTTTTCCATTCCGCTCTTGATTGAATACGCTTGGCGAAGTCTTTGCTGAGCTTAATGCGGGGTGAGAGTTGGTCTGTGGGAGATGCTACCGCCTCCTGAATCAATGAGAACAGAATGCCACAGTGGCCATGAGGCCTGGCCAACCAGAACCCTGATTCTCTGAGACTGATCGCACTAAAGGTTGCCGTCTTTTTGGCGTGAAGATCGAGGGGTAGTATATTTAGGATAACCATTATATTCATGTTAACAATCGTATATTCAGATAAACTCAAGCACTCGTGAAACGGGTCACCATTACTGCATCCGTCGGACATGACCGTATTGCACCTGTGGTTCTCTGGATTCGACTTAGTTAAGAGATGTTGTATCCTTTGCTCAATGTGGGCAATCAGACTAAAGACCCTTAAATAAAAATATCCACAGTATCATTTTCAGTCTTCTTCCCCACCTCTTCTCAAACTAAGGCTGCTAGATCTGTCGATCTTTATTGGGTGACTCGAGACTACGTTTGAAAATGTAGAAAGTTGCTATATAAAACTATTTCTTCCTAATAACGTTACGAATTGGAGACCAGAGAGCTGTTTAAAACCATTAAAGTATTCCCCATAAACAGTCATCTTATTCAACATTCGTTATGCTATCAGACTCAATGCCCTCAACAATGCCAACGATGACAAGATGTCAACCTAAACAGGGCCCTAAAAAATCCTCAGCCATCCCTGCATTCTATCAGAGCCCCGACCAAACCGGTTAAACCAATCAATTAATCCATTTGGATGAAATGAAATTAAACATTTAGGGATTCGTTAATTTTTACTCCCGATGGGAGCTATTAAAATATGTAAAAGTAAATTAACCGTAACAGGGATATGTGCACTCTGGGACATGTCCCAAAACCAATGGCAATTTTCCAATTTATCCGGGGGAATATTTTAATTAAATCCCACTCTCACTGTTGTCGAGTGTTTACCGCAGACAAACAGGTGTTTGTCGGCGAATGACAGTAATAAAGGGTGCTTATGTCGGTGGTTTTCTGGAAATCTAAATTAAGCACGTTCCACCATCAGAGGAGGTTTAGATTTTTTTTTTTTCCAAAATCTGTTTTATTTTAATTTTTTTTTTTTCTGTTTTTTCGATTTTCGAAATGAACACGAATGTAGGGTGCCATCATAAGTGGAGAGACTCTAATTAAAATTGCACCAGCCCCTCGCTAAGGACACGTGTTTAAGGAGAATAAGCTTGTGTGGGATCTGGGAATCCTAATTGCGCTTTGGTAAGATAAATTCAAGTGAATTAATGGAACATAGGTAGCTCGACACGCACAAGTGTAAAGGTGTGCTTACGAGTGAAGTGTATGTCGGTGGGGCAGTAAAGGGATGTTCTGTGGGGTTACAGTTGAGAGCTCTTTGAATATTATTTACCTGTGAGAGAGGTCTATTAATGCTCGAGAAAAACTCACAGCAATTTTGTACATCTGGATGTAATCTAGTATGAATAAATTTTATTTGCTACTAATGTGATAAACGTGCACGGTTTCATAAGCTTCTCAAAGCATTAGGGCTTTGCGTTACGAATACAAAATAATCTGGAGGATCGTTTACGCTTTAGAGAATGTGCTTTGAGTTGAGTGTCTTTGAAAAACATTTTCCACATTGATTATGTAGGTTTTCTTTGTAGACGACCGCAACCATTTGAATTTAAAGATTGGAATGGTTGCTCTGAATGGATGGTTCTTATTTAGAATCAGGGCTTTAAGTTCCTTTTACATCGATTTTGAGCAGCCTCTCACACTTGTCCCTATGATCGAAAACTTGTTCAGTAATAGAATGTACAAATAAAGCTAATTTTTGCATCATATGTCTTGCCTTGCTTTTCGAACTAATAGAAGGCGCATGCAGTTCATTGCCATTCATCATTATCTTCACCATTTTCTAATGGCCCGCTTATCCACTATGAGGGTCTCTGGTTAAGGGTGCTTAAGTGGACTATCCACATCTCCCGATCTTCCGCCATCGACCCTATATCTATGGGGATAACCCTATACGGGTATAGGTGAGATTTCGGATTTGGTCCAGCCATCTCATCCTAAGTCTAACTTAGGAGAGACGCCTACCTGATGGCATGGAATCCATGACACATCTTGGAATGCGAGTTGGGGACGTGTCCAAACCATCGAAGTATGGACCTCTCCGTTCGAAGAAGTGCCTCTCATATTCTGGTGTTCCTAACTCGATCTCAGCAAGTCACCCCAGCAATATAGCGAAGAAATCTCATTTCGGAAGCTTGTATCCGGGATTCAATTCTTTCGCTCATTACCCAAACCTCATGACCATAGGTGAGGGTTGGAAAAAGACTGAATTGAAGACCGATAACTAAGCTCTGACGCCAAGTTCCTGATAACAGATTGACCAAGCCCTCACAAAATTGCTCTAGCCTGATCAATCCTACTTAAACTACTCCCCCTGTTTCAATGGGACTCCGCTAACATGCAGAGTGCATTGAACAGGCATTCGGGAAATTACCCTCACCTCTGACTTGTTCGCGTTCACATCCCAACTTCAGTTCAGACGGCTACGAACCTGTCAAGTGCGCGCTGGAGTTCGGTTTGGAGGAATGCCAGGATGACTAAGTCATCAGTGAAGAGTAGATGACTTATCCTTTAATCCCTAATTCAAACCGTTCCTCGGATGGCTGCGCTGTAACATTCAATCCATATGCACAATGAAAAGGCCAGGCGACAGAACGCACCCCTAGAGAAGTTCAACGCTCACGGTAAAAGGTGTCGATTTAACCCTTTCATAGGCGATAGATACACACAAAATACTGTGGCGTATGTGGAACATTTTAAACGAATTTTGAGGTGATCTCAGTTTTGACTTCACTCACTTCTGCAGGATTTTAAACTTCGAACGTAAATTCCACGTTCAATGGAGTTCCATGAAAATGCACTTCTTTACGGCTAAGTGTATCTAATTGGGGATCGCCGTTCACCTGAGCACAACTCTTACAGTCAGTGTATAGAGATTGTATTGCATTTATTGTTCATTGGCGAGAAAATGAATTCCAGCAATCCAATGAGCGGATGGTCTATCCGAAAAACTGCACAGACTCAAAAAAGGCCGTTCCATAGTACTCTCACCCGAGAAAGTGATTAAGATCATCCAAGAGTCCCAACAGGGCGAACACTCCTAAATAATTGTCTTACTGCCAACTTTCAACCTGAGAAATACCTTGCGGATGATAAAGGATTATTGTAAAAACCGCTAATGGGACTACGACATTACGAATGGACCTAGAATGAATCTTATGGAATATCTCCTACGATGGGATAATCAGCATGTAAATAACCGGAAACATCCTTCTAATAGGGTTTTCAGATAACATTGGCGTGGTAACCACCACATAAGACACAGAAAACACACAGAGAAAGCTACCACGGTCCTAGTCTAATGTGAAAGAAGACGGTGATAGTCCTCCTGACTTGGAGATAAATTCCAGCGACTGTTGAGTTTTAAGTAGACTCAAAGATCAAGCATTCAGTGAAAAACCTTAGAATATTTCAAGACCCAAAACTCACAGGAAAACATTACATCACTGAGCGAACTTGAAACAAATATAGGCGAGCCACGGGAAGCAAGCGAAGAATTTTTAATACAGGACTGACAGAAAGGCTGAACGCCTACGAACAAAGGAAAGAAGTAGAAGTGAAAACGTCGACTGCCGAGATGAAGGAACTCACCAAACAACAGTGGCAAGGGCGATATAGCCCAGAAACATAAGGAAGATGGACGGCGAGACCTAGCAGCGATGTTCCTGAATGGATGGAGCGAATACATGACGAAGTTAACTACTACGTCACTAAGTTTCTTATCGAACATGTCTATTTCCTATGAGTATCTTTATAAAATGGTAAAAGTAAAAAGCTCGACCTGTGACGACTCTTAAGAAAACAACGCAACCTGAAACCACCTGCAAGCAGCATCACTCCAGAAAATTTCATGACACTGACGATCTCCAACCCAATAAGGTCCCAATGCACTTTTCCATTTTCTTATGACGGTGGGCGGGGCGAGACAAAACATCCCGGAACATTTTTCGCGATACCACCTTTGGTCGGGAATGACAAACCCCCGACGGTATACAAGGTGTGTTCTAAAGTAAACGGGACTTTTTAAAAATGAGAACAACGAAAAGATTTTTTGGCAAAACCGATATATTTTATTCAAAATAGTCCCCTTCCGACTCAATACAGCGATTATCACAGTCTAAAATCACGTCGATTTAGTGCTTTAGATCGTAGCCCGGGATGTTCAGGATATCGGTACAAGCCTTTTAAATGGCTTCTACATCCACAAAACGTTTCCTTTCATCGGCAAATCCATTTTTTCCGACAAGGTAAAATTCGCACGGTGCCAAATCAGGGGAATATGGAGAGAGTTTGACAGTTAAAATGAGAGTTTTAGTCAAAAAATGGGTAAAAAGTGTCGATCGATGAAATAGAATTGTGTATTGACGGTTTGGCCCGGTGGAACGATGTCCTTGGAATCGTAAAAGCAAATGAACATTGTTTTCACTTTTGATTTTTCTAAATGTGATTTTTTGGGTTTTGGCTCATCTGATGCCTTCCACTCGGGAATTTGGCGCCTGATTTCTGGATCAAATTGAAAACACGACGTTTCATCATCAGTCACAATACTGTCAAAGAAGTTTTTGTTCTTTATGGTCTTCTTGATGATGTTCTTCAAATGTTGAATTCTGAGCAATTTTTGGTCGTCAGTTATTTTTGTGCCGATGATACAAACATAGTCGGACTGTCACTTCAGATGCAATAACTCCGCTTCAATTCGTCCAAATGTCATGAAATTTTGACAGTACTGGTAATATAATTGCCAATAGATGGCCTCCCTGGGAATATCTATGTTATAAAAGTCCTTTTTGGAACATGCCTTGTAGATTGCCATGAAAAAGCTTCTGAATTATACGTTGGGAATCAGCAATAAATCTTCGTGCTAAAAATGTAGCACACAAGACATATGTCATTCGCGTCCGAGATCACAGCGGCTTCTTTAACTTAAAGTTGCAGATGAATCTGAATCATTTTCCAAGTTTTTTCTACGTTTTTCCTTTTATTTCTGTAGATTCTAATTCTGGAACAATACAAAACATTTTCGTCTCATGAATATCAATTGAGAAACGTTTCAGTTTAAAAACATCATCAACAATTTGTTTGATTTTTTTCCTTTGTAATATGTGGGCGGGTCTTTCGTATTAAAATCTCAAGTATTCTACTAGTGTTTATACATCGTGATTACGTGGTTCAGGTCCATTGCGAACAACATTTCTGGATAAAAATGTTAAACCATTGAATTAAATTGTATGTAATTCCGTTTCGCTTGGCAATTTCAATTCAATTTCACTCGTTCTCGGTTTTTAACTCAAGGCAAATTGTGTCCTTTGATTGTTCCAACCACAGCAACTGCAAAAATAAAAGCACAAGTCAACACTAACCACAAGTACTCGTGAATGTAAACAACTCTCCCACTCGTGCCCAAGCATCAACAGTGTATAAATCAAAACAACGTTAAAATGGTTAAGGATTCATGTTGACTAAAAAAGGGACGAAAGAGAAGCACTACAATTACCTGCAACTCACTGAACCGATAGATCTTAACTTTTTACAGGACAGGCAATCGGATTTAAGTCGTTAACTCTGTTTGATTACTTCATTCCATGTGTTTGCCTTCTCGGCAACTTCAAGGATGTTGTATACATAAATCAATATCCAACGAACATGTGTTACTGATTCCCTTTTACAGTTAAAGATGTCTTCATGTGTAGGAAAAGTTTATGGTTACCGGATGTCTCCTGTTTTTTTTTTTCCTTTTTTAGTGGTCATCTCGGTTGTCATATGAATACGTCACTAAACTGTATGCTTTTATCCAGAAACACACAACATCTGGGCATCCCCGGAGGTACTGACGCCTCTTCATACATAAATTCATACATTTTGCTGAGCACGAGTGCTTTAAAAGACAGAGTCCTGGTCTGGACGGTTATTTACAGTGAGCATATTTAAAGACATCCTTTGTGTATCCACCTGCTGTGATATAATAAAAAAAGTTCAATAACAATCCATAGCTTGCGGTTTCAATAAGGAGAATGCTTAACTTTGTCTGAATGACTTTCCAATTTACCTTGAGTACACACCCTCTAGAGATATAATATAATCACTCAAGCTATTGCTTTTATTACAACGATACTGCATGTGGACTTGTTTCCCGGAAAAAAATCATATTTCACAGGTCTTGCGATCGGAGAGGTTTTAATGTGAATAAATTAAAGGTAAATGTCTGGTTTACTGGCTATAGCCCTTGAAGGATGCAACAACTAGTTTTGTTACTTTCTTGATGAAAACTTCGTCAGCCTAGTTTGGATTCAATTCTCAAAACTGTGATGTGACTGCATTTTATTGAAACCATTCAATGGTTCACTTTCACAGCTCACAACAATTTTCTAATGTGTCATCAGAAAATTCCTGGTTGCTTATGAAGATTCGTAATACGAAAACAGTAAGGCAAACGAAGCAAGTGAGACGAAAAAAAAGTTGAGGAGGTTAATGGAAATGAGCTGTAGGCAGCCCAGGATGTAGCGCAGGGTTATTTGCTTCCGGGTTATGTAGGATTTAGTCAGAAAATCCATAAGATGTCTGGCAGGCACCTCTTAATGAACTGCTGCAACTTTGTCGTGATGGTGTAGGTCAAATTTCAAGTATTGCACTCACATAATGGCACGGACTCAACATTGGAGCGGAACAATCGCAGCTTGGTATTTAAAAAAAATGCATTGCTTCACCATTTTGTGGACAAAATTCCAGAAGCAGACATCTCTGCGCCAACACCCGATGTGAGATCCCGTAATCCTTTGCATATGACGTTGGCATAGTAAAAATGTTTGAGTTGAGACGTAAGAGCCCATCAAATTCATTTACCGTCGAAAAATCCAATGCGAACCACATCGCTACTCACTAATAAAAACCATATTTTGTAAGAATACAACCTTGTCGAGACCCATTTTTAATCTCGCATACCTTTCTGCCTTTTGCCTTGAAATCTCTTAAGAACCAATATAAATTCTCTTGACTATCATTTATTTTTTCCACTCATTGGGAAAGGTCTCGACGCCTGTAGCCAGCTAGGTGCTGAAGCTGAGCTCGTTCTAAGATCTGGGGAGCATTCTTAAAAATTTTCATTCACCGATAGAACAATTTCTCGATTTGTGTGTGAGCTTCCTTCAAAATCTCCTAAACACTCTCGGGAAATCAATCCTGGCTACTTGCGTGGAGCTCTCGGCATCCCATGCCTTCTAAATATACGAGTGGGTGCAGAAGAATGTATTTACCTGGGACCATCGCGAGAAGGTAAGGCAAATACTTGATTGTTGCGCTACAAACTTGATTGTTGCGCTACTTGCTCAAACAAAGTTCTAAGCAGTCAAGAATTTTTTGATCAATGACGTCTCGGAAGCCGAGTTGGGGACATGCGTTGAACGTGCCCAAAACATCGAAGTATGGACCTTTCCGCTCGATCGACATTGGTGTCATTTACTTCATAGGTTGCTGTCCCTAAGATTATCCATCAATATACTGTATATTGACTCTGATTTGAGTTTGCAGTTCGTAGAGTTGATCGTTTCTTCGGATCTAATGTCACAACTGGGTAGTATTTTGTTTGTGTCTGTTTTTCTATGGCAGTTTTTTCTTTAGATCTAATTTAATGGTACTACTGCTGAGTGTACTTTGCGGAAACAATATTGACGTTCGGCTTGGTGTTTTTTTTTTTTTTTTTATACAAAATTCACCTAACCCAGGAGCTGAAGGTAAATGACCATAAACTACGACGTGTGTTCGCTGAATGGGCTCTGGAGCAATTGGAAACTGACCCTAATTTTCATCGAAAAATCATCTTCAGCGATGAGGCCCATTTCTGGGTACGTCAACAAACAAAATTGTCGAATTTGGGACGATATGAATTCACATGAGATCCAAGAGCGTCCAATGCATCCTGAAAAAGTCACTGTTTGGTGTGGATTTTGGGCTGGCGGCCTCATCGGTCCATATTTCTTTGAGAACGACGTTGGCCATGCCATCACCATCAAAGGCGAACGTTGTGGGTCGATGATGACCAACTTCTTTTGGCCTGAATTGGATGATATGGACACCAACGCCATGTGGTTTTAACAGGACGGCGCTACGTCTCACACAGCTCACGCCACATTCTGCACGAGCGATTCGAAGGCATGGTCATCTCACGTGGAGGTAATGTGATCTGGCCACCGAGATCGTGGGATTGGACCCCGTTAGACTTTTAATTGTACACTGTTTCGGAAGTCGCAGGTCTATGCGAATAAGCCACAAACCACAGCTGTCCTCAAAGCTAACATAACCTATGCCATCGGTCAAATTTGGACATTTCGGATGCGCGCCACCCAGAGAAGCCGCGGCAAGCATTTATATTCCATATATAATGACATCGATAAGCCTTTCAAACCAAAAAAAAAATGTCGATGATATCTTACACAAACTTTGTTTTATTTAAATTTAAAGATAGGAAGCGCTTAATGAAAGACCCTTTATAAATGTTTCAGGAAAGTTTTCTTCTCTTAAAAACAGCATCGGTGAACAGTTAAAGCTTAGTTTTAAGGGCTGGTTTGAATGCCAGATTTAGAATAAATTCCTGTCCCTGATTATGTTTTGCTGGTGTTATATGCATTTCACAATCATACTCCAAAGACAGTTCCACGTTTGTTACGCTCAACTATGAAACAACTTCAAAGGGTTTACTGATCAACAAATACCCAGGTATTGATTGTCTATTTTGACATTAATAAGCATCACAGCTGTTGGTGTTAGTTCCCATAAGGAGTCATTAGTGCTGAAACCAAGCTGAAAAAGCAGGAAAACCTTACATTGACTCAAACCTTGCAAAATCTTTCTTAAAAATTGATCTTATTGTTCGCAATCGTGACCTGGCACTCAAAATTCGGTTAACGAATTTAATAGTAGAGCTTGGGTTTGTAGCTTTGGTCAGAGTCCTTCCGAGATTTGATTTTGGATCTGCCTCAGGTATCTGACTTCCTTGGATGAGAGATTGTCATCTTCTTTTTAGTGGAAACAACCTTGGAATTTATATATGTAGTCCTACGTTGATAGGGTAACCGATAGAACATATTGCCATTATGAGTTTTTATCGTTTGCTAACTTGGCAAACAATTTTTTAAACATCACAAATGTTTCACCCTGGAGAACTGTTATCAAACTCCACATCATGACACCCACACCAATCTAAACAAACTCTCTATGCACTCACACTGGAAATGAAAACGTGTACTATATGTATTTCTCCATTAAGGGACACTGAATTATGCATAGGCTTCGTAATATTTTGACTGCCTATGAGGAGAAGTCCTTGAGTTATTTCAAGTAGTATGAGCACCAAAGGGAACTACGTCAAAAGCAATGTTTATGTGTCATGATAAGTGGTGAAAGTGGCGTAATTTATTTATGAAGCAACCTGTTTTGTATACACACATACATGCGTAAGGCATATCATTAATTTGCAATTATTCGGATTCTGAGGATTACAAATTGTTTTAAGGCAGACAAGGGATGGAGATTGATTTTGTATTCCAATGTGATTATCGTGTCATTAACATTTCATGATCTACGTGGAACCATATAAAGATAATAAGATACAAAATTGTCACTTTGACGTGTCGTCAAAGCAACCGTGAGATTTCTGCACCTCAATATTCTCGAAGGAAAAGAGCTGCCTATTTCGTTGTAGAAATGTTTGGAACAGCAAACAATAACTTTAATCCTAATTTGGCTGGCAGAGTATTTGATTAGTTCCATAAAATTGAAGACGGACTACTGAGTACTTAATCAGGTCTGACTGTATTGGTCTTGTATTAGCAGTTTCACCAGAAAATCTCGATGTACTTCTATTACATACTCTGGGTTCTGGTACTGGTAAACCGGTTCTTCATCGTTGTATCTCAATGGGATCATCTGGTCTAGGTGTGTCCCTGTCCAAACAGGGGCAGCTCACCAGTTAAAAGTTAAAGACAAAAGGAACGGTGTTCGGCTATGAAGCTCAAGTTGTTCACTTAGTAGTTCAAACTAACTGAAACTGTAAACGCCAATTTCGATTCCATCTTGAAAATTCGTCCGCTTCCATCCGGACCCAAGAAGGAGTGCTTCCACTCCCGCTCTCTCAATAACTACCACCAATCGCCAAAGGGGTGGTCCTTCAACCCAATCTCAAATTACAGCACTAAGCACTACGCGTTCAACCTATTGAGGTGAGAGTAGGAGTTGATTAACAAAGGTTGGTTAATCTTATCCTATTTAAGGTTAATTAAGGTCAAATGAAAAAAACCGTATCTAGATTTTATGAAAAGACTGAAAAACAAATGGAATACTAAATCATCCAATCACCATGTTGAATTCAATTCAATTTCTAATTTTACACAATTAAATTGCTGTTAATGACAAAGTGCATACGTGATTTTGGCTAATTGAGCCCCACAGGCACCGAAGCTTAATTCGGCCATCAGGTCACATCCTTCCGACTTTTGCGGCTACAAAAATCCAAACTATACCTCTAAACGAAAATAGTGGCCACGATTTCTATGGCCAATCACTTAATTTCAGGGTAAACCTCGTTACCCATCAACTGGGGTTGACCGCAGAATTGTGGCCATACACCGTACCCTGAAAGTCCGGCACATCCACAGAAGAATGGCATGAAACACCATTGAGAACCACAAACACGAAAACTCCACCATGAGGCATTCGGGTGCAGTTAGCAGGTCTTTTGTGATTTTTGTCGAAATGTGTGCAAATGAAGTGGCATTTTCAATGCAAATTGTGTTGCCTTGAAGCTGGTTGTGCTTCTGCTCGATTTTTGAATGCCTTCCGCCAATTTTTTTGGAAGTGATAGCTGAACATCGTACGGTCCTTTAAAAATAAAGCAGTGTAGTGTGATGCAAAACATACGAAATCACTTGGCTGGTTGAAAATACAAATTTACACCAAAATCAAAACCCATATACTCGGCTGATCTCACACAAGAATCAGCTCAGAAGATGTAGCGAATATTTCTTTATTGTGCTGTGCCCTATGCATAATGCTGAGCACACCCAATGCAAATTAGTGACCAGTGCACCTCTTCAGTGCACAATTTAAACTAACCAATTAACTACCTACGTACGAAGACATCCCGTTGACCTAGCAAGATCTATTGCGTCTCCGGTCTCCTTAGCCTAATAGGTCTACTAGCTTCCTAATGAAGGTGTGTATGTCATTAGTAGCCAAGTTTCTAAACTCTACTAACGAACAGAGCACCCCCTTGAAAGATCAGCCTGCGTAGCCAGTATATTGCCGGACATTCACAAAGAACGTGCTCAGAGGTCTTCTCCTCTTCTAAACAGAACCAACACTCTGTATCTGAACAAAGGTTTAGTTTGTTGAGATGATATCTAAGGCAGCATTGGCTGGTAAAGAAGCCCACTAGCCTTCTCATGTTGTTCCTGTTAAGGTTAAGAATTTCCTTGTAAGAAAAGGGCTAAGCTCAGGCACATTTTAACAATGGGCTAGGCGAGGTTGATGTTCCCAGTTATTTTAAAAAGCTGTGGCGGTAGCCCAATTAACGCCACAGAAGGGTTTCGGTCCCAAGAACGCGCGAAAGCCTAATCGACTGCAGCTGTATAGCTCAACGGGCAGCGGTCTTCTTAGTGGAGATATGTAGGGGTGAGAACCCGACGCCAGCCTCTATGGCTGAAGTGGGGCAGGTGCGCATAGCTAGACAGTCAATTCTATGTAGCTTCTTAAGCTTCATTGCCGTCGTTCGTTCAAGTACATTTGGCCACCAAACTATGGCCGCATGTGTTTCTATGGGTCTAACTATCGAAATGTACAACCAATGTATCATCATCATCATAATTTTCCAATGGCCCGCATTATCTACTATAATGCTACTGCTATATCTACTATAATGTCACGGGATAATGGAGCTTAAGTGGGCACTCCACATTTCTCGATCTTCCGCCATCGACTCTAAATCATCAGGGGCTATCCCCATACGGATAGAGGTGAGATTTCGGACTTGGTCCAGCCATCTCATCCTAGGCCTACCCAGTAGACGCTTACCTGATGGCACGGATTCCATGGCATGTCTTGGAAACCGAGTTGGGGACATGCGTTTAACGTGTCCAAACCATCGAAGTATGAACCTCTCCGTACGAAGAAGAAGCTGCTCGACATTGAGTGCCTTGATTTCGAGCACCAATAAAACTCTAAAACTCCAAGTTCTGCCGTAGAGACGCCGAGTAGCCCACAAGGCTCTAGTTGCATGATCAACCACGAACTTGATATGCGCATTCCAATTTAAGCGTCTGTCTAAGACAACGCCGAGGTACTTCACCTCGTTGAAATAGCCCACAGTGGTATCTTTGACGATGATAGGTCCGAGATTGATCAATCTTCTTTCGCAAAAGGCACTAAAACAGTCTTGCACGGTTTGATGGAGAGTCCTTCAATATTGCACCATTCTAAAACATGTAGTAAAGCACTCTGCATGACGTTGGAGATCGTCATGTCATGTTTACCACTTAAAATAGTCGCTAGGTCATCAGCATAGTCAATAGCTTTGTAGTCCAATCTGTGGAGATCGACTAAAAGATTGTCAATGACTAGAGACCACAGAAGAGGAGAGAGAACTCCCCTTGGGGGCATTTTACTGCGGTTACAGTTTCTGACACTCCTGGATAAGAAGTAATTATACGACTTTCCAACATGGCCCTTATCCAGTGATTGGTCGAGTCTTCGATTCCTCTACTACTGATTGCCCTTGCTAACGAGTCATAGCCGGTATTATCGTAGGCGCCCTCGATGTCTAGGAAGGCACGTAGGGCTGTGCCCTTGGAGCGGTGTGCATTTTCTATCTATGGTACTAGATGGTGAATGGCACCCTTCGTGGATTTGCCTTTCCTGTACGCATATTGACTCGAGTGCAGAGGCTTAGACATCTCTAGCCGGCTTCTAAAATGGTTATCAATTGGTCTTTCCATAGTTTTGAAGATAAAAGCTGTTAGACTGATAGGTTTGTAAGACTAAGGCAGCTCGCTTAACATTTACCTGTCTTCAAGACAATGGGATGTATCCTGCAGAAAACTTACATTAACCATTACAGAAATTCAAAAAGTGAGAAGATAAAATGGTGTTTTGCAACTTCGAATAGACTCTATCTTTAAAGCTTATTCAGGCCAATCTCATGACAATTTCACGCATATGTTTTCTTTAATTCTTTTGCAAAAACCTTCGAGTATATGCGTACGCACGTTCAAAAGTATAATAATATGAAAAAATTATTTCACATAAAACTTTTCCATAAATGACAATGTTTTGTGATTGTATAGTAAATCGTTATTTATGTCCAATCCATCAATCCATTTATTAGCTTATCCTTCACCGTAATATCTTTTATATTCAATTTCATACTCATTTCTCAGAACCAGATTTTGATGGGCACATGTGAAATCCGCTCAATGTCATTCGTCTTTTCTTCAGTATTTGACATCATTTCAGATGACAGTTTGTTAAGATTTATTGAATTATTGATCGATTTATGAATAACTGCCAGTCGATGTATTGTTATATGCGGGTGTAACTGAATTTATCAGTTTGAGACAATTACCTTTAATATCGTAAAGAAAAAAGGGATTGCCATGTCATCATCATCATCATCAATCAGCCATCTATTGGACATAGGCCTCATTTAAATTTCGCCACTGGTTTTAATTTTGAGCTGACTTCATTCAACTTCGTGCTATCTTCCTGATGTCATCGCTCCATTGAATAGATTGTCTCTCTCAGTTTCATCTATCTTCTCTTGGTCTCCATACTAATATACGTTTGTTCCACCTATTATCTTTCCTATGATCAACTTATCCAGCCCATCGTCATTTGGCTGCTGTTATACATACGTTTTATTACGAGTCTGTCGGCTACATACTCTGGTCTCTGGTCGTCTTGTAATCTCCAGCATCGATGTCTCCATTGCTCTCTGCGTCACTTGAAGTTTGTTTATTGAACGCCTTGTGAGGGTCAATGACTTAGCATCATATGTATGTCAGAACTGGTAGTACGAATTGGTCATAAACTTTCCTTTTTAAACACGTAGGTAAGTCTCGTTAAAGTATACCGAATGCTGCCCAACCTAGACGTATACGTCGAATGATTTCACAAGTTTGGTTATCTCTGAATATTTTTATTTCGTGGCCAAGGTATGTTAACTCATGGACTTGTTCTATTTAGTGTTTTTCATCTGTTGAGGATGAACTTCCGTGTTATTCTATCTGAGCGCGGCCAAAAATCGGCAAACAAAAACATCGACAGAAATAAATCAAACACCAAGGTACCACAACTGGGCAACTAGGTTATGTTAGGTTAGGTTAAGGGGGTCGCGGCTCCTCACTCGGATCTTCACGGAGCCCGTTGTGGGATCTACATTCAGTATAAATTTTAGGATGGCCTTCGGTGACATGGTTGATAGTTGGCCTGGGTCGCTAAAGAAGTGAGCGCCTGGAGTCTTCTTTCTGGTTCTGCTGAGGCTTGGCCAGTCGCAGAGAAAGTGTGTCGTGTCCTCCTCCGCGTCTATAGCACCACATCCTCGGCAGAGGTCAGTCGTACTTAGCCGCATTCTCCTTAGATGAGCCGCCAGCAGGTTGTGGCCTGCGAGGCCAGAGTCAAATGCGATCTATTCAGCGAAGGTATTTCCTTTGTTTTCCTTTTATTGAGCTTTGGCCACATCTTTCTTGCGGCATGACGGAAGCGTGCTCCATTGGTCGTCGGCAAGCCTCCAGAAGTCGAAGTGTATCTCTTGTTTTACAACTTCTATGGGAGTCAGAATCGTGTGATCGACCATTATTTAGTTCAGTTCCGATCCCTTTCTTGCCAGTTCATCTGCCTTTTCATTGCCGTCAATGCCTCGGTACCCGGGACTCAGCAAAGTGATACATTATGTCTTGAGCTTATGATCCCAAGCTCGCTGCGACAACTCTTTACTTCAAGTGAGTATTGTGTCGGAACACACTGTCATGGTTTGGAAGTTTTATCGACCGGAAAATGGCAGGTTCTTCTGAGTATATTCCGGAGCATACCCCCTCATCCATTTTTGAACCGTCGTCGGTCAGTGAAAACGGATGTATTGCCGGGTTTTATGACTCTTTCTTCGTCCCAACTTTCCATTGTTGGAAAGAGCGTTTGGAAATTGCGTTCGAAGTCAAGGTATGGCGTCATAAAATCAGTTGGGCAACTAACTGAAACTAAACTATATTGTCTAACCTTAAAACAAAGATAATGACTCTTTTCTTACTTTACTGTATAACTCCTCTGTACATAGTAACTTTTTCGTTACTCACATGTGTACAACTCATGGAAATGCACTCTCTTCTTCCAAGAGAGCGTTCTAGTGTCTTGCCCAAGCTATTAAAAATATTCGGAAAAAGGCTTAAAAAGGCCAAAACCCTGCCCTGAGATAATCCATCGTAATCTGGCCAACTTTTCGACCCGATAGACTTTTCGCAACTTATATAATTGAGACTAATGCTTTCATGTCGTTGGTTGCTTAGAAGAACCAAATCGCTGCTTATGATTTGCAGGGACCACTTCTGCAGACCTTATAACGGTGATGACGAATCTTATTCCGCTGCCAGGCAGAGTGAACCATTCAGCCTAAGCAATGTCAATCAGCAATTTAATCCACCCGATCTGACCGAAAAAAAGATCCAGGGCCAGATCTAAACTTAAATTCAAAAAAGCTGCTGGAGCTGATGCCCTAGCAGCGGGAGATGTCTTGGTCAAAAACATGCACCAATTTATGTTCGGATGAGGATAACCTCGGTATTGTGTGCTAGATCCTAGCGAAAAGTGAACGTTTTGGTTGAACTAAGTCTTCTCAACATCGAGTACAAGACCTTATCTGCTTTGTAGTGTGCACGAACAATGCCAGACTTCTTCAATATCGTTCTACAAGAGTTATAATCTTTGAAAACTCCATGCAGTTAGTAGAATATACCTCTTGTATGTGGTCGCCGTGGCTCAGTGGTTAGTGCGTTGGGCTGCTGTGCGAAGGGTTCAGGCCGCACCCATGTCCACCGATCGAGGAATGACAAGCCTCCGGGAGTATAATTTGTCATGAAAAAGCTTTTCAATTCGCCGTTCGGAGTCGGCATTAAATTGCACATAGGTCCCTTCCATTCGTACGAAACATGTAACACGCACAACATGAATTTTTGCGAGTAGCTACCCTTGCCTGATCCCGAGCTGTCGCCTCAGGTATTTATTTTTTAACGATCAACGAGAGTAAAACAATGTACATATTGCCAACAAAAAAGAGCACAGAACAATGACACTTTGGACAGAATGCTACTTTTAGGTAGTTAGGGGCTTTATCTACCTAGGGTCCGCTATAAACTCAAAGGACGGCACCTCTTCTGAAACTATGAGAAGAATTACTCTTGCTAATCGCTGTTCCTTATGAATTGGATACGTAAATCGGACTAACACCCACGCTCTGACGTGCGTAGAGAAACGTCCATCTGGTTCTGGGTTGATGGCACGGTAGAGGAAGATCGCGACTCAGGAGTCGGGCGTGAATAAAAAAAAAACCCAACCAAGTTATTAAAGTCGGTTGTTATATTCTGATCAGCATTTAGTATGGATATGTCATCTTTTAAAAACCCTTTCACGTACACCAAAAAAATTATTCATGTTTCACCCTTTCATTAGATTGAATGAGGTCTCCAAAACAACGGCACGACTATCAAGGGATTCAATGAAAAAAAAAACACTCATACGCCACCGAAACTAAACACAGTTCAAGTGCACAATTTATTCACAAACAGTCTCCCAATTGTTTATTTTATCCTTGGTTTACACTAAAGCCTAACTCACATATTGTGCTAATGAATACTTATTACGTGATCATGGGAAAACGACTACCACAAGCCATGATTCAAAAGTAATTTTGTTTAGGACGTGTCCTGGGAATTGGTTGCTTTGATCTAGAAAAAAAAACGCCGTACGTGCGCATGGTGGTATACATCCGCTCGTGTTTGTTTATTTTATACTCGCATGCTTGTATTGTTTTGAGAGTAAATAATTTGAAAGACCGAGTCCCTACGTGATTCCTTACAACACGTAAGGATTTACAGTCAACAAAGGTTAAAGTTTCATGTGTCAACGCTTCACAGTGATTGGCTGTGAATTATGTTTTTCGTCACCTAACAAAGTAACCTTGAAATTGAGATTTAGTCTTGGAGCGTAAATGCATAGCTGCAAGCGCGAGCAACGAAAGACAATTGGCCAAACAGAGTGACGGCTCAGAATTAGGTATATTGAATTGCATACTTTGTCAGCGAAATCTCTACCAAATCGCTGAAAATTGAAGTAAGAGAGAAAGTTTAATGCGAACCAATTCATTGGTGTACAGGGTGGCCCAAAATACTCAAGAAGTTGTTTTGCTATATCTTTAAAATGAAACGAAATAATTTAATTTTTTTTAATGTTTATTTAGGCCTCTTAGTTTTGTTTCATTACGTTATGAAGATGGTATCGGTTAAGTGGGCGCCGCCATTGTTGATGACCATTTGGGATCTTTTTAATTTATTTTCAATCTTTTTGGCGAGAACTTCGGGCGACAAGTTCTCGCACTATTATCGGACATTCGTGACTTAATAAAAAACCCCAAAGAAAAAAGTCTGGATCGGTCTAATCGGACGATCTTGTCGGCCAGTGCAAATCACCAAAACGAGACATTAGACGACCCGGAAACGCATCCTTCAGAATGTCCGAGCGGCGAGCGGCTTAATGCCTTAATAAGTGTTTAACCAGTTGGCATAGTACATTGCGCCAAAATCACTGACGAATTATTCCGTAAAATAAAAGTCAAGAGTTTTTCGCGATCTTGAGGAATATAGCGTTCCATAGCTTGTCGACGTGTATTCTCCATCTGTTTACTTCACAAATATCAAAACAAAACTGACAGTTGTCGCCATTTGCAAAAATTGTAGTATCTTTCGATAGGGTGATACATTTTGGGCCACCTTGTATAAGCGTGAACCTCTTACTTAACAATTCAAGGAGGTCCAGATGAATGAATTATTTTTGCATAAAACTGGAAAACTTTTGATGCTCTCTCATCCGAATTACACCGCTTATGCATTGACTTGATCCTTGAAGTCTTGAAGTTTTTCTTTCTTTTGAGCTCAAAACTGGAAGTTGAGGCTTCAATGTCTTTTTTGCTAGAAGATTCACTTTATGAATCAGAACCAATTCAGTATATGATCGTTGAAAATATGTTCAAGCTGATACAACCTAAACTCTCAACAAACCCACTCCTATTGGTTAAAGGTTAACTCCTACTTCGAAACAAATGAACTTCCATGTCATCCTATCGCAGCCAAAATCGAACAAAAATCTACTCAACCATACCCTGAATGACGTATTATTCGGGAAAGAATAACCCTTTCAACCATTTCCGTCGCATCCCTTTTGGGTGATATGGAACAATTTATTTCACTCACAGCTGGACGTGCAAAATCCCATAGAAACTCTTGAATGCTGCAAATTCGACGACCTAGTGGAGAAATGAGAAACTGTTGGCCCAGTTCCCCTTCCTCTGTCGGGTGTTTTTTTGTGGTTATGACCGGAAAATGGGAAAGGAGGGTATCTGGCAGTAGCCACCTGTTGTGCTAAGAGAAAAGAACTCAAATCCATAGAACCCAATGGACAGACAAGCGGAAATGAAATGATGGTTCCGATAGGAGAATTGGTTGTGTGATTTTTGCAGCTGGAGTCTGAAATGTGGACACAGCATGGGGTAATTGTGGTTATTGTGGTTTCAAACTTTCACCTGATGTTTAATAGGAATAAAACTGGATTCGCCATTAATGACGATAGACATTGTCCATTAAGGCTGTTCTAAAATGGGATGTAGGCAATCAATTATTTGCGCTACGAAAGGATGTAATCCACGTCGTATATGTATCTGGAAGTGAAATTCTGTAACAGTCGCGTGGCACAATGAAACTTCCATCAAAAACATGAAACATAATATTCAAATACCACAGTCGAGATTGGTTTTGGGAATAAAGAGGTTTCAAGGTTATGAAATCAGAAAATGAAAATTGTCTTTTCGCTGCTTCAAAGGATCACCCACCTGTAAGACAGCCTATTGTGTTCGTGATGAGAATGTGGAACATCCCCGAGGAGAATGGATGGTTTTCCTTTTTTTTTCTACTTTTTTTCATCCTCTTTCAAGTTAATGTGAATGCAGAACATTTTACTTTACTTACATTTAAGAGTGAAAGGATCTGTGCCCTTACCGTGCTCCTAGTGGCATAGTGACAAAACATTTTCCTTTCCTCAGCCATGTATCATGATTTTTTCATTTTTAAAGCGTGTTATTGTTGGCTTCCTTTTTTTGTTAGTTGATAGCTGCTTACATTTTTTCTGCCCTCCTGGAACATTTTGATACGGTGTCATCATTCCAAGTGAAAACTTGTGTTTTTTGTTCCAAGGATAGGAAAGCACAATGGAAGTGAAGTGTGGGAGTTTTTTTTGCTTTCCAGTTGGTAGACGTCATTCTTTTTCATCAAGCAGAATACCATTTCTGTTGATGACTTAATTTGAGGACTTATGCTACGTTGATTGCTAAGAACTCTGACCTTGCAAAGTCACAAACAATTTAATTTGCTCCACCTGTCTCCGGTGTTAAAAATACGAGGATTCCGACATTTTATTTTAGAATGAACAGTAGGAATATGTGAGTTGGCAACAAATTCAAAAAAGGATCTACAGTGACAAGTTAAATCGTAAATTCCACTTCCAATGCTAAGACAATCATAGCTATGAATTCTAACGAAGATTCGATTCTCGAATCAATATTGGACCTCCCAGCAGGGATCCTAATCAGCGGCATAGGGAGAGCCACGGCGACCACGAAAATAGTCATGATAGGGTCATTTAATACTGGACTTGGTAATAAATACCTTGAGTAAATTTTCAATATCAGCTCTGAGTCTATCTTCGTATCCTTTGCGTTGGCAAGGACTTGATATTTCTTGTATTTGGACATGATTCCTCGTTCAACATACAAATCGAATTTCTCTTTTTTAATAGCTTCTCTCAGAAGAAAACCACTTAAGGGAATATTCCTAGTACAGGCAGATTTAACTTAGCGACCATCTCGTTCTGCAAGTCGTCTAAGTTGGACGGGTTCTACACGATCATGCAGGCAAGACCAGTCATACCACTGCAAAAGAGTTTTGCCTTCTTCCTGAAAGCATTCGAGAGGTAAGAAGATGTTTATAAACATTCGTAGCAGGCTAAACCAAAAGGAAATTATATCCAGCACAGCATGTTCATCGACTCAATCCAAAAAACCTGTAGAATCAACAATGCACCCTAGCTGCGATTTTGGACATTGAAGGGGCATTCAACCATGTTGGGCTCCCCATTTTTTCATTTTGTTAACATAGGCATTGAAGCATCTATGCCGGTGAAGATCTCATTGAAGCAGTAGTTAACTTCCACACGCTTTCTGCTCCTCGACGCTGTTCGAAAAAATGTGTATCTCAATGGGTAAGCTGAGATCTCACAGCCTGACAGAAGTATGGCACCAGAAGTATTTGCTTTGCTTTCATTTGCCATTGGTCGGTCCATATCAGTGTGGTTTCAGGCCAGAAAAGACCACCATCTACCAAATATTCACACTGCGGCAGATCTTGAAGAAATCCTAGGAACCTCAAATCGATACGCACCACCTATTCATCGATTTTAAGGCTGAATAGGACAGCGTCTATAGAGACGAGCTATACAAGAGCCATGTCTAGGTTTGACATTCCTTTCAAACTCATCCGTTTGTGCAGGATGGAGAACGCACGCTGCTCGATCAAGGTCGGTCAAGACCTTACCAAGACCTTTGATGTCAAAAAAGAATTTAGACAAAGAGACATGATGTCATGCGACTTCTTCAACGTCATTCTTGAAAGAATAGTGCAAAACTCACCCGCCAACACTAGAGGCGTAAATATTCAAAAGTCCGTTCAAGATCACGTATATACTGTCAAAAAGAACGGACTCTCAACACAGGCATCTTGGACAGAACGTCACTATAGGCTATAGACTATAACTTTAAGGTAATTAAGAACCTTGTCTACTTAGGCTTCGCAATCAATTCACCAGCGCTGAGATCAAACGAAAAATAACTCTTGCCAATCGCTGTTTCTTTGGACTAAGAAGGCAATTGAGCCCTCTCTCGAACGACTAAAGTGACCCTTTATAAGACCTTAATCGTCCCAGTCCTGTTCTATGACACAGAGGCATGAACTCTGTCAAAATTGGATTAGGTTGCTCTTGGCTGTTTCAAAACGAAAATTCCTCGGGTGATTTTCGGTCCCGTCTGAATAGACGGTGAATGGAAGAGGAGATACAACGACGAACTGTACGGGCTGTATAGCGACATGGGCTTAGCCAGAAAAGTGAAGATCCAAGGACTGAGGTGGCTGGATCATGTAGAGTGGATGAACATCAATTCTCCGGCCCGGAAAATCTTCGCATCCACACCCGAGGGACGGCGCAGAAAAGAGAAACCGCGACTCAAGTAGAAGGGGACCTTAACAACTAGGCATGCGAAACTGGAGGCAGCTGGCTAAAGATCGAGCTGGCTGAAGACGCTTGTTGGTTGGGGCCCAGGTCCACCCCGGACTGTAGCGCCACCTTAAGTAAGTTAGTAAAGCTTCGAATCGCTGTATCTCCACCGATAGCGTATCCCTTTTCAACAATTCTCCCTTAGAACGGGTTCTATAGGTATCCCACTGGGACTTGAACGTAAATGAGTTTCCTATGGGACATGTATCTTACCTAACCTAAGCTACGTTTCCAGCCTCACTCTTAAAGTTTTTTCAGTGTTTTTCGGTGAAGTTATCCTTGTAACGTCGGCTCTGACCTCTTGCGTTTAAAGCGCCACCTATTTTCCTTAAATTTCACAGTCTTTGTTCTGTTGAAAATGAAATCAGCCACAGAATCCGAGTCGCAAACATTCCAAATCCACAACTAATGAGAGCAGAAAACAAACGTCAACTAAATTTAATGACTGCAGCTTCAATCTGAATATGTTGACAAATAATTACACGTCTCATAGATGGATTTATCTATTGCATCTAATCGAGAATTCTCAAATCAGAATTGGTTTGGTTTAGACAGTTATCGATAGAATAATTCATTAGAGCCTCATTCACATTCGTCCACTTAACGCACCGATTATTCCGACAGAGCGGAGGATTCATGAGGTTATTGGTTGGCTTTCAATTGATAAAATCATCATAATGGTCACATTGATTGATGGTATTTGATGCCAGTATTCTCTCCTCATCTTCCTGTAGGATAATGACTCTTTTTTCCTCCCGAAACAATCGTATAGGATAAGTTTGACATAAAATCAATAATCCTGTGAAGCGGACGTATTTTCGTTTGTGATTGGGTAACTAAATAAGTCAACAACATTTTATAAGGTTTTTGACTTATTTAGATATTAAAATAAATAAAATTTGACTGGAAAGCAATTGTTATGCTTAAGCACAGGCGTTACTATTTGAACTTCCTCCCCATAAATAGACAACAAACAAGTTCAGTTTATACAAAGTAAGACACTTAAAGCAGATCGAAGGAGGAACATTTTTTTCAGTCAGTGCTCCACAGCTGCTTCCAATATAATTCTGAGTTACCTTCACTTCGCTTACCCTCATGTCCCATAACTTTCTTCACACAGAATCTTATTCAGTACTTACTCCCAGTAGAACTTCCGACCTTTGGAAGGTCTCTGCCTGAGAAACAGCAGCCTGTCGTCCTTTTTGATGCCGGGCACACTGTTTTTAGTTCCCCGGACCATGTGCTCTGATATCTGTCATGGATTGGTCGTTAAAATGAAGGTTTGGTCCACATTATCGTCTTGAACCCGAGGGGGCTGCGATTCAAAGCTCGTCTTGGCAGGAGCATTATTATCCGTTCGCTCGATTAAGCTGAGCTTATGTATGTAGTTGACGTGGTTTGGCTTTTGAACATTATCCACCTCGCAATACAGCTCAACGCGTTCACGGTTGCATCTTCTTCTCCACTTGCCCCCTCTCATTTTTTCTTGAAATTAGTTAATATCTGCCCTGCTTTTCTGTTCACCATGCAGTATTCGAAACTGGCAGGATCAGTGTTTTGTTGAGCTTGCATTACGTCTTCCGAGTTAGCAACAGTTTCCTAGGGTAGGTTTTCGTCGAAACAGGTGCAGTGGTTTTGTCGTCTTAAATTTTGATGGTAAAGTTGCAAAAAATTTATTCACAGCTCTTCATCTGTGTTCGGTTGCACTGAGTAGTTGTCATTATCCTTTTTTCTTGGGGCACTAAAGGATCCTGATGAATGTTGGTTTTGAGAAGCAATTCCTATGAACGAATACAGTGCCGGCACATGTAGGGTCACCATAAGATAACATAACAACATACCATTTTGATATCAAATTAACGCGTGTTGCGATTTTCAAAACTCAACTCTAATTTAGAGCGGAGAAAACTGCATTCAGACTAAGGGAAGTAGGTCTATGGACAACTAATACCCATGGTCACGCCTCCGTTCTAACCCGATGGACTACCACGAATGAGAACATAGACACCGATTACATTATTTCAACCTCAGAGGTGTAAACCAGTCTTTCACAATTGGAGACGGATGCAGCGTTTTTCAAGCGGAGATAGCTGCCATTCTACAGGCTGTAAAGCTAATCAAAATCGACAACATTTTCAGAGAAACTATCACTAGCTATGTTGACAGCCAGGCGGCTATTAAATCTCTGCAGTCAGCATCGACAAAATTGAAGCTCATAAAGGTCTGCACACTAACTCTCAACAATACTCCTGTATCAACGACCAATAAGGTGACCCTATGCTGGGTCGAACGAACGGACGAACTTGCCAGGAGGGGTGCAGAACTAGCATATGCATATACCTTTCCGGTCGCAAAGACACCCATTAGCACTCTTTACAGGGGAATATAAGAGCAAACCATGATTAGGGCTAATATGCGATGGTGTCACATGGACATATGTGCAATAGCCGGATCACTATGGCCAGCCTTTGATATTCCAAACATCTGAATACAATTTAGTCGAAGGATAACGAATTGTCTCCGGTGTCCTTACAGGCCATTGCGGAATAGGAATCCATGCGGAGCGTCTTGGTTTATCCTACGATGACTACTGCAGAAACTGCAGGGACGATGAGGATATAGAATCCATCCAGCACCTACTATGTGCCACACAAGGCACCAGAGGATTGCGTACTCTTGGTAGAAACTTCTTCCATGGGCTAGGGGACCTTTACATCGCTGATTTTAGAAACCTTCTGAGATTTTTATCTCTTTCTGGATTGTTTCCAGATGAACCAACCCTACCCCTTGGTTTACTTCCCATGAATATTCTTTTTACGGATGCAATGGACCCACTGGTGGTCGAAGTAAGTCTTTAGGACCCCCAAAAACCAACCAACCAACTTTAATTAATCGCAAAGTGGTCAATTTGATTACATGTTCGATTTTTGTTAGTTTAATAGCATCTCATGCTCATGCTCGGACAGGGTGGCTCAAAAGAAAAGACGGTAAGCAGAGGAGAACTCGACCAACGATTCGCATTTGACGTTTCACTCTATAACATCGTAGTTGGATATCCCGTGTTTCAACGGGGTGTTCTCCTCTCCTTGCCATCACGATGACTGGCCTTTGGATATCATCATCATCTTCATCATCATTTTCCAAAGGCCATCTATCGAAGTCGCGGGTTTAGAGTGCTTAAGAGGACTCTCCACATCTTCCGATCTTCCGCCATCGATTCTAAATCATCAGTGGCTATCCCCATTTGGGTAGAGGTGCGATTTCGGACCAACCAGGGAACGCTTACCTGATGGCATTGATTCCATGGCACATTTGAAAGCCGAGTTGGGGGCATGCGTTTAACATGACAAAACCACTCGGTTTTGTTGGAACTTTCCCTACTCTGCTCTGACAATATACGGCCTAGTTTTGCGTCTTAGGATGGTCTTTCAGAATAAATCAAGATTAAGTTTTGTTATCAATGACATGAATACCTCCACAATAACATGGTCAATCATGAGGTAAGGCTAGATGGTCTTAGTATACAAGTGCACGCTTATTTCTAATAAATGCTAAAGAAGCTCCAAGATCACTCATCACCCTTATATCGTTGCTGTCATCAAACGAATCTGTATAAGTTTAACAAACCCCGATTACTTCTAATTGGAAGTTGAACTTGAACTGATTAGCAAACACGAGCACGACCAATTACACCATGACCACAGTCAAATTGAAATGAAAATGGCAATGCCTCCAACTGATTATCAAATCCAAATGCCTTAAAATGCAAATTACACCCCAGCTCAATCTGTAACGCCTGTGTGATACTGGGGTTGGGTTACCTATGTACATATCTTCCATCTCCCCAACGAGACTCTAATTTAATCGAATTAATTTCTATAACACAATATCTCATTACTACCAATTTCAGATAAAAAAAACCTTTCACATGACAGCCCTAACGTAGCACGAGATCATTAAATCAAGCCCACTCCTCCACCATTACTCTAATCGAACAAAATTACCGGACAAATTCAATTAACACCACCGCCACGTTGGAAGGAAAGAAGAAAATTCTCTCAGCTGTGAATAATTTTTTCACTTCTTCTTCATCATTTGCCAAGGAAGTCCGTCAATTAATGGTAAAACTCCCGCAATCCCAGTAAATTTACATAATTCCCATCTCATTGCAATCCATTGTGTTTCATTATTTTCCCCAGACAAGAAGCACAAACGCCACTCCATCGCCAGCATTACCAGCATCACCGACAACATCAGAACCTTATGATGGCTATCAAAAATTCGCAGTGGAAGACAAACAACCACAGCCATCTTCACCCACAGCGTCTTGCTCATCGGAAGCAGTTACATCAGAGAAATGCGAAACAACAAGACCCCCGACGACATCATGCCATGTACCGACCAAACCGATAGTTATTGACAATGAAAAGCCTTGTTGTAGCCACAGTCTACTTTGCAAAAGGGACAAAAGTAAACGTGGCCAGCACCCCCATGCGGAGCAACAGGAGCTTGACATTCACGATGACGAAGAGGAGGATGAGCAGGATGATGACGACGATGAGGAGGACGATGACGATGAAGAAGAATGTAACTGCGAAGAGGATAACTGCGTTCATCAACAGACCGAAGAACAAGACCCCGCAGAGGACCCCTACAAAGATGTTCCGTTTACCTATTGCCCGGAGTGCCATCATTTCGATGACAAGGACATGGGAAGAATATCAACAACAGCAACTGCCGAAGAGGCGGCAAACTACACAGATTCACCCAATCAGCCAGGAAGTGCTACACCTACCACAGACGAAATATTTTTCAGCAACAAAGCCTCACGTAAAAAGTCAAAGAAACTCACCGAAGGTGATGAGGACTCCGCAACTAGTGCGAGTGCTAGACCGTATCTATCACGAGCCAGACTGAGAGGTAAACAAAGAGTAATTCCATCCTTTGTGGGACAGGAAATGCCCATAAAATGGATAGACTTCCAAGAAGAAGGATGTCAACCCACAGTTTTTTTTTTTTTTTTGGGAAATCCTTTCAATTTTATGGAGTCTTTCCTTTGCCAATTTGATTTCCTCTTTCGAATGTCCTTTTCAGAATTTCGAGAGGCGTTTCGTTTATTCGACAAGGACGGCGATGGATGCATAACCAAGGAGGAACTTGGAACTGTCATGAGATCCCTGGGACAGTTTGCCAGAATGGAAGAGCTAAAGGAAATGCTGGAGGAAATCGATGTTGATGGTAACATCATTTTTTTCTATTTGTGATTTATCCTAGAGGTGTCCTTTGATTGGCAAATATCCTTTAAAAAATATGTCTCCCGTATCCTGTTGGCCTTAGGTCAGTCTTCCAAGCAATTAAATATCGATTTTCCACTTAATTTGGGGAAGAGATTGCTCCTATCATTGTCGGACGAAGTGAAATTGGACATAAGAAATTGAATATTTCGTTTATCCTTGTCTGCTTCTCTGCGGAATAGAACCAAATTACTTCGCAAGTCTGCAGGATAACGTTTTAAGTTTCTGAAAATTGAATATTCGTGAGGAATTTTAATTAGAAATTCCACCCAGCTAAGGAAGTCCCTCTGCTACATCCTGAATTCTCGACAACACTTCATGTGGCTTCAGGGCAATTATTTCTTACTCACTGCCAGGAGTATTGTATCGTCCTGTCACTTTGTTTGGCTGGTTAATTTCACCGCAAAGCAGCCGCAATTGGAAGATTGAGTTGCACGCACAAACCCAGGGGGCTGTTTCAACCCCACCGGGTGCAAATAGTGTCGTCTGATTTGATTAATTGATTGTTATGGTATCCCCGCAAGGGCAACAAGGATAGCTCTGACAACTGAGTAATAGCTAAATTAATGTTTAACAAGGGTTCAAGTTATGCTGCGGGGTGAGTGATTCCGTTTTAAAGTGGGGAGTTCATGTCGACGTGGGTGGGTAGGCGTGTTTATTTTAAAGCAACCAAATCGACATATTTAATGGCAATTAAAGGAGCGTTTGAGGGTTTTAATTGGAATTTTGTTTTCAAGCTGCTTAGGCTGTTTCAGAATTCACTCAACTTGAAAAAACGAAAAGCACAGGGTTTAGGGACTTTAATTTGGTTTAATTGGTTTCAAATTCGAGGCTATTTAAGGAGTTCCAACTTCTCTGTATGTAAAACACTTTGAATGTCTTGACAATATTAAATGATGATTTGGCTGTCTTTCGAAAAAAATGTGTAAATGACTTACGTGCATCGTGCCCGTGAAGAATCTCCGGCTGGGGCACTGTTGCTTTCCAGCTTCATCGATTCCTGGGAACTTTGGTGTTAATTTGATGGAAACGAATACTCTATCTTCCTTTCTGCCTAAGATCGGATCTTAAGAACCCTAAGGTCTATATGACTGTAGCGCTTGTGTCAATTCACTTGATTTTCTTGCGATTCTGAGCTTTGGACTTCAAAAATTGTTTAACGTACCCTTAATATAAATATTTTCGTCGACGTAGGGAGATCGAAGTCTTCGAAGGACATTGTAGTTTACCCACTTGAACTACTGCCCTTCTTCCGTCGTTGTCACATATTTCGCGCATGATCAGCAACAGGTATTTCTCTGATGAGTAGGAGCGATATTTTATACAACAGTTGGGCTTCCGGCTCCCTAACAGACTTATTTCTTCATCTAAATAAAAAAATATATAAATAGCCAAGAGCCAAGGCCTGGCTTCTCGCAACCATTTATGTTGTGCGTGTTACATATTTCGCACCAATGGAAGGGACCTACAATTTATTGCCGACTCCGCGAATTAGGAAGCTCTTTCATGGCAGATCATACTCACGGAGGCTTGTCATTCCCCGACGAGAGGTGGTGCCGTGAAAAATGTTCGGTGTTGGGTCTTGAACCCACGCCGTTCGGTCAGCAGTCCAACGCATTAACTGTTGGGAAGCTCATCAGCCCCTTAGGGAGTTCTCAGCTAGTGTAGTCAATGGGATAAAATTACTGCATTGAGTCGGTCTTTTCACATGTACGTATAAGGGCGGGGCATTCTATGACAATATAGACTAAGATTTCGCCATCATCCAAGCATAGTCTGCAGGTAGGATCCAGTGATAAGTTAAGTTTGTGGAACGGACGGCTTTTAAAATGCTTTCTGCTTAGGTTAGGAAAAAACTTTAATTGTTTTGATTCACTTTCTGTACGGAGATGCAGTGTAGTACGACCAAATTTTTCTTCTCTAGTTCTAGAGGAATAGTCGGTCTCCAGAACTACATATGTCGATTTCATTCTACATAGCTGGGTTCAGTGGCTTTACTTACTAACTTAAGGCGGCGTTACAGTCTGAGGTGGACCTGGAACTCAACCAACAAGCGTCTCCAGCCAGCTGCCTCCAGTTTCGCCTGCCAAGTTGGTTAAGGTATCCTTCCACTTGCGTGCGCCACCTGAGTCACGGTCTTCCTCTACTGCGCCGTCCCTTGGGTGTGGATTCAAAAATTTTCCGAGCCGGAGCATTGTTGTCCATTCGCTCTACGTGATACAGCCACCTCAGTCGTGGGCATTTTGTTCTTCTGGCTAAGTCGATATCACTCTACAGCCCGTACAGTTCGTCGTTGTGTCTCCTCCTCCATTAAACGTCTATGCAGACGGAACCAAAAATTACCCGAAGAATTTCGACCAACCTCACCCCCTTTTAACAGAATCTATGCCTCTGCGTCGTAGAGCAGAACAGGGAGGATTACGGTCTTGTAAAAGGTGCCTCCGTCTTAATACTCACGAACGCACCAGTGACATCACGCTGCACTCTTCCAATTATGTCAATATCGTCGGCGTATCCGAGTAATTGGACGAACTTTTAAAAGATTGTGACTCTGGAGTTGGCGCGTGGGGTTTGGCACTATTCATTCAAGAACGATGTTGAAGAAGTCGCATGACCAGCAAATATTAACCAAGCGCATACATATGTCAAATGGTTGTAAAACATTTATGACTAAAAGATTGTTGTATATGTGCCTAGGCTAAGTCATGGATTAGCTCTAGACTGCTCGAATATTTCAACTCCAGATCCAATCCATATTTTAGCCGTCCATATACATACTATACTTGAGAGTGCTTCGAAGGACGTGGTTTGAACTTCTCAGTAATCATCGCCCAAAGGGATGATGGAGAGAAGTTCAAACCGCTTGAAGCAGTAGCAGGGATCTAAGAACGTTAATTGGGCCTCAGGTACGCCAAGCCGATCACCGCCACTCCTGTACACCCACCTTCCATGAATTTTTCCTCGGTCCGGTCAGTATGGTTGTTCTAGGACAATTTACTGTTCGGAATTACCCCGACATACTTTGCTACTTGCAAGAATTGGATAGTTTCGCCGCAGATGAAAGGGCGAAATCCATCTTTGAACAGCCGATGAATATTAGTATTATGTGTACACATACATTACTTTATCGTTTTCCATCCTGCCCTGATTACAAGAAGGTTTTCCTAAGGGCAGTTGAGGTATGACGTAGTCAGTCTTGAACGCTACCGGGTTCCGTTAAATCAAAACCCGAAGGTTGCTATGCACATAGGACTCTCTCAACCTGATCGCTCCCCTTTGTATTATGGTTTTAATCTGTAGATCGAGAGGTGGAAGGTGATAGAGCCTTGAGAAAATGGTTGATTCTTTTTGATTGAAGCTTTCCTACCACAAACAGGCATCCTACACTGAGGCAAACACAAAAATGAGGAAAACACTCTGCACAGATAGATAGCTATGATCAGTTCTCCATTATTTTCTGCAAAACTCGTTGCCCCACCGAATAAATAAACTTAATCCCAATAACTTAAGAAGTTATAAGTATTCCGCTCGAAAGCACTAGGCTCCTTGGTTAAAATTCGGTCAAGGTTCTTCTTTACAAGCCAACCGAGGCAAAATTATCCTTTTTCCTTTGAATGCATCCCCTAAACACAAAACGTAATCGCTTTCCAACAGCTCTATTCTTAGACCTTTTCCACCAGAAAAGATTCAAAGAACTATTTTCGACGCAACAAATAATTTCACCCACAAAGCCACACCAAACAATAGAGAACAATTGCATGACATTTAATCCCCACACCAAAAGAACTCGCCACATTCAAACTAGAAGCCACGGAAGACATTTGCACAAAAATAGTTTCGTCGTCCTTTGGCAGCGTTTTCATGGTCTAGCCACCCGCATTGCCGTTTTTCCCCACAAATATCTGTAATTACAAGCTCCTTTCTCTGCCTTTTGTCATCGCGTCCTGTTCGGGAAACGTTCATCCTTTGACACACAACGACAGCACGAAAAACTTTCCCCAAACTACGTAAATAAATCCACGGGATTCCATTTCCAGGCGATGGCAACGTTAGTTTCGACGAGTTTGTCGAAATCCTCTCGAAAATGGTGGACGAGGAGAAATCCGGTATAAACCCATCGGAACAAGAGGAGCGTGAACTTCGAGATGCATTTCGCATTTTCGACAAACACAATCGTGGCTACATCACTGCATCGGACTTGAGGGCGGTCCTGCAGTGTCTCGGCGAAAACATGGGCGAGGATGAAAGTGAGTATAACTACGTTTGCTTTCCTTGTAATATAATTTAACCACCTTATTCAGTTGAGGATATGATCAAGGAAGTCGATGTGGATGGCGATGGTCGCATTGACTTCTATGAGTTTGTGCGCGCCCTCGGCGAGCCCGAAGAGTCGCAGGACTGCGAGGACGAAGACGAGAGCACATCCCCGTCGCAAACACCAAAATCAGTTGTCTCATCAAACAGTCAAGATTAAACACAACAACTTAGGTGAACTTAATCAAAAATTTACACAAATTACATAATCTATAAACATACCTCTGATAAATCAAACTAAGGTCATTCCATCTAAACATGAATAAATTACAATTAACATTAACATTAACACTTTATGCTTCAAAAACAATTTAAATCAAAATTTTTGTCCCAAAAAAAAAAACGAGACACTTTGTAAATTTTACTCTCAATCTTAGATAAATTAATAAATAAAATTAATCGAATAAACTAAAAATAAAACTAATTTAACGTGTTTCTTAATCAATTAAAATTGAATTTAATTAAATTAATTCAACAACTAAAACATATCAAAGGAAAACAAAACTTAAACTTGTAGTTTAACATAACTAACAACCGACTCTTCTCTGTTATCTGTCTTTTTTTAATCTTACGATTGTAAAACTAAATTCTATTTGCTAAATAAAAAAAGAAATCTAATCGTAAACTAAAGTAAATATTGCGAAACTTTACGGGAAAGACATCCCAGCGAAAGAAAACATTTAAAGCAATTTTTTTGAAAATAAATTTAAATTTTAAAAAGAATATAATTCAAGTGTTTTTATTCAGGCCACACAGCAATGATGCGGAACTAACTAAGGCAAGGCATCGGGCAATAGGCAAACTACGGTTCAACAACCTAGCCTTAGACCTTGTGAAACGAAATTGGTTTCATACAGAGTAGTCTCTTTCAAAATTTTACAATTTCGCCATTTGTGCATTTCGTGACATCAAAGGAGTCCGTAGAGGCACTGATCATTCCACAAACAGGTAAATTAGGGCAATGCTTGAAAGACTTACACTCACAACCATCTCTGACGAGGTCTCAGTGACAATATGTTCTAAAGCATGTTCCCAAAGGTCTTACTATACCTCTAGATTACTGTGATCATGCGATTTTGAACGCTGGATTACTTGGAAGTAGTCTTCGACTTTCCTGAGCTTGCAATGATAATTCTCAAATGAGTCACTGCTTTGGCTCAAAAGCCGTCAACGTTTGCTTTAATTCTATCCAGGTCTTATCCAAGCGAAGAAAAAGCAATTTCTGCAATAGAAATAAAATCCAAGCTTGTGAGGTGCTATCGAGAAGAGCTTAAGGTTTAAGGGCATCAGGGTATACCAGGAAACGAGAGGCTGACGAACTCGTGAGAAATGGCTCGGCAACAAACTCGGAACAGGTTGACACTTCGGTAAACATGTCGCCTTGCACACTTAAGCTCGAACCGGGAAAAATAGCCTCTGGACACCTGTGTAACCACAGGAAAGATATGGCCATTATTTGACAAAGCTAGGACCGACAAACTTCTACAGATCGACAGAAGATTCCTAGCAACCCTTATAGAATTGATGACAGAGCATAACACGCTGCGGTACCATATGAAAAACCTTCGGAATACAGAAGAAGACCTTTCTAGAGGCTGTGGCGATGACGAGGTTCATAAGAATACAACCCATTTTCTCAGCCACTGCCCAAGTCTCTATCATCTAAGAAATAAGTTCCTCGGACGACACTTTTTCCAGGACATTGAAGAACTATCCGATACACCGGTGAACCAAATAATGAAATTGATCAAATCCACGAGATGGTTTGTATCACAGAGGCGTTGGTAGCGTTCTTACGGGTAGGGGACATCTTTCTTCCCCCAACTGGTATCACAATGGGTCTAAATAAACCGGAGTGTGGCGAAATGGATTCTTGTTACCTTACCTAACCTATCTAAGCGAAATAAAGTCAAACTCTAGTTGGTATCAGGTCACAGGGCATTAAAGGTAAAGAAATTGCAAACCAATTAGCCAGAAGGAGATCCACTAAAAGGTGCATAGGTGCCGAACTCTTCTAAGCCTTTCCAAACCCCGCGTTTTTAACTAGACAGATGGAAAACACAACCACTTATCTTACTGGGATACTACGAATCGAACAAGCAAGAAGGCTCATCCGCCCAATGAATAAGAACTGAAATAACGTCCTAAAAATCCTACAAAGGGGATAATATAAGAAGACTCTCTAGCTTCCTTTTTGGACACGTCAGTCTGAGATATTATTTAGACAAGATTATATTGCCCAAGACTTCGAATGCCAACTCTGGCTAGAGGAAGTCGAAACAGCAGAATATACAATACGTGAGTATGTTGCTCGCTGTTACATTAGGAGGCAAATATTTCTCAAAGGCACTTTGATCCCTTAGGGTTAGGGATCAAGACAGATAATATCCCCAACTTCTTCCGAAAATCTCGGAAAAACATGATGATTTCAAGATGGAGAGCGAATTAGGGTCTGAAATATTCTGCCGGATAGCCCAGATAAACCTCTTGGTTAGCCTTGATAAGTATTCTCCACTCTCCAAGGATAAATCCTGGCCTTCTTAGCAATGTGATAAAACAATCTTGCAAATCTAATGCAAATCTCTGAAGTGACTCTGAAAACGGTGGGTGAAGTTAAAGCTAGTCATAGAAATTACTATGGCTCTTCTGAATAAAGGTAGACTGGATCTCGGATCTTGCCCAAAACGATCGATGCCGACAACCTTGTGAAAGCCTTAACACAGGAGCTGTGTCTGAAAAAATTTAATTAAATTGAAAGCCGCTGCAGAACATAATTGCATAAAATGAATACTCCTCCAGTTTCTGGTTAACTTGAACAAGAATACCTAAAACATCACTGGCATAATAAATTGTCACCGTATTCTAAGAGAGTAGCTTCAGAGACTGAATCTTTGGCCTAGGCAATCATAGAACCTTTTTAAATTCCTCAAGATACCAACAGAATTTGAAGTAAACAAGCTCTTCTAAGAACACCAAGAATACGCCACAAAAACAAAAGTAAGTCATCCCTTTTGTTGAATCCGTCTTTACAAACCTTTTTTCAAAAAATTCTGCAGCGGAAACACTTTACCGGATACATCAAGCGAATGGACATCAGTGGCTGTCAAATTAGTAGTAAAATTCACGCCACAACTTTGACTTACTACTTTTGTTGCAAACCCATGTAAAGTATCGAAAAGTAAACTTTTAATATTTTATTCAGTTTTCTGATGAAATATCACTGTAATTTCATTTATTTAAACCATTAACATATAAGAACAAGTGTTGCAATGAAATTTTAATAATATTTCCATCGAAAAACTAATTTTCGAAACAAATCTAATACGAACATGTGCACAGCCAAAAAGTGAGTTCATATATGAACTCAACGCATTTTTCTGTCTGTTTTGTGTCACACAAATAGAAATTCAAATCTTGTAGTGTTCTCCTGCGGTTTTTAGCTGTTTGATGGTTTTTCGAATGGAAACTTGATAAAATGAATGGAAAGATGAATTAGAAACGTAATAAATGCATAAATGCTGAAAAGAATCAATTTATTGTTGAAGCTTGGTCGCCTGAGTAGTTCTGGATTAGTGATAGATCCTGTGATATCGCAACTGACCTTTTCTGGTCTAAGTGGGTCTACACTACTTGTAGGCACCAGCGAAGAACAATCGTGACATGTGTTATGTGACATATGTATTTGATTAGAAGAAGAATGTAAGTAAATAAGTGTAATGCAACTTTCAACAGGTTAATAAAGACGTTACTATTATGTTTATACATCAAAACCAAAATCTGTTTCTTACTGTACTCAAAACAGATTAGTAGACGCACACACTACTCGTGTACAACTACATCGTTCATTTTCCACAACAGATGACGCTGTAGTCAATTTAAAATCAAGCAAATTGACATTCGTTCGCTTCTTGAAGGGAAAAAGACGTCCTCCAATAAAATAATTATAAATAGGTTCAAAAGCAACTGCTCAATGCCCTTGTTTCCCGAACAATTCAACTCAATTCGGTATAGATGCGTCCCTTCAAATAACAAAAACCGCAGCCAACCTACGAGGCTATGGAGAGTCTAAAAAAATCTAAACCACTCAGGTTTTTAGTTAATTTTAATAAAGTATTCACAACAAAGTGCACATTTATAAATATATATCAAATACATATTAGAAAACATTTACTTCTACCACTACCACGTACAAAAGGAGAATTATCTGTTGAAGATTTCGAGATCTTATCTCATCAAGGGTTCAAACGAAATTCTTCGTATCCCTTGGAATTTTGTAGGTTACAGTGTCGGCTGGGATGTGTCCAGAATCACCCAGCGTCTTGATCGTTACACGTCCAGATGGTCCAATCGATAACCAAGTTATGGATGCGTGATTAACACTGATTCGCAGCCATGCTTCTGGGGGAAATTGCAATGCTCTGCATACGAAATATCGAATCACATTCCCATGACCCACAATCAAAGTATACGAATCGTGCTCTTGACTCACATTTGCGCGGTAAAAGTACTTACGAAATGCTGCTTCAATTCTAGCACCATCACGAAAGAACTGCTGCAAAACAGATTCAAAAATTCAGTAACTGCACAAGAGATTTGTAACTGAAATATAAACAAACCGACGACTCTGGTTTCCAGTGACCAATAGGAGGTTGCGGTGGAATTGGCGCCCCTTCGCGAATGTATGGACAATCTTTTTTCTTCTTCTTCCCACAATCGATCTCCTCCAGGATGATATTGGCAGTTTCTTGAGCACGAACCATGGTCGACGCTATGATGTCATCCCAAACGATATTAAGTTCCTTCAGGCGCTTGCCGGTGTATTTCGCCTGAGTCCGACCTCTTGCTGTCAGACGATGTGTTTCATCTTTATCTCCCAAGTCTAGGTACTCTCCGTGACGGATTAAAAAGATATGACGTGTTGCTGTAGGACGGATTGCTTCGATGGCTTCATTGTAACGATTCTGCTCTGCCGGTGATTCGTTTTTTGGCGGACGCACCAAAGCCTTTGGTTCACGGCAATCCCAGTCTTTGTTCCACAATGAACATGGATTCACCATCCGATGATCAATGTTGGTCCATGAATTCTGTACCGTGTTCTCGTTTTCGGAAAGCTTATGGTAATAGTAAGTAGCCAAACCAGCTCCAGCACCAGCGACAATAGCTGAATAACGTTGCAATCTTGTGAGAAATACCATTATGAGGCGAAAGTAATTGATTATCTGAAGCAAGGAGGGTTATTAATAAATTTGTTAACAAATTACTGGACACGTTCGAAATTCCTGCCAGACGTACACACTTTTAACTTTTCGAACGGCAAAACTGTAGTAGGATGCAGTCAAACGCTGGATATGACATGTGTCAAAAGTTGAATATTTACTTTCTGTTTCTACATTGCAAATGGCTTGGAATCTGTGATTGCGCGCAAAATACTCAGACGCGTTTAACAGAAATAAACTGATTTTAATTACAAATGTCGCTGAGATTTTATGCAAACTTATAAAGTAATTATGCGTCCTATGAGTTCAGAAGAAAGCCAAACCGATTATACAAAAAGCCAAAGCTGGAAGATATTTCCAGCTATGCTCCGGAGGGATCCATCCACATTTTCGGAGGCGGAAAAGTTAATCTTAGGTCCTTATACCAAAATGTTCTTCAGTTCAAGCAAGAAAATTTCCTAGGGTCTACTTCATGTTCATAGTGTTTACAAAGGAACCACAAGTGCAAAGATTAGCAGTGAAGTGCAGCACATTTTTGGCATACGTCCTTTTTCCTGACTTTTCTTAAACTGTGTCAAGGTGTGTTCGATGTGCGCACTGATTTCGCACAAATATTTTACATGTCAACAGGTATCGCATGAAATTTGCACTGTTTCAGCGGTACTATGGTGAGAAAAATGAACTCTCATGACAAAAAAGAAACAATAAAGCAATAGACTTGAAAACTTATGAAAAGCCGATGTTTTACTTACTTACTTACTTGGCAGTACAGCTCGTAGTGAAGATGCACCTAAACCAAGAAGCCTCTCTATCCAGTTGCGTGCTCTAAGTTGCTTAAAGTCCCTTTCTTCTCCTTCATCTACTCCTATCCTTGCCTATCTGGGTTTAATTCAAAGACTATCCAAACTGGCTGTAATAGCTCTGTGAGACGAGCTTTCTCATAACGTCAATCAGTCTAATCAGTGTTTAGGACATTTTTTTTATAAACCGATTTTTCAACTTAATATTTTTTTCTTAACATTAAAATGAATTTCATTTGCACTGTTATATGTTAACCCATTACATTTCAGCCACTCACCGAACACGCACCGCAATTAAAACGTCATACATTTTGACATCCGTGCCGTCCCAAAGACTCACATGTGCTCACAATTCGCGTTGTCTTTTGTTTTTCCGTGCGTTATAAAATCGAAAATTTATTAAAAATATGAAAGTAAAAAAGGAAAAGATCCAAAAAGTTCATAAGACGCCGGTTGTTGTTGAAGATGTAGCTCCTGTGAAATCAATGAAAAAGGTTGACGACTCTATTTTCAAATATTTCAAAGATCTAACCGATGAGAGTGAGCACGTTCGAATTAATGCCGGAATTCAATTGCTGCAACACTTGGCTAAGTCACAGGATAAGGAGAAAGTAAGTTGACATACTAAGGAAAAGAAAGTTTGTTTTTAATTTGATGTATTATTTGCAGCGTGAAAAGGAGCTGAGCTATTGTTTGAAACGATTGATACGCGGAGTAGGAGCATCCACGTCGGCTTCGCGGACAGGATTTTTTACGACACTTGTAGCGTTTCTCCAAACAACATCCAGCGATGATGTGACTATGCAACAAATCTTTGATGCAATTCAAAAGGAGTTGAATGTTGGAGGGAGTATAGCGAACAAGGTGAGTGAATCTGTATTGGGAATATTGAGAATACCCTTTGCTACTTTGCATAATAATTCTATGCCAAAGCAGTGTCGTAAGGCCCTAGCCACTCGCTTAATCAGATCGAAGAGGATTGTGATATAAAAGATAGTCTGTGGCTTTTAAACGGAATCTTAAGGATTACTGTACATCTGCCTGCCGTCGCGGATCAGTGGTTAAAGATTTTGATTGCTGTGCGCCCTGCGCCAAGCGCGACATCAATGTTTTTTGAGAAACAAGGCTTCGGCCCATCCCGGGCTGCTTCGTCGGCTATCAATTATTAATCACAGAGCAAGATCTAACCAATATGGAGACTTCTTTCCATAAACACTGTCTGAATGGTAGTTCCTTCCAACGACTTCTGCTGGAAACGAGAAGGGGGAGGAAGAAGAAGTCAAAATTTACCTCGTAGGCACTTACCCAACACTAGCTACATTTAGATATAACATTCTGGGTTACTTCGATGATCTGCACGACCTATCAACGATCACCCTGAGATGTTTGCAGGTGTTTGTTAATCCTGGGCCTGAATTGCCACACTCGTTAACGAGTAGCTTGTCATTGAATTGTGAGGAGTTGGCATTACCGCTCCCAATGAGGTTAATGGATAATTCGGTCCCGAGATTTGGCTAGAGATCGTCTTTGTCTGAAAATATTTCTCATTGTAGTGCGCTCCAATGTTGGCTGATTCTATAACAAAAATCATTTTGGTATAGGCAAGTTTTTCCAATTGCTAAGTGCACATACGGTGCACAGGATGAGGCCTTATAGAGTACCTGGTCCGTCTTTCGAACACTCCGTTTTCGGTATTTATTCCCTTGAATTCTTCGGAACATATACCGTAGTAGTATCTCTATTCAGGTTTAGGAGGAGTTTAGGTTGCTGCTACTCTTGACTTTATCAGTGTGCTGTGCATAAGATGACTTTAATTACTGCCTGGTTGTCTATGCTAACGTTCATATCTCCTCCCGGTGTCGCAAGTTAGGAGACTAATCTTGAGGCCTCGAGGATAGCTAAGAGTTTTTTGCTTGGAACACACTGCGATGTTCTGAGAATTTTATTGAACAGTGATAGTGGGCTCGTGTAAAAACCGGTGGCCTCTGCAATTTTTGTTTTCGATCCATGTTCGATTGCTATTCCATGCGTGGAAAGCTCTAATTTCTGGCCAGATTTGGGTTTATTCATCAGCCATAGGCTGAATTATTTTTAGATATCTGTGTTGTGGCATATTGTTACTCTTAGATACCGGCAATGGTTGGAAACCCAGCGCCGGGTTGCCATCTCATATTCTATACGTAAAAAGCCGCCTTCATCTCCAATGATTAGTTTTAACGCCTTCATATGAAACAGTGTTGCAAATCACGCTGTTGAACCTTCAATTATTTAGCAAAGAAAAAATAAAATGCCTTGCTAATATTAATTTATAATTTATTCATGGATATGTGTGTACAACGAAAACAAAGCTGCACTGAAGCAAGCCAATAATATATTGAAGAAGAAACAACAAACACTTGAAATAACAGTTAAACAATGGTTAATAGCAAGAGAATAAATATAGATAGGTCCGGTTCCGGTAAAGAGTGTTAAATGGATGTGCATCGCAAACGAATCTAAAGAGGATCCTTTGAAATGAGTTCGACAAACATTTTGTCCATGGCCCCAAAAAGCTTTAAGATGATCGATCGTTCGCTCTCCTTCTGGTCGAGTTTCTCTGCGTCAAGAAACACTTTGAAGCAGGCATCGATCGAATCGATGGTTGTTGTTGATTTCGTTTTGTAATGTTTGTGCCTTGTGTTGGATATCGATTCACACTTTATTCGTCGCAAAGAAGAATGACACACGGTTAGTGGTGCTTTGTACTATAATTTACGAGATGGTCTGATGATATATGCTCCAAATAGACAGAGAATGTGATTCTGGGTGTGGGCTCGTCTTTTGTGTGCTGCTCGATAACTTCGATTTTTCTATTTATATAACATAAGGGTAGTTTGGAGTTGTTATTTTTTTTTTTTTTTTACTCTCTAATTCGAACACAATTTACGGTCCATCGGTGTGGATGTTTCACCAACAGTAGCAGCATCGATGACGGTGATAACAACTGCAGCTACAGCACACATGGCTGCAGTACTTGTATTTGTGGTAGCAAATGTGGATGTCGTGAACGCATTTGTAATGACTCGAACAGGACGTTAAGAGACAGTGGTGTGGCATTTTCTTTTAAAAAAGGGATCCTTGATATTTCTTACACTTTCAACTTGACACAAATAAGTACTTACGTATTTTTTGGGATTCGCTTTTTCTAGGAATTAACTAAAGTTTTCACTTTGTCTGTCTCCCTGACCACACCGATCGCTTGGTTTTATTTTTTAGCGTTGTGCCGCAACGTTTCACGCACCTTCGACAACCGAAACTGAAATGTGACACAGTTTGGTTTTTCGGGAAGGAAAAAAGTCCTAGTTTGCCTATTTTCAAACGGTGTGCAAGGAGCTTTTGCAAAATAACAAAGCCTCTCCCACCCAAACCCCCGGTAGTCGGGGCAACATTTGGTTTATCGATATAACTTATTGGAACTTGATCTATTTTTGCATTCAGCCCCAACAAGAGCCACTTATAAACATGCTAAATCGATTGGAATGTTTGGTGGAATCTTAATAAACAAACAGTAAACCATGTCCTTGTCCGTGTTTACCCGATGGGTAGACGGAAGGAATTCCAAACTCAAGGCAATGCCAAGATGGGGATGGGTAAATTCAATGAGAGTTACTGTTTACTTTGGGGTGGTCTCTCTCATGAATAAATAAATACAAATTGGCGATTAGCTAAGTATGCTAATGTGGAAGTGATTAGAAGTGGGATTAGTTTATGTTTGAGGTCAATGCCATTCCATTTGGAGGTAATCACTCGTACCAGCCTCTGTGGCTTAGACTGGAGAAGGGTTGAGTATTTGGTCTAGGTCGTCAATGAGAAGGAGGGCCGCTACAAGTGTGGTCACGAGCCGTTTATTTCCGTCATGAAGTTGACATGCTAAGATAAAACTTATTGAGGGCCTACCGATGGTACAATTATAGACAGAGATGTAATTTGGGGGGAAATCGCCTATAAAAAACTGAAGAGAGAGGACTTAATGGTATAGCATGCGATGGTATTTTATTGTCATCGATTCCAGGAGCTGTCCCCGTTCACCCACTTTACGAACTCTGAAGGGTTGTCTAGCTTAACATAGTGCAAGGCATACCACCAAATTTCGAAGCTAAGATCGTTTTCTGTAAACAGCGCGTATGCAATGTGTGCTTTGTCTCTAAAGAAGTAATATGGGGCATCTGGAAACTGCTAGATTTGGGGATAGAACGTGCTCATACGTTTTCATTAGGATCTTCTAAAGATAGTCAAAGAAACGTCTGCGTAATGTATCGTATGATGTCTATCTCTGAGTAATGCTAGAGATTTTTGAAAGGTCTCTGCAGCTTCTGGATGGGAAGTATTGGACAGAAATGTACCAAAGTTTCTTTCAAACCTGAGCAGGAACCACATCAAAATCATAGACGGTAAAGTGGCTACTGCCGACCGAAACGACATCTACACAAGCTTGGCCTGTCACCGGACCCTATCTGTAGCCTATACATGGGGAACGGGAAACGCTGCCTCCACATCGTCACGAAGTGTTCCGCTCTGATTCATCTGAGGAAACGGACCCTAGGCAGTGAACTCGTCTCACTGACCGCACTTGCCACGCTTCACCATGAGAAGTTGATAAGCTTATTGACGGCCTTTGGAGCAAACATTCGGGATATCTTCTATGTGAGACCGTAGTGATAGAGTGGACCAACTGCTTCGCACTAACATAAATTTGTTGTAGAGAAGGTTGCAGGAGTGCCGATGCTACAAACTACACTGACTCATTTGCATCCATTGTGATTGCCCTTGGTGCTGAGATGCCCGTAAAAAGGAAGATGTGGAATAGGTTATTAGATTGGGGAGTTTCTGGACCATTTGGTATTCAAACTGAACTTAGGATGGGTCTTGGTGGTTTTTTCGACAGTTTGCCCAAGTCGTTCAAGAAATCCTTGCTATTGCTGAGACGTGAACGCTCGTAGCGAAACTAGTTCGGGTGCATTTATATCGCCGTATCACCTGTATAGATGTCTTGTACTTACTCGCATACTTTTCAAATTCACAGTGAGTTTCAGCCTGTCATGATCCTCATTAGGACTCTCAATTGATTAGCCCGAGTAGATCTTTTATATTACCCCTTGTTGGTATGTTAATAGCCTTCATCAAGTGTGTCATGAATAGATAGCCAGGCAGAGATAAAAGCCATCTCATCCAGTGATAAATAAAAACTAGTAATGCGATGTCGTAACAAAATTAATTTTCTCAGCTGCCTGCACAACAATACTCTCTTGAGGGTCCCAGTGCATAGAAGAGTCTAAAATAAAGACTTTCGAAACATTGCCGATGAAAAATTGAGCGCACTCCTATCATCTCTATTTACATCTGTATTTTTTGTGGGAAGTGTAAATAAGGACAATACTTCCGCTGGAATACACTGTCGTTGATTGGATGCCTTATTTAACATATCGAGCCCTACCCGCAAGTTTATCGTAAGCGACAAGAAGTAAATTTTACAGGAAACGTTTTTTTTAGTTTTCTTCTTCACATCAAAAGCAATTGCGACCAATTTCGGCATTTAGTTCTATTTCGGCAAATGGAATTGAATGACCCTAATTATAACATTGTCCGTAGGAAAACTAGGCAGTTTTTGGCGTTTGCGACATTTTGGCTGTCAATCTCACAAACTTCTGAGTAAACTTGTGGCGCTTGCGATAAAATTAAAAAGCAACTTATTAAATCACTTAACCAATGGTTAACTTAACCCAGCTGATGAATGCCAGATATGTAGGTATTCAACATTTAATGTGACGAAAAGGTAAATCTCACCCTAAGTGGACAAAGATCTCAAATAAAGGACGTCTGCAACTGAAGGCAGCTTAAAATTACATTGGCCTTGTCCTAAAATCATTTAAAGCGGGGGTGTAACGACAAGCCTTTTATGGTGTGCCTATGTTAGATCCCAAGTAGAGCGTGTCTACAACTGGCGGTAACTAAAAACTACATTGGCTTATTCCTTAAACCATCCACAGCGAAAGGCCAAATTTCATCATATACTCGGACCAAGTCCCAATGCTGGAAGGTGAATTGTTTTGGGTAGGAAAATTGACTCCAACAGCATAGCATGCTTTATGAAATTGATCTCGACCATTGTCGTTTTTAAAGCCAGAACAATGGCGCTTTCTTTAAAACTAAGCTGCAGAGGTTCAAGGCCTAACCTCTCGCACCCACCTTTTGCACGAATATCCAGTCGTTTATCCAATGGATAAATATTTATTTGAGTTTGTTGACCGTTGGTTAACGATTTTGCCCGTTGGTTTATGCTTAAATTAATGCGATAGATTGTAGCGCTATTGAACTATACTTAGATATTCACGCAGCTATTAAAGCCTTCGAATCGCCGATAATACGATCAAGGTTGGTAAAGCAATGCCGCAGATCTCTCAACAAGATTGCTGATAGGTGCGACACAGGAACGTTCCAGGCAACTGCAGAGCGGACGAGCTGGCAAAAGTGTGTGCAGGACGGCATCTCCCCGGGGTCCTTACCGGACATTGCTTGCAGGCATGCACTTAGACTGGGTGTCCCCTCTAAAGATTTCTGCAGAAGCTGTAGGGACGAGGAGGAAGAGGAAACCACGACCCACCTACTATGTACATGTCCTGCTCTTGCGACGCTTAGAAGAAGAACCCTCGTGGAATACTTCTATGACGATCTTAACGATCTAGTTGAACTCAACATCCAAAAGATTAAAAACTTCATCTCTGGGACGAAATGGTTCAAATCTTAGGGTTACCACCGCTACGGTTGCCCACTTTCGTTGTAGTTATGCTACATATTCTGGTTTCCTTGTGCCGGTAAGCCGATTTTCTTCGGTGTGGTATCACAAGCCTAAGCGGGGACAGCTACCTAACCTAACCTGCTTAAATAAGAATGGCTGAATTGCTCTTGACGGCGCTGAAACGTCAAAATTATCCATCGGTTGACATGTCAGTACGACAAATTGTAAATAAATATTTTTATTATGTCATTTTATGTACGTTTTTGTTGTTTCACATTATATGTTAGGTATGTCTTTTTGTATAACCCCTTGAAAGAAGGGCTAGATACAAGATGGCAGTAGCCTACTTCGGGGTATAAGAATTAATAAGGTCTCCTTCTGAAGAACTCTGGGTAAGCGCCTGAGAACTTCAAAATAAGCGCAATGTACATGAATTGTGCAAGAGAATTCGTTTGACTGCTACCATAGTTTATCGCAAGCGACACAGTGGGGCGTTTGTGATAAAAGTAATCGAAGTTCTTAGGTCGGTTGCGACATTTGGCAAGGAGATGAAAATGTAAACGTAGGTTACGATATAATTGTTTTCCTCGTAACTATTTTTTCGGAAGTTTATAGTTTACAATAATAGTATGGCGTGATGCAAAATAATGTTAAGTGTCAAATGGTATAGGAAACACAGTTTCGGCAAAATTGTCGCTTACGATAAACTTGCGGTTATGGCCCGATATGTATGTTTGTAAGGGCACTAGAACCAACGCCCTTCACCAACTTTGAATCTGTGTTTGTATTGAGAAGCTCGTTGATTTCTTATCCTTCTTTGGTCAAATCTTCTCGAGAGTGGTATTTTGTCTGGAAGTTTAGGTTCAAGTCAATGGGCCAGCGCACACTGGATCAATTTTCCTCCAGGGTAAGATCGCGGTATCTTTTACTTCAATCGCTCACTGGATGAATAATGCGGGGGGGAAATTGTGTATACATGAACCGATTTTCATTGCGGTGGTATTTTTTTATATCTCGAAACTTATGTCTGTATTGCTTTTCACCCGATGTTCAACCATTTCAACGCTGGATGCACATTTGCCCCGTTTCCTACTGAACACTTTATCTCTCTCTTCTATAAAGTCAGTTTTACCCTGAGGGAAATAATCCAGTCTGCGCTGGCCCAATGTATGACGTGACATAGTCGGCTTTTGTTTTTAATTTTGCCAACCTGACGATAACGTAGAGACATGTTTAATTGCTTGTCCAGGAGTTACTTTGCTTAACACGTGATTCACGCAACTCGCACAGCATTCCAACGCACTTTATCGCTCATCGGGTTGTTTTTTCCTCTTGGGTCTTTGTTTCTTCCTCTCGCCTCTTTTAAACACGTGTTGGAGGCATCAATAAACAGTTCAGATCTTATTTTTACTGGTATTTTGAGGTCTTAGGTATGTCGGTATGTCCCCCACTGTGTCTTATCTTCTCATCTCCTACAGACATCTAGGATCTCGTCACTTCTTACCGGTGATATTGTCTGCATCTCTCTTAGAGGCTCGTTGGGCAATATGATTGTTTTCTTTCGTGAGAGCCGTCTGAGGCTTATGTCTGAGGTTATTATGCTAAGATTTGAAGAAAACTGGCAGTTCTGGTCGTTATAATAGAAAGTCGAATGGAAAACAAACGTTTCCTTCAACGAACAGTTGTCAATCTCAACAGTGATCCTTCGCAAGTTTTTGTCCATAACGTTAGAAGTTCCTACTCTCCTTTGGACACCATTCCAGGCTTCAATAATATAAGAACATCATTAAAAAAAAAATTATTTTATTTTCAGGAAGATGCAGATGCAGTTGTTGGAAAAATCCTTGTCTGCGCAGCTGTACTGCGATCCGGCAAGCTAACGCAAGCAAATAGTGAAAACCTGGAACAAATCTCAAATATGTTCATCCAAGCTACACGACATAGAACGTATCACTGCTCCTTAGCATACTCCTTCCTCATTGAGATGATGGAACAGGTAAATTTACCTTACATAACCTAAAGGCTAATCATTTGCATTTTAAATCTCTTTCAGCTCACAAGCGATCAATTTGAGGAATGTGTTTGGCCACTTCTACAAAAAGAACTCGCCAAATCTTGGTCTAAGCAAACAGTCCAAACGGTGCATTGTCTGATTGCAGCTCAACGAAAATTTCCTTCTATTGTGAGTGGAAAATTCTTTAAATCTCACTTGGGTGGTTCACAGTTACTCAACGCTGAAAGTCAGCCACATCTAGTGCGACTTTTTTGGGGCACTACCAGTTCTGATTTACTAACGCATCCGGCTTTGGAAGTTTTTGGTGTTTATTTGGCGGCTTCTAGTGGATTGGTTGAATTCTGGGCGGATCATGTTGATCCATGTCTGGCGAGTCCAACCAAGTTGCAAGAAATCATATCGCTCAAGATTTGTGCTGACGTGCTGGCTAACTTGAACCCCGAAAAGAATGCCGTTTCCCGATTGTTGACACCAAATTTCATGAAGATGGCAGTTGCGAGTCTAAAAAATGCCAAGACAAAGAAGGATGAGACACTTAAAGCCTTTTACGATGAATTCTTTGAGAATCTTTCGTCTTGCTGCTCCAAGGCCGCCGATGACGAACGTGTTGAGGTGATTCGCAAATTAATTCTACACCCTGGAACGTTTAACATCGAGAAATTCACCTCAAACCGAATAGTGCATCAGTTGATTGGTTTTCTGGGAGAATCAGGCATTCAAGAGATCTTTAAGACGTATAAGGATATCTTCCTCGATCGAGTGCCAAAAAATATCGAGAATAAAACAGAAACATGGCTTAATTTTGAGCGGCAGAATGCTGCGTATATGCTTCAGCACCTCTTATCCCATAAGTCAGTTCAGAATTCGCTAGCCTGGCGCCGAGAAGAACTGCAATTTTTCATGGGAATTGGGTTGTTCAATGTGAACAATTCTGGTGAGATATGCGCCCGCAGTGAGGCTGACCAACTACAGAAGGACTTTGGAGTGCACATGAAAAACATTTTCTACGCAAGTTTGCAGTCCAAAGTGCCGGCCTTAAAGGATGAGAAGTCTGTCTTAATGTCATTGGTGGAGACCTGCAATGGTTATATGCAGAAGAAGAACGCAGCTAAATATTTCCGTCAGAAGATCGATGAGAAAATCGTGAAAGCTTGGAATGACATGTACGCTGAGGTACAAAGCACGAAGAAAGCCCACGGGAATGAGAAGAAATTGCAACTAGTATTTCAGATTCTCCTACTGCATATGGGTCTTCAGTTGTTCCGTGAACCCGAAATGGCAGAGACTGCAATATTGGACTTGGAAAAGTGTATAGCGAGGACCAAGGGCAAGAAGAAAGCTACTGCAGACGACTCACAACCGGAGTGGATTGAAGTGGTAATTGATTTGTTCTTGCATTTATTGTCGCAGAACGCCAGTGCCCTGAGGAACATAGTGAACACTGTGTTCCCTCATTTGTGTGACAGTTTGAACTTAACGGCTGTGCATCAGATTTTATCCATGCTGGACATGAAAGACGGGCAGAATCCATTGAGTGGTAAAAATGAAGGCGACGACGACTCAGAGGATGATGAAGGCGAAGAAGAGCAGGAACAAAAGGCGGAGGCTTCTGACGATGAGGACGAAGACGAAGGAAATGAGAGTGCCTCTGACGACGATGAAGAAGATGAAGAACTCGACGAAGATGAAGATGAAGAGGTCACAGCTTCAGATAAACTTCGTAACGCGATATCCCTTGCCCTTGGTTCGTCCATTCGTCAGGACGATGATCAAGACTCGGTCGACCTAAATGACATGACCGAAGAAGAAGGGAAGAAACTAGACGACGCGCTAGCTTCAGCTTTCAAGGCGTTAAAGAAGAGTGGAAATAGCCAAAATAAAAAGTCCAAAAGTCATCGTGTGCAAATGACGACTGTGATGCATTTCCGCATTCGGGTACTGGACCTCATAGAAATATACGTCCAGCATGAACCAAGCCTACTCATAACCATTGAGATCATGCTGGCCCTTTTCAACATGCTGGAGTTCTGCACCGATGAGGAATTAAAGCCACTCCAAGCCAAAGTAGAGAAAACCTTAAACAAGTTAACTGCTTTGCGTCAGTTTGGCTCCGTTAAAGACGTCACGGAAGCAAATCTCGTGGATTTTATTCGAATGATTATCGACAAAAAGTCCCGCTCCATCGCTTTCGACGTGCAAAATCGATTGAAAAATAAGTGCTGCATGTTTCTCATTGCAAATGCTAAGCTGATGAGTGTAGGTGGAGCCAACGATCAAGTCCTCCACCTTTTGACGGAATACCTAGAGGACTTTATAAAATCGCGAAATCCCGCGGTGAATATCACACTCCTAAGCGATATATTCAAACTCCGTTGGCAAGGCGTCTGGGGACTGGCAATTACCTTGACAGAAAAAGGTATTTCTGAATCCACTCGTACCTTCAGACGCATTCAAGTAGTTGAACTGCTGACCTTAGTCTACAAAAATCACGAACTAATCAAACAAAATGAGAAAGCCGCCAAGAAACCCCTGATAGGCATCGAGTCAATTCTGGCTCAACATATAGAAGTGCTTTCGAAATCCTCAACGATTTCCGTAAAAGAATTCAATACCCTTCTTGAGTTTCTGTTTACCGCCCACCGTTGTCATACCAAGTTCTCCATTGCCAATAGCGCATTGAGTACTTGCACAGAACGAGTTCAAGAGATTCGCAGCAGAATAAAGTTGGATTCTGCGCAAAGCTACCATCGATTCTGTAATGCCTATCAAGTGAAACCACTGAAAAATGTGATACAAGAGCAAAATGGTAAGGAAAACGGTCATGCGTCAAAAGAGGAGCAGGAGTCACAGGAGGAGGCTGCGACTAACAATGTTCAACAAAATGGTAAAAAGCGAAAACCTTCGGAAGCAGCGTTCAAAAAGGAAAAGAAACTAAAGAAAGAAGAACGAATGAAGGCGTTCTCCGAGGGTCTGAATGGAGGATTCAACTTTGACGCTAGCGCGACGGAAGATGTGGTTATGTCAGATGGTCCACCGAATGAAGATGAAAGTAGTTCCGAAGATGATTCTGATTAGGCTATTCGATTTGTTTCCTTTTTATTTTCCATTAATACGTAGTTTTAAATAAAAAATGTTTAAATTACAGAAAAAATGTTTAATGTGTTTAGAATTATCTTAGCTTGTACGAAAATCTATAGGAAGGTGGTGTCTTAATCGGAAGATAGGTTCGTTGAGATTTAAGACAAACCTTTAACCAAAATAGGTATTATGTCAAGACGAAGGGGGCAAATCTCAAGCAAGCAATAAACGCAAGCAGCTCCTCATAAAGTTTGAAGATTTTAAGACCGGGAACAGCGGTTCTATAGAGGAAGGTTCTCTCCCAAAGGCGCAGAATTCAGGCATTCCATTCACAGGTTAGGAACTGTAGAGTATGTCAAAGTGTGAAAACAACAAGGACATGGATATCATCACGCCAATCCTCACTGCATGATTGGCCATCTGGCATCTCAGGAATTTCAAAAGACGAAGAACAAAAGAACGGGAAAAGAAACTAGGGCAAAGGGACGTCAGCCAAAACTCATACTGAAGCAATAAAGGAAGCACTCCACAATCAGTTTCTTTATAGACTTTTATTGTCGCACTTGCAAGGGGTTGAAAGGGGTATACAGGGATCTAGATCCATTCATTCACTACCTTCAGCACTGCACCTTGCTTCTATATGTTTTGAATGAATGTTTTTTAACGTAAGCTGTATTATCCTGGTTAAATCGGGACAGCAGCTGCGTATGTCATAGGCGAGTATTTCTTTGCGCTGCGTTAAATGGAATCCAAGTTTTCCTAGCAAGTTCTCGAGTAGACCAATGTGTTTTGCTATAAATAATTGTCCTTTCTAGATTGCAGGTGGACCAAATCTTCCAGGATTTTAACAACGCTGGTAATCCTCTTCCATTTGTGGAAGGAAGTGTGCAAAAATAAAAATTTAAACTACTCCCAGTGTGATTTGTCAGAGATCAATGCTTAGTCTGCCAGGCACTTGACCAAACCAGCTATACAATCATTCATCTTATGTGTGTTTTATTCTTTAGGAACTCACAGTTTTAATTGCCAATTAAACGGCCATTTGAGGAGATTTTTTCACGACACATGCTTCTTTAAGCTGGGCATCCACGATCACTCAAGAATGGCATTCGCGGCATGAGCCTAATCATGAATCTCGGTGCATGGGGCTACGTACCAGAGTGCGCATTCATGCGCCTATGAATTCAATCATTTTTGACTTCCGCACTCATGCCCGGAATGTCATTCATCAATGATCGTCGATGCCCAGCTTTAGATTCTTAACGTTTCTACTTTTAATTCTAGTTTTGAATTTGAATTTGAGGTCGATGTGATCGGCATGTTGTTTGTTTTACTTGCTAACCATATTTTGGCTGATCAACTATTGGGACTCCCTTGATTATTCCTGCTCACAATTTCCCGAAATCTCAGCAGGAAGAAGCTGGAATATCCTTTCGAATGCAGCTATTGAGGCTTTTAGTGCAACTTTTTAATACCGTCCTACATAAAAGAGTTTCACCCAAGTCTTTCGTTATCCGGTCGGATTTCCAAGTGGGATTGGCACAATCTACTTGCAACAGAAAATTCTTCATCTGTTGCTGCAGGCAAATACAGGGTTTACAAACGTTGCAGCTCGGCCAACACACTAACAAACTCATTTCAGATAGCCTTCACCGTTTGCCACTGAAGAACGCAGTTCCCAGACGTGATGTTAAAACCGGATTCTCCCTTTCAAAAGATAATTGTACGCGAAGTTTGGAGTTCAACGAAGTTTGGAGATCACAACGAGTCTCACGACCGACGTTTACCTAAGCAACACCACAACAGAACAAGAATAGAACAAAAACGTACATGGATATTTATAAAATTTAAAATTCTCATTTGTTCAGCTTTATTTTGCTTATACATTCTCTGTATGGTTTTAAACTAAAAAAAAAAAAAAAGGGAAAAGCATCCGATTTAAACGTAAATACAAAAAACCCCACACGGACGTCTTAGTTCTCGTTCTCGTCGTCATCGTCATTCGGACCGTCCTCTTCTTCATTTTCACCGCCATCGAAACGCATTCCTTCCTGGTCGCCCTCCTCGTCTTCATCACCGTCCACTTCAGCGTTTTCTGCCTCAGCACGTTCCATACGTCGCTGCAAATCAGCTTCATCCATGGCTGTGACCGCTTTCGGTTGCATGATAATTTTCAGTTCACCTTCGTTCTCCATGATCTTCTTGCGAATGTTTTCGATTGCAACTTCCAGAGCTTTTATACCTTCAGTTTTTTCTGTCGTCGAAGTAGTCATCACATACAGAGGTGGGGCGATGAGATTAATGCGAATTGGCATCTCCTCTGTTGAAACATCCAGTCCAGACTTGAGAGCTGCTTTCACTGCGTCGATTCCTTCATAGCCATAACATGAGCACTCGATATCTGCTCGGATTTTAACTGCCTGCGATGTTAACTTCCGTTGGATATTCTGCAAAAGCACTTCCTTGGTACTAGCGTCCAAACCACATTCATCGAGGATCGACGGATCCTGTACGGATTGTTTAAAAATGTCGTATGCCGACGCCTTGTTATTGTATTTCTCTTCGAAATACCACGCCGTCTTCTGATACAACTCTTCGAATTTATCGTTTGAGTTGTATTCGAGAATATCAGCAACATGCCTTAGAATTGAATTCACCGCTTTCGCTTTGGCGAAACGTTCCGTGCACTTTTCAACGTCTTCGGCGGAGACACGTCTCTTGGACAAGTCAATGTAACCCTTCTCTTTGTCGACACGGATGACCACAACGGGTTCTGTTTTACCAAGTCGAATAAGCTTGTTTATAGAACGAATACGACGACGAGACAATTCAGAAAGCAGAATCATCCCTTCGATATTGTTGTATTCTAGCAGATGAACGTAGGCACCCATTTCGGCGATGGACCGCACATTCACCATGACCACATCCTCGATTTCGGGATACTTCTCCTTGTAAAAACGACTAGTCAGAACCATTGTGCGGCTATTTTCGTTGAGTTTATGTGGATTTTAAGCAATTTAGCTGATGAAATTTACACAGAAACTCGCAAAAACGTGTACACTTTTACGGGTTGGTCTAATGAAAAGGAGATTGACAGCGGCTGTCAAGTTGTTCTATGCGTGAAATGTAACAGGGATGGTGTGGATTTGCAGTGCTGACATTTTGTTTTGTTTTGTACCGACAGGGTGGATGCCAACATACTTTTGATGTTGGGAAAATAGAGCGAATTGGCCATTGATTTTTTCCTCGAACAGTGTATTTCTCAAGGAGCATAAATTCTATTTCATTTTTCTCCAGGAGGCCAAATAGATGATTGCCGTTTCCTTTGCTGATGGCTTCAACGTTCAATTTATTTCAAGCCCTCATTTTATTCGCAAGGGGAATGGCGGTGGACGCTAGGCTCGCCTCTATTCTAGACATATTAGTCTTCAGAATGATAAACATCGTTTCGGATCACAACTTTGTTGCAAAAAAGATGCAAATACCTGCAACCGACGTTGACGAACGGCGGAGAAAATACATCAACGAATCGGACAAAACGCCTCTATACGGGACAGCTAGTATTTTGAGATAGTAACGCGCAACGTCTTCCTCGTCCTCCTGTTACTTCCGACAGTGACATCTTATCAGAATTCAAAAGAAGAATAACTCTTCCTAATCGCTGTTTCTTTGGCCTAAGATCGCAATTTAGTATGTACATGGAGAACCCGTAAATAAAGATATTTATTTCGCCTTTGTTTCCAGAAATATGTTCTAAAGAAATTTTGTTCCATTCAGCAATAACATCCCTGTATGCATCACACATTCGTCTTTCAAATTCCGTTCATGAATTTTTCAAAATTTTTTAGTCAAATTGAAAGCAAAAAACAGCAAAACGTAAAAGGAATTAATTCTGCAAAAATAAAAAAAATATTTTAAAAAATTCCTAGTTAACCCTGCATAACAAAAGACAACCCAATTGGTACAAGTTAACTCGTCTAACTGATTGACACTAACCGCGATTATGCGCGGTAATTTCTGCCATCGCATTTTTTAGTACCAAACAAATCAAAAATTTGAAAAAAATAATACAAAATTTCAAAGATACGAATGCATATCTCGTTTAGCCTCATGTCGGAACGATCAATTCAATAAATCAAGGACAGAGCTCAGTGCATCTTGAAATTCAGCAGCGGTGGGTGACCATCCGTACATATCGTTCAACGTGCTTTCTCGTTATTTTCATTCATCGCTCGGCCGGTTTCCACATACAAAACAGCCATCCTATTCAAGTGCATCATCAGAGTCCGTCTGCGCCAGAAAGAGAAACCAGCTTCTCTGTCTTCGTAATTATCAACCATTCGCCATTTTTATTCCAATCGCCAGCTGAGAATTCGCCGCAGAATCACAAGAATCAAAAAATAGCTCACGCTCCTCTTCGACCAAACGATAGCCTGGTAAACCAGAAAAGAGACAACACCAATTGCACTCAAGCACTTCGCCCAACTTGGTGCTGTGAAGAAGATTTTTTATACCATTTTGAAAAAATAAAACATGGCTGGAAGAGGTGGTTTTGATCACGCTAGGTAAATATTAATTGAATATTATTGTTAATCAAATTGAAAAGTGTTAAAAAACGTTGCAATTCGTGGCGATTAAGTGCGTGAAACGAATTTATGTGAAATTATTTCGTGGAACCCACCTCGAACATCGAAATTTTCCCGGGCAATGCAACTTTTTTTTTTGGCACTGGGGCGGCGAGTGAAAAATGTGTTCTTCCTCTCCCTCGAAGGCGATTTGTGTGCTTTGCGCTCTAAAAACCAACGAAAAAAAAATTAAATCCAAATAGAGAAACAAATTTGAATGTTTTCAATGCAATATTTGCAATATTTAGATGACTCTGTTTTCGTCGAGCAATTTAGGATGAAAATTGATATGGCAAGAGAGTTGGTTCGAGTGCCATCGACTTATGTATGTGGCAGAGAGAAAGAATTCATAATTAGTTGGCAATTAATTTGTTTATATAACACGCTACAAAAGTGCTAACCACATTGATTTTTGTTTTGTTTCTTTTTTGCCGTTTCTGCAGAGGTGGATTTGGAGGCGATCGTCCAAGGAAACAACTTCCAACGGAACCACCATTCATTGCTTATGTTGGCAATTTACCCCAAGGCCTGGTGCAGGGTGATGTCATGAAAATATTCCAAGATTTCGATGTGAAAAACGTACGTTTGGTGAAGGATCGTGAGACAGATCAGTTTAAGGGATTCTGTTATGTGGAGTTTGAGACTCTGGAGGACCTTGAAAAAGCCCTAGAACGTGATGGCAGGATCAAGTTGGATGATATCTCCGCCCCGCTAAGGATTGACATTGCCGAACAGAGGAAAAATGACCGGTGAGTTTGGTTGTTTATTTGTAAAGCGGGTGCTCTAAAGTCGATTTGAAATAGAATTGAAGACAACACTGTTTTTACGGTCTGATTTTCAAGACATTGCTATGACTAAAGTGAAATTTTCTTAGTTTTTTTTTTTTTTTGGGGTTATTCACACGTGTTAACATGTAGGGAAATTTCATGTAGAAAGAATAATGCTCGACGAGGAGATTGTTGGGGGAATTGAGTTTGTCTATGTCTCATAGCCTTCATTGTTAGTTCATAAATCGACGTTAGTAAAAGACTCGCAGGAGTAGACATTCAGTCAGAACAAATAATGTTTACTTACTTTGTGAGGGAAAGCTGAAATAAAATTACCAACCATCGTGATTTCAGGGTTGTAACTGGCAACTACAGTGCGATCCAAAGGATTAGACTATCAAGCTTGATTGCAACGGATGATAAGCATATCAGTGGTCTAGGTTTAGATAAACAAATCGAGGCGCTTGCTACAAATATCGGACTTAAGCTGGATCAGAGATGATCGAGCGCAGTTGAAATCTGATATCATTTGAGTTTTAAAACAATACACCAACACTTGCGCCGTGTGAATAACATCATAAGAGTATTCATAGTCCCTGGAGCGCGAGTGAATTATAGGGATTAAGTTGTTTAGGTTAGGTCATCACTTTCTTTTGTAAGGGAGATAGGCTAATTCGTGCCATCGGGTAGACGTCCCCTGGGTAGGCCTAGGATGAGATGGCTGGACCAAGTCCGAAATTCACCTCTACCCGTTTGGGGATAGCCCCTGATGAGTTAGAGTCGATGGCGGAAGATCGGCAAATGTGGAGAGTCCACTTAAGCTCCCTAAACCCGCGACCCTCATAGTGGATAAGCGGGCTATTGGAAGTAGGTGGCGAGAAGATTCAAATTCCATTTCCTCTTCATGCTTAGAACTTCAGTAGGAGTCGTTGTGATGTACACCGAGGCGTTCTGCATTAATATCATTGACACAGTCTCTAGCAATGATGTCGGAGACGATACGTGTGTCATTGCAATTAAGTTTAAGCAGGGATCGAAATCTTGACTTGTCGTAGCTCGGCCTTATAGTCGACGTTGCATACTTCACTGATTCCTTCCCTCGTATATCCCAATTAGCTCTTTGAAAACACTCAACTAGGTTGAAGCCATCGATCAAGCTGATACAAGCTGGGTTCAAGTAGAGAGTTGTGTAACGACAAAGGCCCAAATCGTCTCTTCCGTCATCGCATAACTCGTCACAACGAGACTAGTTGGCCTCAGAATGCTCGTTTTTACGTGACGATTCTCTACTTGGACCCAGCTTGTATCAGCTTATATGATGGTTTCAACCTGGTTGCGTGTTTTCAGGGAGCTAATCGTGACTTACGAGAGAAGTCAGTGAGATGTGCAATGTCGACTACTTTTTGCGAATTCATCAGATCCCCTGTTTGCAGTGTTTCATCCAGAGGGTAAATACCTGATCAGATCAGAAGCTGCACAGTATTTTTTGTACCGCATGCGGAGAGCTAGGCACCTTTGAATGAAGAGATAAAAGTCTCCATTTTATTATATTATTGAGATCGAAATTTTATGAGTTTCACACATGAGGTCGGCCCTCTTTCAAATCCGAAAAACAAGAAGGTGAGTTAGGTAAAGTTAAGAATCGCTTCAAGACAAACAAGAGAACTTGGGTGTCAGTGTCAGGGGACCAACCACACTTAAGCGGTTTCCGCATCGTGTTCAGTTCATAATTGTAGAGAATCCTCATCGATCGTTTACTTAAAGGCCAACACACTCTTCCGTTTTGGGCTATTGTGTTCCAATCCAAATAAACAAAACAAAATTAAGATATACATCCTACTTCTAAGGAATTCGTTCAAAGGAAGTGAAAAGAAACTTAAAAAATATGTGAGAGCAGCAACGCTTGTTCAGCTTATCCGTTGTAGGAAACCATCCCAAACGAACGTTATATTTTTTTTTCGCTGCCTCGGTTGCTGAGCGTGAATTTTTCTCCGTCAACATAAATATGGACACAACATTAGTGAATCATTATGTTTTTTCTGCTGATACAACACTTCATTACTTCTTAGTGTTTAGAGAAAACGTTTATCGCCTGAAACTCTGCAGAATTCAAAACAGATTCAAGATTCGCTTGATCTGTTGTGGTTGTGTGCATATTTATCTATTTTTCTGTAATATCACTTGACGAATGAAGTTACATATGATGAAGAAGAGGATAAATTATATCGCCAGTCATCTTCAGTTTAACAGATCGTTTTAATGCTATTAACGCCTTCACGCTCCAACGAATGATGTCGAATCATCACCGCAGAGACACGTAGAAACACATTGATTGAAGGTATGACTAATCACGGGATTAATTGGATTTCACTCGATGGGCAGCAAGCAGGCAACTAGATTAATCACTTGACGATCATCTGACGAATTTCCGAACTGAAGATTCTTCTGAGGTGAAGGCAATCTGTAAGAAAATTAAGCCGGCCGAGGTAATCTAATGCAAGCTTCATTAGAAGTAGATGTTTTTGTTTAAGAAGGCAGCGGCCGTGGTTTTACGCCTTTCTAAGGTTGTTTCTATCGAGGTTTACAAGAAAATTGGATTTATTCTGCGATGAAGTGGATATTGGAGCATGCTTGGCATGGCTTCAATCCTCAGTAAACTAAGCAAAGGCTAGAATTCTCATTAGGCGTTTGAAATAATTTTGCTAGCCACACCGAGCGTTTAGGGCATATGAAGTGGAATAAAGCGTCATATTTTGCTTACGAGTAATCTTTTTTGTTACCAGTGAGTTTTTATTTCTTCGAATTCAGTAGGTGCTTTATTTTTTTTTTTTGCACAGCCTCCACAGCATTTATCGAGAGCCAGGGGCTCCCAAGCAAGTTCTTCGTCGTGTTCTCTTGCATTTTTATTATGTGCTTTGGCTTTGGTCGCCGTAGCTCGGTCGTTAGCACGTCCTATTGCCCTTAATTCTTCGAAATTCTAACTATCTATCCGATCTCAAGTGCTGTTTGACTGCATAGGTTTCAGTTTTCTCTCGTTGATTACCATCATTAGCTTCATTACGTGAAGGGTCTTCTTATTGAATTACGTGTATGTAAGGAGTTAAGACCTTGGCCAAAATAGTACCAGAAGAATACCAAAGGACGAGATAAACAGTCAGAATATGAACACAAGACGGATTGACGAATTAAGAACAGAGTTGTTCTCGGTGGATAGGTTTAAACACTGTTAGAGATGAGCTTACTTTTGTGATAACTGAAACTCCCCGAGAAGATCCTTTTGTTTAAAACTGATTCTGTAAATATTATCATTTTGCTTATACTCTGGCATTTAATTGTGAAAATTATACGATGTTTGGAAACTCACATTCATTATATTTTTTTTTTTACTTTTTTTTTTACAGAGGAGGTGGTTTCCAGAAACGAGGACCACCACGACAAGGCGGTGGTAATCATCAGCAATTTAATCGCGGCGGTGGTGGTGGTAGTGGTGGTGGTGGCGGCGGCAGCAGTGGCAGCAGCGGCGGCGGCGGCAACCGCAACGATAACAGAGGTGCGTACAATGATAATTACGGACACAATGATAGGAATCGTGTCGGCGGTGGTGGTGGTGGTGGAATGAATAGAGGATATAATGGTAATTCATACCATTGTATTTTCTCCATTTTGGGACAACTAATAAAATGGTGTGGATTGGTTTTTTCTTTTTTCGTTTCGTACAGATCGTCCTGCGAATCGTGGTCGATACGGAAACTTTAACGATGACCGCAATTTCGATCGCAATCATGATCGTAACAATAGAGAAGGTAGTTTTGGCGGTAGTAGTCGAGATGGCGGCGACCGCTATAATAACTTTAGCCGACCACGCGGCGGTGGTGGTGGCGGCGGCGGCGGCGATCGTGACCGTCATTATAATCAAAACTCATCAAATGATAGACCTCCGTCGTCTGTTGGTTCATTAGGTAAGTGAGTCTAAAATTTAAAATAATTGTTGAACGTATGAGGACATATGTATGTATGTATGTGCGAATATTGGAGTAATTTAGTCTTGTGATGTACAGCTGTCGGAGAGAGTAGAACATTCGTCGGCGAATGTTGTGAGATTTGTTTGGCACTTTTCTTTGAATTTCTTTGTTGATATTAACTTCCCAAGATCAGTCTCGGAAGTCTTACATCATCTTTGCATACAAATCTGAATGCCGTAGCGAATTGGGCAGTGGCAGAGGAAGTTGGTTGTATCCTCATGGACCTCCTCAACGCCACATCCTCTACAAAGGTGGTCTTCTGTAATCCGAAGCTTTTTCATATGGTACCGCTGCGTGTTATGCCCTGTTGATTTGCAGAAATCTTTCGGTTTTAGCCTTATCGAATAATAGCCATATCTTCTTTGTGGTTACATAGGTGTCGAAAAAAGTCGATCTGCTGTTTGCCTCCCCTAAGGCTATTTCCCCCGCTTCGAACTTAAGTGTGCAAGGTTCGGGATGTTCATCAAAGTGTCAATCTGTTCCGAGTTTGTTATGGTTAACGTACAGCTTTTAAATCTCGACTTCCTCTAACTTATAGTCTTGAAACCTCTAGAAAGCTTTTGTTCCTATTATTATTAATAAGATCAATGCTTTAACCGAACTCGTAGATTTTCATTATTGGGGTGTACGAAGTGCGTCATTCAGATCTCTTTCACGGACTGTATGTGCTGTTAATAACAATGGAACTTAATTTGGTGTCCCTTCTCTGACGGGACAGCCACTTCACCTCAAATGCACTATTCAAGGATGATAATGCGGTTGATAGGCACATTCACAGGTTTTGGTTTTATCCCTTTGTTCGCCCTTTATTTTTTCTTTCACTGTTTCTGCATATCTTCCTCTTTCTCCACCTCTTCCTATCCAGTGACAAGGTTAATGAGTTAGATGCGCCTTTTACGTCATCGCCTATTGCTTCATTGTGTTGGTAGTGTGTAGTCTACATTGTCTCAATTGAAAAATTCACTTCTGCCAACATAGGCGAACGAATATAAGTATGGGTCATATTGCACACTTATTTGAAGTGGATTTTATTAATTGGGACATGTACATACATACTCGTATATGTAGTTTTGGACTTCAACGCAAGGTTGTGGTTTTCTTTTGCAGACAATTTTGCTTCTAAGTTAAAGTCATCGAATGGAAAGTCTAAGCAGTTAAGATGATTTTTTTTAATCCTTGTGTTCCTCATGATTTTTTAGAGTCCAGCTGACGAATCGAAGGCGCTTGTGGTTTGAGTTTCTGCATCAACTCAATTTTGTAAGCTGGAGTTGTAGGGAACTTCTCGAATTGCTTAATTTCCATCGAATTGATGTTTGTGAAGTCATTTACTTCGGCGATAATAGGGAAACGCGCGAAGACCATAATTCGGGCTAATAAGCGATATCGTGGTCGCCGTGGCTCAGTGGTTAGTGCGTTGGACTGCTGACCAAGCGGAGTGGATTCAAGCCCCAGCCAGGAACACCGAACATTTTTCCCGGCACCACCTCTCGTCGAGGAATGACAAGCCTCCGGAAGTATAATCTGTCATGAAAGAGCTTCTCACTTCGCCGTTCGGAGTCGGCAATAAATTGTAGGTCCCTTCCATTCGTGCAAACAATACAACACGCATAACATGAATGGTTGCGAGAAGCTAGGCCTTGGCTCGTTCCGAGCTGTCGCGCCAGCTATTTATTTAGATTTTAACGATATCGTCATCTAGACCGCATGCGCTAAAGCCATAGTCAGTATAGTGAGTCTTCAACTGACATTATTGTCAGTCTTCAGTCTAATAGTCTTACAGAACTAATTTGGAGGGCAATTCAAGTTGTATAAGGCGTCCTTATAGAGCACTGTAGAAATTCTGGCAACCTAACTTGGGCTCTCCTATCGACACCACGCATTTGCAACCAGTAAATTAAGTAGTAGCTTCTTCCATGGTCTGGAGGAATTTCAAAGCGATGGATACAGGACACTCGGGATTTAGGACAAATGAGTCGACACTTTATGGGGTCCCATGGGCAAAATGTTTATGTTTAAGTAATAGTGGGTCAAAGTTCTTCAAGAAAGAACCACCCTGACGTTAAATTCCCTCAGTCTTGTTGACTGTTTTTCAGTCCTACGAATTTGGCTTCATTCTATGGAGCATACTTATATTATACTCGCATGATGGAAATAGAATGATCGGTCCATTTGCGGCTAAAGTTATTTTCACTGCCAGAACGTTGGATGCTTATCGGTTTTGTACCCTAGTCTTTCCTTAACACCTTTTTACCATCACACGGTTATGATCAATTTTATTAAACATCCCCCCTAGTGGTGTAATACATTGAAAGATAATAATTTTAAGTAAATCTTTTATTTTATTTCAACAGATGACAGTGAAAGACCCCGACTTAATTTAAAACCCCGAACTATACAAGCACCCATTAACGCTCTAGCGGAGACAAAGCAAGCAGCTCTGATATTTGGCAATGCCAAGCCGCGCGAGGAGAAACTCAAAGAACTAGGCAAGGATGCTGTAGATGTAGACTATATAAGCTCTTAAAATAGAAAAAAAAAAATAAAAAAAAACAGAAAACATAATTAACTACAATTTATTAAACCCGAAAGTAATAATCATTTCACAGCCCAGAGCTGAGCAAGCGAAAATAAATTGTATGAGAAAGGAGAAAAAAAAAACAAAAATCAATGCGCGAATTATTTCACAAACGAGAAAAATATAAAAAAGAGAAAACAAAATCAATCTATGAAAATACAAGTGGAAGGGAAAGAAATTAATAAGAAAGCAAAGAAAGGATTTCATAAAAAGCAGAGTTAGTTTCTTCTTTTTTTTTTTTCTAAAACAAAAAAACAAAACAAATATAAAATAAAAGCAAAAGAAAAAAAAAATTAAAATAAAGATATTTGTATTTAAAATTAAATATTAAGTGGATATTGAATACCAATATAAAACAAAACAATTACTAATAATATATAAATAAAATATATATGCGTATATTACTTTGTAAAATAAAAGAAAAACAAAAACAAAAAATCAACTTTTTAAAATATTAATTACATACACTTACACTTTGATATATTTATATGCAAATATATCTAGTAATATTTGTAAAGGAGGAAAATAAATAAATTTTAAATTACCTAAGCTGACGATCTGATTAAGGAAAAAAGTGAAAATACCACAAGGAAACACAAAAAAACACATACACGTACACCCAAGCAACGCGAGTAGGTTTTTCTTGGTGTCGCAGCTTTCACGTTTTTTGCTTATTATAATTATTTTTATTTTTATTTTTAATTGAATACTATTTAACGACTTCATAATATCTGTGGGAGATCTCTCATCTTTTATTTATTAAACAATTGTTTTGAATTGATTATTATCTGCGCCCGTATAATAAATAATAGTAGCATATATATACATAAATATAATTACCAACAATCCTTTCCTGTTCACTATTTCAAATATCCTTTTTTTTTTTTTTAATTTTGAAGTACCTAGACATTAAAGCATAAAAAAAAAGAAGAAAATACAAAAAAAAAAAAATATCAGAAAACAAAAATATTCTATATTCTGTATAACAACAAATGTATCAGGAGTTGTATTGTGTTACTGCTGGTCTTAGCGTCTATTCTATTATAATTAATTAATTAATTATTTTTTTCTTATTTTTTTTTAATTTTACACGTGTAAATGATTGTTTTTCATAGAAAAATACAAATAAATAAAAATCATAAAAAAATAATAAAACACAGAGAAAAATTAAAAAAAAACAACACGATTATTTCATTTTGGTTGTGTATCGAGTTGTTAGTTTTGTTAACTTTTGTTTATTGTGGTTTGTGTTTTTCTTGTAGTGGTAGATTTTGCGTTGTTGCGTTGTTTTTAACTTTGTTTTCATAGTGTAGTGGTATATATACATAATTGTATTTTGTTATGTATTCGTTTGTCTTGCTATCGTAGCAAGAAGCCACATTTATTTAGTTTGCTTTCTTTTCTTAATTTTTTGTTTGTTCGTCAATTTTAAACGATTGAGACGAATGGCAAGACTTGTCTCATAGACTAGTTGCTACGGCCTGAACATAGTCTTTCGGAAAAATCAGTTCGAAAGCAAGCCCCTAAAATAGTTATTTGTCAAATAACATTGATTCGGTGGCTTTCCTCTTAACTGAAGCTATTGGTCATAGGAGCGCAGTAATTTTATAAATGAAATATATTTTTTTAAGAAGTCTGCTTCACCGAGAAGGGTAATAACTTGAGTTACAGTTTAGTTGTTGTCCAGTGTCTGATTATTATTCGTAGAAACATTTTTTGCGGCTTCGGGATTTATCATCGAACCACGGTTCTATGAACTCTTTCTTATTCCCTGTACCATTCAAAGTGGGTGAGTAAAATGTTATGATGGCTTCTTAAATTTCCACAAGACTTGGCTCCTTTTGCTTTTGTGAGATGCGTATCCTCGAGTTTCAGAAAATATTCACTTAACATTTTCAGGGGCACTATCTCTCCGGGGAATATCAAACCTCGTAGAGTATAATTTGTGATGAAGAAGCTTCTTGATTCGCTGGCAATAAATAGTGGATCCCTTCCATTCCATGAATGGTTGCGAGACAATAGGCCTTGTCACACCACAGACTACCGCGCCATATATTTATTTATTTTTGTTGGTTCGAAGGATACTCCAAATTCTCGAGTCCAGTAAGGGTTTTACATTAGGCCAGTCAACATCGTCTTTATACCTTAAATAATCTTTCAAAATGGTACTCCTTGACTATAATGTTGGCAGTACAGAAGATATCCCATTTTGCAATTGAATCAAGTAACTTGACCACCACCACCAGATAACCTAGGACCGAATTACCACACTCGTTAAGAGTAACTCGTCATCGAAATGTGAGGATTTGGCATTACCGGTCCCAATGAATTTTATGGATCATTCGATCACGAGTGCCACTTGTTCACTCGTTATCGATCGCGGTAATTCGGCCCCTGGTTTAAGCTGCTGTTTTATAGCACATCTAGTAGCAGCTAATAGAGAGATGTAGGGTTGAGAACCCGATGACAGCCTCTAAAGTTGAGCAGTTGCGTATAAGGTCTGTTATACCAAGATAGCCAATTCCCTGTAGGTTCTCAAGCTCCGTTGTTCTCTGTCCGTTCAATAACTGTTTTATATAAGAAAATACAGAATCTTTTCCCCATTAGAATAATCTAAAGTGGTACCTACCAAGATTGACCAATTGTCTACACATTTGTAAAAGGCATTAGAACAGTCTTACAAAGATTAATGGAAATTTATTTTATAGATTAGGTTAGCCTAGGTGGCTATCCTCCGTTCATTGAAGAGTTCACATATATAAAACAAAAAACACGGGCCTACAATTAGAGACAGATGTTACCGCTACTCTGGAAACCATCTTGCAGTTCTTTAAATAAATATGTACATATACTCCCAGATTTTTTTTTCTCCATGCCATAGTGACACACGTTGGGCGCCAATTTTTTGGGTGATTTTCGGTATGCGAGAGATAAAGGGAGTCGAAAACTTATCAAAGAAAAACACCCACTTATCTTAGCTTTGGGTTTGCTCCTCAACCTAGCTAGCTCTGGGAATGGGGTTTCATCATCACCTTAGTCGCCAATATTGGTCGTACGCCTCGTTTTCCTTGGCTGTTTCATTTTCTCTTTACCTGTTTTTCCTTAGTCTCTCGTTCTTTATGTTTCTTTATTCGCTTATTCCTTGTCTTCCCTTTTTCTTGTTTTGTTTTTTCCCCCGTAGTGTTCCCCGTTGGGCGCCATTTTGTTGGGTAATTCTCGGTATGCGAGAGACAAGTGGAGTTGAAAACCTATCAGAGGAAAACACACTTATCTTGGCTAGTGGATTGCTCTTCAACCTAGCTAGCTCTGGGAATGGGGTTTAATCACCCCCCCAGTGGCCACAATTGGTCGTACGCCTCATTTTGATTGGGCGTTTCATTTTCTGTTTACCTCTGTTTTTCCTTAGTCTCTCGTTTTTTGTTTGTTTTTTCGCTTGTTCTTCGTCTCTATTCGTCTCTTCTTTTTCTCGTTTTTTTTTCGTCGTTTTCCGAAACCTACGCTGGCGGACTGCAAACCATGTAGTCTCTTGATTCAGCTGCCAGAACGAAAGGCATGACCAGTTTGGCGTCGTTCACAGTCGTCTTCTTCAGTGATTTGTTCTAAATGCTTTGGTGCCTGCTATGGTTCGGGTCCCATCAAACCCAGATATCTACATTCAGGTTACCCTGACTCTCATTAAATAGGGTTTAACCCTTTTAATCTCTTTAGTTGCGAAAATAGTCGTCGTGTGTGTGAATTCTGCGCCTATCGGCGTACAGTGATCTATCAATGTCAATGTGCAATGTTACAGATATTAAGTTTACACCGCCCCTACTTTTGTGTTTTGTGTCTTGCAGTTTCCATTAGAAACTCGTTTTTACAGTCAAGAGCTCCATTTGGTCCTTTTTTGTCTGGGACGTTTTTGTGATACGCGGCATCTAGGAGGCAACCTGTATTATCGGACATTTTTATGACGTATAGCGAGTAGATATTTAAAGTTCTTTATAAAATAATATTTCTAACCCATCAATGTGTTCACCCTTGATTTTAATGGCGGCCTCGGAAAGATTAGGCCTTCTGTTAATTCGTTCTGTAAGGGTTTCTCTATTTTGTTTTAAAAATGTTCCATATGCACATGTTCACTAGATTTTGAGTGAATTTTTCTAACACTCTCGTTCAGCTTATTCCACAGGAGCTCAATGGGGTTGTGATCTTTGGCAGCCAAATTATAAACTGAAGTTATAATTGGTCTAGATGTTTTCTGCAGGGTTCGGTACGATCGATCGTAATTCACAATCAATAAAACGCAGACCAAATCTTCCTCATTTTTCACTTATTTTACAAAAGGCATCAAGCATTGTTCAGATGTTCGCTTTCTTGCTAAGCTGAGCTAAGAGACTTTGAATTTCGACTCGAGTTCACAAAATTTTTCTCCAATCTTCAATATTCTAATTTGAGTGTTGCTCCATTTCCATCGTATAATAATGACTTTCTACACTCAACCATGGGAGTTTGCTTCTGAAAGCCTGCGTTTGACGGTTAAAACAATGACGAGTTTAACTCGCTCTATATCGACTTGAGCTGCTGTCTGTTTTTAACATCTGCTGGTAATGATCATCCCTCTACACGAATATTAACCAATCTCCCTCAGCTGATCTCGACACCAATTTTATATCGTATGATCCATTAACATTAAACAATTAATTTAAACAAAAAACTAAGAACTTAAACTGACTGAATAAATGTGGCTTCTTGCAGTCAAAAGAATGAAATATCAATTTATTTAACATATTTTACTCTTATATTTATTTCTTATATAAACCCCCTTATTATTTAAAAAAAAATAATTAAACAAAAAAATAATAATGCTAAGGCTGACTCATACAAACACAACTTTATATTACAATTTAGAAAACAAACAAACAACCAAAATAGACAAAATTTATTGAGCTTAAAAATTTATATAAAAAAAAAACAAAACAAAGTCTACAATAATTTTTATTTTTTTTTTCTTTTACAGTGAAAGAGTAAATTTTTGAGAAATTTACATTTTCATTTGGAATTTTAAAAAAAGCAATTTTTACACCGTTTTGAAATATTTAAAAGTATGTATACATTTGGTGCTACTAAATAAAATATAAAAAAAAAAACAAAATATATTTAGTTCGTAGGTGCATTTTGTTCTTTATCAATTGAATTAATCTTTCATATTATTTATTTCAAAGGAATACATAGTTAAAATAAAAACAAAACATTTAGCAATTTTATTGTAGTTAATTGCAAAACAATAAGAAAGAAAAAGTAAAAAAAAAAATTAATAAAATACCAAAAATTGAATAACAAATATAAATATGATGTATGTATTTATCTATTACCTATACGAAGAGTGTAAGAATATTTTACAGGACTACAGAATACATAATGTAAAGACAAATTTTCTATGTAAAAAATTAAACACACAAGTCAGTGACATTAATACATAAATTATTAAATGTAATGTGACAGAAAAAAAAAAAAAAAAAAAAACATAAGGTACACGTAAGATAAGAAAAAGAAAACTTTTTGAACAAGATTAACTATAATTGATAAAAGACCCTTTTTAGAATGCAAGCAAAATAACTAACATGATGTAATAAATTTAACAAAATGAATAAATATTAATTTTAAATTAAACAAAAATGAAATTTTTATTTCATTGAAACACGGCCTTTAGAGATACGTTACGAAGCAACACAAACGCCCAAAGGCACAGCGATTTGTAAGATGAGACCATGGTTCAGTGGTTAGTGCATTGAAGTGCTGTGTGAGCTGCGTAGGTTAGAGCCACTGCCATGTCCACCCAACTTCTTTCGCATTACCACCTCTCGTCGGGGAATGAAAAGCCTCTGAGAATATAATTTGTCATGAAAAAGTTTCTCAATTTGCCTTTCGGAGTCGACAATAAGTAAATAGTAGGTCCCTTCTATTCTTGTAAAAAATGTAACATGAATGGTTGGGAGAAGCTAGACCTTGGCTCATCCCAGATCCCACGTTGTCGCGACAGTTATTCCTTTTTGTCCCACGTTAGATGCAGTAGTCTCTTTGTGGGCACAGTAGGCTTGGCCATAATCGCAAGGTCTTTAAGGAGATTGAGATAGTTGAAGCGTGCTTTGTCCCATCCGTGTAGCAGAAGAGTTCAATCTTGCCACACTCACTCGGGTCGACTCTGATAGACCCACAAGGCCACGCTGAAGAGCTAAAACAGTCAGGAAATCTATCGCGCGATGACCATGAATTACATAGGCGATCCATGGGAACCAAACCGACGAGGCACAGGCGTTTCCGATAAGATAATCCCCTTACCGGATACTTGCGAGGAAAATTGCTTGCGGATTGGAAATTTAGTCTTAAGTGGTATACCAAGTCTGAACGGCGAACTCATCTTTGTAAAAGTATAGTTAACAAAATATAATAACTGAAAAACGTATCCGTGTTTTTTTATAACCAAACAAGGTTATAGTTTGATTTTCTTTAAAACTTACTGGGAAGAAATTTGTTACCTAGATCTTATGATATCATCAATAAATAGTTGCTGGACCTCTAAGTTTATGACTTACACAACGGTTTTTTTTTTTTCGACTTACCAAATCGAAGCTGTTGCTGCGTCTATTCAAATGCTAACCAGTCCAAAAACTTACAGTAAAACACACCGTCTCTTGACATTACACAATCATTTTATTTATATTCAGTTTTTTGTTTTCCTTTATACATTACAAAATATATTTTAGTACAATTTTTATATACTTTTGCTTTAAGAATTAACTTACGCATTTTTTTTTTTTTGCTTTTTGGTTTCGGATAAAATTAAGAAAATAAAAACATTTATGTTAGTAAATTGTTATTTGAATTGGTAATTTCAAGAAAATATATTTCTGTTGAATAACATTTTTTTTATTATTATAAAATGAAGCAAAATAATATGTATCTGACGACGCAGTTAGATCGATGAACATAATAGTAACAAAAAATTAACACAATAAAGTACTAAAACATTTACTAAGATAAATATATAAAGTACAAGTGTGCTTAAATATTGAGTTATCGGCAGACATTTAATATAACTAAGGAAAATTGTATAACATATTTGCAAAAAAAGGGAGAAAACAAGGTATTATTTAAATTTTACGTTTTTTTTTTACTAAATTTGCACTACGAAAAATGTTTTGAACCGAAATGGTGGCACAATTTACATACATTGGTCGAAATATATTTATTTATTTATTTAATTACTTTTCATCTTTGGGTTTTTTGTTTTTAAATGTTTAAATTGTATAATTTTTGTTTGGTTTTTTATAAGTTTAAATAAATGCATTTTCATAGATTGTTTATTAGCGATGAGTTACACATTTATTTATTTTGTTAGTAACAAAAGTAATTAAGTTTTTGTTTTTCAAGTAAACATTAGTTGAGTTGCGGGAACAAATATATAAGCTGGTTTGTTCGTTTTTTTTTTTTGTTTAAAGTAAGAGAAAGTAAAGAAATATTATTTGTGCAAAATAATTGAATAACTGGTATTGCTTATTGCAACATGCAGGTTGATGCAAAATTTTTGTTAGTAAATGGTACACAGCTTGGAAAGGAATTGAAGTATGGGGAAAATGATAGCACTAAAAAAGCTATACAGGCTTGTAAGAGCTTTGTTAGTATAATTTGTAGAATCGACTCCTGCTTAAACGCCTTATCGAGCAGCCAGGCGGATATAAATCAAAACCTGTTACATAAATAACATCAAAGCTTGTGAAATGTTGTCGCAAAGAGCTGAGAGTTCTTGGCATGCAGCACAATGTTAAACTATCCTGGGTCCTTTGGCAAAGTGGCAAAAGATGAGAAAACTGAGTGAACTCATCACATCAAATAAACATCGCTCGACAACCGGTAAAGAAAGTAAGAGTTTCCGAAATCTTGGAATAATCTCGAATAATCGTTTAATCGTTTGGAATGCTATAACATGCTTAAACACCAAGCTTGCCAACTATTCTGTGTCAATGTTGAAGCCGTGTTGTTATTTTGGTGTAGCAGTTAAAAAGTGACCTCTACTATCACGAGAAAGCTGCGACCGTTCATTAGTCGGTGCCTATAAAACATTACGAGGATTATCTGACCTAATCGTAATCATAACGAACATCTTTGACTGAGAACGGGTCAGAAACCAACCATCTAACGAAAAAAGTTGCAGTGGATTGCTCTCACATTCTGAAAATTCTAAAGCGATAACTAATCTGTGCAATGGAATCCGTTAACACAAGATAGCAAACGAGTGGGTCGGGGCAATCGAGGAAAGAGTTGAAGAGAGCTAAGATACATATATTGCCACAGTCGGTACACACCAAGGCGTAGAAGAGGCTTTACAACCGCCATGGACAATAGGACATACACAAATTAAGTCTGTAATGGTCTTGTCATTAGCGAGCACTAGAACTCGCATATTAGGCAACCTATTCTTTTAAAAGCTTAATGAAATGTTTGGGGGAAAAGATAGTTTAACAGATGTGGCAACAAATTAAAAATGTCTGGATCAAGAAGACGTTGAATATAGAGTTTAAGGCTCTTGGTAAAGCGATCACAATTGTCTGTAAGCACAAAGCATCATTCTCCCATCAATTAGCAGGAATTATGATAACTCATTTGGACACTTCTATATGCATATTGAAAGAGAGCATTTAAATATAATAATTAAACTAAATGAAGTACATACATAATGGTTCGGAGACCTACCCTGAGTAAAAAAAAAGTCAAGTTTCAAGTAACTACGAGTATACACATAAGTAAGCAATAAAAAATGTTTTTCCTGCGAGATTACACTATTTCGTCCAAAAGCCTCATCCAAAAAGAAACGATTTTAACAATACAAATTAAAATTTACTCAAAATGTCTTCAAAGGACCATTTACTTATGATTAAATTTTGCATCAATCTGCGTCTATTTTTTTTTTTTTACAAGTTAAATACTCTATTTGTATTATTTTTCAGGAAGAATATGCGACGAAGAAACAAAAATTATAAATTTATGAACTTACAGAGTTATAGATACTTTGAATATACACTTTTTTGTTTTTTTTTTTTTAAATGTAAAATGACGGCTTTTTGCAACTGTTATACGTGTGTGTTACGTTTAATATTTGTATTTTAGATATATGTATATATATTTGTTTGCAAAAATATTGTTTTTGAAAGGATTGTTTTCAGCATTTGTTTTTTGTTTTTCATTATTAATTTTTTTTTGTCATTTTCTATTTTTTATTCGATTTTACATTTACGAGTTTTCGGCTACTACATATTCATCATCATTGACATAGACATCGATAGATCGGCGGCACTATTATTTTCTACAGGATCCTGTAAACTTCACGCTTTCGCGCCGGGAATTTTAGACAGTACCTTTGATAAGTCGACACCGCTCAAGGCATTTATGGCCGGTGGCAGTTGTCCAACTAAACGGGCCACATCGTGGGTGATGTTATCATTGCCACCGATTAAGACGATTTCTTCGGTCTTGGCCAATGGAGCAGCGATTTCGGCAGCGATCTGAAATTAAGAGGAAATCATTACATTTCTTGTTTAAACAATTTGAACCGAGAATTTTCTTTCTTGTATTCGATTTTCTTGTAAGTTGTGACAGAGAAACAAAGGTAGGCTAGTAATATTTTTGTGCCATCCTCATGATCCAGCTTCTTATTGAGATAACAACCTAACATACATACAAAGACGGAACGAGATATAAATGTCAAAGACGAGGCATAGAATTAAGGAAACTACCTTTGTAGACTGTACACCGGCGATCACCAACATCCCGATGAACTAATCATTTAATAAAGACGATGATAGCGAGAATTTCTATCGATCTAACAAAAATGAGGTGAGGGAACTTATACCCAAATTAAAATTCGACCTATAAGAACCAGCAATAGATGTCTTATGTCTCATTTTTAAGAATTGGTGAGACGAGTGTATGACCAAAGAATGGAAACTCAGCATTGCCCAATCCACAAGAAAGGCGAGCCCTCAAACGTGCTAACTACTGAGGAATAAGGCTCTTCAGCATCACGTACAAGTTCCTATCTGCCATATGGCGTGAGCGCTTGAAATCTGATTGGCATCTATCAGTAAGACTTTAGGCCGGGGAAGGCCTCAGACAAACTGCACATCATCACAGCAAAGCGGGACCTCATGTGGTTAAAAATAGTATGCACAGAACCATAATCGTAATCCAGCCCCGACACGTCGTTGAAATATTTAGGTAAAGCACCCGGTATCAATGACATTTATCCAGAGTTCTTGAAGGATAGCTCTTGTCGCTCATCTTAAAAAAAAGAACACTAAAGCAGGAATTACACGGTTTGCAGTTTTAGCAAATTTCCGCCATCTTTGGTTTGCAGAAAAATGCGGCAAATTTTTAGTTTTTAATGTCACTACAAACGTTTATTTACACGGTTTGCCAATTTTGTCAAACGAATAGTTTGAAAAACAATCTGCAAACGTCTGCAAACCAAAAACTGAAAACCTGACGGCAAACTGTTTGCAAGCAGTTTACACGGTTTTCCACAAATTTGCAGGAAAAATGTAGAGCACGTTTGCACACGCCGTTTGCATGGGGTTTTCGTTCACATGGTTTGCTGTAGGTAGTTGTATCCGCTTGAAATTGATAGATTATTGAGAGATGATTATTTCTCTGTTTTGTGAGCGCTGCACAACGTGGTTCGTAGAATTAAACCCGCTAAAACTGTGCAGGTGAATACTTTGTAGAACCACGTTATCGAAGCCAGAATTTTCAGAGTCAATCAGAGAAAACCGTCTTCATTCCCCGCATTTCTTAATACCACTTTGAGTTCAAACGTCTGCAATTTTCTGTTGAGGTTTGATACGCCCTAAACATCAGTAAGGTATATGGACAGAGTTTGAAAGCGGATAATGTGGATCTGAAGAGTGACGGTTTCTCCCATAGCGAGGTCAGAGCCAATTCACCTGACAGCCTGGTCATCCTCGAGCCAGAAAAAAAAACCAGGAATGATATTCATAGGGATTCCTTAAAGAATTAATATGGGGAATTGAGAGTCCGTACATGCTCATCAATGTCTTCAAACCTGGGGATGGATATAGGGTATAATGAGACGTCTTCCACGCGGACGGAGTCGCGGGTATTAACTAGTTTTCTATATTTTCTATTCAGAGTCCCTCTTTTGCACTAAGGGTACATTACTCAATGTTTTGAAACCTGGGGATACTCTCCGATCATTATATTATTATATAATGGCTTTAAACGATGAGGAAGTTTATTGTGCTTGGGCTGCAGTGATAATGTTGTGGTGCGACTCATCGAGTGACAGCGACGAATTCGACCCGATAGCGACAGCGAAGAGTATGGACGAAAAATTGGCTGTTGAAAAAAACAGTCGATGGCTTCGACGCGAAATTATACAAAGAAATCCAATACAACGAGCCGGAATTGCATCGTAACTTTTTTCCCATGTCGGATGATTTTAGCATTTACTGCGTCTGGTGAGCACACACATTGCGTATTCATTTTTTAATTTACCGCAAAGCACAACACGACGGAATAAAACAATTTTATGTACAGAACACAACAGCTCGAGACAATATGATAATCACGTAATGGCAGCCGTTCGAAATTAAAATGCGTTCAAATGTCAATTGGTTTGCGAAAAACTGAAAACGTTTGATTTTTTGGTTTTCTCAAAAATTCAAACGTTCAAACTACTGCAAACGGTTTGCAACGTTTGCAAATGGTTTGCAGAAATCGGGTTGAACTCGTTTACACGGTTGGTGGAAAACGTGTCGGCAAACGTTTGCGGTTTACGCAGTTTGCTTTCATTAGCAAACAGAAAATGGCGGAAATTTGCCAAAACTGCAAACCGTGTAATTTCAGCTTAAGGAACAAACAAAACAAAAAAAAGGAACAAAAGTCCTCCTAAAACGCAGAAAACTAGCTAGTAAATCGTCTAAAATATGTAGGTATTCTCAGCTCAAACTCAAAGTCGTTCTAAAAATCGAATATATAAAGTTTTCCTAAACACCGATAACAATGGTTAGTAGTAGCGCTAACTCCGCACTTATCGACATACGTTGTACTCTCTCATAAGCGGACGCCGACGGTACCGAGAAAATTGTCCGCTTATGAGAGGTGTCCGTAAGGAGAGAGTACACTGTACATATATTTGACTACGTCAAAGTTATCTTATACCTACGAGTTTGCCATAGACATACGACACCAGCAGTAACTAAGTGTATATTTAATATTGAACGATCAAGAAAGTTCCTCTGTTTATATCGCACTTTTGAATACTCTTCATAGTGCAAGTGGGGTATAGTGGCTATCCATGCTTAGATAGTAGGTATTAGGTTTCAAGGGCGTGCGAGGGTGGTGTCCCGAAGCATATGAGATATTCTACTTGATGTGCTTACATCGCCTCCGACCGCATTATTGCAGCAAATGTATAAATGTGAACAAGCAACGGTACTGTATTTACAAGCATTGTGGTAAAGAAATTAAACTTTGAAGGTTGGCAATCATAAAATATGTACTTTGTCAAAATTTAATTAAGTTCACCGAAAAGTAATCCTAAAGGACCATTGGCATTAACGCTGGAACTGATATGCTGCGTTTGACAAGATCATTTTCCCTAAAACGATCGTGTAGTATAGGAGAACTGTTCGAAACTTTTATCAATTTCCATCTGTTCTACATTTCAGAAGAGTTCATTGTTTAAATTTGAATGACTTGATGCATTTGACTTACCTTAGGCAGCGATTCAAGCACAATATTCATAATGGCAGCATCTCCGTATTGCTTATAAACGGCAGCCTTCATCTTCATTCTTTCCGCATTTGCCTTGCCAACCAATTCGATAGCATGGGCTTCGGCCTGACCAATCTTACGGATTTTCTCAGCTTCAGCACGAGCACATTCAATGGTTTGTTCTCTAAAAAAAAAAAATGTAAAAATTCCAAATGAAAAACTGATTTTAAAAGAAGATTTCAGAGAATTATTAACTTACCGCTTACCCTGTGCAATGGTTTGCACACGATAGCTCTCCGCTTCGGCTGGCAGCCTAACCGTAGAAATCAACTCACGTTCCTTGCGCTGTACTTCTTGAGATTCGATTTCGATTTGTTTTCTACGCTCAACAACATCGATTTGGATTTCTTCGTTACGAATTCTTTGTCGAATTTTGGCAGCTTGCAATTCGTAGGCTAGTTGAGATTCAGCTTTCTACAAAAAATTGGCTTAGAGACTTCTTACAGGGCGAACTACATGTCAAGCTACTTACCGCCGTATTAATTTCCTGATCGAAATTAGCCTTTTGCAACTTGTACATTCGAGCATTGTCTTCGATTTTCGTATCTGTGGAGTATTTAACATCCATGGCGCTCCTCTCACACTCGGCCTCACGAATGCCAGCATCACGATTGGCTTCTGCCACACCGGCATCAGCATCTCGCTTAACACTGGCTGTTTGTGCTTTACCCAGCGAAGCCAGGTACTGCACATCATCGTAGACATCCTTGATGGTAAAGGAGAGAATTTCAATGCCCATACGTCCGACATCAGGTGCGGCTACTTCTCTCACTAAGGCAGCGAATTGGTCGCGATCTTTGTATACTTCTTCGACTGTAAGAGTTCCTGTAAAAGTACACAACACAAAGATGTTAATTTTGGATTTCATGCAAATTAGTGATTCGTGGAGAGTATGGCCTATACCTTTTGACCACAATGCAAGTAACTCCAATGACCATTGAAATTTTAAACACTCCCATCCATACGACGGACATTTCTCCGCTTAGGAATGTAAACTCTTTGCAATAGAACGCGATTCAACCCACTCTAGATTGCAATTGAGAATTCACTTAGTAATCAGTTAAGGAAACCCATAAACGTGCTTTTAATTAATCCAACACAACTTCAGGCAAAGTACATACTCGGTAAGGCCACTCAACCAGCGCGGATACTGATTCGCAAAAAGACTAAAACCGCTTAAGTATATATTCTTGTTTTGCTTAGCCGGACTGCGATTTTCCATGTCGCATAAGTCGTTGAATTTTTGATAAGATAACAGCCCCAGGTGATAACAATAAAAAATTTTGTTTTAAGATAAGTATCTCAGTCTGTTTACAAGGCACACAAGCAGTGGAGCAATGACGTCAATGCGATGAGGGCAGCAAGACGTACATGAATCGGAAGATTGATGGCTTCAGAAAATGTATGGGGTTCAAGGACTATTGACGTATGTATGTATGTAGGTTACCTTGGAACAAGATAATTCCACAATGAATTGGTTAGTGGCAGCTTCATAAACTTCATACATATGTAGATTACGAGAAGGACCTGCATATGTAGCAGTTGCAGTTTGAAAACCCAGCATCGATTAGCACTCTGCAGCTTATCCGAGTCCCTTGAATCTTTGTTAATTCGTTCCGGGACAATCAGAGACGTAGGCGAGGACCATAATTTTGCAGGTTTGGGTTGGTAACGTTTAAAAAAAAAATGAATAATTAGAAGGATGCGTAGGTGAATGGTTTAGTTTTGTACGCATGAGGAAATTTTAATGGGAATTGCACACTACAGTGGAATGGCAAACGACATCAGGATGATCTACGCAAATACAGTTGAAAGACAAAGAATTTGATTTAACAAACGGGCGACGTTAACTCTTTCCCAACTGCCGGGCTTTCTTCTCTTTTTTGGAATATAAATTTATCGCTCTGCTCATTCATCTGTAATTTTGAGATCACAGGAACTTGGTGCTGAGTTCGCGAATCAGAGAAGGACAGAGTGGAATCCCCTCGTATTTCATGACTTAACAAGATTTTTCATAAACTAGCGAACGCTGACAATGTTCGTCACGGCAATTGGAAAAAAATTGTCGCTTACAGTTTACAGCACAGAATACAAGCTAAGTAGAGGCCCTGACACTCCGTACAGAAGGGCAAGGAAGATATGACCCACAAGATTAGAACAAAAGATCTCCTAAACAGAACCCTTTTAGATATTGCCAGAATATAGGCGATAACCACGGGACATTGCCCAATTGGAGTCAATGCGGCCAAGCAAGATATTTCATACAGCCCCCACTGACACAGCTGCAGAAATGAAGACGAGAAGGAAACTCTCTCCCACTTCTTCTGCAAATATTCGACACCTGCAAGAGTCAAATTGCGTGCACTCAACCAACCAATCTGTGACGACTTCTATGAAATCTCGGGTAAAGGAATACGAGATATAATTTATTTTCTAATCTCCACAGGTTGGATTGAAGCACTCCCGACTTTCACTTTCAACAACATACATCATCAACCAGCACATCAACAAAAAGGCACATCTTAGTACTTATTGAGTTCTGTTGAACCACCACCTCTGTCTACCTACCTCGAGGCTAGGTTGCGCTAGAAACAAAATCTGATTGGATAACGCCATAACCTGACTTCGAACTCAACTTCCAAACTTTATTTCCAGCGAAAGAAAGTTGGGACAAAGGGAGGGTCATTAAACCAAGCACCGACGGCTCAAAAATAGAAGAAGGCTCCGAAATATACTCAGAACAACCCGCCATTGCACGGTCGATAAAACTTCCAAACCACGGCAGTGTGTTCCAAGTTGAAGTTCTAGCGATGCACGAGGTCACAAGATAACTATTCTCAGTGACGCCGAGAAGGAATATCGACATATTCATCGATAGTCAGACTGCCGCGATACTCAAATCACTTTAAGTAAAGACTTTTCGCATCCAGCTTAGGATCGTAAGCTCAAGACATAATGTATCACTCTGTTGGGTCCCGGGGCACCGAGGCATCGATGATAATGAAAAGTCTGATGAAAGTGATCGGAACCGAACCAAATAATGGTCGATTGTACGGTTTTTAACTTTATAGAAGTTCTGAAGCAAGAGATATACTTGGACTTCTGGAAGCTTGCCGACGGAGCAATGAAGCACACTTCTATCCTGCTGCATATCAAGAAAGATGAGGACAAAACTCAATAAAAGAAAAACAAAGGAAATACTTACGCTGAACAGATCGCATTTAGCTCTAGTGATCAGCATTTTCACAGGCCATAACCTACTGGCGGTCCATCTAAGGAGAATGCGACTGAACACGACTGACTTCTGCAGAGGATGTGGCGATATAGACATGTCTCATTTTCTTGGCGATTGTCCAGAGTCAGTTGTCAGCAGTACTAGATAAAAAATCTTAGGCGCTTCCCAGACCAACTCCCAACCATGCCACCGAAGGTCTTCCTAAAATTCGTACTGAATTCAAGGTGTCTTAGGGGGCTAATAACAATCAATAAATAATCTATTCTCTTCCCGAGAAGTACACGAATGGAGGTCCCACAAAGGAGAACGCAATGGATCCTTAAAGATCCCAGTGAGGCGGTGCCTAACATCAAACCGCCACCCATTCAACCTAACCTATCTCGAGGCCCTCACCAACCACATGACAAAATAAAACATATTAAACCTAAGAAAATAGCTTCACTTATGAGGGTCTTCTGCCTTTCCAGGCAGATTCACGTGCTTCTCTATGCAGATCTTCAAAAACCAATTCTGCTTGTTTTGGGTGGCTAAGATAATGACCTGGCACGCTCCGCTCTTAATAAAGGTCGAATTCGCTTGTTTATTTCCCCGACAAAGTCAAGCCTTATTGAAGTGAGTTTCCGAAAGAAATTTCGGCACAAAAGTGAAGACCGTTTTATGAGAATCTTCTGTCTAAAGTCTAAGGTCTTTTGAGCCGAATTCAATTCTTGTTTTTATAGCTTCTTTGATCAGAAAGTTGATGTCTCTAACCCCTTATGGTAAGTAGGACATAACTACCAGAACACCTTTTCTCGGGTGTGGGACCCGTAACCTCGATTACCCTCATTTGACCTGTCTTCAAATTTTAAGACGGTTTCGATCGGTAGCTTATGACTCTGTCCAAATTAGAAATACTTTTCTAAGTCGGTAGAGAAAAACTGTTGACACGTGAAATCCATTTAAAGCCGCCCGATTCAATCCCCCCTAATTCTACAATCAAATTTTATTTGAATTTCAATAAACATACAAATGAGTATATTCAACAGTGGATTGAATGTAACGTTTGTTTAAATCGACTATAAGAAGCTTAACAACTTGGAATTTACATATTTACTACCACCTACATATACGTAAGCTCATAAGTGCTTGTACATTACCATTTTCAGTATTTTTGAAACATTACAATACTACCAAGTTTTATTCGATGCTGTTTGCTGTGAATTACTCCAAAAAGGAATCAACGTGTCATAAAATATTTCCAAATGTTCCAACCCCAACCCGTGGTGCTCAAATTTACCCAACTGCAACCACAAACTGTTCACTTCCTATTTCGGGATATTGCTCCACTTGTCTTCCTTTGGCATTGTATTGTTCTACCAGGACTTCCGTGGCTTTTAGGATGGAATATTCGGAAGAGGAAGTGTCATAGGACAGACGAAAAAAGGGATGTAGTTGTGGAAGTGTACTTAGAGTTCCTTCGAACATTTCAAAACTGTGTGTCGCTGCTGGGGTATGCAATTAATTTATGTCACCCACATAACCAGAAACCTATTCACAGCTGCTTTTGTGTGGTTCTATTATAAAATCAAAAGATTAATGTGGAAATGTGAAGAATAAATTATATTCAAGCGAAAAAACTGAAAGAAAATAGAAGGCAACGAATGTGTATGATAATGATAGTCCTTGAGGCTTACGCTCGAGTGGTGAATGGTGAAGGAAGGAATAATTTTTATATAATCACAGATAAGGTCGCAGATAAATTACTGTTTTTAAATAAACTCGCAACTGTGAATTCCATTATCCTCCAGGTTAGGGCGGTGTCTTCGTTTCTTACCACGTAAAAAAAGATGAAGAAGTTATGAGCGAGACACTAACCTCGGATACCAATGGTTGTCCTCATTTAAGACCGTAAAAGTCCCTGAACTATAAATTGAGAGTATGCACTTAGAATGTACGCACACTGGTGCTGCTCAAACACTTAAATCTCGCTACGCGCGATACAAGGATAATATTACTGTGTAAATGGAAAAACTGTGAGATTTACGTATTGCAGCTGTTGCTTCAGTCTGCTGCGGTCAATGGTAATCGACTTTAAGCCGATGGCCGATCACATCGCTGTTATCAGCCCCTAAAGCCTTTAAATCCTGTCCGAAGCATGATGTGATCATTTTACTAATGCGATCAGTTAGGAAAACATCCATGGCGGGTCAATAGACATCGGCTTTGGACTGATTGATTTTGCACTACTAGGTTTCCAAGACGACGAAATCCACAAAGCACCCAGCTTCTCTCCACATGGTCGTATTGCTAACGAAATCGACTGTGTGCTAATCGCTGCGAGGCACGCATCCAACTACCTGACAAACATTCGAGGCGGCAAATTCTGACGTTGAATACTTTCTTTTTGAAACCAAGCGCTTAGCTCTCTATTCCAACAAGAAGCAAATGCAAACCGCTCAGGAAAAATAAATTCAGAGTTAAACTGGAGGAGCCAAAGCCCACAGAGAGTCCTTTGCGTTGACTATCTAAAACCGTACCTCGTACTTTCATCAATGAGGTAGCCTTGATCAACAAGCATACGTTATCAGTCACCCCTTAAAGTAGGCTACACACTGTCAGTTTTGGGCCATCAATTTCACTTAAATGATGCTGTAAATGATAGTGCGTAGCTTTAAATGATAAATGATGGCGTAAATGATGACTTTTCGTGGGTTTGGGTTAAACGATGGAAACTCGTCGTTCGTTTGGGTTTTTTTTATAAGAAGGTAGGTAGAAATTTTCCGAACCCGCGCCAGCCGATACAAAATATCTTATTTCCAGCTGTAAAAAGTATCCGAAAAATGATTGCCCAAAACTGATAGTGTGTAGCCTACTTAAAAGAGCCCGTGGTATGATGATGAGTGCATATGTCGGCAAAAAGGGACTGAAAATGTGCACTTATAAACGTTTAAAGCAAATAAGGGGCAGTGCAGGATATAACAAGAGTGGCTTAACGTGAACTTTCTCTGCAACTGTCCTGCCCTATCCCAAAGAAGGAAGCTCCATCTGGGAGCCTATCATTTCGACAACTTGGGTGAAATTTTACATACTGACGTCAAAAGTATCCTCAGCTTTATCAAGAGCTCCAAATGGTTCCATTGAAGTGGCGCGGTTTCAGGGTATTGATCCGACAGACAGCCACCCCACCTACCTACCTACCTAACGTTAACGTTGCCTATAGAGGCTTAATCACACGGTGGGCCAACTTACGATATCAGAGCCCAGGACAAGCACTGGTCGGCGCTCCAAGGGAGTACGAGTACCCCTCCAGTGCAACAAGCTATTTTGAAGGATTATCTTAACAGCAGTCGCAAAAGTAAAACATTGTTCTTGGCAGTTACTTGACAAAACTTATCCATTAATGGGATTAGCATTATTTGTGACAACTGCCTCTTACGACAGGCATGCCTACCTCGGGCATATTCTAACCCCTACCCCGAATGGGGTAGCATCGAGCCAGAAGAAACTCTTCGGCATACGTAGTTGGCTTAAGGACTTCAAAAAACTTCGCGACTGAAACCTGGTTTCATTGCTGGAACGCAGACTTTTCGAAATAGTAAAGGAAATTCAGTCGCCGATTGGAAGCACTTCTAATAGTTGCTGAAAGATGAGCTAGTGAGTGAAAAAACCAAACACCTCTAATCAACGAAGAATAAAGCAGACCGTCAGTTTTGATAGATAACAACAGAAGCCAACAGAGCTCTTGAAATACAGAAGTGACGTTGATGTAGAGCGCATGCACGAAATTATTAATGAAGTATGGGTGGACCTACTCATCTGGGTCCTAGGTCAAATCCGACGAGCTGGCTAGGAGAGGATAGTTTAAATACAACAAACCTAAGCCAAAAGAATTGTAGCCATTATGACGGGCCACTGGCTAGTTGGAGACCATGCGCTCAAGCTTGGTACTCCTCACAACACTTTCTGCCGAAGCTGAAGGAAATTAACGAGGGAGAATCTCTACTTCATTTCCTCTGCAGGTGTCCGGCTCTGGCGAGGACCAGACAGTGCACTTTAGGCAACCCCTTCTTCGGGGACCGCAGCGAGACAGCTGTTCCAGTACCTGAACTCCACTGGCCACATCATCCCAACACAACTAATCAACACTCACACACAAATCGGTTTGAACGAGTTTCGTACTAACAAAACGGCGCACCCTAGCGCTGAATGAGTTCTCAGGAACCGCCACTTTACCTATCTAATGGGTCAAACCCAAAAGCCAAACCCAAGTGCCAAACCCCCAACATTATAATTTTTCACAAATAAGCTTCTCAATTCGCAATTTGGAGTCGACAATAAATTGTCGCATCAGCTATTTATTTATTTGTATGCAAGAGTTCGAAAATGCTTCTCTACAGCTCTCTGATTCCGATCAACTCATTTGCTGCTCACTGCAACTGGCTTTAACGTAGACTACAAATGTACAATACCGTACAAGAGCGCCTGGAGTTAGCGCAGACTTAGCTTTACCGACTTTATCTCTATCTTTTTGGACACCACTAAAACAGCCGAGAGAGGTGCCACCGTCTCTTTAAAAGCCCTTGGCATTAACCTCTTCATCAGTCGCCTTATCCACCGTAGCGTCTTTTAAACCAAAGCCACAGCTGTACATCAGGTCGCCGCATGGGTGGAGTATTTACTATTTACTATAATAAAGATAATCAAGCTGCGATCAGATTCGTTGTATCCAGCACAGTGAAATAAAGGACTGCTGCATGTACCTAAACGAGATCGCTTAGCATTTTAACGTCCCACTCTGGTGTGTCCCAGAGTCCCAGGTCTTAGCGCCATCACGACGAGGAATTGCGCACTTCCCCCGTCTGTCTTTTGTATGGCGTGTTCCGCCATCGCCAGAATCATGAGAATCCCTTGTCAAAGATGCCTCAAAGCAACAATCTTATACCTCTAGACGGGCAATGAAACGGTTACCGCGGCAGATACCTTAGCGACGCTAATGGACATTAACTTTCAAAACCATTCTTCCGACCACTGCCAGCTTTAGAAAAGTCGCCTTACAATTATATCTGAATTGTTGACTTGAGGTTAACACTAGCCCCCACAGTGGTAAATATCACAATGGACACATCTTTTGTCTAAGTGCCTCTTTCTAGAGAACTCTTCGCACAAAACTAACTAACTAGTGACTGAAAATTGCAGTAAACATTTTATGAAAGCTTGGAGAAACTGAGTACTTACGTAGGGGACCTGCAGTAAAAATGATCCAACAGCGATAACACTAGTAAGATAGTTCTACTCGTAGAACTTTCATAAAACTCATCGAACCGTGAACCATTCTAATGTGTACCTAGTCACGATAGATGAACACTAGAATTTATTGAATCTGACTTGCATAACTGATAACACAAAGCAAAACGAAAACGAAAATCACGACTACAAATCATCCGGTATAAATCGGGGAACGCTGTTCAAAGGAACGTGCCATAAATTATATCTATCTGATGTCCTTCGAAGAAGAGAGAAAAAAAGGTAGAAAGTAAATATGTATACGAGCTGTAAAACAAAGTCCTTGAGCAGTGCAAGTTATTGAAAAGCTTCAAGTTATCACTCCCCTTTCGGATAACGACATCCGTTCTGTATAGCAGAGTTGAACAACCTTCACGTATTCAATTTAAGAAAATGTCACATCACACCCTTGCGTCCTTTTCCACCCCCAGACTGTGCGAAATGACATGGAAAGCAGATACCGTTGTAATGGAGTTTCGTTATTGTTTTCGTCTCCCATCTCTCACGTCCTATTATGCTTATTTGTGTGCAACATTTGCATTGTTTGGAATTCTAAGGATTTTTTGAAAGGCAACCACAAAACTATTTGCATAACCATTTCCAAATTAGAGGCCTTGAGATTCTTACGAGACACATTTAGTTGGTGAGAATTTATCCTTCGTTGTAAAAAGTGAAGGCTTGGCTTTTAATTTTACTTTCAAGTAACCTCGTTGAAAATGAATAAAACTTTTGCCAGGACACTCACTTGTCACTTGTATAGGTAATTGATTCATTTCATATTCGATGTATGAGTGACATTTGACATTTGATATGGGTTCCCTTTTCGTATGTATGTAGCTTAAACATGGGATAAAATGTCGTGTATGTCATTTGATCTGGAGGCGGAAACATGTTGAAAGTGGTGTTGTCACTTCAAAGTAGCTCCCTAGAGGAGAACGGAAGTAATTTCATTTTTCAGTCGACAGAGTTCACGTTCCGTTATTGCCAGGGTACGTGACAAACATGATAACTCGCTTGGTGGTCACATAGATGTTCTGCACCAAAGGTAAATCTTAACCACATATTTCCACTGCTTTCACTCATATTTTTTAATTGAAAGTTCGTTTGAGTCCTTTTGACAGTAATTGCCCAGCTTTAACGAAATGGAGGCAATGGCAATTGGTTCAACTATTTTAAAGTCAACCTCTAATCGCATCCGCATTCCGCATTATGAACACATCTTTTGGGGATGAAGCAAGAAAGGGCAAAGCCCATACAGACACCATATAAGGGGTTATTATCTCTTCATTTAATGGGTACTGGTAGTGGAGAACCTTCCCCGGATACATGAAGGGTCTGGGAAGGGGAATGAGAAATCAAGCGAAAAAGAGGGCACAACATAGAGCGTATCACTGGGAATACAGTAGGAATCGCACTGAAAATAATTAAAACAGAGAAACAACCAAAGAAAGGATGCAAGGAGACTTCAAAGATCACTGGGCAGCCTCCGATAAAGGATTATGGTTAATCGACTTTGCGGCAGAGTGTACCGTTGATGCATAACAGTAGCACACTCATCGCGATATTCACAAGGTGAAATGGCGATCTCCTCAAAAGTTTGACCACCTTGTGACTGGTGGAAAGCACTTTTCTAGTTTAATGGATGTCCAAAGATTCTGAGAGGAGAGGAGACACTACGTTGTCGAAGCCATGGCCAGTTCCCGATGTTCTGTTCACCGCAAACAAGTAAATACAGCGAGGAAGTTTAACGTCAGACGGCTTCAATTGCAAGATATCACTAAAGCCCTTTCCTATACCACCAGCATCAACCATTGAAGACCAATAGCAAAAAAGCCATTAGATATGCCGGTTCTGATGTGCTGGGTTTCTGGTGGCCACCACAATGAAATCAATGGTTTGGCGAAGAATGTTGGAAAAGACTGCGCTACTACTGAATTCTACGCGGAAAAGAGAAGAAATTAGCACCGGCTTCTCAGAAGGAAAAAGACAGCATGAGAAGCGCGAGATCGAAGAATGGAACTGCAGCATTGTTTGAACGATTTTCAAGAAGGAAACCCATTTAAACTGCGCCAACTATATTTTATCTGTTGTATTGTGTGAATTCCTAAAGACCTCTTCCAACAACCTGATTGGTCCATATCACTGCGGTTTTAGGATAAGAAAGTCCACGACCGACCAAATATTCACACTACGGCAGATCTTGAAGAATTGAGGATTTGACATCACCGCTCTTAGTAAGATTAATCGATCACGAGTCCCATTCAACCAGTCGATATCGATTGTTGTAATTCAGCCGCAGGACTTCCAGATCAATATTCACCACCACTTTATCGATTTCAAGGCCACGTATGATTGATAGCATTTATAGAGACGAGCTATACAGAGCAATGTCAACTCTTGGCAACCCTTCTTTAGGTTAGGTAGATGGTCTGGCGAAGAGAGAGATAACCCTCTACGCCACACTCATGTAAGTACAGTCCCATTGCAATGTCCATTGGGAGAGAAGTATCCCTTGCTCGGGAAGAAATCCATAAAGAACTTTGCTATTTACCTTGGGTTTCGAACCATTTTGAAGCTTTGATGAACATCAATTGATCTTATCTTTGTCATGCAGTATGGCAGAATAGAACGCCTTGTAATCACTTGTATGAGGACGTATTTTTCAATCGTCTGCAAACACATATAGAGTTCCTCTTCTTTCCTTTTGAACTGAACTTGTAACTTAGCCGAAAATGGATCAGGTTGACGGATATGCGATAAGTAGAAGAGAAGGAACAACGAGGAACCGTATAGACTGTACAGCGACATCCATCAAACTAGAAAATGGCTGGGATAGGTAGAGCTGATGAACTCCTACCCTCCAGCTGGAGAATCTTCAAATCAATCTCGTAGGAATGGTCTAGTAGAGGAAGACTCAGGTCACGCGCGCAAGTGATAACTGAAGCATAACAGACTGATCTTTACGATCCTGGAATACATATGTGAGCGAAAAGGCTGCGAGGGTTACCGTTGCACGGGCGTGAATTATTTCTTATGCAGGGATGGCTTTGGTACTAATGGATGAAGCACGCAAAAATTACTCGGAAAGAAAAAAATGGTTAAACTGATGAAGGAGCTCCGAAAAGGAGTGCATACTTGCGTAGATTTAAGCATTCCATAGACTCCTTATAAGCATTGTGAAGGAGAAGTGCTTGAGGAATCCGAACATGTTTTCTTCAAATTCTTATGAGAAAACGTGGTAAACCTGGAGAGCAGTCAGCACCGAAAAATATATATCCCACATAAGTTAGACTCGCAAATTAGAATTAAAGAGAACTGTGGTGAGAAAAGGCAGTGAAAAGGTTAGAGGAGCTGATAATTGCCAACATTCACGGAGAGAATATATTACATTTAGTTGCTGGTTGTTCTTATAACTTAAGACTTCAGTTAAAATTGCTGGTCCGACAGCTCAGGATGAGCCAAGCTAACTTCTCACAACCATTCATGTTGTGGGTGTTACACTAATCGCAAGAATGGAAGGGGACCTGCAATTTATTGCCGACATGACTAGGGCTTGAACCCACGCCACTCGTTCAGTAGTCAATACCAGGATACAGCACTTGTTAGCAGAACTTTCTGTTGGGCATTTCCCGCATAATCGTATAGAAATCTTTGAAAATGAAAGTCAATTTAGGAATAAATACACACAAGTCATCACAATTTTTTGCCATATGAATGTTCCTTCAAGCCATTCAAACCCATTACGAGCCGACCTCGGAGAGAAAGAAATTCTCCTAAAGAAGTCCAACTTTGAGGTCATTTTATAAATAAAATACAAAACCAAAACCAAAACTGCACTTTCCAAATAACTCTTGCAAATGTTCAAAAATCCCCTCTTTTCAGAACGAAACTATCTACGTAAGCATAATCTACAGTACAAGCAGAAGACCCGAACAAAACCCTTTTATCTTCCACGTTCGAAAGGTTTATTTTTTTTTTTTTTTGTGAAGAGCACTTAAAAACGCCATCCTTACCCTAATGAAAGTGCTTTAAAGGAAAAAAAAAATGTAAACCAACCCTTAGAGTGTCTACCATTGTTTTCGGTAATAAATTGCATTCCAACATGAACTGAAATGGAAGCATAGTTATTCCGTGCAAGAGAGAACAATCGACTTGATTGTGTTTAAGTATCCTTAAGCGTGGTGCCCTGGAAAAAAAAAAGGACCTTGGGGCAAAGTCAACTTTGCTGTGTCATTTATCTCGCCTCGGACTATTAAGCTCGTGGAATTCATTTACTCTGGCCAAATTCAATAGAAACCAATTTGTTAAATTTTCTTTAATCAGTTGGAGCCTAGCGTAACCATAGTTTACGTGACCGAAATGTTAACAAATTTTCCTTTGGTAGAGAAAGTCAAAGATACTTTTCCGCTGGTTGGAACTTATGTAACAAATTTTAAGTCGTTAGGTTTACGGTCATTGAGAGGGCCAGGAAGATACAAAGCGCTGCAGCGGTGATTAAAATGTACCATCCTGAGCCTTACTTAACTGCAATAGGTGAACAAAATCTCAACTTCGCAGGCAGACACTATGATTATTAATAATCGAAAATTACAAGAAATTCCTCACGCACAATGTTTTGACAGGAGGTCATAATCTTCAATAAAGACAATTGCGTAAATCAATAAGTGACTCTTGTATAGAGTCCTTTAGACTCTGATTATTCTAGTCCTGCTCTTTGACGGAGGCTTGAACTTTGTCAAGAGTGGATGAGGTGATATTTAGCATTGTTTGCATGCTCGCTGACGTGTATGGGCTGTATAACGACATCCATCCAGTCAGAAGAGTCCAAAGTCAAGGTCTAAGATGGCTAGGACACGTAGAGCGGATGAACACTAGTGTTTCGGTCCAGAGAATCTTCGACTCTACTCCCGAGGGACGACGTAGACAAAGAAGATAGTGACTCAGGTAGCTCGCGCAAAAGAAAAGGGTCATCTATCTATGTGCTTGACGTGAAAAGTTGGAAGGAGCTAGCTTCAAATCAAGCTGTCTGTGGACGCTTGTTGATTAAGGCTGAGATCCGCCCTGAACTGTGTCGATTGAATAAGGAGCCTTCACTTCCTCAAGGTGTGCGTTAAACAACCATACGAGCTGCGTAGGTAAAAACCCCAGCCATATCCACCAAACATATTTTGCGACACCACCTCTTGTCGGTAAATGACAAACCTTCAAAAGTATCAGTTGTCATGAAAAAGCTTCTCAATTCGCTGTTCAGAGTCGGCAATAAATTGCAGGCCCCTTCCATTCGTGCGAAATGAATGGTTGCGAGATGCTAGGGCTTGACTCATTCCGAGCTGTCGCGCCAGCTATTTATTTATTTCATTTCCTCAGGGCATCCATACCTTAACAGGGCCGTGATCTAACCGCGGTGGTGTCCTTCAGACGATGTCCTTATGAAGAAACTAAGTGAATTTAGTCAGAAGCGCCAGAAAATGGAAGAGCAGTCAAGCTACCTTGTCCTGTTACCGGAGGAACATTGTCTAGGCGATACGATCACCTGGTTCTCACTTGACAGATAGCAGACGTCCAACCAGATTGATCAGCAAATGCATGAGAAGTTTTCGATGTCTGTAGCAAATGCGGATCAGCACCTCACGATCGCTTGCCGGTCCGAAATGCTGTACGTAATCTATACGAGTGCCGACCGCCTTCAATTTAGAAACCATTCTGCTTTGGTAACTGAACTCCGTGAAAATCGACATAGACGAGGAGTGGAATGGAAAGGACCACAAAGGCAATTTATTAGCCTTCTACAGTCTTAGCTATCTATTAATACCTGGACAGAAACCGATAAGCGCGCTTATGGCGCTTAGGACTCTATTTGCAGAAGCCGGCTGCAAGACCCCAATACCGAGTGGGAGTGGCATGTCTCATTGAACTAACCAGAGCAATTTATGAAAAAGAAAAATGCAATGCCGCAGAGGTCATCAAAGAAAAGCGTCCTCAGACGGAGTGATCTTCCTTGGGATAGCACCGGAAAGGTGCTTTTGATGAATGTATCAAGACCAATTCAGGGCAAATTCAACGAACAATTAGATTAAGCCTTTCATCAGGATTCTCCTGCGTTGATTACTTAAATACCTTGTGGATCATTTTAATGTAATGCGTCCAGAGTCGGTCTCCGATGTGGCTTTCGACAGCATGCGTTGAGGCAGTGCTCTTATACTTGTAAAGTTCTTGCAATGCAGATGTCTATGTAGGATCCTAGGATTTGCAGGTAGGTACCAATAGATATAACAATACAGCATACGGCGCGAAGACGACTTTGCTGCAAAATTGGACATGTTATTGGATCCACGTATTCAGTCAGACAGAAGAGCTAAGGAGGGACGAAAACGTCAGAGATCAATTTGAGAGAAGTGTTACACCATTAGGAACAAGATGGCGCTTGTTGCTGAAGTTACATTCGTTGGAAAAGGTGAAAAGTAAGATGCCTGTTGTTCCTCCTCTTATGTAAATCGTTCGATGGCAAAGTTTCTAGAAGCACGTCTTCTATTTGTTCTGTAATATATATGGTTAAAGCATCGAAATAAAGTTAATGGATTATTCCATAATGACTTGCTTTTAACCTACAACGACGAGAAGGAAATTATGTAAATCTGTTCAGTACCTGCCCTGCTATTGCCAACTGTGAGCTCAGTTAGCTCATATTTTATACGAGTATTACGCTACTCAGTAATGCGAGAATCATTACATATCTGAGAACAATTTCCGCTAAATGATGCATAAACCTGATTTAGTGTCAATTTTATCAAGACTTCCGCTCCAATGGCGTTAACAACAATTTACGTTCATCAAATGAGCTTTTTTTTCCAGTAATAACGAAAATCTGTGTTTATTTTATTTTTGGAAACATTCCAGTCGACAGGAAGAAAAAAAAATCTCAGCAAACACCTCCATCATCTGAATTTAATTAAATTCCTTGAATATTTCTCCTTAAAATAGGACATTAACGATAAATCAAAAGTTCAAATTATAAAAATGATTACACGCCATGCACACTTGTTCGCAATATAGGTTAAGTTTGTTCCTGTTTATGGCTGGCAATAGCAGGGATGGCAGCGGAAAGGAGTGTGTAAATCAGGCGAACGGAAACAATAAAAGAGATCCGTGATTTAAATATTCCTACGAAAAAAAAACGAACCTTACCCTGATAAATCACACTTAACACAGAGTTTAGAAAAATAATTAATTCGATTAGGCTGACATCGATGGCGCTCACTTTAGGGTGTTAGGGATGTTTTTTGAGTAGAACGAGTCCTTTTTTTTTCTATCCAGAAGTGTGTTTGAGTATTCAAATTAAATTCAATTACAGCGGCAATATTTTGAATGCAAATATTGATACACACCATTTGCGTAAATGGGGGAAAAACGATGTGATTCGTAGGCTTAGGGGCTGTCAATTTGAATGAAAAAAAAGGGAATACACGAGATGAAGAGCAGCCATTAGGAAAGGAGAACGGGAAAGTGGTGTCTAACCCTAGTCGGATCGTTCCATTAAAGTGACAGGTGCCAGTTAATTAGAATTTTTTATGAGGGAATTGCAAACTTTTACCTTGGAAACTTTAGAACGTGATTTGGGTGGGATGATTGTGTTTAATGATTTTTTTTTAGAAAAGAGTGATAGCATTTTGAAGCTGCGATGTCAAGGAAAATTAAAGGGTTTATTGTTGAATTTTTCGGGAAAATTGAGTTAAGGGATACTTCATAGCACTCCGCCAAGAGAAGGTCTTTTGTACAATTCATTAAGAGGTGTAGGGCTTGAATATTACACCCTATTCGTTCCATATGATTTTTTTCCTGACTGTGGTAATTTACAAAGTTAGAAAAATTATTACGAAGTGATTCAAATTAGGTTAAAACTGCAAGTGAGTTGACCTAGTTAAGGCATTCTAGACGTGGATTAGCATTCTACTTTACCGAAATTAATTTGCTTTCGACACATTTATCGTGCCTTGAAAATAGACTGATCATTTGTTAATGGCATTTGGCTATCGTACCCTGACAAAATTTGGATTTCAAAATGCGAGAAGCCTCTCTTACTTTGGCAAAGGAGCCCTAGAAATACTAGATTCCTTCCATTAAAAAATTAATTTATAAAGTAAAGGGTTTTTCAATAGGGGCGCTACAAAAGTAGAGCGACAGGGACAGCAAACGACGCCATATTTTTCTTGCGGTTTTTTGACATATCTCTTCAGTAAGGTTTGCCATTTCATGATGGAAAGATATACGAGCCAACAACGAGTCGAAATTATTAAAATTTACTACCGAAATTCGGAGTCAGTGGCCTCAACGTTAAGAGCGCTACGTCCAATTTATGGTCGTCATAATTTCTGGCTGGATGGCTTCGTCAATAAACAAAATATGCGGTACTAGCCGATACCCGCGACTACGCCCGCGTGGAAATACGTCACATAATACCCTATATTCTTCCCCGCGTTTCAAGCCGTTAATGAGTAGGTATAAACTTTCAATTTCTCATATTAATTTTCCAAGGCATCCCCGTAAACAACATTCCTGGCGACGGCATTATTTCTTTCCCCCCTAGTTGTAGCCCACAACACAAGATCAAGAATATACACACAAATATACATGTGTACGTACTTACATGTGTAAATGATTTCCTGCCAAATAGGTAGGATTATGTATCGTAGAAAATTTGTGTTCAAGTAAGTGCGACTACAACAAAAAATATTTCCATCAAATATATATGTACATACATGAATAGATACCGTGCTGAGTGAAGAAAAGCAGCACAAAGAAAAATGAAAAAACTACCCTTGTACGACTGGGCAAAACAAAAACAACACACGATCACGAAACGATATGTGCCGCTGACTACGGTTGCGCATTACTATACATAGCAAAACTTTAACGCCCTGTATCTTGGCCCACAGTCATAATTTTGAAAAACGGTAAAACACGTGTTTAATTATTTCTGTTCTAGAATATATCCACCAAATTTCAATTCCAAACTCCAATTTAAATTTTTTTTTCATACAAACTTTAACACCCTGTAACACCCTGTTAAAGCTGAGTTTCGCAAAATCCCTTCTTAGTGGGTGTCTACGCCACAAAAGGAAACTACTGTCCAAATTCCAAGTTTCTAGCACCAGCGGTTTGGGCTGTGCGCCTATCTCTGTGTCAGTCAGTCAGTCAGTCAGTCAGGACAAAGAGTTTTATATATATATATTGGTCAGACAGCAATCCACACGTACTCCATGAGTCATCATTGCATCCCGAAAAAATTACGGTTTGGTGTGGTTTATGGGCCAGCGGCGTCATTGGGCCGTACTTCTTCCGTGATGATCAAGACCGGCACGTTACTGTGAATGGGGATCGCTACCGTTCAATGATAACCGAATATTGTTGGCCCCAATTGGATGATATGGACTTGGAGGATATGTGGTTCCAACAGGACGGCGCCACAAGCCACACAGCGAATGTCACAATCAATTTATTGCAAACCAAGTTTGGAGAACGTGTTATCTCACGAAATGGTCCAGTCGCTTGGCCGCCTCGGTCGTGCGATTTGACGCCGTTAGACTATTTCCTGTGGGGCTACGTCAAGTCTATGGTCTATGCCAACAAGCCAGCGACGATTGATGAACTTCGTACGAATATCGAACGTGAAATTGCAGCAGTATCGGCCGATTTATGCTTGAAAACCGTCGAAAATTGGGTTCAGCGTCTGGACTTCTGCAAGCGTGCCCGTGGTGGCCATGCAAAAGAAATCGAGTTCCATACATAATGGCATCGAACGTACTTTCACAGGAATAAAAAATTTTATTGATATCCAAAACCGTTTTTGTTTTATTTAAAAAAAACTTTTGTAGGGCTCTTATTGAAAAACCCTGTACAATCTTGACATCCAGGAATGAAGTGAAATGAGGTGCTTCGGTGCGGATGAGTTGCTCACCTAAGTGTAACATTGTCTTACTCTACTCGAGGATACGGTTCGGAAGTGCACACGAGTCTGGTGTAGGTTTGCATATGGCACCATATGTACAGAAAACTTTCATATCCTAGAAACTTTGCATTAATCAGATTCTGATGGCCAAATTTAGAACGAGAGTAATAAACGTGATCATGATACAAGAGCTTATGGATTCACTGACGGTGTCTACTACCAACTTAACATCAAATGGTGAATCATCATTTTGCTGAGGGATTTCAATGACAACGAAGCGTTCAGATATGTGATACGCATTCGGCAACCGAAATGATAATGGCGAACGACTTGGAAGATTTCTATATATATAAAACTCTTTGTCCTGACTGACTGACTGACTGACTGACCCAGAGATAGGCGCACAGCCCAAACCGCTGGTGCTAGAAACATGAAATTTGGACAGTAGTTTCCTTTTGTGGAGTAGACACCCACTAAGAAGGGATTTTTCGAAACTCAGCTTTTACAGGGTGTTCAAGTTTGTATGAAAAAAAAAATTTAAGTTGGAGTTTGGAATTGAAATTTGGTGGGTATATTCTAGAACAGAAATAATTTAACACGTGTTTTACCGTTTTTCAAAATTATAACTGTGGGCCAAGATACAGGGCGTTAAAGTTTTTCCATTTATAGTAATGCGCAACCGTAGTCAACAGCACACATCGTGTTGTGATCGTGTGTTGTTTTTGTTTTGCCCAGTTGTACAAGGGTAGTTTTTTTTTTGTTTTCATATTTCTTTGTGCTGCCTTTCTGCACTCATCACGATATCTATATACATATGTGCGTACGCATTTATTTGAATTTTTTGTTGTTGTTGGATTTACTTGAATTTGAACACAAATATTGAGATTTGATACGCCAGAAACATCAATAAGGTACATGGACAGAGCTTGAAAGTGGACAATGTGGATCTGAGGAGTGACTATTTCTCCCATAGCGCCCTCAGGGTCAATTCACCTGATAGCCTGATCATCTCCGAGCCAGAAAGAAATAACAGGGAAGTTGTTTACAGGGACGGCTTAAAGAATTAATATGAGAAATTGCAAGTCTATACCTAATCATCAATGGCTTGAAACGCGGGGAAGGATATAGGGTATAATGTGACGTCCTTCCACGCGGGCGTAGTCGCGGGTATCGGCTAGTTTGTAATAAAGGTCATTGTCATAAAGTCTGCTGGGTTTGTAAGTTCCAACCAAACGGACCATAAAGTAATTAGACGCAGAGCATAGTGGTTTAGAGCAACACCTCTCGGTGGTGAATGACAAACCTTCGAGAGTGTAATTTGTCATAAAGAAGCTTCTTAATTGGCCATTTGGAATTGACAATAAATAGTAGGACCCTTTCAATTGAGAGAAAAATTAAGCACGCACTCGTTGGCTGTTGCGCCAGCTATTTTTTAAAGCTGAGGGAACGTCGTTTGTTTTTACGAGCTTCTTAGGCCCCGTTCAGACCAGTGCAAAACCAAAACCGCGCGGTCAGGTGTGAACGAATAAGAGGACAGTAATGTAAATAAGTTTTTCGCGGTTACCGCCGTGTGTAGGCAGGGCTTTACAGCTGACTTTCTATATTATATCGAGAGAAGTCTGCAAACAGGTCCACCAAAACTGATTACATGACTTCGATGATAGCGTTTGGCAGGAGATTGACTATCAACATTTCTGACAGAAATAACTGAAAGAATCAAAAAGTTACTAGCAAGAACGGGCCTTTTATACTGACGGTTCTAAGATGGACGTTGGCAATGGAGGCGGGGTGTATTCTCTTGGAGCACAGCGATGGCAGTGTCTTTCAAGCCGAGAGCACGGCCATTATTTAGGCTTCGGAAATTAGTTAAGAGTACAATATTGTCGGTAGAGCAATCACTGTCTCCATAGACAGCCAGACAGTCGTAAAGGCTCTGGACTCTGCGATAAATAGGCTTGTAAAAACTTGCAAAAGTCTTTTACATGTGATTTCCAAATAAACTGCAGTGGCCCTTCGTTGGGTGTAATGGCACATGGACATCCCAGACAACGAAAAGGCCGACTAACTCGCAAGTAAGTAGTGAAAGTTACATATTGAAGAGGAGGCTACCTGTCACATCGGACACATTCCAATGGCTAGAACTTAATGGCCGGGCTATGAAAAGAAGAGATTCCTTTCTTTGGTCAAACTTAGTCGCCATGACGCACGGGTCACCTTCGGCATCATAAATCAAAAATCACAACGAAGCCTCAGAGATGAAGAAGAAATTAAATTTGAAACAAAATTGCATCTTGTCCAGCTTTAAAAATAAATAGCTGGCGCGACAGCTCGAGATGAGCCAAGGCCTAGCTTCTCGCAACTATTCATGTTACATTTTTCGCACGAGTGGAAGGGACCTACAATTCATTGCCGACTCCGAACGGCGAATTGAGAAGACCTTTTATGACAGATTATACTCCGGGAGGCTTGTCATTCCCCGACGAGAGGTGGTGCCGCGGACGTGGTCGGGGCTTGAACCCACGTCGCTCGGTCAGCAGTCCAACGCACTAACCACTGAGCCACGGCGGCCACTTGCTCAGCTTTGAAACTGGGTAATCTAGAAACCACGAATGGAGTGAAAATGGCAGTTTAAGTGTCAGTTGGCTCCATCAAGAGAGAAGTCTTAAGCCTCACACGAAAAATACTTAAGCACTGAGCGTGGAAACGGGAAGATGACAGGAGTTTTAAAAAAAAAAAATTTTTTTCATACGAAAAAATTCGAAAATATTCTTTTTATCAGTTCCCCTCTGAACTCCTATCGTTTTGAGTTAAAACTCGTCTAGGACTGCTTGAGCAAGATGTGCACTTAGAATTCATTGCGTTAACGGTCCCAGGGAGATTGGGGGAATGAAATTTCCGATTAGTTCTCCTAGACGTGGCTCATCGTTCACGCACATTTATAAGCTCGTGGTTAATAAAGACGAACTTCTTATAACAGCTCCCAAAACAGAGCTCCCAGAACAGAACCTACCGGACTACGTTAAGCCAGGAATTTCGTCGAACCTATAATATTGTAAGAGAAGTGAAGAAATTCTCAAACTTAGACGTGATGCTCTTCCTCTTCACTGAAATTTGTTCGCTTAACTGCCATGTCAACAAGCTGGTCATAAGTCCTTTAAAACCGTAAGAAAATATGTTACATTTCAAAAGTTTAAATTTTTGAAACAAATAATCGAAGAGCAATAAATACTAGATATCTTGTAGAAAATGTATATCAACCCTTTGGTAGCATTCAAGGTTGAAAATTCGAGAATAAATAAAGATAGCGACGACCAGCAAGACGACCACAATGGGTCAGAGCCAATGAGCGTAGGCAACGAATGGAATAAATTGAGTTGACTGTGCCAAATTAAAACATGTACATATGTATGTAGCAACGACGATCCCTAGAGAAATTCATATATTTAAAGCAACAGCAAGAGGTAAACCAAAAGAATTCGATAAGATCCGCTAAATCATCACCCAAAAACTCAACAAATTGTAGAGAGTCTCAAAGCAACTCCCTAATCTTCATCAAAGTTTGTTTAAGAACAATTAATCGAAACGTCAGTTCCTAATTTATGATAGCAAATATGAAAAATACTTCGCGAACAATTAACTCGAACAGTATCATGTCACATTCATTTCTGAATTATTTCCAACCCTCTCAGCATCCCCACTAACTACAGACGGTTCCCTGTTATGAAACGTCACTGAAGTTGTCATTGGATTAATTAACACTTTTTAAATTATCAGCTGATTGGGGGCTGTAAGCCCTGATTACTTTGTAAATTCCACTCGGATTTAAATTCCGTACAATTATCTCAATTAATTGATTGCAATACACGGTAACCTTTGCTACTGAATACGTTGACGAAAGTGAAAGGCACGACGAACGAGAACGCGACCACTTCCCGCGAACACTGCTTACCCAATACTAACCACTGACAGTGTGGGGAAAAACTTGAAAAGCTAAACGAAGATACCCGACCAAAACAACCCCATTTTTGCTTGCATGCGTACAAGTTTGCAACGATTTCCAATTGATTTCGGAGCACTTTCTGTTGGCGGGTTGTTCTCTTGTTCCCACGATGGCTAACGAAGTGTACAAAACGATTAAGTGTAACTACACACAAGATTTCTTTCTGGAAAAGCAATAACTTAAAACAAAAAACTCGTTTATCTATGGCTTTATCGTGTTCTCATGAAAAGACATTCACAAGACAAGACACAGTGCCAAGAATATTTTTTTTTGAGGTGAGATAAACTTGTCTTATGGATAATTATAGCTTCAAACCACATGATTACATTTAATGTTCAAGATACCACCATGCAAAAATTGGTCCCTCTAGAATGCTAAGATTCACTAACACCCATCGCGAGAAGGGAAGCTTGCTTCTTTCCTGCCTGAGGCCCTATTAATCCGACTTTTTGATAAAAATTGTTGGAACCATTTCATTGGCTACCGCATAAAAAGTCCTTCACATATCCATCTTAAGAGATATGCTTTGATTTAGCTTTAGATTCATTACTCGGATGGACTGACGAAGTGGAAATAGATGGTAAGTCATCTAAAGATCAGTCTATAGCGCACTTCGTCTGGACGTGTCTCGACCTTGCGTGAATTTAAAAAGCCACCTTAGGAGAATACCACTTTAACGACCTAAATGATTTGAACACTGTCAGTATGGGCGACCTTAACTTAGAAAACCAAATGGTTTCAGGAGTAAACTTGTGGTCAACCCTATAACATTGGACCTACCTCTGCTCTTAGTGTATCTCTCTCTAGAGGACCACTTCAAATTATGCAACTATGTAGCTAACTGACCCGTCTAAAACTAAACTACATATTACTGTCATCATCATCATGATCCGCTTATCCACTATGAAGATCGCGGGTTTAGGGTGCTTAAGTGGACTCTCCACATTTTCCGATCATCCGCCATCGACTCTAAATCATCAGGGGCTCCATCCTTCATCCATCTCATCCTGGGCCTACCCCCGGGGCGCCTACCTGACGGCACGGATTCCATGGCAAATCTTGGAAGCTCGATGTCGATCTCGACGAGTGACCCCAGCAATACAAAGAAGAAATCTCATTTCGGCAGCTTGTATCCGATTGAGAGTCGGAACAAACACTGAATTAAAGGCCGATAGCTTAGCTCCGATGCCAAGTTCAGCCCTCTGCGAAAAGTAGATAACTAAACCTTAAGTCTCCCCAACCGTTCATCGCCACGGCTGCGCTGTAACATCCAAGCCATGTACACAATGAAAAGGATAGGGTGACAGAACTAGTACTGTTCTCACCGTAAAAATACTGGAGTAAGTTTCACAAAAGCCAACTATCTTCGTATGATTCTAGACAGCGAACGCATTCAAAATAGATTACTCTATTGACTATACTTGACGATTGTATAGCCTATTGTTCAGGTGGTCGGCAATAGAAAAGAGGTGTATCACAAGTGTCAGCCTGTGTAAGCATCACAGGTTAACCTCTATAGCTGTATCTGTGTATGTATTTCCTATTAAGAGCCTGTAAGGCTCTGAAAATTACAGCAATGTTTAAGGTTAAAGTATTAAGTTGTAAAGTAAAAGTATTAAGTCTTGGAGCCATGGTATGATATGGTATATGAGGGTGAGCCGAAGGCTCTTCACTTAGGTCTCAGTCGGGCCGATTGTGTTCCCATCTTTTAATCGTCGGAGCTGCATGAACAGGTTTGGTTTGGGACGTATGTTGGGAGGGATTCAGGGAAACAATTATGGAGTTGACACTAGTGTACGTTTGGTCTGACGAATCTTCCTGTTTGGCGAAGGCCGGGATGACTCCGATTTGTTTCTCCTTGAGATGCCTCAGCTCCGGTATCCATATGGACTCCAGAGTCTTTTGTCGCATTCTCGCTAGGGCTGGGCAGTGGCGTAGGAAATGTTCAAGATCTTCTTCTTCTCCAAAATCCCATAGAAGGTGAAAGGTCTAAAAGGGGTGTCCAAAAATATAACGTATGCCTCACGCTTGTGGACTTTGAAAATATTTTCAATTCCGCGAATCGAAGCCGTATTGCATCCTAGGCTAGGAGAAAATATGTGCCAACACACTTAGGCAGGGTTGTGGCTGATTATTTCTGGAACCAGAAAAGGAGCATTTGAGGTCCATAACCAATCGGAACATGGACTCATATTGAAGAGTTTCATTTCGAATTTGCCAAACAGTGAACCTTAATTCAAGACAGCCATTAACGTATGTTTAGACGTTGGGAAGTAGTTTAGAATTCTAAAATCAAGATCGCCCCTCTATATAGCCAAGTAAAGATTAATGGCAAAGCTGACAAATTGACAAAAACCGAACCAAAATTTCTACATATCATTTGCAAAGATTTGAGAAGAGCAGAGGAATCCAATAAGGTAAAGCTTGAGACACACTTCTTAAGTGGAAACTAGCCAGGAAGTGAAAGAGTTAAGAAAACACCTTGGAAAATTTGGTAAGTATGTACATAAGTGACAAAGCTTATTGCTTTTGGCAATGAAGCAGAATAAATTCCGGGCCTCTTAGGAAATTGCTTCTCAAAGCAAGAGTTGGTGTAGTTACAGAGAATTCGCTGCCTGAATAGGTAGAGAACAATCGAAAATCAAGAAAAAAATGTATTCAAAATCAATTTTTTCTCTCCTATGCTCTACATACTGCGGTGAAAAAATAGTTTAAAGAGATTTCCCCATTCTGTCACTGTCAATGTCAATACTTCTCTCGTGTAAAATTTTTTTGAGAGTCACTACAGAATGATTTAAAAATCCATAGATTGTGTTAGTAGATCACTGGGGAATTTCTTAAACATTTTTCAAATACCCATGAGCTTATACAATTTTACAATGTGCTTAGTAAATAACTTTAAAAGTCATCAATCTAACATCTAAGCAAAGATATCCCCGGTATTTACATTAAGAAATTGCTTTCTTATTTGCCGAAAAAATCCTTTCGACTAAAGCATTGAAAGATGATGGGGAAGAGATTGCGATTGATTGATGACAAACAAAATAAAAAGATTTCATGGACAACAGGGACGGATTAACCATATAAGCGCTGTGTTCATTTGCATAAGGTTATTTTCCCAAAAGGGCGCTATTAACGATTTTGAATAATTACTTTTGAGTGCCAATGGATTAGTGGATGAGTTAATTTTACCTATACCCAGAGAAAAGGCGACAACTTTTAAGCGTTAACTAGAGACATCTTCGACTTCTCGAGGCACAACGAAGCTAAGCTTGGCAGCAGCGGAAGACTTCTTTAGATGAAGTTAAGTAGATCTAACGAGATAAAATCAAAGCTGGTGAGGTGCTGTCGAGATGAGCTCAAGGTTATTGGAACACAGCACAAGGTGACACTCTGCTGGGTCTCTGGACATGAGGGAATACCAGGTAACAAGAATGCTGACGAACTGGCGAGAAACGGCTCGGCAACAAGCACAGAATAAGCCAAGACTTCGGTGAACATCCCGCCTTGCACATTTATTTCGAAAATTAGAATTAGATTTAGCCTTCTTACAGTATAAAGCAAATATTCCCGACGTCCAAAAATGACTACAGTTGGGACAAACCTAACGAGGATATCATCACACTTGATTAGTGCAGAAAGGTCCGACCTTCGCTTATTGTTAGATCCAAGCAACTGAACCGGTAGCTGACTTCATAGATCAGGTTCTTCTAAAGGAAGCTTAGGCAAATATTTTCAGGGAGTAGTAGAAGGTAATATGGGCATTGACAGGGAAAGACGAGAACTCAAATCTAGTTGACGCAGAGAGCCTAACTTCAGTTTGACATAGCTATCAAGAAGCAGAGTAAAATAATGGGCGCCAATTCTTATGGATGATTGGAGCGTATGGAAAATATTGTCTGCCTTAACAGTGGGAGAACGAATTAGGGAAGATCCATTAAAGTTAATAAATAAATAGATGGCGCGACAGCTCGGTATGAGCCAAGGCCCAGCTTCTCGCAACCATTGGGTGTTAAATTTTTCGCACGAATGGCAGGGACCTACCGCTGCCCGTTGCGCTATGAAGCTGCAGCTAGAACACAAGTATAAAGCAGGTTATCTTGTGGGTCATCTTAAAATACTTCACTCACTTCCAAGTACGGACATGTTCTGCACTATCCCCGATGTTATGGCCAGGGAGTTTAGTTTCGGAAGGCTATTCGAGGTAGAAATATTAAACCGTGTCGACTGGTCTAATGGAGAACCCGTATCAGACTCAGGATGTTTGGTATGGTTTAGCGACGAATGGCTTCCTGAGTGTGTGCTGGCGTCTTTGGACCCAACACTAAAGTCCCGGTAACAATGGAGATGTGCCCCAGCGGGTTCCAGCCTGTTTCATTGTAGGCAATAAATCTGCGGATGAGCTGGCTATTGCCGGTTCGGCTTCCGCGCTCTTGGGACCGGAACCCTTCTGTAGCGTTAATTGGGCTACCGCCACAGCTTTGTTAAACGTCTGGGAACACCAACTTCGCCTAGCCCATTGGGGAAAATGTTCCCGGGCTTAGGCAATCAAAGAGACTTATAAAGCCCTTTTCTTACAAGGAAATTCTAAACCTTGACAGGAACTATGATGAGGAAGCTAGTGGGTTTCCTTACCGGTCATTGTGGCTCTCTACAAACTAAACCCTTTTTTCAGATACAGAGTGTCGGTTCTGTTTGGAAGAGTATTCACGTTCTTTGTGAATTTCCGGCACTGTACTGGCTCCGTAGACGGATCTTTCATAGAGAATTCTGTTCATTGGCGGAGCTTAAAAACTCGGCTACTGACGACATACTCACCTTCATTAAATTGGCAGTTCTATTGAAGCGACTTCTCTAGTTGTAAAAAGGAAGATAAAGCCGCTCCTTGTGGGGTTTCTCGCTTAATTGATTTCTTGATAGACTTGTGTTCTAAGCTGGAGCTTATGATTCAGCCCTTTAGCGTTGCCTTTACCCAGTTCGTCAAAGAGGTGTCTATACCATGTTGCCCAAGAGGTGAGATGATGGTTTTTCTATTTAGCTTGAAGAAGGTGTCGTCTACATCCAGTAAGGCAACCATTGTAAGTTCTTTTTGGTCAAGAGACTTACGGATGTACTCATTGTTATAGGTAGCGCTGTTTTCACAGACCTGTCCTCGACATAAACGTATTGTGTGCTACACATGCACTGACTTAGTTTTTGACCTTCAGGTCTACTAGTTCTTTACCAGTGCTATAAATTCCATTGCCAATCAACCTGAGAGAAAAGTGAGCCGTTCTAGGGAAACTTGTCTTATAAAATGAAGATGCGCTTATAATTATTAGCGACCATTACAATACGTCAAATGGACTAATAACGTACAAACAAAGCCGTAAAAAAACAGGCCCTTCTTGCATAAGTTTTTCAGGCCTTAAAAGAATTTTAGCCGACCCTGTTCAAAAAATCAAGCAGACAACTTTTCAAATTTGCTTTGTAAATTGCTCGTCAACCTATGGAATTTCGCTTTACTCAGGAATGCAGTCAATCTTTTATCAAAAGCAAGTTTAAGAGCTCGTCAAAGAAGCGTGAAGGCAAGAAAAGTTTTTAATTTAAACAACTTAGTAGTTAAACAAAGACGAAAAGCATAAAATGATTTAGGGTTTAAAAGTCATAAGAAAAGTGGTTTCAATTAAACTGAAGTGTCCTCGTATTCACGACCACGCACCGAACACTCTCTGACAAAGAATACATTCCCTGTTTTTTTTTTTCAATTAAATCAGACGATCTAAGATTGTTCTTCAAAGATGTCATACATGACTTGGACATTGTAAAGAAAAAGCTTTTAATAAAATCACCAGGAACAATCTCTCCCATGTCGCTTCTCGTGCTCTACTCCGCACTCACGGTGTCTCGTAAGAAAATTCTATAAAAGGTAACGTCTCTACTGTGTCATCCAACAATGAAATTTCTCACCAACATCGACAGGTCACAGAGAGAGTCGTAGCTCTGAAATTGATTTGACATTGTATCTACGGTTGCGGTGGGAAAATAATGATAATGAAACAGTCCCTCGACTTAATTTGTACACAAAAGTGTTTACGTCTCTGATGTGTCTTGAGGCATGACGATTCAATTGCCATTAAAGCTTCCAGTGTTTGTCGACTCCGTTTGAAGCAAATATCAATAAAATCGATGCGGGACCCGTAGAGAAGAAATTACTTTTATTTGTTTCTTATGATGGAGGTTTCGTGTCGTCTGACTGTTGTGTTTGTTCACTTTGGAATTATTTCGATAATTATTCGTAGAAATGGATACGTTTGCAATAAAAAGCACAAACGTGTCGTATTACAGGGAAGTGTAACGACTTCAGGTATCTACTTCAGTGAAAAAGCCTAAGGCAGCAACAGAAACTTTAAGGCTATTACGGCTGTTGACTAAAGTTTATATTCGGCACTAGGAAAGTTGATAACGATAAGTTCCTTTTAACGAGGACGACAAATGTTGGTTGAAGTGTTTCCAGCAATTGTGTATGTGTAATACGTGCGTACGAGAAGTTTGAGCTTCAGCTAAGGTTTAATCGATCATAAATATCTAACTGACGGACTTGAGTGATTTGTAAACTCCAAAGACAGTGCCTGTACGTTTTTTTTTTCACTTTGTCTCCGCCGATACGGACTATGACAATAACCAGAGACATAAGGCCTTTGATGACCTCCTTACATCATGATCACTTACATTTTAGAGAAGGTGTCCCTGACAGTCACAGCAATCAAAGACTGCACACAGAAAGGGGTCCTAGTGATGATAGGACCCCTTTCTGTGTGCAGTCTCCAGTCATTGACGATCGCCTGATTACGTTGTAGTATGTGAGAGTTCGCGGGATACTCTTCACTTAAGCCTTAGGTTAGGTTAGGTTCGGTGGCTGCCCCCGCTCAGACAGGGACACACTTAGACCAGATTGGCCCATTGTGATACCACGAAAAGCCGGCTTACCAGCACCAGGAATGTAACACAGAGTTAATCGAGATGAGCAACCATAACAGTGTTTACCGTAAGAGTTGTACCAATACATCCCAGAGATGAAGTTTCTTATCTTTTGGATGTCGAGTTCGGCCTGATCGTTAAGATCATCGTGGAAGTATTCCCCGCGAGTTTTCCTTCTTAGCATCGCAAGGGAAGGACATGTGCACAGTAGGTGCATTGTAGTTTCTTCTTCTTCCTCGTCTCTGCAGCTTCTTCAGAAAACATTAGAAGTGACCCTCAGTCTGTTTCCATGTCTGCCTATCGAACAATGTCTGGTGAGACCCCTATTAGTGAACCTAGGTTTTTTCGCTTAGTGTATACAAGTCTCTTTGTCTTCTTTAAATGCAGGTTAGGCCAGATTTGTTTTGACTAGAGACAAGTGCTGATGTTGTTCCACCTGCGGTTTCCTAGCTTCTTGTCATCCGCGTCAGGGAGGAATTTGATCGGTTTTCAGGGATATGACGTCTTGCGCTTTTTTTGCCAGTTGGCACGCTCTGCAGTTGCCTGGAACGGCCCTGTATCCTGGAACCTAGCACAGGGTTACGTCGCACCTGTCTGCGATCTCGTTAAGAAATCTGCAGCATTGCTTTACCAACCTTAATCGTAATGTCGGCGATTCCAAGGCTTTAATAGCCAAGCCGCAGCTTCGCAGACTGCCGTAATTTCCGCTTGAAGCACACTACAGTGATCTGGCAGTCGCGTGGTAATGCCAAAACCAGGTGCGTTGGAAAAGACTCCTGCCACCGTACCACACGCTGTCTTAGATCAGTCTGTGAATATTTGAAGCGCGGATTCGCCCAAAACTGTACCAGACTCCCAAGAACTTCTGCTAGGAATCCGAGTTTTGTACCCCATGTTGAAGTCAATATGGGGGACAAAGTAGTCCATTTCACTAGGAATAGTATGTTTGCCCTTGGAGATCCTAGAGTGAGCCGTTACTGTGCTGATCAGCTGGGAGGATTCTCTGAGCCTTAATGCTCCTTTGACTGCCATTAGCTTCCCAAACATGTCAGCAGGAAGCAGATGGAGCATTATCTCCAGTGCCGCAGTGGGAATTATTTTCAAGGCACCCCTTATGCAGATGTATGATAACCTTTGTATCTTTCAAGCAGGCTACTGTTGCTTTTCTTTCCAGTGCTGTCCACCAGACTAGTACTCCGTACATAAGGATCGGCCTCACCACCGCCGTAAATATCCAGTGGACTACTTAAGCCTTATTTGGACCAGTTATGTTCATCTCTTTTATTCGTCGGATCTGTAGGAATAGGGCACATTTGGGACATGTGAAATTGGTAGTAGTGTGCGTTTGATCTATCAAACTTTCCTGACTCTTTAGCCAGGATTTTACAATAAGATTTTAAGGATTTTACAAGACCCTTCAGTCTTGTGTTGCATTCTCGGTAAGGTTGGACAGATACTCGCAACCATTCTTTTTGTGCGTGTTACAATTTTTCCCTCAATGGAGCTGACCTACGGCGATCAATTGCAGAGGAAGAAATGTCAACAGTATGCCAGGTCGACTTGGATTACTTATTTGTTTCTATAAAGGAAATTAAGCAAAGTTTATCGTGGAAATATCGTAATCGTTAGAGAGTGTCTTTGGAGGAGGAGATTTAACCACAATGTATACTACCTGTATAGGGACATCGTTCTAGTCAAAAAAGTGCGCATTGGACGTTTGACATGACTAGAACATGTATGGCGAATGAATACCAACGCTATGGCTGGCAAAGTGTTCAAATCTTTCCCGGTGACGTGCACAAGTATTGTAGAAGAGGATGTCAACCAACTTCGAGTACTCAACTGGAGGCAATTAGCTAAGGACTGGGCTAACTGGGGAGTTTTGTTAGTCGAGGCACAGGTGCAAGAAACAATCACAGAGAAGATTTGAATAAGGTGCGGTTACAACTGTGAACAAAATGTCCTGTGATCTGTCGGCAAAAAGTTGCGAATTGACCAACCACGACACCGTCCAAACCGGAGAACTTTCAAGTTTTCTTTAGGTGGACAACACTGCATTGGGAAAGACTTTAAACAACTTATAGGTTCGCTATGGAGAGAGCTGTGTAGGGAGCTCTATCTGAAGTATTGTTAATACTGTAAAAAGGTAATCTCTTCTTCCATAAACTGTAATCCTCATCCAGAAATAGAAAAATTATTTGACTCCAAGATTGATGGCAGTGAACACCAAGTTTATTTGTTGTAAAAATCCTAAAGCATTTCGCCCTTTATGTTCATAAATAACAATCACAACAGCCTAAATTACCAGCTACCCTTTCAAAAACAGCGTAAGTATCCTATTTCACTGCGATAAACACTAAATGACATTCGTGTTGGAGCGAACAAAAGCTTCGAGGGATTGAAATTGATTGAAACGCCATTTGACGATAGTCTCATTATTTTGGGATAATTTTCTCGTATTAGCTTGGAAAAGCGTTTATACCGGTGTTAGATAGATTCACTGGAGAGATTATGATAATGCTTGGATATTGTGTTGTACCCTACTCCTCCTTTTATAGAAAATGCTCGCACAGTCGTAGAATAATATGTAAATTGAAATAGAAGTACATTAGCACAGATCCTGACAACAAAAATGGGAGAATCTATGGTACAAACTATTTGGGGGATACATACTCTTTGAAGGTACGACGAATTCAAAGAGGCACTTAAGTCATAACATGAAATGGGAGGGTAGTTGAACCGCTTGTGAACTTTAAATGATTTATGTACACATATGTATATTGGAGCACAGAGAAATTGGGTATTTGCAACTATTGTGAGTATCCTGTAATCTCCTGGGGGTGGATTCCCTCCAAGTGTGCTATCCAAAGGTAAAAACCCATGTTGAACTCACCCTTGCTTTTAATTTTGACAATAGTGAAGTTAAAAACAGTATGAAGTAACCCAATAGGAAGACACTCCTACAGAAAGGAAAGTGTTTACCCAAAATGCTTAATCCCTTTACTGATAGATGGACAGGTACCTGAAACCGCGCTGATATCAGCTTTTAGGAAGTCCTTATGACACTAGAATAGACGTGTTTTTGGTGTAGGCCAGAGGAAAATAAAGGAGGGAAGTCATCCCATCCACCTCCTGGTAACTTAACTCGAATCGAGTCAAGGATATAAAGGCGGTACGGAAAGGCACTCAGTTCAACTGAAGCGAAAGTCTAGAAGTTCAAAGGTCGATGAGAGTCAGTATAAATTATCTTGTCTCCTAAAACTCTTCAAGGTTGCATCTGCGAAGCCACCAGAGGAAGTAGAAGAGACACAGAAGCTACAGAAATTGTGCTAGGCAAATCTAGAGAGGCAACGAGAGAGCTTTAAAGAACAAGAATGGGAGGATCTTCGACACGGTATTTACAGCGATTCCGTGGCATAAGGTGAGTGCGCAAGCAGCAAAGCCAGCCCTGTAAGCGGCAAATACAAAGAACACCGTGGATACACTCTTCTCAACATATTCTGTAAAACGTGTTCCCCGAGAAACAAGAAGTCCCACTGTCAACAAACAAAAAGGACCTTGGGCCAGACATTATATTAGCAGCTGATGATATGCCCCAGGAGACCTTTGATACACTATTGATATAGAGGGCCGTATGTATGCTAGACCCAAGGCTAGACTCAAGGCACGAGTTTCAGTAGCAATTCTGAGAGCAGAAGGGTCGCCGTGGCTCAGTGGTTAGTGCGTCGAACTGTTGTGCGAGCTGACTAGTTTCACAAACCGAATCTTTTTTGCGCCCCCACCTCTTGTCGGGCTGGTCGCCGTGGCTCAGTGGTTAGTGCGTTAGACTGCTGAGCGAGCGGCGTGGGTTCAAGCCTCAGACATGTCAACTGAACATTTTTCGCGGCACCACCTTTTGTCGGGGAATGACAAACCTCCGGAAGAATAATTCGCCATGAAAAAGCTTCTCAATTCACCTACTTTATCATGAAGGAGCTTCTCAGTTTGTAGGTCAGTTCCATTCGTGACATGCACAGCATGAATGATTTTTTTCTTAGAATTTTCAGTGTCTTACAGGATGAATAATTGTGAAGGTTTTGATGCCACCGTAGAGTACTCACATTGCGACTGTTAAGTTAAAGCTCGGAATAGGTTGTAGACAAGGGAAGGATAAGTACTGGTATCCCATGAACGTATCCACGAAACACGGCGATTCAGTAAAATTGGCCTGAGTGCCAAATTTTTGCCTGTGGTCAGTGCTCTTTATGTTTGGAAAACCCTTCATTGACCGATAATAATCGATGGGACCACAACAAATTAATTTTAAGAAGGAAATAAATGCTTGCCATGTGCCTACCAGTTGCTAACATAATAAACGCACGCCAACTGTCGATGAACTGCCACGTGACCTTTAAAGATATCGATGTAGGAGTGGAGTAGCGTATACAAACTTCCACGTGCCCTCACGCAACCACTGTTTTACATGACATTTCCTTCATTTATCCAAAAAATTACACCGCAAGCCTAAAATAATTGCCATAGCGCTGCCACCCATATCCTTTTAATAAGTAATTTCCTTCGAAGGTAGTTCCTTTCCTTTATCCTTTCAATGTCAATGCTAATAGCTGCCTTAAAATAAAACAAAACAACACTTCATGGCCACAAGGGAAGGTCCTTCAGAAAAAAAACACAAATATAAAGCACGACACCACTTGACCGTCATCAAGCGATGACCGACACTTGAGATTTGACGTAATTGGACAAAGGATTTGGGGTTAGATTTGCCTTCAATAGTCCACACCATCTCTTTGAAATATGACACCTCTTTGTGGTAGGATATTCACGTATATATCACCTCAAATAGTTAACTCCTCGATGGTTCCTTCAGATAACGACTCCGATTATCTTTAATTGAAATTTATACAAATGGGGAAAAGTTATCGATTGAAATAAAAATATCGATTAACAGCTTAACAATGCCTCCATCAAATATTCATTTTAAACCGCCCCCTCCCCATCGACAATCACCAGGACAAAGGAAAAAATCAATCGAACATTTCATCAACGTTTCCATTACAATGCTTGACATTGTCAGCAAAGAGGTTCCATCGAAGGACGACGTCGAATCCAAGAGTTCTTGCGAATATCCTTGGCAAATATAAATGAATGACAGACTAAATGTGTGGGCAGAGATAAATCGTGAACTAAGTAATCCTCAGACGATAAAAGAGGATTAATGGAGTCTCCCACCCTTTTATTGAATAAGATTGACATTGACTTACCGAGAATAGCCCGCAAATGTCCTTCCAAAGTTTGCAAGATCGTCTGTTTGATTTCCTTCACAGATTTACCCAGGAACTGCTCACTAGCGGTGCCCAGTAATTCGTCAGCCTGATGGTGAAAATAATACACGTTCATCATCTATAAAAAGAGAAAAAAGAATGGAAAAAACAAAGCAAGGGGTCAGAAATCAACATCCTGTTGGTCCTATGTCAAATTCGTGTTTTGTTTGTCGTTTTTTTTTTTTTTTGTGTTTTTGTGTTTAATTTTTGCTCTATGACGCGAGTTTTTCTTTTTTCATGAGAGGCATGTATGTATGTAGTTGAGACATAAAACATATTATGTTGCAGGAAGAAACGAACGATAAAATAGGGAAGAAACACACACACGCACACAATAAAGCGCCGCAACTATGCGAATAGATGCACAAGGTTAAACAGAATAAATGCAATAAACTTGGCCAATGATTCGGGGGAATAGCGTGTAGGGAAAATGGACGTAAAAGGATGCACGGCATATAGTGCTATGTGTGTGGTATATACAATTTGTTTTGATAGGTCAAACGTTGCAAGGAGTCTGAAATGGTGTCGGGAAGCCACACTCGTTTGATGCTGATTATTGCTATCGATTCAGGGTATGGTGTGGGTGGAATCGCATGGGACGATATGTTGCAGATGTCATTTTAAATTTGACTGCCATTTTGAAGAGTGAATGGAGCTAATTAAACGACGACACAATGAATGTTTCATGGACATGTTTGAAGGTATGTACTGTATAATCGAAAGAGAAGGTGCCCGATGGGTAGTTATTTCATAATGAATATGCAAACACTAAGTCTATACATACGCAGCTTAACAGTCGACACAGCGCAAATCTAACTGACAAATTTTAATCAGCATGTGACCAACAAATCGAAAAAGGAACTCAGAAATCAGAGCAAGAGAGGTATCGGCGTGTCAATATATCATTATTTCCACACAGTATCCCTTCAGAAAGGTGAAATGACAACGAATGTTGGATTCACGTGGCCCACTAATCGTTTCTCTGGAAGGAAGGGCGCCCATGGAGCACAGATCCAATTTCCGTCATTCGTCGGCCGGAAAAGCTATCTAGCAATGAACAGAACACGGGGCTCGGATAAAAATACTTATTTGACCCTTGATGGTTGTGTAAAGCTCAATACGCGTATATGAAAGGCAAATCGGTAGAGACAGCTCTCCAAAAAGTTGTAGGAAATATATTATAGAAAAGAGCCTTTGTCATAAGAAAAACGCCCTCGCGGCTTTCCTTGATATTTTTTTTCATAATCTACAACACGCGGATCAAGGGCGAGCGAGGTGCAGTGGTTTGAAACTTAGGTAGTATTAGGTTTCAATTGTGTTCGAGGGCGGTGTCCAGACTAACTGGGAACAATTATGGTGCTTGTCATTGCTATAATTGACAGGAATTTTTTCGAGTCACCTGAGGTCATAATCATTGTCAGTTCGATCAAGTCTTCAAGTCATGTAGTGGCTTTTAATAATTTAGAAGAAGTGGCTATTAACCAGGCAGTGGAAAGTTTTAGAATCGAGCAAGGATTAACCAATTGATTAAGAAACATACTTGCCCGCAATCCTGCAGAAATGTCTACGCCTATGCCGACCTAGTCATAACTGTACAGGGAACATTTCCAGACACAATCAGCAATATTATGGAAAGTGCTTTAGCAACCTCGAGTAAATGCGCTCAAGATTGTGGATTGAACGTTAACCTGGCAAAGTCAGAATTAATTCTCTTCACAAGGAACCATCAGATACCCCTTGCAGACTACCTAAACTTGGTAGCGTCGAGCTGTACCTGTCAGACAGCGCTAGATATCTTGGCATAATCCTTGATAGAAAACTAAACTGGCACGGAAGAAATAGGGTCTGAAACCAAGTATGATGCAACCCTACTCACGTATGGAACGCTCGTCTGGTAGAAGGCAACAACGCTAAGTAAGCTAATAGCAGTACAAATAACTGCCAGCATCGCCATCACGGGTGCTCTTCGCTCAACACCCTCGGCAGCTCTAGACACCTTTCTGCATTTGCTACCCCTAGACTTACAGATAAAACACAAGGCAGCCAATAGTGCGCTGAGACCCACTAATTCAAGCTTTTTTAGGAATAGCAGTATTGGCCTGCGCTAGACCGCAGAAAAACAAGAGATATTCGAAACTTAAGCAGGGCACGGCTATAATTAGTCACTAGCATCCTGTCCGGCTACTGTCTTCTCAGGAAGCATTCTTAAGGATTACGGCTCTCAGCCATAGATGTTTGCAGGTACTGCAACGATCTATGCGCCGCTGAGGTTCCTCCAATTTGGTTTCACTGGGATCGCGATGAGCCCACTATGGTGCCCAGTGTCTTACGCAAACGGTGGATGCATAACTTTACTCTACCTAACCTAACCTGATCCTTGATGACACTCGTCTTTGGCTATTTCAGCGCCAATATCGCAAAGGAGGACATTTGGTAGAATCAATGCTAGACTCATCGGTTTTGCTTCGGAGGAATATCTGGAACTGTGTAGTGCAAGATTCCTTCATCTAACGCAATTGAGAAGTCACCTGATCAATGTATTGGCAACCTAATGTTGCGATCGATGGAAGACACTACTCCAGTCTAGGGGTATTGTAGTGTAGTGGTTGAATCCGAGGACCTGCCCCTAAAAAGTTGGCTTCCACTACTGCACTTTTGGATCTGGACGGCTTGGAAAATTGTCTGAATAAAAGAAATCGTGGCGTCCACAATTGCAGTTGGGTCGAACTACTTACTGGCAGATTACATGACTTAGCCGAAGCTTAGTCCTATAAGCCCGGTTTTTCCGGCTTCTCATCCTGGAAGTACACATAAAGGAGTTGGGTGTCCGGGTAAGAAGCTGTGTCGTCCGGGTAAATTGACAGCCGTAGAAAACACAATCACAAAGGACTGACTCTGGTCTAGTGTTCCACTTTAAATCGAAATGGTTTAAACATCAAAAAGTTACAGATAGGACTTGGAATGGGTGTATTTATTTCGCGGATACGCTGAGGTACATACATAGTAGCTCAGGTATATAAAAACTTTTAAATTTCTACAAAAGTGCTTATTATTGAGCTTAAACACAGGCTTACAAGCCCCTTGAATCTATACAATGTACGCTCCTCAGGGATTTTTAAGACCCAAAACTTTAAGTTGCATTTACTCCTTTGAAAATATTTCAGCAAAATCTTTTAAGCCATTCGAGGGAACATATGAATTGATTCTACATCGGCCATGAGCCATAACTTTTATCAACCTCCACAGTGTCTTTACAACTAAGATAACCACCCCAAACCCATGGTACACCAAAGCATCATCATGCCTTCCGTTAAGTTTTTCTCGGTGAACTTTGCAAAAAAGTTTTTCAACTTTCGAAAAAAGTTTTTTTTTGACACATGCACATGATAAAGTAATCAGAAGGATGTGTTCGTAGAAATTGTTTGTACCATTGAGCGGAAACTGTTGCCGGAAATACTTTGTTGAGAACTTTAAAAGTGCAACTACAGTTTAGGACATAAAATTCTATTTAGATAACTGAGTTTAAGGGGCTGTAAAAGGTATCTAACTTGGTTTGGTTTATCTTTGACTTTTGTTGTCATTCACGACGTCAGTGTTTTAACAACTCTGTACTTTTTTCTGCTGAGTTTCGAGCAGAGTTTCCTTTCAGTCGAGGTTAACAAAATGTATGAGGATTAGTAGACTTCTTTAAGGTAATTGAAAAATTGCAAAACTAGTCAAATTCAAAGTACAGTTCAAACTTAGAATGCTACCATCTAACCCGGGAGGCATTCTTATGTGATTATGTGATTTGGAATGAGCTCTTTGAGTTGATGGTGAAGTGTTTTGCAGAAGCAAATTATTTGTCACGATAAGGATGTGAAGAGACGTTGAAAGCACACCTAAATGGCGAAGTTAACTTTACGTCATTCATTGTTATGTACCAAACGAGACCTCGACTAATAAACCATGAGACGGTTGACCACAAGAAAGACATTGCGCTTGACTTCCGGAAGATACCTTGAGAAGCTAGAGTCCCAGTATTGCCGAAAGATAGCGACGAGACATGTGCAATTACATCAATGGAGTAGTCACTGACCCAGAAGAAGCAGCAAGTAGCTGCGATACCAGAATCTTAATTAGAATCACCAAAGGGCTAAATGATAGAAATTGGGGTGTATATGCCCTCCGACCTGTAGACATCTATCGTGCTCCCTCGAAATTAAGTCGATGAATCTCAACATGAATCTCTAGTACCTCCTCCAATCCATTTTCTCTGAGGTATCGCAGTATCTGGATAAGGTCCAACGGAGGGAGAACCGTTTCAGAGAAAGTGTGCGCTCACAGGCGTGCTCTTCGTTTGTGGACCAGTACGCCACAATCCATAAGGAGGTGTGATGGAGTCTCCTTAGAATAGCTGCATAATCTGCACTTTCCATTCGGTTCTATTCCCATTTTTTGAGATGCTCCCTAAGTCTGCAAGGGCCCATTAGGAAGCCCGATAGAATGCGAAGTTGGTTTTTGTTGGTGCTTAGGCAGGCCTTGCCCCCCTTGGGTCGTAGTTCCGAAAAGTTCCTTTGTCTGGCTTAGTCCTAAGGGCTAACAGATTGTCAAAGCTCTAACCAACAAATGCTCCGGAAGGCCTAAATACGTAGTTCTCTATTTATTAGGGACGAGGAAAAGATCCAGAGATAGAAGAAGCATTTTTATGCGACTTTAAAAAGTGCACTGAGGTTGAACCACTCCATTGCCCGAATAAGCACCACAACTCCCAGTAAGGAGGAGATCACCCTCGCTATAAAAATACTGAAGAACAACAAGGCGGTAGGACTTGATCCTGTACTTGTGGAGCTCTGAGGGGCAGCGTCAACAATATTTGCCGAGCTTATACGACCATCCGTAATGAAGTGGGATGGCGAGAGCTCGATAAGTGGAAAGTAGGCATGATTATCAAGCTCTCTAAGAAATGCAAAAACTGGAGAGGTATTTTCGTGCTGCCTGCATCAAAATAGGTAAAAAAAAGTTCTTGAGCGAATGAAGGAACAACTTGGAAACACATTTGATGCCTAGATAGAAAGCATCTTTTTACTGAGATTAGGAAAGCATTGTAGACCAACCCGAAACAAATCCGAAGAAATTAATCAGCAGGCTGATAAAGATTTAATACAAGGGATACAGAATAAAGGGACGTTGAAACATTTTTGGCCAAGTTGAAAAATTCATTTTAAGTGCACTAAACTTCACGCTAAAACAAAAATGAATTCCATTACGTTTTTTCTTTATACAAAATTCAAAAAAGACTCCACTACCAAATACAATTTTACATCTGCTGAGAAACAAACTAATGTTATTCTAAATATTTTCTTTATATCATTAAAAAAAAACAAAATAGCCACACAAAAACATAAAAAAAAAAAAGAAGAAATGAAAATAAAATTATAAACATACCTTTAGAAAAGAAATATTTTACAAGAAAGTGTAGAAGTATATCTATGAACTTTCATGATATCAATCACTCGGACATGAAGTTGTTTTTTACGAAATAATATTGTAGTTGAACATGAAAAAAATAAAACAAAAAATTAATAAATAAATAAACAAAATATTTATAAATAGATTAGAAGGGAAATAATAAACAGAGTTATAGGGGATTTAAATCAATAAAATACATTAAAACTTAAAGTTATTCTAAGTCACTGATGATTTTATTATTTTTTTAATGCAAGAGCTCTTGAGAAATTCATTGCTTACGATGGCCTCTGCGGAGCAAAATCTGATCTAACTAAGAAGGATCACTCAAGCGATCTTCAACATCTGTCGTATATACAAATTAATTTAAGCACGTCTCTAGAAATTGGCTTAAAATATACAAAGAGTTCATCTTGAACGGATTTCTGTCAATCCATTAACAAACTTAACTGCCCAAACGAAGAAGAGAATACATTAACGCTCTTAGCTCAACAACCTGGATTTCCTTTGTACGAAAAATCTTATAAGGCATCCTTGATGTTTGTGTTCAGAGAAGTGAAAAACAATTCTCGGCACACACATCTCTACGAAAGCTTCCCTTACTTCGCTGAGTACTAAAGAAAATACAAAGAGTGGCCATAAAAACATATTGACCCGATAAACAAGGATAGGGTGTACGGATGACATGGTAAACTTGATGGAATCTGGAGTGAGATTGCTGCTTTTACCAAAAGCTTAAAGAGGCCAAACTTCCTGGCAGTCGCACAAAGAATAGAATGTTGACGGCGAGACTATGCACTAGATTACGATGCAGTAACCATTATAGGGTGTTAAGGTACAACAAAGCCTTTATCTGATGACCAGCTAAACACCGTCATGAACACAACACCAAATACAGATATCATCGTGGTGATGGGGAATTTAAATGTCGAGCAAGCAATGACAACGAAGGGCTAAGACTGACGAACGATATGTAGACTTCTGCCTCTCCATTCGCCTTGGTATAGGTTGTACCATGTTTGGGCACTAGATCTGCCACAAAGTCAGCTGGGTGTCAACTGACGGCCAAGCAACCTCCAATCATTTTGACCACTTTTCCATCTGCTGCTGTGTTAGAAGTAATCTCCAGGACGTCCGGTACACACAAGGAGTCGATATGAGATAGTTGCTACGCGATCACCACCTTATGGTAGTACCATGCAACTGCATACTGCTGCAGTTTGACGATCCCACGCCGAAACACGAATTCCCAGGAACAACGTCGATAGACTTAAGTATCGCTCAGTGCGCTAACCATTCGGAGATTACTTCGTGAACACAGTTTGAGGCTCAATGCCCATGAAAGTCATTGGTATGCTGTGAAAAATGTTTCTGTATTTGGTGCTGATATAATTGTCACAGGGAAGACATTCCGCATGGCTTTCAGAAGAATTCTAGTGAAAAATCGACGAACAAAAACAATTGGAAGCTCGAGTTGCAGCTACTCCTTCATTGCATTAAAATTAGAAAAAAACCAGCGTAGCGTGTGACGTGACAAGATCAGTAATGTTAATAAGGCAAAAATCCGTCGATTTCTCTGGTTCGACTGCATTGAGCGAATGGACGACAATGTTCCTGATAAAAAGTTCTTCGAACCCATCCATCTGGTTCGCGACGTAATGAAAGACCCAAACTCTGGTTTAAGGACCAAGTGATCACGAACGTCATAGAGCTCGATCTTGCCAACTAGAAGCAGAGTACTCGGGACGGTGATTGATGGAAGGCTCTGGTTTTATTATCAAACAAATTGGTGTCTTAACTGAGCCAAAGTAACTAAGCTAAACTTAAAATTCAGGAAAATAAAGGATTCAGTTATCAACGACTGAATTAGTTTCTGTTCTTAAATTAGTTTTCCAAAAATGCTATAAACTAGAAAAAATCAGGTTCTGTATGACGGAACAATGCTGAGTTGTACAACACCTCCCTACTGCAAGATCTCTTCATTTCGGCTACAGATCCGCGAGCTTTCAAAAAACACATATACCTTTGCTTTACATCAATTTAAAACATAACCTAAACAACATTTCATAAAGAAAAAAAAAAAACATTCAGTGACTTTTCTGATCTTTGTGTAGTCTTTTGTATTGTTTATTTCAATGTAATAATTGATCCTCTAATTTTTTTTTTAATTTATTTATTTTATTACCAAAGGATGATGATTGCTGTTTAAAAATGCCCCCAAAAGCTTTAGTTGCTTTTAAACTTGTCATTTTGTTGTTCAGCAAAATAATTTCATAAAAAGTAACGAAAAATTTATTTTTATAGAAAAAAGTATATATATTTTTTTTTTTTTTATTTAATTTAACAAACAACAATCTTTGCGAAAAGCGTATTTATTTTATTTTCTATATACAGCCACATGAACGTTTATTTTGAAACGAAACAAAAATTGGAGGATCAATGTGAAGAGTGTTTTAGAGAACAAAATTCAAGTTTGTAAAAGTAAATTACAGAAAAAACATTTTTATTGTATAAACAAATTTCATGCATATTTAAACGAACAACAAATTATAAATAAGCAGTAAACTGCAGAGTGCTAAAAACAAACTATTTTCTTTAACGTGCAGTGAACCTCACAAAATAGAAAACGAAATACTGTTAGAGAAATAAAATTGTTTTTTTTTTTTTTTTTTCTAAAAGAAAATTAAATTATTTTATAAACTTACATTTTGTTTAATCTACTGATGGATTGGGTTAGTTTTTTTTTTTTTTTTTAAATAACATAAATAAATTAAAAGAAAAAATATTAATATATGGTAAACGAATTTCAGATAATAGAAGCACGGGGTGGCGTAAAATTCGAATTGATATTAGTGGGTTTTAAAATATAGGGGCGTGAGTATTGCCGAGAGGTGTTAAGGAGTTATGAAATAGAATGAAAGCCTATCTGTTGTTGAGTTCTAACAGAGAAGACTTGGATAAAAGTTATCTAAATGACAAAACAGCATGAGCCACCTGTGCAGGTCAACCTACTGACTAAGGCCAAGGCCACGCAATGAACGGCAACCAGCAAAACGGTAGAAAATGATGCCCAGAAATGACGCTTGCCACTCAACGACTGCTTCGCCACGGTTTCTTTCTAAGGTTTTAATTTTACCGCTCTGCCGCTTATTACGTGGCCTTGGCCTAAAACGGATAAATTCCTACGACCAAGATAAAAATATCACTGGAAAGAAGTCAGTAATTAACCGACGAACTCGAAAACTCTATTAAGAAGAAGTTTTATGACCTCGAAGCTGGAGCCTACGGATCTGCTCGGAGTAGGATATGAAAATTGTACTAAGTCGGATCACTAACCGAATCGACCACGTACTTATCGATACGAGGCACGCAACCAGCGTTTTGAATGTACAAACATTCAGAGGAGCAAATGTCGACCCTGACAACTCTCTTGTTGTGGTCAAACAAGAGCTCAACTATCCAACGAGAAGAAACTGCGAACTGCCAAGAAAATAAATTCAACGTTCGAAGCTATAGCACGGCTCGAGTAGCAAGAGCCTGCAAAAAAAAAAACGCCTGAGTGAAAGACTCTCTGATGTGCACTCTTCATCCCCTCGCGTCTTCAACAAAAAGGTAGACGACAGCACCGGAGATTACCAGCAGATAAACAGAATCACTTTAGAATGATCGAAGACGCTTTCTTATTGAAGACCAAGTTCATTTGGTCGTTGTGACTGAGTGGTTAGTGCGTCGAACTGCTGTGCAAGTTGAGTGGGTTCAAGCCCCAGCCATGTCCACCGGGACTGTAGCTTTATCATAAGTTAGTACCTAAGAAAGTAAGCTGACTGGTTTAAGATGTGTAGATACATTCAAGACAAACTTGGAGCCAAAGGACCATGAACTCAGATCTTTGATTGCTGGTTAACTGTGCCTCTGTTTGGAAGGGACTTTCTTCTTTATGTCTGAGCTGTAGATAATCGCACCAGTTCCCTTTTCCGTTTTCGATTAGTTTTTTGGGAACTGAACTGCGATTTTTAAAGAATTTGAAAAAGCTACTTACACTCAGGACTTCGATCAAACATTTGTAAGTGGATTTTCAAATGACAGTGTTTCTATTCGCGGCGCATCAAGGAAGGCAGACTTTTAATTTTTTAGGTTAAATTATTGTTCCCGGGATTGACAAAGATTGTAACTGCTGGTTTTACAGATAGAGATTCTATTCCTGTCGGAGGTTTGTTAAAAAAACGAATAGTTTTCAGAAATTTTATGAAGACAGTGTTTAAACTCGAAGTACTACGAATGAAAAATGAATAAGGGTCAGCTTCCTATGATTTTTGTGTTAGAAGCTTTTTTTCCTATTGAAAAATAATAATTTTCACGCCACCCTGCGCATTCTAAAAGTAATATAAAAAAAAAATAAAAATAAAAAAACTAATCTATATCAATGAAATCCATGCCTTAAATATAAATATAATAAAATGTTTTAATAATTTTGAATCATGCCATCCTCTTGTAAGTCAAATCTACCTAAAAACAAATGGAATTTAAAGATAAATCAACAATCCGATTATGGTTTTCTAAATTTCATGGAACTCATACGAATTTGTATACGAAAGGATGTTTCTTTTTTTTTTTTGGAAAATCGATTGATGATTTTCTTGATTTCCTATGCAAATTATATATTAAAATGCAATTATTTAGAAAAAGAAAAATATAAAACAAATATCGGGAAATAAAAATCGGGATAATTTTTAAAGAATATACCTTCATGATTTTACACTGTGCTACACCGGTGACAGTCAGCGGCACACCCTGTGCGGTTTCGACATTCTCGCACATTGGGTTAAGTGTCATCACTTCGAGTGACAGACGTTGGACATCTGTAACAGGCCACCATGCCCATGCCCATCCACCAACAATGGTGCGTTTCTTTGTGGATCCACAACAGCCACCTGAAAAGATGGAAAATATTTCATAGATAATTTTAACAAGAAAAGTACTGAGCAGCAACACCGATAGCTTGACATCTGTCAAACATGATTGTCAAGAGAGCGATATACGTTCGTCTATTTAAATCCGAGTCCCTGATCGCATCAACCACAAATCATCAGAAATAACATAAATCTCAGCTCAGTGACAGATGGCCACTATGACAATGACATTGATCTTGTCAGGTAAAAGCTTTTTTCTTTAAATGGCGACTGGTTTTCCTTCGTGTCTGAGTCTGAAAAAGTCATAGAAAGCTTTTTTTTTCCTTCCGTCCATTACACGTACACCAAACTTTTTCAATAGCAATAAATTCGCGAGAAAGAGAAAATGTGGCGAACAATAGGGCAATATTCAGCGGGATGATGATGAATAGAAAAATAAATACGTGACACTGTACAGGTGGTTAACCACCAGCAGCACCAGCTGTCATCGTCGCCATTACCACAATGTGCAGATAACTGATTGAATGCGAAAAGCACAATGCCGTCACCATTGATGGAACATTTCTTTCATTTTGACAATTAGGTGCGTGAGCACAGAAGCGTGACACTTGACAGGTGTCACACTTTGAAGAAGTCACTATCTGAATCTTAACCTACATCGCGACGGAAGTGTGCGTGTGGAGGAAAATGAATTTATAAACATTTTTTATAGCATTAATTTGTAACGTAATTAATGCATTTATGGAACCGCAAATTTGATTTTCATATTAGGAGCGCGTGTTGGATGGAGAAAATTGTAATACCATGGCACTATTGGTCTCCAAGTCAATTATTGTTTTATGAAGCGTGGTATTATTGGTTTGCTGAATGCGTTGCGGCAGTTTTCAATGCCAATGGCCGGTTAATGAACAATTAGTGGAATTACAAGCAATTGAGGCTGAAATTTAGTCGCAGGAAGGTGTGGTTGGTTGGAAAAAAAATTCGGAGAAACTCTACAACGAGTTTAGAGTGGCAAGGGTAGAAATTCACTGTCACTGGTGAAAAGGTGCAATTTAGGGACTTTGGTAACTCTAGCTCGATTTGTGTACTACGATGACAGATCATTGGTTGAGGCTGTTGACCCGTCATTGGAGTACGAAAAAATGCATTAACATAAGGATTGGTTTGCCAATTTACAAAGCCCTTCACTAGAGCACTTAGATGCAACTGGTCGATTGTACTACCAGGTACCAAGAGCCAGTTTTATCCCTTTGATGGGACTTCAGAAAAAAGAATGGAAGACGCTGTAATTATGAGGAGATTACAATAACAGCACTCACCATATCAGCATCGAAGATCTGATCCTAGTAAAAGCGAACCAATCAAAAGGCAATTATCTGAAGTATCATCGCTCACTCAACAAACGTCGCAGACAGTAGTGTCACTTAAGCCAATAAGTTGTCTGCACTCTTTTCTGCTGAGATAGACCAAGATTGTCGCTGATTTCTTACAAACGTTCGGGAGTAGAAACTCAATTGAGCAAAAATGCAGGCTCAGCTTCTAAGAAATCACCCTCTTAGTCTTGTTTAGCAATCTCATCGGGGATTTAATCTTGCGACCACTCTCAGGGAATTTGATTTGGAAAGTGTTGAGGAAGGTTTTAAGTGCTACAGACGCGAAGCTTTGATCCCTCTATCCATTCTTAAAAAAATCGTCCGTAGCTATTAAGTTAGCACAGGTTTGCGCTTGGAAAATAAATGCATACTTGCCTAGCGTCTAGTGTTTGCGGTCTCCACAAAGACTCTATGTAGCACCGGACTCATGACTGGTTAAGGAGCCATTCGTGATTCAACTACAGCCCAACACAGCGCAGGCTCAGACTCTGCCCAAAAGCCAGTCCTGAACGTGAGAAAAGTCGACTTTAAATTTGCACAGCAGCAAAAGCTCACGGTGTTATTACCTTAGACGGCATATTCTTGGGACCAGGGACGTAGGATAAGTGTCATGCAAAGTCATCAAAACTCCAGTCCGGATAAAACCAAAAACGGGATGGTTTAAGACGATAGATAGGACGGGTAATAATAAGAAGAGATCGCTGTCTCTGGTCAAATTTAGTCGGCGCGAAGCAAAGATTGTCTCCGGCATCATTACTAGGCACTGCGCCATTGGTACTCATGCAAAGCGCCTCGTTATACATCACAATGACTATTGCAGAAGTTGTAGGGACGAGGAAGAAATAGAATCTGTCTGTCACCTTCTGTGTGAATGTCCTGCTCTAAGCAGTTACAGAGCTGAGGGACCTCCTGAGATTCATATCCGATTCATATTCATGTTCAAATCAGCGGCTCCCTGTTTGTCTTAACAGCTTTTCGGGCACAATGTGCACAATGGAGCCTATTGCTGGTCTACGTGAGCAATTACGAATGTCATAAGGCATCCATTTACTTAATCTAACCTAAGACGATAGATAGCTTTGAAAGGAAAGTTCACGATATATTTAAGTATCAAGTGAAGGTAAATCAAGCAGAGCATCTAGAGCAGTGGTAAGGCGCACTCGGAAAAGCTTCCAAGACAGGCCGTTTTTTTAAATTTGATCCAGAAAAAAGTCTCATACTTACGCGAAAGCCCAACAACCCAACAATAAATAAAATAAATAAATAAGTTTCTGTGAGGTTTCCTAGAGAACCTAATGCTACCAAAAAGGCAGGAACATTCGCCAGATCACACGCACATTGGCCTCAACTCCATAGTTATTCCCAGCTTCCTTAGATCTCTGCAGTATGTACGTATGTCCCAAACCTGTCCTATTCATACAGCTCTGACGAATAAAATGGAGGAACACTACTGGCTTGACTGACGCGTAAGTGAAGACAATTCCCCTCCCGTATACCATACTGCATCCTGACGCCGCATCACAAAGTTGCACAGATATTATACTAATTGAAGCTGAAAAGGCGGTGGCATCATGGATGTTGCAAACCCTATGAGAGAAGGAAATACAAAACTACAACAACAACAAGAAAAATATAATTTTCTGTTCATCTGTTCATCACAACCGGCAAAGGTTTACCCCACCGCCGTACAGGAAAAACCTCCGCCTTGAACCTGAAAAAGCAACAAAACACCTCAATCATGATGAAGGTTCAGTGGATGATGGTGGAGGTACAGCAAAAGACAAGAAAAATGTGAAGACACCCGCCACAACAACGAAGTTAGTCAAAGAAGAAAGCTCTTTCTATCTTTTTCTCTCTCTTTTCGTGGAATTCGCTGTACTCTGCCATCAACTTCTTTGAATATATTTAACATTTACCACTGTCCATCGCGGCGATCAGTTCAATTGCAGTCGTCATTCGAAAACAAACTCAAACGTAAACCTGTCGTGTGTCTCGTTACCAGTTACCGTACCAAATTTCTCTAACTACATTCGGATTTCGACGAGAAAGATACTTTCGGAAAAGCAAAAGATACAAATTCATAGAATTCGTGTACGGAAATTTGCACAGCAATGCAGTGGTAATAAGTGTTTCTTTTTCTTAATATTTTTCTCTTTGATTTTTTTCCAATCGCGCAAAGTATCTCGAACTCTCCACTAGAATTGGCAACGGAAAGAAATGAATTATAAAACAAACAAGAACTCGGAGAAAGAGAATTCAGCGCGGTATGAAAGTGTCGTGTCCCAGATTCAAAAAAAAAAAAAAGAATGTTTCGGTCGAAACCGCGCTGTGGTGTGTGTTACTACATTTGGCTGTGGCTCGATGTGATAAGTTAATGAAATGAAATTCTTACCACATGTGTTATAACGGTTTTATTGGTTACATTAGTCATGTCATCGCATAAAAACTGTGACAAAGAACGGTCAGCCGCGTGACGTAGAAAAGTAAATCTGTGCGCCTAAAACCGGAAATCGCATCGGCACAGTGTTGCCAGAGGTGCTACTTTTTCGTTTTTTTTTCTCAACTCTGCGGCCTGATTGGAATAATTAGCGGTTACACTGCAAGTGTTACAAAATCTCGGACTAGAATTAGAAGAATTCATGTTGCATTTTATGTAACACGCTTTGTATGTATGTGTGTGTTCAGGGGGTTTGACAGCTAAAGTTTCACTTTTCGATGCTAATTGTCAAGTCCGATTGTGTGCGTCATAATGACAGTTCCAGACTGTGTGGCAGACTCAATTAACGTGAAAATCACATTAACTTGTCAAAAGCAAATATTTACTGGCGAAGGCGGCTTACGCAGTAATTAATAACAAATTAGGGGGAAAAAATATCCAAGTGTTGAGACACGGCAAATGAAAATGACAGAAGTAGAAGAAGAAACAAAAAAACTTGAATCACTTTCGTTTCCCTTTTGTTGGCTGGTGCCTGCCGCTGGTACTTTACTTTTATGGTCGTGAGATATTCACGTCGTCAATAGGCCAAGTGCATCACGGGGGAAAAGGAATAAGAAAGTGAAACTTATTATAGGTCTATTGCTAATTTTTTCCAGTGTATGCAACCACTCATTTTTTTGTGGTTTTTGACAATTCAAGTGTCAAATTTTGGAAAGTTTACCCTTGAACAAGATAATGGAAGGGTTCAGTGAACTACGCAATAGTTTCAGGTGCCATAGTTGTGCCTCAGGTCAACGTATCTTAGCAGAAATGTTGTCAGAGAGACTGTCATAGAACCCGATACAGATAAGTTGTCAATATCATCTAATCTATTATTGACCTAGGATCAACCAACAAAACAAAGTATAATTGTAGCTGTCGACGTCAATATAGCAATGGCGTCGAGAGTCCTTTGGACAAAAGCTCACAGTGTTCGTCAAGTGGGAATGATTTCGTATTTGGTGCCTCAAGTCTGATTTGAATGATAGACCATGGTTTACATTCCTGTACTCAGTTATTTGAGAATCAACACCGAATGCGAGAAGTTTCGTTCTGGTAACACTCGAATTGCAATTATTTTTATCAGAAAATTCGTTGCGACGTATTTAAAGAATTGCATATGAACATTACTCGGCTTGAGGTTGTATAGAAACGTAATTGGCCATTGGCCTTGGAAGTCAAGAATAGCGTATAACCAGGCACATCTAATGATCTTTACAAATTATTTCTACTAGTTACCAAATGACGGTAATTGGAAACTCAATGAAAAGAGTTGGCTTTAATGAAGAAAACCAAGTAGTTGGTGTCGAAATAAGAAATCGCTTGTTTATGGCGATAGCTAGTACACCTTTAGAGTTCACCAACCTCGGAGAAAATGACTGATTCAGACATCGATGCTTAGGTAAAGCGATCGAGAATAACAGAATGCTTGACTTAGAGAACTAAAGCCCGGTCAGTAGGCTTTGAGAGTCGCTAAACCTCAGGGCAAGGTAACAAAACTTATCAAATGACAGCTACTATACGTATCCGCGTTTTAGCACCGACTTCGACATGTTCATAAAGCATAGAGGGTCAATTGGGTTTCGTGGTTGCCAGAAGACTTCCTTGAAGATCTAATAATAATGTTTTTCTGTGGAAGCGCAAAGCGTAAGCAGAACTTAAGCCACTTAAAATGGGAAGTTAACTTTATCCCTTGTTGGGTGCGAGGGCATAGGGACATTCAGGGAATTGTAAGGCTGATGATCTCGCCAGATATGGAACAACAATTGGTACCTACCCAGCTCTCTCCCGTAGAGGGAAATTTTACCTGCCTTCTTTTACAACGACCTAGGCGACTTGACCAATGTTAGGAGCCTTTTTCGCTTCATCAGAAGCTCCAACGGTTCAACGAGTAGGCAAGAGAAAGATCCATGTAGTATCACAATGGACCTAAGTATGTTGGCTGTAACTGGCAGTCACCTTAACCTTACCTTATCTGTTCCTTACGTTTGAATGACGTCCATATGTATTCAAAACTTTATCGACTTATGTATGTTGAGTCATTTTCAATTTATTGTGGAACTAATATTCAAATAAATTTCCCTGTCCAAACAAATCGCCTAACTCACTGGTTAGTGCGTTGGACTGCAGCTAACATATTTTCGAGTATACTAATCAAGTAACAACTATTTGTGGCATCACCTCTCGGCAACAATGACAAACCTCGAGAGCATAATTTGTCCTGTAAACGTTTCGAAAATCTAAGACAGGGCGAAATAATTATATAGCTGGCGCCTTGGACCAAGGATTAACACAACCATTCATGTTGGACGTGTTACATCTTTTCCCACGAATGGAAGGGACCTACAAATTATTACCTACCCTAAATGGCGAACTGAGAAGTTTGTTCATGACAAACAGAAGAAAAAGTTTAATGGATATTGCTGGATCTCGAACCTAGGGAGTTTGCATAGCAGTCGAAGCTGTAAACCACTGATCCAGGGCAACCAGGGAGCGGTGAAATAAAATATTGAAAACAGTAGATCCCTTGAATTCGTGAAAAAATTTTTAGTAATGGTTTCGTACTCTTCGGGCTGGCGGACGAGCTATGTATTTATTTTATTTTAGATTTGTTTAAAAAATCGAGAGCCCGAAGTGGAACTAAACAGGGTGTCTTCTTCGTAGGTAACCAGACAGTTCTTACTTACTTAGGTGGCGCTACAATTCAGGGTGAACCTGGGTCTCTCCAGTTACCCTGGTCCATAGCTAACTGCCTCCAGTTGCGCACGCCAAGTTGATTGAGGTCCCCTTCTACTTGTGTGCGCCATAGGCGAGGTCTTCCCCTACTGCGTTGTCCCTCCGGGTTAGATTCCAATGTACAATGGTGCCAAAACTGATACAGTGATGCAGAAGAACAGGAAAGCCCTCTCCATCTTTGATGGAGTAATTACCAGTTATAACACTCTGGGATATCATATGACAAAGCTAAGGCTATGTGAAGAAGAACTTTGTAGGGGTTGTGGAAACGAGAAAGTTAATGAGGACACAACCCACTTCCTCTACCACTGCCCAGGTCTGTGCCACCTCAGACATAGATCCTTTGGAAGGCACTTTTTCCACGATATCGAAGAACGAGTGGACGTACTTATCAGGGAAATCTGGAGGTTCATTAAGCCTTCAAAATGGATTGAAAGTCCGGGGTAATAAGAGAATGCTTTGGGTACTGAAGTGCCGGAGTATTAGTGTCCATTCGTTCTACATGGCTTAGCCGTCTCAAACGTCCAATGTGCAGTTTTTGATTAGGTCGAACAGCTCATGTAGTTCGTGATTAAATCTTTTCCTTCAAAGCTCGTCAACGGACCTAATATCTTTCGAAGACTTTTTCGCTCGAAACGACTAAGAATATCTTCTCCCGCTGCATTATCGGAGAAAATAGCAGAGCCGAGTTAGACAAAATTCCTTACTATCCCGAAGTTATAGCTATAAACTCGTCAGTGTTGGGTATTTCTTCTTGTTGACAGCAAATACTTAGGTTTGCCCTCGTTCACCGCGAGAGCAACGGTAACAGCTTGCTGCGTTCTGCCTATAATGTATATATAATATCGTCGGGGTACGCGAGCAGTTGGACAGATTTATGAAAGATTGTGACTCTGGTGTTGGGTTGACAACAAATCAGTTCACTCTGTTCCAAATAACTGCTTTTAGTTACTTAGACAATGGTTCAACTTTTTTTTTGAATTTTCCAGTCCCATTCACTTTCTACACCGAGGTTTGTGAGACGTTCCTTAAGCTTCAGTGTCCCGTAATATATCTGAGTCAAAGTGGATGTTATCAACCTACAACTCAGACCTTCAACCCAAGGCCATTTCTGCTGTGATAGCGCCACAGTTTATATAGTTTTCTTTGGCAGATTGTGCAAGATTCCACCTTTGTGCGCGATGTGAAGATGTTATAAGAGATATACTTGCTCGATCTTGTCATCTTCGGCAGTGTCTGACAAACGGTTTAATTTGGCTGCAGTTTCTTATTCCTCAGGCTTAAGGAAGCGCAGGTACCATCTCGTACCAGTTCTATTTACCAGTCTTTTGGGCGAGTGTAGAGTACTCGATTGCTTTGTAAGTGGTAGAGTGGCTGACTTGCTAACTCAGCCTTCCTGTCTGTGAACAGCTTCTTTTCTCTTCACAAGATAGGCGTCACATTTTTCGTTAGCTCTGGCAGGCATTTGGTCTAGTTCTTGGATTTGCCTCTACTATCCTCAACTTGTATGGCGAAAATATCTCAATGGGTCTCTTGAATGGGTTTTGTTCCACAAGTTACTATGTGCTCCATTTAACACCCCTGGGGCCTATAACACAAAACTACAAGTCTACAAGTCAAATACATTTGTTGAACTATGCTTGATTGACAAGTGTAGATTATTTCTGTAACACAAAGAAAATCTTTACAGTTGTTGAAAAGAGAAATTTCCCTCGACTTGTTAACACATAGTTGACAAGTGTGCATCGAAAAGTATGCAGCGTGCAATGAGTGGGGATAGAAAATTTGTGGTTCTTACAAAAATTAGCAAATATCGGGGGAACTCGTAGGCAATTCAAACACGGAAATTTTTACTTTTAAGACTCCAAATGCACACTACTTAAACAAAATGTCGTGTTCGTTTATGAACACTGTTGTTGAGCTATAGAGGCGCTGTCAGAATTTGAAGTTGAAGGCGGATGAGCTAAGTATTGAAAGGATATGCGCTATTTTCTAAGATAAATATACTTGGAAAAGGTGGTCACCCCCCTTCCATTTTATGATATTGAGAACTGTTATGAAGCACTCGTGCGTCATGGACACTGCCTGGCCAGTTAACACTGACGTTATAAAATCGTAGGTCGGGTCCACAAGTAACTTCGTTAATACACTGGCTTACTGCCATTTTACTGACACCATGGATATCCCCTATAGTATGTACGGTTCTGGGATCCAGAACCAAACCAATGTAAGGCAATTAAGATTTTTTCTTTATCACTTAGCGCTTTGCTTTTATTAGTTGGCAACTGTAACTTATGCAAAAGTCGTTCAACAGGGTATTCGACGACGGGATGCAAAGTTTACCCTGTCTTTATAAATTTAAACTCTATTTTGAAAATCATCACGATCACTGTCCGATTCGGAATGAAGGAAATACATAATGTTTTTTGTTTTGTTAATATCTATTTATGTTAAAAACGCACTGAAATTAACTCGCCTTTTCCTTCCTTATCTATTAGACTGAATGCTTAATTTTCTCTTCTTACAAGTCTTTAATCACCTGTAAGATTTGATCAACCATTCAACCAGTGACGTTTTATTTTTTTCTACACTTGTAGTTTCCAGTTACAGAAAGAGGGAAATTATCAAATTTCCCACTTGTTGAGTTTGACCATGACACTTGTAAAAGTGTTCGTTGATTTGTCGTTTTGTGTTACACGAATATGCTACACTTGTGAAATTTCACTTGTTCAACAAGTACTTGTAGTATTGTGTTATAGGCCCCTGGTTTCTCAGCAACAGAAGTGTTATCACCGCGTCATGTCAGTCCTTATGAGGAAATAGAGTGTCTTAGACTGCATTTCTTTCCACGTCCATGGACTGGATCACAAACATTTCGTAGCACACCCTGCAACAGGCTGATTCAAAAGAAGAATCACCAAGAGTTTCGAAATATAAACTTCAATCATCATGAATATGGCAGTGAATGACAATCGAAAAGAAATTTTTTCGTCTGATATAATTGCTGGTTTTCTTTCTTTTTGTGGTTTGTGGTTTTAATTCGAAGAAAATACAACAAAAACGCAGCGAAAAGCGGAGAAAAGATGGCAAAAGGTTGATTCACTGACAATGGGATACAAATTGATTATTCCGCCACGTGATGCCAATTGTTATTCGTGATTGTGAGCCAAAACTCTGACGGAAGTATGTACCTATCTACCGTGCCAATGAGTACAGTCTTACAGGATGATATGTAACGACTGACTCTTTGGTATTCGTTGAGGATAGCCACTGGTTTTTTTTTTTTGGAATCAATACAAGTTACGACATTTTTGGATTGCAACCAATGTGGGACGGTTTGGGAATTTTTTAAGCGAATATTACGAGGTTGTATCTAAGTTTTTTGGAATATATTAAGTTTATGTGGGTTAGATGGTTTGTTAAGGGTCAATCAGTAGATAGGTGTTTTACTTCGAATCATTTTTGGCACGTTTTTGATTGTCTCGTTAATTCGTTGTTTTACTGACGCGAATCCACATAAATTTGAGTCAATGAACCATTTACTTTATGTTATAAGAAACCTCATTGTAACAATGACGAAATGTGTAGAGCAGCTTTGCTGTTACTGGCCAAAGCAGGTCAATTTCAGGCGAAGTACACTATAAATTCAGTTCACTCTCATTTCTAGTAAAGGAAAACTAAAGCACCACACTCTGTCTACATGTAAAAGTGACTTGTGCTTAGGTTATAAGCCAAAGATCAAAGCATTGTAGATGGTTGTTAATCTGGAGAGAAGCTATTGTTGAACGAACCCTTTAACCTTGACGATGAAAAGTAAAACTTTCGTCCGAATAAAAGGCGGTTAAATAAATAGCTGGGGCGACAGCTCGGGATTAGCCAAAACCTAGCTTCTCGCCACCATTCATGTTATGCGTCTTACAGTTTTGCAAGAATTTAAGGGACCTACATACAGTTAATGCCGACTCCGAACGGCGAATGAGAAGGTCTTTCATGACAGAGGCTTGTCCCGGAGGCTTATCATTTCCCGACGAGAAATGGTGCCGCGAAAAATGTTGGGTGGATATGGCTGGGGCTTAAACCCACACCACAGTCCAACGCACTAACCACGGCGACCACTGAAATGCGGTTGGCAATATCAAACCTAAATTTTAACAGGGCTGCTGAACCTGACAGTTTATCGCCAGATGGCAATGAGAACACACACTAACGCTTTTTCAAAATTTATTTAGAATTCTCAGCATCACTTGTCCTATCCATAGCTTGGCTGTGTGAAAGGTTGAGTATAGTCTTTCCCGCGGATATTTAATGTGCAACTTAGTCTCGAACATTGATTGACAGCAAAGGCCTGGGCTTGAACTGTGGATTTGCCTAGAGTGACTGAGTTTACAAGGCAAAAAATCCAAAAACTTTGGACACAGTTTTTGTTTGGATCAATCCGGATACCACATAAGACCGAATATTGATTGTCAGGGCTAGGGCTTCCTGCAGTGCTCCCTGGGTGGGGTAGCTAAAGAGACATTTTTGATGAAGTCATACCAAATTCGCTAGCTTCAGTAATTTAAGGAGGGATAGGTGACCTCCTTGATAGGATTTTGGAAAGAAATCATTTGAAAAAAGAGTCGATGCATGCCTTGTCTAAATTTCATTTGTACCAAGATATCTATTTAGCGCAGGCCCAACGTCACATTCAGTACAACCATTGAGGTGGATCGTAGATAGTCTGACATAGAAGTTCCGGCAAGACGTTCCAGTTTTCTATCTGTGGTGACCTAGTTGGTTTTCGTCACTTAAATTATCAAAAACCAATTATTTTCTCTCAAAGGCGTTTAGTTTTCGCCGCAGTGATCAAACGTACAGTGTGGCTAGAGAGACCAAGACATGTGCAGAGGACATGCACAATAAAGTCTGCTTCCTCATATCTTCTTATGTAAGTGACATTGAAGTTGCTCATGGTAAGACCACAGGCGACCTAGACATTGGATAATGACACCCACTGTTTGCGAGGAATCGATTGCTTGCAAGTAATCACCATCGATTCACTGTGAGCCATTTTTGCCCTTTGCCTCTGTCGATTTCTATAAATTTCCCAGTGTTTGCATTCCTATACACCTTCACAAACATTAGTTCATAATTTATTCGCAATTATTTTAATTTTCCACCCACTTTCAAGGTCACATTCCATTCCACGTAACGAAAATTTTTGCAAATTTCTAATTTCAGAATCCACACGTCAACATGTTTACAAGTCGTGACACCATCCATGCAACATTTGTTTCGAGAGGGAAATAAGCGAATACAACCACCAATAGAAGACAACAAAAGCTATACAGTCCATACCCACACCATCCACAGAGAAAAACATCTATCTAATACCAAAACCAATTTGAAGCTCAAACAATGAGCAGTGCAATTGTTGGGGCGGCAAATGCGATAGGTGGTGCTGTAAGCGCGGCAACCAGTGTCGGTTGGTTCGTTCCGATGTTAGTGGCTGCGATTGCATACTTTCAGTATGAAGAAATCATGGATCCCGAGTCGAAAATTGTCCCATCCGACGAGATTCTGGATCACTACGACTTTATTATCATAGGAGCGGGGTCGGCTGGGGCTGTAGTGGCTAACCGACTGACAGAAGTGGAGAACTGGAATGTCCTACTGATCGAGGCTGGTGGTGATGAAACGGAAATCTCTGATGTACCCCTCATGGCTGGTTACTTGCAACTGAGTAAAATGGATTGGAAATACAAGACGGAACCATCGGGGATTGCTTGCCTGGGTAAGACTTCAGCAAATCTTTCAAGAGACTGGGGAATCTGAAAGCTATTTTCTATTTCCTTACAGCTATGAACAATGGTCGCTGCAATTGGCCACGAGGAAAGGTCCTGGGAGGTTCGAGTGTCCTCAATTATATGCTCTACCTCAGGGGGAGCAAAATTGACTACGATAACTGGGAGGCTATGGGGAATCCCGGTTGGGGATACCGCGACGCTTTGTACTACTTCAAGAAATCCGAGGATAATACGAATCCCTATTTGGCCAGCACTCCCTACCACTCGACTGGAGGATACTTGACGGTGGGCGAGGCTCCCTTCCATACACCATTGGCGGCATCCTTCGTGGAGGCTGGCGTTGAAATGGGCTACGAAAATCGCGATTTGAATGGAGAAAAGCAAGCGGGCTTCATGATTGCACAGGGCACGACTCGTCGTGGAAGCCGGTGCAGTACAGCGAAGGCGTTCCTGAGACCCGCAAGGCTACGACCGAACCTACACATTTCAATGTTTTCCCACGTTACGCGGGTGATGATTGATCCGGTGACCAAAATCGCGTTCGGAGTGGAGTTCGTGCGTGACCGGAGAATCTATCATGTGAGAGCTACAAAGGAGGTCATCCTGTCGGGTGGATCCATAAACTCGCCACAGATTCTAATGCTGTCTGGCATTGGTCAGAGGAAAGAACTGGCAAAACACAGGATTCCCGTGATCAAGGAGCTAAGTGTCGGGGAAAACATGCAGGATCACATCGGATTAGGCGGTCTGACGTTCTTGGTCAACCAGCCCGTTTCTATCGTGGAGAGTCGGTTCCACTCGATGTCTACTGTTCTGCAGTACGCCGTGTTCGGGCAAGGGCCCCTTACGATCCTCGGCGGAGTAGAAGGCCTGGCATTTGTGAACACGAAATACGCCAATACAACCCACGATTGGCCCGATATCGAGTTCCACTTTGTGTCAGGATCAACGAATTCCGATGGAGGTTCCCAGCTCCGAAAGGCACATGGCCTCACCGATAACTTCTACCGGGCAGTCTTTGAGAAAATCAACAACATGGACGCCTGGAGTATCATTCCGATGTTGCTACGACCCCGCAGCGTGGGTTCAGTGAAACTCCGAAGCGGCAATCCCTTCGACTACCCGTACATCTATCCAAACTACCTAGCCGACGACTTTGACGCAAAAACCTTAGTCGAGGGCGTCAAAATCGCTGTAGCCCTCTCTCGAACCAAGGCCATGCAGAGATTTGGATCGCGGATATCAGCCATCAAATGGCCCGGTTGTCTGCACATACAAATGTTTACGGACGAGTACTGGGAGTGCATGATCCGTCATTACACGGTTACGATCTATCACCCAGTGGGGACCTGCAAAATGGGTCCCTACTGGGATCCCGATGCTGTTGTGGATCCTCAGTTACGGGTCTATGGGATCAGAGGTCTGCGGGTTATCGACGCCAGTATAATGCCGAAATTGGTGAGTGCGAATACGAATGCACCGGCAATAATGATCGGGGAGAAGGGTTCAGATATGATCAAGGAGTTTTGGATCAAGAACTCTGTGGCCAAGTGAAGTGGCAGTAGTTTCGATGAAGACTACTTGCTCTGCATGGAGCAACAGTATGGTATTGTATGTCCCGATGGGGGAAATCGGAATTTTATAACACGAAAGAGGAAACATATCCTAAAGTGAGTGCCTGTCTTAGCTTTAAGAATTAATTTAGTCGCAGAATTTAAGTGAGATTACTATGAATAGTCTTAAATAAAACGTATAAAATGGATGACTCATGCCATGGCGTCTCTTTATTTTTGTAGCTGACTGTACTGAAGCTGTAAAACAAATCCGCAGGTGACGATGAGCAAAATACCACATGATGGCGAGGTTCCGCAAGAGTGGATGCTAGATCGACCAAATTTCCATCCCTTATCTCTATATCATGGTTTTCATACCTCAGCTGTGCGCAGGCGTCTCGACGTTGATCACCAATGCACAAAACCCAAAACCATAAAACGTTTATACCCATCCGATTACACACACACCGTATCTGCATATATCCAGATGGAACTGATTAACAGTATCCTGGATGCATAGCACTCACTATGTAATATGATAAATCAGACAAGGGTTGCTTGGGTTCAAGTGTAATAAAACGGATTAGGGTAGCGTTGGTTTAGGAGCATTAGGTAGAATGCTGAGATGCAATGCATTGGTAAATGTTTACCAATGAGATGTAGAGAGTGGGGATGAGTATAGTCAAAATAATTAGTATAAAAGGGAGTGGATCGGAAGGTTCGCGAGAGAGAACACAACATAACACTAACCATAAATGTCGCAGCATGCTAAGGACAGCGGGCTAACTAGTGTTGTAATAAATAAATATATTCTTAATAAATAAATACTTTGTTTTACTCTCCGCTACTGTACTCTTCTCTCGAATACGAGAAAGCACGGGCAGTTGGCGTCATTACAGTCTGGATTCACAGAAGATACCGGCACCAGTACAAGTATCCATTTTGGATCGGTCGGTGTAGAAGGCTAGTTCTTCTTCAGTGCAGACTATACCATCATCCCATTCCTCTCTTCTTGGTATTTTGATATCAAATCTCTTATCGAAGTCTAAGATTGGAATGACTTAGTCGGTATCTATGTTCTCCTTCGTGGCAGTCCATTGGGTTAGAGCGAAGGCGTGCCCACAGGTGTTAGTTGTTCATAGACCTACTTCTCTACTAATCGACTTACTCGACCCGAACGATGATGGCCAATTTCCCTGGCCATCTGACCACGGTGTTGTAGCGACAAATAGCAATTTCTGAACTCAAGCTTAGGGAAATGGCCCGATCTGACTGAATAGCTGTCACATTAAACTGGACCACAGCAGTCACGAGCCAAATAATTGAAAGAACATTGAGATGAAGGTTGAAGGAAGGATGACTGTTCGCACATCGTATGAGTGATTGACTTGTTAACGGCCGTAACCATGTTAACTGGTCAGCTTATGAGTGGAACAACGTTTCTCCAGAAAAGAATACCATTTTACACGTTTTGTTACATGAACGTTGTAAGCTCTTGTCGACAGCCTTGGCTTAGGCAAGTTCAAACTTGTTGCGCGAAACTTGAATCAACTGACTGTCAACCGATCTGGTTGGACGGACTTGGAGTTCGAATGCTGGCAACAAAATTCAGTTTCGACTGACTGTGCTGCACTTTTTCAAATAGGTCAACGATTAATTAACAAAAAATTCGTTGTCAAGGACAGCAGTTTACAAAAATGCACACACACACGACTGCATGATGCAATCGCATGCAAAAAGAGTTCTAGAGTCCTAATTGCAATCATTCTTCGTCTTACATTCCACGAAAGTGTGTAGATCGCTCCAGTTTTGATATTTCTTTGAATCGTTTGAATGAATGACAACATGAGCTCCAAAGTTGTATTTCTCAGCCACATGACGTAACGAGTATTTGCACAATGATAGCTTGCCGTCACAGTGTAAACAAATCGTCAAAAAATCATGACACCGGCAGTTCCGCTGGGCATTGAACCCGTATTACTGCATTCAAAGACTACGTCAGCAAAAAATTGTAAAACTCCAGTCGACTACCCTCGACTGACAATTAGTTTTGGAATAACCGCGCTCGTGTTTGGATTACAATTTTTCTTGAAAATGGTGAGCCTCGATGGGATGATAACCATCATGCGGATGGCTCTGACCGCCGCGCCTAGTGTCACCATTCTTATACTGCTCCGCGAAAGTATCATGCAGAATCGTCCCGACATTCTCGACATGGATAACCGAGTGCGGGCGATAAGCATTGACCAGCTGCGCGATGGGTATGATTTCGTAATCGTTGGCGGCGGTTCGGCTGGTTGTGTGTTGGCTTCGCGACTTTCAGAGAATCCGTCGTTTAGTGTGTTGTTGCTGGAAGCAGGGCCGGATGAACCACTTTTGACCGATATTCCACAGTTGTATCCACTTTTTCAACGTGGCCCGTTCGACTGGGCCTACACCACTGAGCCGTCCGATCAGTACTGCTTGGCTATGGTGAATCAGCGCTGCCGATGGCCACGAGGCCGTGTGCTGGGAGGTTCGAGTGTGCTCAACGCTATGATGTACGTTCGCGGCAACAGGAAAGACTACGATCAGTGGGCGAGTTTGGGAAACCCCGGTTGGAATTATGACAACATTTTGCCGTATTTCAAGAAAATGGAGGACATGCGAGATTCGAATCTCCGTGGAAATCCGTTTCATGGTGTCGGCGGGCCTCTAACTGTGGAGCGCTTCCGTTTCAAATCGCCCTTGGCAGACGTATTCTTGCATGCTCTGAGGGAGATGAACGTGATTAATCCACATGGAGATCTCAATGGCAGGAGCCAGTTGGGCTTTACCGTGCCACATGGAACTTTGCGCGATGGCTTGCGATGCAGTGCCAACAAGGCCTACATCAGACCAGTGTGGCATCGAACGAATCTGCATGTGCTAATGAACGCCTTTGTGCACAAGATCAACATCAATCCGGAAACAAAGGTGGCGGAGAGTGTGACCTTCGAGTATGACGACGACGGGGAGGAAATGCTGGTAACTGCGAGGAAAGAGGTTATCTTGTCCGCTGGTGCTATCCAAAGTCCCCAGTTGCTGATGTTGTCTGGCGTGGGACCAGCTGATCAGTTGGAAGAATACGACATCGATGTCATCTACAATTCACTTGGAGTTGGTTCAAATCTTCAAGATCACGTGGCTTCAACAGGCGCATCGTACCTCATCAGCAACAAAGTCACCGGACACACGCTCTCCTTCATTATTCCCCAACTCATGACGACAAAGAACGTCGAAACATTCATCGACAAGAGAGATGGCTTCTTCTATGCCTCGCCAGTTTGCGAGATCATGGGCTATATCAACACAAAATTCCAGGATCCCCGGGAGGACTGGCCTGATATTCAGGTTTTCCTCGGATCGTATGGCTACACTGCCGATGGTGGTCTGATTGGAAGATTGGGCTCTGGCGTGAGCATGGAAAACTATGCAGACATCTTCGAGCCTGTGCTGTACGAAGACTCATACATGATCATGCCGTTGTTGATGAGACCCCGCAGTCGTGGTCGTCTGTTCCTACAGTCGGACCACGCACGTATCCACCCGAAGATATTTGCGAACTACTTTGACGATCCCGAGGATTTGGCTAGATTGGTAAGAAATTATGACATGATTGTCCAACTTGATATGCAATTTCGATTCTTGACAGGTAGAAGCGTCGAAATTCATCCACAGTATCTCGCACACGAGGATAATGCGCCATCTGAATGCGACACTGAACAAGTACTCGTGGCGGAACTGTCCCAACGAGGAGTATTTGAGCGACAAATTTTGGGCTTGCATGGCACGCCATTATTCACAGACGATCTATCACCCAGTGGGCACTTGCAAGATGGGTCCCAGGAATGATCCCTACGCAGTGGTCGATCCTAGATTGAGGGTTTATGGAGTGAAGGGCCTGAGAGTTGTAGATGCCAGCATCATGCCGAGAATAGTATCAGGGAACACGAATGCGCCGACTATGATGATTGCTGAGAGGGCAGCTGATATGATCAAGGAGGAGCACCTACACTATCGTGGGGGCAGACATTAGAGGGAGAGTTCTGTGTATTTTAGCTTTAAGTGATTTTAATAAAAAAAAAAAGAAACGTTTTTGCTGAGATTTCTTTCTTAGATGGCGCTGTAGTGAAACCCCTGCTTAAGTGAAGTGAAGTGAGATCAGTTTCAGGGAACAAAAATTTTTGAAGTTTTGCTGGCCATTGAAGATGTTGACTGACGTTACGTTACTTTACGGCTTAGTTGAAAAAATAATCAACGTCGCTGAGGCTTCAGAAGCTCCTTCGTTTAAGCAATTAAGACCTGAAATGATGCGAAAAACGTTTGCTTAGAACTACCACAGTTGTTTCCGTGGCGTTTAAATCAAGGAACGGGTCGGTTATGATGGGGTTCAAGGTTAAACCTAGACTAGATGACTGCAGAAAAAAGCGGTACACTGACTTGTGGACTGTATGTATCTTTAAACAGTTGCACACTCATTATAAAAGACGTTGCGTCATTTTAATGAAATTTATTATTTCCCCACTGAAGCTGCCTGAACAACCAAGATTAACCACAAAATCAACAAGCCTGACTCCCAAATTTATAAGTCCACAGTAGTAAGTAAGCAGAAGATAACCAAGTGCTTTTTGAGCTCTTGGGGTCAAAGACGTCGTTATCTTTTCAGAATTGAAATGTGTATTTTGAAAGATTGCAATGATAATCGCACCAATAATTGCTTCCACCTTTGAAAGTGTAGTATTCATACGATGCGGACTCGATGTCTTTCTACAAGATTCGACGCCACTCTTTGCCAATTGGACGGACAAACACTCTAATTTTCGTCCCGCAGAGTTAGTTAGCTGGATATGCTTCGCTCTTGGCAGGGCTCACTTCTACCGAAAAACACGTTCCATTGTATTACCACTACAGCTGGTCGTTACCCCTTCTCTGGAAACGATGTTGGATTTTGGAAAATTTTCCATATTTTATTTTTATCCGTTTCGACAATATTACGTCTTTGATGGAACAGCAAGGACAATAGATTCTAAAAGACTACACTTAACCCATACAGAATTACTATCGTCATCGACAGTTAGACAGCTATCAGAGAAAATGTATCAAAGCAAGCATTACGCCACAAACCACTGCACTGCTTTCAACTTTGGGGGGCGAAATTGAACTCATGGGCTTAGATAGGATTTTCTTATAAGGGGGTTTTAGCGAAATTTTATCAAATGATAAAAAAATTTTCTCGCAAGAGACTAGCTGGGAACAAATTAATTGAAACACATAGTTTATTTTTTATCTCGAAAACGTTATCCGCCGAGGTACTGTAACGTCCACTTTTACATCGTGATGTCTAGGGTAATTCAACAAGAGGTGTCATTTTAAATTTCGCGTCATTGTTGAACTGTCAACATTCAACTATCACTGCGCTGGCTTTTGATAAGTAAAAACTAGAAAGTTATTAAATATGGATCGATACACACACGCACAACCTGTCGAAATAGTGAATATTCACAACAATCATCATCATCATCATCATCTTCCAATGGCCCGCTTATCCACTATGAGGGTCGCGGGTTTAAGGAGCTTAAGTGGACTCTCCACATTTGCCGATCTTCCGCCATCGACTCTAACCATACGGGTAGATGTGAGATTTCGGACTTGGTCCAGCCATCTAAACCTAGGCCTGCCCAGGGGACGCGTACCCGATGGCACGAATTCCATGGCACGTCTTGGAAACCGAGTTGGGAACATGCGTTTGACGTGCCCAAACCATCGAAGTATGGACCTCTCCGTTCGAAGAAGTAGCTGCTCGACATTGAGTGCCTCGCGTACTCTGGTGTTCCTAACCCGATCTCGTCGAGTCACCCCAGCAATACAACGAAGAAATCTCATTTCGGCAGCTTGTATCCGCGATCTTATTCTTTCGGTCATTACCCAAACCTCATGACCATAGGTGAGGGTCGGAACAAACACTGAATTGAAGACGGATAACTTAGCTTCGATGCCAAGTTCGGCCCTCCTGATAACAGATTGACCAAGCTGTCTCAAAATTGCTCCAGCCTGACCAATCCTACAGGATCACTCAGTATTGCTCCTACCATCACTCGTGAATAGGACCCCGAGATACTTAAACTTCTCCACCTGTTTCAATGGGACTCCACTAACATGCAGAGTGCATTGAACAGGTGTTCTGGAAATTACCATTACCTCTGATTTGTTCACGTTTACCTTCATCCCAGTTTCAACACAGACGGCGACGAACCTGTCTAGTGCGCGCTGAAGTTCGGTCTTGGTGGACGTAAGGATGACCAAGTCATCAGCAAAAAGCAGATGACTTATTCTTAAGTCTCCCAATTCGAACAGTTCCTCACCAAGGCTGCGCTGTAACATCCAATCCATATACACTATGAAAAGTAGAGGGGACAGAACGCACCCCTGGCGAAGTCCAACGCCCACAGTGAAAGGTGTCGTCTTAACGCCGTTCACCCGAACACAGTTAGTGTACAGAGATTGAATGGCCCTCAGAAGAGAACCGTCAATCCCGTACTCCTGCAATACACTCCAGAGTTTACCTCGAGAAACCCGATCATATGCCTTTTCCAAATCCACAAAACAACTGTAGATAGGTTTGGCATACTCCCAGGCCTTCTCAAGTACAATTCTGAGAGTGAACAGCTGGTCGGTTGTGCTTCTACCTGGACGAAAGCCGCACTGCTCATCGCCCAACCGGGACTCGACCACAGCTCTGGAACGCGTTTCCAACACCTTTGCAAAGACTTTTCCGGGGAGACTTAAAAGAGATATACCCCTATAATTGGAGCTATCCCTCTAATCCCCTTTTTTAAAAAGAGGAACAATCACCCCAGTTTGCCAATCACTAGGTGTTTCACCGCATTCCAAGGCCACTTTAATGACACGAGAGAGCCATTCCACTCCCTCTTTACCCAAAGCCTTGAGCATTTCTGGCCGGATTTCATCCACACCAGCAGATTTGCCGACTTTTAGCGTCACCTCGTAAAGTCACCTCCTCTACGGTGGGACTATTCTCCGCCCTATTCAGAACCATGGGTCTGCCATCCTCAGTGCCCTGTTCGGGATTGAGCAGCTCCGAAAAGTGCTCGCCCCATCTGCGCAAGATGTCCTTCTCATCGGAAAGAAGTACACCATCTTTGGATTTGACTTCTTCGATGATATTAAACTTCCTTCCTCTGAGACGGCGGATGGTCTGCCAGAACACCTTGTTTGCAGATCTGTGATCACAGTCCAATTTCTCACCGAACTCCTTCCAAGACTGCTCCTTAGCTGCTTTAACAGCCAGCTTGCAAGTACTTCGCGCCTCCATGTACCGGTTCCGAGAAGCTGAATCCCCCAAGTGTATCCACACCTTGAAGGCTTTCTTCTTCTCTCTGATGGCTTCTTGAACTCCGGGTGTTTTAAACCACGCAGTTCTTTTCTCACCACAAGCCGCCACACCGAGCCGCTTCACTCCGCAAACATCTCCTGCAGAGGCAATGACTGCTGTTGAAAACAAGTGCCATTCTTCCTCTACATTTGTCGGAACAGTTGGAATTTGTTCAAACCTTTCGGATACCTGTCGTGCAAACTCCTTCAACTCCTTCAAACTTCACAACAAAAACGATGAAAATATCGCTGAAACGTTTTGTAAAATTTATACTGCTTGTGGTCATCATCAAGAGCCTTCTCGCACAGCTAGGTATGGCTCTAAAAGGATAACTATAACAAAATGAGCTTTTACACCGCTTCAATCATGTTCACGGTGATGCGACAGACAGCTTCAGCGCCTTAGCACGACGATCTTGAAATCGGGGGTTCAAAACTCACCTCATTAATTTTTTTTTCATTACCAATGGGGTAGGTTTGAACTACACCGACCCCTCCCTATCGTCTTGTCTACACCCCTGACTGAACTCTTTCGAAAAAAACAAAAATTCGAATATAAACCCTCTTGTGTAGGCAGGGCGAATGGAGGAAAATATTTAACTACAAACTTTATGAGCTGTCAATATAGGTTTAGCCACATAAAGATTTATTTACATCAAGATTGTGACTTGCGTTCGGTGTTGGAATTAACCGAGTCTTAGGACCGCTTTGGTTACAATATTGAAAAGTCGAGTAGAAAAAGGTGATAGCATGGATAATTTCGTGAAGTTCTTGAGGTGTTGATTTCTTCTTTCGAAGTAGCTGTATGTTTATGTTTATTCGATTTCCACCAGACCGATTATTATCATTATATTTGACCTGTCGATTAGATTAGAGATCAAAAATTTAGTTTGAGAATCTTCCTAATTTAAGTTTCGGTTTCAAAACAAACAAACAAAAAAAAAAAAAACAAAAATGTTTTAACCGACAGTGAATGATAAGCATAAACGACCGGTGGTAATCTCTCTGATGTTTCTTTAGTTATTACATAGTATAGGTAAACTATAAGGAAGAGAATTTTTTTATGACTTCTAGTTAAGCTTTTTATACTCTTATTTTTGGATCATCAAACCAAGGAAATCTACGCAAAAGTGAGTTTGAGTACAAGGTTTTAAAAAGTAAACTTTCCATGTTTGCAGATGTAATCACGTAACCGTCGTTTTTGCACCCGCTTGACGACGTCGTCGCACGGAAGGTTGCTTCGCCAACTTCAAAGAATAGCGACTTAACTGTCGTGAAGGCCCTAAATGAAAATACTCGCCAGGTAAATTACAATTTGTATGCTTAGTTAAGTTAGTCTTAATAACTTAAATATTACAACGTTCCTCACGTACAACTCTACACTCCTCTTGCGAACAATTCTATAATTTCCATCGCTATGTAAAAGAAACAATAATAAAAGAAAAATAAAAAAAAAAAACTCAACTTCCGCACTGAGGATTCAACAGCGTACCCTCCGCGACTGACCCAACCTCTCGCTCGTCACCAACCAACAACTTAATTTTTGATGGTCCCAAGTCACTACGCAATGTACGACTCTACGACCTTAATAAATAGGGTACTAAATGTCGTGTAATTATCTCCAGGTCTAGCTGCTTTCAAAAGTGAGTCACTTAAGTTAACGTACCCCCTATCTCGATGAGGATCACTCCAGTGCTGGGCGTGTTACGTTGGTGGATCAAATTTGTACCTTGGGCTGTTAGTATTCCGTTTGGGTCCCGTTACTTCCACCACGGTTCCAACACAAGGAAAATCAAAAATGTTGTTGAACACTAGCCTGGAACCACTGAGTTATTTCCTCACCTTGCATTAATTCACTTCTAACTCAAACTTCACTGCAGCTTGGACTTCTACACTTATAACACTACTCTGAACGATCGTTTCAGATATACAAAAATGCAGACTTTACTAACTCGCCTCGGCGCACGTCTTTATAGCTTGACACTTTACAAGGCTATGCCCTCAGGGTGCCTGCAATTAGCTCCAGAGAACCTTGTGCAGATCCCTAACTTGCTACCCCCTGTACATAGAAATTCTTCCGATCGGATGATTTTGCGGATCGCTCCTGTACATAACACTTTAACACTAGACTCCGCTCATCGAACCATTTCCTCCATGAATCTTATTCTGCAGACTGAGAACTCCGACTCGAAAAAAGAAGAAGTATTCAAAACCATCCACCGGGATCGAACCCACGTCCTTTGCGGTCGTAGTTCTTACTTCGACACCAATTTAGATTTTGTTAACTATGGTCAATTCTGAGTATTCATACAACCCCGTCATACTATTTTACTCCCCAAAGAAAGAAACTGACCGACCTTCACCAAGGGAAACCTTTAACAAGGCAACGCATAACCATTACATCAATGCTCAGATAAGATTAAGAGCACAAGCTTGTTTCTTCTTACATATGCTTGTACAAACATATATGCGACCCAATTAAGTTCAGGAGATCCGTGCGTATACTTTCAAGCAAATACATACCTCCGCTCGAATTTGGTATTAATTATATCATTTATTTCAATGAAATGATCATATGTTTGTACCTGAAAGAAAAGAAAACACAAATATGTCAACAATGAAGAACGTATTCCACTAATCCACTCCTCCTTGGATGCAGATGACAGCGAGGGAGTTCTTCAGATGGAATCAACAGTGGGGACTATAGTACCATTTAGGTCAAACTACGTGTTTATGGGCAAAATCGACATATTCGGGGCTCAGGCGAAGCTAGACGAAGTGACGACCCGAAGATGATCAAATGGTCAATCAAATTGATCACGTTGCGAACGATGCAAGGCACGTCTCCAACATTTTAGATTGCTAACATCGACTCGAATCACTACCTTTTCACAGCCAAGATACGAATGAGGATGTCGTAAGCACCACAACAAGGAACAATCACTATGAAACGAAAATAAGGTCGATAGCTAATAAACGCAAGAGACAGCCAGTATCTTCGCTCAATGCGTATCCTGAAATCTCTCAACAACTCCTATCCTGCTAGCATCGAGTGACGAACACCAGTAACTACGCTGCCAATTTGCCAACAAAACAGCCGCAACTGACGTGCTGTATGACATGCTGATCCTAGTCAATGCTTCAAGCGCTGATGTATTCTAGCGCCGTTAATATCAAGTTCTCACGTTTTATCTTAGCGTAGATCTCAATGCCATGAATTGCAGCATAGACCATACTTGGACACATAAGCATTGGTACCGATACTCAAGCGGTGAATCACACTTTTGGGTCCAGTAAGGGTTCCATCTCAAACTATTTACTAAAGACTACCTGACTATAATGTCCGCGGATAGTAGAAAACACTGAGTCTAGTATTTCACAAGAGGCCATACGTTTTCCTGTAGTATTCTCGCTGAAGTTTTAAAGCACATCTAGCACAGGTGCGCTAAATACCTATGATCGCAAAACCGGAGCCTCAAAGATTAATCATCGTTGTCCGCTCATGTATGGAGTTCTCCCCTAGGGTTGTCAAACGTGGTCATGAGAGCTGAAAGCTTGAGAAGCGGTCTATAGAATCTAGCTAATGCCTTCCGCGTAAACAGCGACTTTCGAATGAAATGTTTACGTTATCCAGAAAAGACAATCGAAGTAAGCACAGAGTACACAAGAGGATGAAAAAAAAAATTATACAAGTTTTTCCTACAAGAGCAGGGTGTCAACGCAGATAAACCAGAGTAACACATGCAAAAATCAATAGCAAATGTCGATGGATGTGCAAAATGAAAGCATTCTTTTGTTATCCTCAACTAACAATAATCATAATTTATTATCAAGTCTGACATTAAATATTTGTGTTTTATTGAATATCCAAAATCCGGTTTATGACAAAACTCAAACCAGAAGTACAACGCACAGACAAATAGATACTCATGTGCTAGAAATAAAGACAGGTGAACTTAACACTGCCGAATCTTCCGATTCCGCTTGAGTTGCGGTCGAACCTTTGGGCTCGTACCATTTCGCCACCACATTGTCTGTGGAAATTAACAAAATTTAGTTTCTTCTTTCTCTAATCGGTGAGGACATTAAAAAAAATTTATTTTTAGTTTTTTCTTTAAGAATTATTTGTTATAGTTTCTGATAAGGAGTTGTGCAGTTTTTGAAAAAACAAAACAGTGTTTCATGTTGGTTTTTGTGCGGCTAAATTAAAGTGAAAGTGATTGCACTTATTTTTAAAATGGTAAAAGTACTCGGAAGTTTTAAGAAAACAAAAGAATGCAAAAAAAAAAACACGACAAATGTCTGGAGCAATTGGAGGTCGATTTTAAACGACCGGAATTTAAATGAACAGCAGGTGTTAGAAGCATGACAAAAAGAAACATTTTTCAAGTTTACTTAAATCCTCAGTCGAGACAAATCAAAAAATACTCTTTTTTTTGTCAGCACACGTCGCTTTAGTGTGCTGACATAGACGAACAAAAAGATCTGTCAAAAATTTCCGATTTTTATCGATAATTTGATGCTGTTTTCTTCCGTGATAGGCGATGCTTCTTAATCTAAATGAAAATCTTTTCGCTCAATCTTGGATTTATTTTTGGTGGAAACATAGCATTAGACTATAATTACCGCGGAAGCCTGGGTTTATTTAGATGAGCCTTTCGATTAGCATCTGCGAAATTGAGTTATGTTTTTAGAGCCAAAAAAATACTTCATCAACATAATCATTTAAAGAATGGCACGCTAATCTACTAAGAGGGTCGCGGGATTAAGGTTCTTAAGCGGGTCCACCCTTGGCCATCGACTCTAAATCATCAGGAGATATCATCATACGGGAAGAGGAGAGATTTCGAACTTGGTCCAACCACCTCATCCTAGGCATTCGCACTGCCGACACGGATTCCATAGGACGTCTTGGAGGCTTCTTTTTTAGAAACCACAAGTTCGACTTTCTCGAGAAAAGTTTAAAAAAAAAAAAATCTCGCTATTCTTCCCATTCGATCTCCGGCACGCTGTTTTTAGTTCTCTAGGCCAAGCCTTTGTAATGAAGGTTTGCACATCCTTATTGCTACGGATCTGCGCCTTTGGATTCAAATATCTTCTCGGCTGGAGCATTGCATTGTACATGATCTTGATGTGGTCGAGCCAATGTAGTTGACTTTCACACAACTCACAGCTCGCGGTTGAACATTTTGCTCCATTCGCCTTCTGCTCTGGTTTCTTGGTTATTGTCCAGCTTTCAGAGCCCTGAGAGATTAGCGTTCGAAAGAGCATCAAATTTGTTCGTTAAGTTAGGAGTTCCGAACCCAGTCGTGGGCTGACAATCTGCAGGATCACATCCTCCGCTACTCTTCCAGCTAAACAACAAAAAATGAATCCAATTTCGAGGGCTGCCAACTAAGGGTCCTGTTGGAAGAACGCGTTTCGTGTTGGAAGAACGCGTTTCGTTTTAGTAGTCTATATCCGCCTGGTACCCTACTGTCGTCAGAGCTTAGTTCTGTGCTAAATTGATAACTTTTCAGTGCTGCTGCTGCTTTCTAAGCAGACTGACTTGGTTCAGATGCTTCGAGAAGTTATGGAGTGGGATGAGTGCACCATGGCTCATAGGAAAGGTATTGAGGATCGAAATAGGACTCTCCGCGAGAGCTTTTGGCTGGTGGCTTCAGATGGACCAAGCTTGTTGTTCCACGGGGAACACGGCAATGACGTGAAGACCTGTCTCCATCTGATAGCCTAATGTTAAAGTCGTGTCCTTGAGAGTTAAGATACATACGTTTCCAGCTTTTCTAACTTATTTCTCGATATTGGAGAGGGAAAGAGGAGGGAAGAAGAAATATACCAAGAGTTACTTGTTGTGGAAGATATGATTAGTTTGACTGGCAGAATATAATGTACCTAAGCGTCCATCAGTTTGGAGTTCATTGCTGAGCTCAAATAAACGATTGAGTCAAAAGCATCAACAATTTTCTGCTGGAGTAGTTGCCAACTAAGAACACGAAGTATGAATCTCTGGGCTCGGAAATGAAACTCGAGGTTGCTGTACATTAATCTGTATAGTTATTCCATACTTCTGATCCACCAGGAAACCCCACTCACATCCTCAACCTCAAAGTTGTTGCCCAATCTAAACCCTCCGAAACTGTGCAGGTGAAGACTTCGGAATCTAAGCCAGGATTTTCAGAGGTGTGAATCAGGGAAAACCTGTCTTCATTCCCCGCGTTCCCCTGATCCCATCAGACTAGAAATCTGCAATTCAAAAATGTAAAAAGACAACGTTTCTCTCATAGTTAATTCACCTGACAGCCTGGTCATCCTCAAGTCAAAAAGAAAAGCCAGGAATGTTGAGAACGCCTTGAAGAATTGATATGAAGAATTGAGAGTCTATACTTACTTATCAATGTTTTGAAACCCGTGACGTATTTCCGTGCGGGTACCAGTTAGTCGTCTTGATAATCTTGAGCCATCTAGGGGACTTGTTGATCAACTTGGGCTGGCGACAAAAATTGTAAATTCAGACTTAAGGTCTGTTTACCTGGGAAGGCCCCTTGGATGACGTCAATATATCCAATGTCGCCAAAGTCTTCAAAAAATGGAGAAGACTTCTTTGGAAAAGAGTCGGCCTCCGCTAACGATAAAGCGATGGCAGCATTAACCCATTTAATCAATTCTGATCCAGGCTAGGAAAGATCAGTCTGGAGATTGGGCACATCGGACCTGTTTTTATGGTCCATAGTGAACCAGGGCTTAAGAATATGTTTATAAATAGTGAGCAACCTTCGAAACCGATCTAGAAATATTGGTTGATGTCAAAACCAAGCCTTAATCCACTAACCAACATTTTTTCTTTCCACAGGTCTTGACAAGTTCTCCATTCGATAGCTGCGCAGATATCTTCTTTGGAAAATGTCAGCCACAACAGGCTTCATCCCCGAATGTGCGCAACAGAATGTAGGATTATGTGATGGTTTGGTGACAACTCTAGTTCAAACCCTGTTGGTAGCACATTGTGCCATTTCACCTCCTGAACTATGGCCGAAGGACTATGGACAAACTTCTTTGACCTATGGCTTGGGGACTTATGATTTCGTGGTAATTGGCGCTGGCTCAGCTGGATCTGTCATTGCAAGTCGACTGAGTGAGAATCCCAATTGGAATGTTTTGGTTCTCGAGGCGGGAGGTGATCCACCATTGGAATCGGAGGTACGAAAACAATTAAAATCCTCTGGAGCACCCAAGTGATTCCTCTTATTTCCAGATTCCGGCGATGTACTTTGGAATACAGCACTCGGACTACAATTGGAACTACTACACCGAACCGGATGCTAAGAGCTGCAAGGGATGCAAAAATGAAGCCTGTTATTGGCCAAGGGGTAAAATGATTGGCGGATCTGGAGCAATGAATGGAATGTTGTATGTCCGCGGCAATCGTCAAGATTACGACGACTGGGAACGTAATGGGAATCCTTACTGGGGATGGGATTATGTCCTTCCTTATTTCGAGAAGTCCATCCAGAGAGGATGGAACAACGAATCGGATTTCAGGGGCAGTGTAAGCGTGAACCAATTCGAACAAGTTTATCCTGAAGTACGAGAAATGCTCTATAGTAGCGCTGAAGAATTGGGGATCCCTACGGTTGCGGATATCAAAGAAGGAGCTGATATCGGATACACTGCCGTGCGGGGAACTGTCAAGGACGGTCGTAGAGCGAGCACGGGAAAAACGTTCCTTGCCAAAGCCAAAGATAGACCAAATCTCCATGTGTTTAAGAACGCGTTAGTGACAAAGATTAATTTCGATGATCGAGGGAAACAAGCGACAGGAGTTACCTTCACTTACATGGACCAATACGAAATGACAGTGAACATAGCCAAAGAGGTTGTTCTCTCTGCCGGAGCGCTCGATTCACCAAAGGTTCTCATGCTCTCGGGCATTGGTCCGCAGAATCATTTGCAAAGCCTCGGCATTCCACTTGTGAAAAACCTCAGAGTCGGTGACAATCTTCAGGACCATGTAGCGATCCCTGTGACGTTCAAAATCGATCAAAGCAAAGTGAAGGCAGAAACCGTTAAAGGTAGGCTCGACATGACGTATAACTACCTCACCAATCAGTCGGGGCTGTTTGCCGCACCTGGAACTCTTTATATCGCAGGATTCATCAACTCCGATGAAACTTCCAACAGTCCATATCCCGACATAGAAAATCACCATTTGTTCATGCAAACTGGAAGCAATAATCTCGAAATCTGGATGAGTGCTCTGGGTATAACCGACAGCATTGCCAACAGCTTACGGGAATTCAATGAAAATGAAAATCTGTTGATCGTGTATGTGGCGCTTTTGAGACCAAAATCGATTGGGACCTATCGTTTGCGGAGTGCCAATCCAAAGGATCCGCCAAAGTTGTTTTCGAACTACTTAGAGAAACAAGAAGATATAGATACCCTTCTGCAGGGAATCAAGGTCCAAATGAAAATGGAAGAAACCAACGCCTTCAAGGAACAAGCTGCTGAGATCATTCAAATGGACTTGCCCGAATGTGATCAGTTTCCGTTTAAGGACGACGAATATTGGAAATGTTTCATGAAATACATGGCCACGACGGTTTATCACATGACGGGTACGGTCAAGATGGGGCCAGATGCTGATCCGGGTGCGGTTGTGGACTGGCGTTTACGTGTGCGAGGAATGGGAGGATTACGGGTGGCAGATGCCAGCATAATGCCGAATATTGTGAGTGGAAACACTAATGCCGCGACCATTATGATTGGAGAGAGGGCCGCTGACTTTATCAAGGAAGAATGGGGAATGGCTGGGGAGCCTTTTGATTTGTAAATAAAGGAAAGCATTTGACTTGGCGAGGTTTAATTGAAAAAAAAAAAGGTTAAGGAGTGGTGCTGGTTTCAGTTCTCTTCTACACTGACAATTGGGGAATACTAGATCCTGAAAAGACTGCTTTGAGACTGCATCCCAATACCCATGAATGTCGTAGTGTAAAAAGAGACAAAACATTCGTTAGGGTTCGAAAAACCAAAGTGAATTTCCGAAGGATTTTTGTCCCACTAAGGGTTCAAGATTTTTACCCACAAAATTTGTCAGACCTTATGGGAGAGCTTTTTTTCAAACACTGGTGCCTGTAGATGTTTTCAGGGCACTCAGTGAGAGAAATTGCCACTGAGATACAAACCAAACCACTGACTTACACAGGTTTGGTTTTTTTAATTTTCCTTAAATCCGCATACATGCCACCATCATCAGCCTGCCACATGGTGGATGGCAGAATGATCATGTGTCGCCATCAACCCTCGCTGTGTGTACTGAAAATATGATCATTGAAACAGAGTTACCATTATCAACTTTTTCTGTGATTTTTGCCAAAGAGCTTTGAGGTTTTGTGCTTTTGAGAACAAATAAATGAATGTGAGTAAGTGAGGGCGTTGCCGCTTAACCCTAAAATAGCTTTAAAGAGTGACCGATTTATGCAAGTTCTTGCAACCAGAGTGAGAGGCAAACGTCCTATCTTCCCTGTACTGACAATTTTTTGTGGGACAGAGTATAGGTAGGGGAAGTATTGCAATCGGTCCGAACAAACAGTTTCAAGCGAGGAACAGGGCTTCACATTAAGATACACTAGAAATCGTTTGCACACATTTTCGAAATTATGTCTGTGTATGCGTGTGCCATCATATTTTTCGCCTTCGATATCTGGAGAACGAAACAACGTAGGACCATGCGGTTTTTTTTGCTTTATTTGTCAGCATGGAACTTAGAGCTGATTAGATTTAGGGCATAATCGGTCTAGCGGATGCTGAGAAAATTGAAGAAATGTTTTTTATCAATTTTTAGTCTCCACAAATTTTGCAGTTTTAGAACAACATTTACCCCCCCAAAAATGGCGATCCTATTAAAGATCGATGAAGAGGTTGCGATTATTACGAACATATTACAGAAAAAGCTCAACGCTTCTATCGATCACAACTCTGTTCGAACTCTGTTCGAGTCCGTAGAAAAACCCCACTCTAAAGAAACAGAAGATTGAGTTCGAGAGGGCCTACGAACTAACTAGAAGAGGTTCAGAACAATACACTGGTAGATAACTCAATCTTGAAACTTCTAACGACTGTACACAGGCTTTCTAAAAATTGCCAACGATAGATGGCGGGCGCTTCCATCATGCCGCATCTCACTGTAGTCATATCGTAGCAACAGAAAGAAAAACGTCATCTTGTGATGAACAAATCATTCCTAAGACTCCTAAAAGGTATCCTGACAATAATTCTGCGGTTAAGAACCAACGAAAAGACATATGTAGAGGCTGTGGCGATGCAGACGCTGAAGAAGCCACAACTTTCTTTCAGACCTTAGCAGAACCAGAATGACGACCATCGAGATAGAACTTCTGCTGTTTAGATTGCGGGAGAAACAATTCGCTTAGGCGAAGAGAAAACAACAACGTCTGGTACTACTACCCAAGGGAAAAAACACGAACAAGCCTGAAGACCTGTTGTCGAATCGGATGCTCTGAATGTCGGGCTTACACCGGAATCAAGAAGTTGCAATTTTTTATGAGGTAACTTTCGCTTCCTTGTTATGAGAGTATCAGAACTAAAAAAAAATTCTTCCTTGAATAGCTTACATGCTTCCCTGTATTTACCAGCATAACCCGGCTTGAAGATACTTCTTTTAGAAGTTTAGAAGCTTGATACTCTCCGGTAGCTCTAAAGCTCACTTGGGTTGCATAACTAAGAGCAGAAACAGACACTGAATCTTCTAAGTTCTGAGGTTTGACCCTTTTTGATCGCTCGAAACAACAATTAAAATGTATTTGATATATTATTATATTTTTAAGAAGAATTGTTTAATCTAGAAATAACAATTAGAAGTAAGTATTTCCTATTTAAATTTTAGAATTATTGCCAGCTTTGAGGCCATTCAAGGCCAAGGTTGCTCGGCTAACTGCGGCAAATGGCTGGGGTGAAGATGTTATTCAGGCGCCGCGCAATTGCCCTTCCGTGAACTATCCCACAATTAGAAACGCGACTTAGCTGTCGCGAAGACTCTAAATGAAAATACCCGCTTCCTCAGGTTAATTACAACTTTAATGCTTAGTTAAGTTAGTCTTAATAACTTCACTATTACAACAATCATCGATTGTTCCGATTAACCTCGGGTTGGTGTTATATTGCCGATCAAGTCTTTAATTGCGATCGTTACGCAAAAGAAACAATAATAAAAATAAAACTACTTCCGTACCGAGCATTAAACCCTTCGCGACGGACCGGAACCGACCGCTCGCCACCACCAAACATCTTAATTTTTGATGGTCCCAAGTCACTACGTAATGTACGGCTTAGAATAACATACGACCTTAATAAATAGTGTACTAAATGTCGTGTCATTATCTCCAGATCCAGCTGCTCCCAGAAGTGAGTCACTTAAGTTAGCGTACCCCCTATCTCGGTGGAACTCGCTCCACTCCTCAGTGTGCTACGTTGGTGAATCAAATTTCCAGCTCGGGCTCTTAGTTTTTCATTTGGGTCCCAAGGAAAAACCTCCACCATGTTTCTAACACAAGGAAAATTAAACACAGTAGCTGTCCACCAGGTTCTTTCCTCACCTTGGATCAATCCACTTCTAACTTAAACTTCACTGCAGCGTGCACTACTGCACTTGTAACACTTAAAACACCTTTACTAATTCATCTCAGCGCTCGCCTTTGTAGCTCGACACTTCACTTGGTTATGCCTTCAGGGTTCCTGCCCTAACTTGTTACTCACTGTACATAGGAATTCTTCCGATCGGGTGATCCTGCGGATCGCTTCTGTACATAACACTTGAACACTAGACTCCGTCCATCGAACCAATTCCTCTATGGATCTTATTTTGCAGACTGAGAATTCCGACTCGAAAAAAAAAGTATTCAGAACCATTCATCAGGATCGAACCCATGTGCTCTGCACTTAATTCTTAGCCCTAAACCAATTTGTATTCTGTCAACTATGGTCAATTCTGAGTACTCATACAACCCCGTCATACTATTTTACTCCCCAAAGAAAGAAACTGGCCGACCTTCACCAAGGGAAAACCTTTAACAAGGCAACGCATAACCATTACATCAATGCTCAGATAAGATTAAGAGCACAAGCTTGTTTCTTCTTACATATGCTTGTACAAACATATATGCGACCCAATTAAGTTCAGGAGATCCGTGCGTATACTTTCAAGCAAATACATACCTCCGCTCGAATTTGGTATTAATTATATCATTTATTTCAATGAAATGATCATATGTTTGTACCTGAAAGAAAAGAAAACACAAATATGTCAACAATGAAGAACGTATTCCACTAATCCACTCCTCCTTGGATGCAGATGACAGCGAGGGAGTTCTTCAGATGGAATCAACAGTGGGGACTATAGTACCATTTAGGTCAAACTACGTGTTTATGGGCAAAATCGACATATTCGGGGCTCAGGCGAAGCTAGACGAAGTGACGATCCGAAGATGATCAAATGGTCAATCAAATTGATCACATTGCGATCGACACAAGGCACGCCCCCAGCATTTCAAACTGCCAACATCGACTCGAATCACTACCTTTTCACAGCCAAGAGTACGAATGAGGACGTCGTTAGCTCCACAACAAGGAACAATCACTATGAAAATAAAACAACGTCGATAGCTAATAAACGCAAGAGGCCGCCACTATCTTCGCCCAAGCGTATCCTGAAATCTCTCAACAACTCCTATCCTGCTTGCATCGAGTGACGAACACCAACAACAACAAAACAGTCACAACTGATGTGCTGTATGAGATGCTGACCATAGTCATTGCTTCAAGCCCTGATGTATTCTAACGCCGTCAATATCAAGTTCTCACGTTTTATCCTATCGTAGATCTCAATGCCATGAATTGTAGCATGGATCATACTTGAACACATAAGCATTGGTACCGATACTGAAGCGCTGTGTCCAAAGGTGTCAGCTCAAACTGGGGATTCCATTTTCGGTGACCCAGACTTAAGGGTTCCATCGAAACTATTTACTAAAAACTTCCTGACTAAAATATCCGTATATAGTACAGAGTCTAGTGTTTCACAAGTTTTCTTGTAGTATTCTCGCTCCAGTTTTATAGCACATCTAGCGCCGATTTTCTGGGTGCGACCCCAATGACAGCCTCTATGTAGTGCTAAAGAGGGACCAAATCTTTAGAAGGCATATAAGGAACTCATCAGTGATTCAGAAACCAACCCGAACCAACTCAACAAAAAACCTCTACTTTGGGGTTGAGGATGATTTTCAGATCTCAATAAGCCATACAGATGAACTTTGCCCGTTGGCAATCCTTGCCAGTGCATCGTTATCAGTGAAAATGACGCTCCCTGTGTAGGTAAGGTATGTACATACATATGTGCATATGCATGTTTAACTGATGGCATTTTCCGTCTAAATTAAACCGACAGAACTGCGCACGGATCAGGTGGATTGCGTGATGCACACTTGATTCTCCAGCAATAAGTCAGATGAAGGCCCTAAAACTCTGGGCACTGTAACACTTTATGATCAAGTCTGACATTAAACATTTGTGTGATACACACCGAATGTGTTTAATTAAATTTCGTAAATCCGGTTGCTGACAAAACACAAGCAAGAAGTAGATAGAACGCAAAGACACAAACAGATTCTAATGTGATAGAAATAGACAAGAGAAGTTAACTTGATTAGCTCTGATTTGATTCTTAAGACACAACCGAATCTTCTCATTCAGCTTGAGTTGTGGTTGAACCTTTGGGCCACTACATTGTCTGTGGAAGTTAACAAAATTTAGTTTGATTAAGTATCCTGTCGTGTGGTGACATCTTCCTCTAATCGGTGAGGACATTCGAAAAATTTTATTTTTACTTTTTTCTTTAAGAAATATTTGTTATAGTTTTTGATAAGGAATTGTGAAGTTTTTTTAAAAAAAAAAAAAAATAAAAAAAATCGTGATTCATGTTGGTTTCTGTGAGGGTAAATTAAAGTGGAAGTGCGTTGGACTGCTGACCGAGCGGCGTGGGTTCAAGCCTAAGCCAGGAACACCGGCACCACCTCTCGTCGCGGAATGACAAGCATCCGGGAGCATAACCTGTTATGAAAGATCTGTCGGTTGCGAAAAGCTAGGCCTTGACTCATCCCGAGCTGTCGCATCAGCTATTTAATTTCCGAGCCCAGTCCTCCAAGTGAGTGACAACCTGCAGGATCACATCCTGATTCCGTTGCTCTTCCAAGATCAATTGGACGCCATCTACACATATCTGGTCAATCAAATCGGACCGTTGGCCACTTTGGGAACTGTAGCCGTCACAGGATTCGTCAATTCGAACGAAACCCATATCCTGACTTCATATTCCACCACTTGTTGGCGCAACCTGGAACACTTCCTATGCCACTGCCCAGTCCTAGCGAGAATGCGATAGAATTCTCTGGGGTCTATTTGGATACGGGACGTGAGACATCTCAAGGAAAAAGGAATCGGCGGCATCCTGGCATTCACCAAAGAACAGGAAGATTCGCCAGGCCACACGTACCTAATGTCAACTTCAAAATGGTTTTCACCTTCCCTAAATCCCTCCCAACATAGGTCTCAAACAAAACAAAAATATCCCTGCAGTTCCGACGAATAAATAAGGGGAACTCAACGGGCCCCACTGAGGCCTAAGTAAAGAGTCTTCCGCCGACCCTCATATACCATACCAAGTCGACAGGGATCTCATCCAAATTATGACAAAGAACCTGCTCGCCTCATGTGGCTTGACTGAGGACAGGTTTCCAGATATAATCCAATTTGTGATCGCACGGTAAATATCTTGAATTGAATTGGCAGCCTTAAGAGCGAAAAATTACTCTAAAGGGAGACTGCAGTGCTGGAGCAGATCAACTCATCCCCAATAATAATGTGGTGCAATGAATCACAAGTTCGTGACCCAAAACCGATGGCATTTTACAAAGGCAACCCAGACATCTTTATGTGTAAAACCAAGGCGTAAGGGTCGAGTAGGAAGAACGCGATCCTTTTTAGAAGTCTAAATAAGCCGACCTCGTTCATAGTTTTCGACTAGCATTGACTGATATTTTAGTGAGGACGCAAGCCACAGGATCTTCCACCCGAAGACTGGAAGGGGGAACCTTTAAACCGATCCAGACATACCGGTTGACGTCAACATTAAACTTTAATTCACTAACCACCCTTTTCTTTTCTCATCCCACAGTTCTTGACAAGTTCTCCATTCGATAGCTGCGTAGATATCTTCTTTCAAAAATGTCAGCCACAACAGGCTTCATCCCCGAATGTGAGCAACAGAATGTAGGATTAGGTGACGGTTTGGTAATAACTCTAGTTCAAACCCTGTTGGTAGCACAATGTACAATTTCACCTCCTGAACTATGGCCGAAGGACTATGGACAAACTTATTTGACATATGGCTTGGGGACTTATGATTTCGTGGTAATTGGCGCTGGTTCAGCAGGATCTGTCGTTGCAAGTCGACTGAGTGAGAATCCCAATTGGAAAGTCTTAGTTCTCGAGGCGGGAGGTGATCCACCACTGGAATCGGAGGTACGAAAACAATTAAAATCCTCTGGAGCACCCAAGTGATTCCTTTTATTTCCAGATTCCGGCGATGTTCTTTGGAATACAGCACACGGAATACAATTGGCACTACTACACCGAACCGGATGTTAAGAGCTGCAAGGGATTCAAAAACGAAGTCTGCTATTGGCCAAGGGGTAAAATGATTGGTGGAACTGGACAAATAAATGGGATGTTGTATGTTCGCGGCAATCGTCAAGATTACGACAATTGGAAACGTAAGGGAAATCCTTACTGGGGATGGGATGATGTCCTTCCTTATTTCGAGAAGTCCATCCAGAGAGGATGGAGCAACGAATCGGGTTTTAGAGGCAGTGTGAGCGTGAACCAAATCGAACAAGTTCATCCCGAAATACGAGAAATGCTCTATAGTAGCGCTGGGGAATTGGGGATCCCTACGGTGACGGATATCAAAGAAGGAGCTGATATAGGGTATACTTCCGCGTGGGGAACTGTCAAAGACGGTCGTAGAGCGAGCACGGGAAAAGGTTTCGTAGCCAAAGCCAAAGATAGACCAAATCTTCATGTGATCAAGCACGCAGTGGTGACAAAGATCAACTTCGACGATCAAGGAAAACAAGCGACAGGAGTTACCTTCACTTACATGGACCAATACGAAATGACAGTGAACATAGCCAAAGAGGTTGTCCTCTCTGCCGGAGCACTCGATTCACCAAAGGTTCTCATGCTCTCGGGCATTGGTCCGCAAAATCATTTGGAAAGCCTCGGCATTCCAGTTGTGAAAAACCTCAGAGTCGGTGATAATCTTCAGGACCATGTAGCGATCCCTGTGATGTTTAAAATCGATCAAAGCAAAGTGAAGGCAGAAACCGCTAAAGATAGGCTCGACATGACGTACAACTACTTCACCAATCACTCGGGGCTGTTGGCCGGCCCTGGAACTCTTTATGTCGCAGGATTCATCAACTCCGATGAAACTTCAAACAGTCCATATCCCGACATAGAAAATCACCATTTGTTCATGCAAACTGGAAGCAATAATCTCGAAATCTGGATGAGTGCTCTGGGTATAACCGACAGCATTGCCAACAGCTTACGGGAATTCAATAAAAATGACAATCTGTTGATCGTGTATGTGGCCCTTTTGAGACCAAAATCGACTGGTATCTATCGTTTGCGGAGTGCCAATCCAAAAGATCCGCCAATGTTGTTCTCGAACTACTTAGAGAAACAGGAAGATATAGATACCCTTCTGCGGGGAATCAAGCTCCAAATGAAAATGGAACACACCAGCGCCTTCCAAGAACAAGGTGCTGAAATCGTTCAAATCGATCTGCCCGAGTGTGATCAGTTTTCATTTAAAGGCGACGAATATTGGAAGTGTTTCATGAAATACATGGCCACAACGGTTTACCACATGACGGGTACGGTCAAGATGGGTCCAGATACTGATCCAACTGCGGTTGTGGACTGGCGTTTACGTGTGCGAGGAATCGGAGGGTTACGGGTGGCAGATGCCAGCATAATGCCGGATATTGTGAGTGGAAACACTAATGCCGCGACCATAATGATTGGAGAGAGGGCCGCTGACTTTATCAAGGAAGAATGGGATCTGGCTGGGGAGCATTGAGTTGTTAATAAAAGAAAAAATTTGACTGGGCAGTATGGCCTTTTTATTAAAAAAAAAAAATCGACTGGGGTGCAAGTCCTATACTTCCCACCGCACACATAACGATCGAGTTGAATTGATATTATTTAATTTTATTTTTGTTTTTGCATAAAATAATTGGATAATCAATTTAATGTCAAAGAAAACTTTATTTCAATTTCCCCAGCAATTGTTCGAAAATGAGTTGTTGCGCGAACTTGATAAAAAACATTTCTTCAATTTACTCAGCATCCGCTAGACCGATTATGCTCAAAATCTAATCAGCTCTAAGTTTCACGCTGAGAAATAAAACAAAAACAAACCGCGTTTTTCGGTTGTTTCGTTCTCCAGATATCGAAGGCGAAAAATATGATCGCACACACACACAGAGACATCATTTCGAAAATGGATGCAAACGATTCCTAGTACATCGTAATGTGAAGTCCTGTTAAAATTTCGAAACATTTTGTTCGAACTGATTGCAATACTTCCCCTAGCTAGGTGGGAAGTAAAAAGATAAGACAGTCGGATCCGATAATCCAAAGTGAATTTCCGAAGGATTTTTAACTGTTTAGTAGGTTTGAGTTTTTTGATTGTTTGCCAAATGTAATGACTATGACTGAGGCTGATGCAAAGCAGGAAGGGGCTGGGCTTGAAATTAAAAGATCCCCATACCATCAGTGTTTTTATCATACTTTCAGCAACAGAGAAATTCAGCAACTTCAGCTCTCAACTTTTCAACATGTCTGCTGTCTGCAACTGAAAGTTGGTTGGTATGATCTCTGCATAAAGTAGTCTAGGGTGGTCTTCCTTGACGTTAAGCGAGTTTGTAACAGATGCATGAAAATGAGGTTTGCATTTTATTTAAAAAAGCCGAATTTCAAGAAAAATGTATATACGAGGTTAACACAGAAAGGGGACGATGGACGATATGTCGTCAGCAACAAAAAAAAAATCTCCATAGCATAAGTATAGCAAATCACTGTGATAGTTGCACCCTCGCCGTGTATTACAAACAGCGTTGCCACTTGACCCATAGCATATTATAGTAGATCCCAAAAAAAAAGTAGTACATTCAAACAAAAGGTAGCAGATAAGTAAGATCAAAATATAAATTATTTATTTTTTAAAGTTTATACGAAAAATGGTATAAAAAAAATAATACAACTTAAGTAATAAACAATAAACAAAAGTAAATAAATTAGTCTTAGTGAAACTCTCCATTAATAAACAAAATACAAAAAACAATGAACACAAATAAATAAATGTATAGTTCATCTGTTCGTTCAAAGATCACAGAGCGTTTCAAAAGCTCTTTGCAAAGGATAAAGTTTGAAACCATCTATGAACAAGGACTTGAACATTTAATCGATTTGAAGTTTGAAGATGAGGTAAAAAGCTTTTAGATTTCTGGAGGAAGCAAGTAGATAGTAAAAAGACTTAAATCTGTTAGCTTTAGAAGTGGCAGCGCTGGCACTGACCAAATGGAAATATTTATACAAAAAAAAATTCTACCACATTCAAAGCCCCAACAACTGCCTGTTAAAATACACGAATTTGTGTTCTCCATTCAACTGCGGACCCAGACAACACGGCTGACAGATGAATTCTACCCCTTTTCTTTAGTGATGAAGTTGTTTGGTTTTTACATGTTGTATTTCGGATAGTGGTGGACTGGACTAGTGCTGCCGTTCCACATTTTTCTTGGGCAGTATAATTCGATCTACTTGCGCAGTACTGGGCAGTTCTATTCATAAATGGTGACTTATCCATTTCGATCTCAAGCCCTACACACAAAAGCAGGTACACACCAATACAGTGACAATGACATATGTAGCTTAAAAACGAATGACAGGTAGAAGAGTGCGTTCGCAAATAAATTTCAGCGTAGAAGCTTAAAGTAGATACATTTTTTGTGTAAATCCGCATTTTTAAATATCCGCCTTCTCATTAGTAGTTTGACATTAGACATGGGACTGGGGTGAGCAGTATAATTTGCGTTTGGGCAGTACGGAGTACGGAATGATAAAATAGCAGTGTAATACTGCTATTGCAGTACTTTCGGCAGCACTGGCACTGGACTTGGTGCTGGAATGCTGGCGTAGTGCAGCGTATCGGTTACCTGTAAACGAATGTGCGAAACAGCCGGAAAAGGAAGTCACCGTCAAGGGAGAATGGAAAAGATTTGTTTGGTTGGATTTTGTTTGACTCTCTTCTCTTGCTATTAGTTATTGTTCGATGTGCTCTATATTTGTAGAATTGATTCAAATAATAAAAAGGAAAATAAATTTCATATGCAAAATCGACACATGTCTTCCTAGTCTATTACGTCCTCATCGTGGTCTTGGAGAAAACTGAGGATGGACGTTAATATCTAACAAAAAGAAGTGTAGACCACCCTGCTGAGAACATCACCGCACGTCCCTGACGGGCATGTTCAACTGTAGATATTTCCGTCTTAGTTGAACCCTTAGAACTGCGCACGGATCAGGTGGATTGTTTGACGCACACTTGATTCTCCAGCAAAAAGTCAGATGAAGGGCCTAGAACTCTGGTCTCTGTAATCATTTATTATCAAGTCTAATGACATTAAACATTTGTGTTTTATTGAATTTCCCGAATCCGGTTTATAATAAAACTCAAACAAGAAGTAGAACGTACAGATGCAGATAGTGTTAGAAATAAAGACAAGTCCACTAAACTTGTTTGTCTTTGATTTGATTCTTAAGAAACTACCGAATCTTCCCATTCAGCTTGAGTTGTGGTTGAACCTTTGGGCCACTACATTGTCTGTGGAAGTTAACAAAATTTAGTTTGATTAAGTACCCTGTCGTGTGGTGACTTCTTCCTCTAATCGGTGAGGACATTCGAAAAATTTTATTTTTTCCATTAAGAAATTTTGGTTGTAGTTTTCGATAAGGAATTGTGGAATTTTAAAGTGAAAGTGATTGCACTTTTTTTTAAGAGTGCAGTTAAGTGCAAATGACGATGATGGACCCTTGTAGCGTGTCTGGTTGGACGTTTGATTAATGCCTTTTCAGAGAATATTCCCTCTAAAATCTACCGGAGGCAATATCTGAATAAGAGCATAGGCCTGCTCCCAGTCTTCGGTGATTCAATTGTCAGAGACGTTAGTGTCAACTATTAGGAGAATTGCTCCTTTCTGACTTGTCTACAGATTTCGAGTAAATGAAGAATATTTTAGGGCCTCAATGTTATAAAAACTCAGTTCGCAGTTTTATACAGAAAAAGTATATCTACTGTATCATCGCTCCAAAGAGCATAAGTTTTGTGTGTAAGTAAGGAGTTCCGAACCCAGTCTTTTCCCTAAACCGAGGTGGCAGCGGTTAAGTAGGACTATTCTTCATTGGATCTCCACTAGGGTATCCTTAATAACCTCAAAGTTATAACTGTCAACAGTGACATTCTCTCTATACCATGGACTGATGCTGCATGTCTTTAAATAAGATCATTTCATTATCAGCTGATGAACCACGCAAACAATGCAAAGAGAGCCTAGAGATAAAAAAACATTCAGCGTTTCAAGGAGCCTATCAACCCTATCGCGGTTGTGAATTATCAGTCAATTGACGATTGCCAAATTTATCAATCGAAACAGTTTTCAGTACTGTGTAATTCGTTTGATAAAATTTGTGGCTATTGTGAATAAATTGACTCTTGTGAATAAGTTGACAGTAGATGTCAACAGCAGAAAATTCCGTTTGTTAATTTCTTTTGGAAAAATTGACATTTATGGAAAAAAAAATTGATTTTAATTGACAATCGCAATACCACTTTGGCTCCATTCAAAATGGAAATTTGTTACAAATTGACAATCGCTAATTTTATTAATGGTTTATTGATTATTTTTTGACACTAGCAATGGGGGTTTATTTCGTTTCTACAAACCTGGTACCGAATTATCATACTCGTTAACGATTAACTCGTCATCGAAATATAAGGATTTGACATTATTGCTTCCAATGAGGCTACTCTATCATTCGATCACGAGTATCACTCGCTCACGCGTTATCGATAGCAGTAATTCGGTCCCTGGTTCAAACCGATGGTCTGTCGAAATATAATCATAGGTAAAAGATCGAAAGCATAATTTTGACCTCGAGGAGACAACGCTTCGAAACGAACCCACCTTTGTAACTGGGGCACAACATGCAGACATGCTCAGAGGCTCTAAGGATTCTTGCAGGATATGCACAGATGCTGAAGCCTCTCACAAATAGTGAGAGGTAAACCCAGTTTCTATAAGTATACCAGAAACCCCGCGATGGTTGGGTGAGCTTAGACCCTTGATAGCTTTAAGGTTAACCTACATATATCTTGTTTCCCCTTGTGGTTCCGCGTCGACTGCGTCTTCGCTCCATGGTTTTTAACATGTCTCAGCTCTCCTAAAGTCACAGCAAGAGGCCACTCTTTTATTTCCACAATCGTACCTTTTTGATGCCAGAAAGGTCAAAGGAGCAACCTTCTAAACCGATCCAGACATACCGGTTGATGTCAACACTTAATCTTAATCCACTTACCACCCTTTCCTTTCTTATCCCACAGGTCTTGACAAGTTCTCCATTCGATAGCTGCGCAGATATCTTCTTTGAAAAATGTCAGCCACAACAGGCTGCACCCCGCAATGTGCACAACAGAGCGCAGGATTAGGTGACGGTTTAATGACAACCCTACTTCAAACCCTGTTGGTAGCACAATGTGCAATTTCACCTCCTGAACTATGGCCGAAGGACTATGGACAAACTTATTTGACATATGGCTTGGGGACTTATGATTTCGTGATAATTGGCGCTGGCTCAGCTGGATCTGTCGTTGCAAGTCGACTGAGTGAGAATCCCAATTGGAATGTCTTGGTTCTCGAGGCGGGAGGTGATCCACCATTGGAATCGGAGGTACGAAAACAAATAAAATCCTTTGCAGCACCCAAGTGATTTGTTTTATTTCCAGATTCCGGGACTGTTCTTTGGAATACAGCACACGGACTACAGTTGGAACTACTACACCGAACCGGATGGTAAAAGCTGCCTGGGCAACATTAACGGAATCTGCTATTGGCCAAGGGGTAAAATGATTGGCGGAACTGGACAAATAAATGGAATGTTGTATGTCCGCGGCAATCGCCAAGATTACGACAATTGGGAACGTAAGGGAAATCCTTACTGGGGATGGGATGATGTCCTTCCTTATTTCGAGAAGTCCATCCTGATAGGAGAGAGCAACGAATTGGACTTTAGAGGCAGTTTGAACGTGAACCCATACGAACAATTGTATCCGCAAATACGAGAAATGCTCTATAGTAGCGCTGAAGAATTGGGGATCCCTACGGTTGCGGAGATCAAAGAAGGAGCTGATCTGGGATACACTTCCTTGCGGGGAACTCTCAAAGACGGTCGTAGAGCGAGCACGGGAAAAACGTTTCTAGCCAAAGCCAAAGATAGACCAAATCTCCATGTGATCAAGCACGCAGTGGTGACAAAGATCAACTTCGACGATCAAGGAAAACAAGCGACAGGAGTTACCTTCACTTACATGGACCAATACGAAATGACAGTGAACATAGCCAAAGAGGTTGTCCTCTCTGCCGGAGCGCTCGATTCACCAAAGGTTCTTATGCTCTCGGGCATTGGTCCCCGAAATCATTTGCGAAGCCTCGGCATTCCACTTGTGAAAAACCTCAGAGTCGGTGACAATCTTCAGGACCACGTAGCGATCCCTGTGATGTTTAAAATCGATCAAAGCAAAGTGAAGGCAGAAACCGCTAAAGATAGGCTCGACATGACGTACAACTACTTCACCAATCACTCGGGGGTATTGGCCGGAGCTGGAACTCTTTATGTCGCAGGATTCATCAACTCTGACGAAACTTCCAACAGTCCATATCCCGACATTATAAACTACCATTTGTTCTTTCAAACGGGAAATAATAATCTCGACCTCTGGACGAATGATCTGGGTATAACCGACAGCATTGCCAACAGTTTAAGAGCATTCAATAAAAATGACAATCTGTTGATCGTGTATGTGGGCCTTATGAGACCAAAATCAATTGGGACCTACCGTTTGCGGAGTGCCAATCCAAAAGATCCGCCAACGTTGTTTGCGAACTACTTAGGGAAGCAGGAAGATATAGATATCCTTCTGCAGGGAATCAAGCTCCAAATGAAAATGGAACACACCAGCGCCTTCCAAGAACAAGGTGCTGAAATCGTTCAAATCGATCTGCCCGAGTGTGATCAGTTTCCGTTCAAAGGCGACGAATATTGGAAGTGTTTCATGAAATACATGGCCACAACGGTTTATCACATTACAAGCACGGTTAAGATGGGTCCAGATACTGATCCGGGTGCGGTTGTGGACTCGCGTTTACATGTGCGAGGAATCAGAGGATTGCGGGTGGCAGATGCCAGCATAATGCCGGATATTGTGAGTGGAAACACTAATGCCGCGACCATAATGATTGGAGAGAGGGCCGCTGAATTTATCAAGGAAGAATGGTGTTTGCCTGGGGAGCGCTGTGAATTGTAAAATAAAGGAAAGTATTGGACTGGTCAGTATGGGTTTTTTTATTGAAAAAAAAATGGTTAAGGAGTGGTGCTTGTTTCGGTTCTCTTCTACCCTGTCAGTCAATTGGGGAATACTAGATCCTGGGTAGACTGCTTCTAATAGTATTGAGACTGGACGCGAATACCCATGAATGTCGTAGTTAATGGATCACAAAAATCGATCTAACTCAGGAGATTTGTAAAAGAAATAGATAAGACAGTCAGTCGTTAGGATCCGAAAAATCAAATTGAATTTCTGAAGGAATTGCTCTTTTGGGTTGCCAAATGTAGTGACTATGATTGAGGCTGATGCAAAGCAGGAAGGGGCTGAGCTTTAAACCTAAAGATCTCCATACCATCTGTGTTTATGTTCATACTTCTAGCGACACAGGAGTGTTGCCTCTTGAGCATACATGTGCTCTTGATGGGTATAAAGTAGTCTAGGGTGGTCTTTCTTGAAGTTTGTAATAAAGGCATGGAAATCCAAAGGAAACAACGAAACGTCAGATTAAAGGTTTACAAGTTTGTGGCATACCTCAAGAGAGTGTCTTGTCTCCTTTTCATTAGAATTTAGTAGTTAAAGCATTAACAGTCAACCTGTTGCCTATTCAGAGGCCCTTCAACATGTCTTTTTTCTTGTTCCCGAATAAAACTGAATTAGTCGCTTTGACTTGAAAAATCTCGCAAAATAACTCAGCCTGAACTGCACAGGTCTAAACTTTACGGGTGAAGACAAAATTTGACTGAAGACCTCATTGCTCTTCCGTCCAGCAACATTTATTATCCGTAACCATCGTCTTTAAGTATAAGATTCTGTGTGTGAGAAGGACGAATGAAGAAAAAGATGTAAGCGCGAATTCTATGAGCTAAATGCCAAAACACGTTGGTTTCACTGACTTGGTCACATCGGAGAAATGGACGCCAACGCTCCAGCTAAGATCTTTGAATCACAGCTCCCTGATTCGAAACGATAAGAACGGCCGAAATTCAGTTACAAAAACCGAGTGATCGCGGATGCCAGAAGACTTGATCTGGAGCACTGGAAGCAACTTGGCCAGTAGTATTTTAGGCAAAAAATTTTAATTAGTCAGGAACCAGCTGAGTAATACCAACTACACCGCCCCACACACTGTGATTTATTCGCAACTTCAGGGTAACATTTCTCCCTTCGAAAATGTCGATTCTATTAAAAATCGATGAAGAGTTTCCGATTATTACGAAGTAAAAGCCCAACGCTTTCATCGATCACAACTCTCTTCAAATTGAATCTGCAAGAAGAAACAGAAGATTGAGCTCGTAAGGGCCGATCAACTAACTATTTAGAAGAGGATCAGAACTGAACAATACCCTGGCAAACCACTCAATCCTTATTCCAATGGAACTTCTAAAGACTGGACACTGACTTTCCAAAAAATTGTACCGCACTTCACTGTAGTCATATCATAGACATGATAGAAAAGAGCCTTCTCGTGATGAACAGATGACATGACGATCCTCGGAAAATATTTTTTTATCTGAGTTGGATAGAATTTCTGTGAAGCGATGCTTCCATACAAGTAAAAAAAAAAAAACGTCTGGTGCTACTCCACAAGGGAGAAACACTTCTGAAGACCAACTATTCTATCGACGCTGTCAAAAGCTGTGCTATAGTCAGCGGTTCTTTTTAAGCCGAGGAGTACTTTTCAGGAGACAAATTCGTCAGGGAGCACTACGGCGTTCATATGCCATTTTTTCGCAGTTGTAGTAAATACAAGAAGAATAACTGACAGCTCTTGGTACCTACCAAATCCCGAGACAGTCCGCCCGTTCATTACCTTCGAAGTCTCCGTGTCCAGGGATCCAGACGACAGTGACCTTATTTGCAGACGCAAGTCTTCGAGAAGGTTTAAACAGTTCCATATGAGCTTTGACCCTATCGTATAGGATTTAATTGTCATAAGTTCTGTCTGGCTATTTAGAAAGATAAATATGCGAGTACCCTTTACCGCATGAAAGATGTCTGGTGATTTCCAAGTGCTGCTGCACGCTGAAATTTGAGATCATAGACCCAAGCTCCAGTAATGCCATTTTCCGATTTGGAGCCATCAGTGGACCAGATTTGCGAATAATGCAAGGTAACTAGAACTTTACTTTTCCATTGGTGTGGAAATTGTTTGAACCACATCCAAGAATATTGATCTCATATTTCCCGCAGTAAAAATACATTAACTATGTGCTAAATAATTTTTAAGACCTTCACCCGTGTTGACTTCAGACTTTAAACACTAAAATCCAATAAATTAAATTTCAGGCTCCATAAAAAAATGTTAACAACCACCCTTTGAGCTGGACGATAACGTCGACATTAAAGATTTCCCGAGTTCAAAAAATCTGATCTATCACAAGTTGAATCGCCTCAGACAAAAGAAAGAAAAAAAATTGTTCAAAAATTTTCCAGATTAATGCGGAATGCACAGTTGATTATCCAGCAATTAGCAGCCAGATCAAGGCCCTCACGTCAAATGACATTAAACATTGGTGTGATAAATAATAACAATTCCATTAATATCGCACAGCGAATGTGTTTTATTGAATTTCCTAAATCCGGTTGATGACAAAACTCAAACAAGAAGTAGAACGCACAGACACAGATACGAGTATGTAGATTCTCATGTGTTCGAAATCAAGACAACTGTACTTAACTCGTTTATCTCTGATTTGATTCTTAAGACACTGCCGAATCTTCCCATTCATCTTGAGTTGCTGTTAAACCTTTGGGCTCGTATCATTTCGATACAACGTTGTCTGTGGAAATTAAACAAAATTTTGTGCGATCCTGTCGTGTGGTGATTTTTTTTCCCTAATCGGTGAGGACATTCGACAAATTTTATTTTTAGTTTTTTCCTTAAGAAATGTTGGTTGTAGTTTTCGATAAGGAATTGTGGAATTTTTAGAAAAAAAAAAAATCGTGTTTCGTGTTGGCCTTTGTGCGGCTAAATAAAAATTAAAGTGATTGCAGTTATGTATTTTCAAAAGTGATAAAAATACTTGAAAGTTTTAAGACAATAAAAGAATGCAGATAAACACGACAACTGTTTGGAGCGATTGCATGTCGATCTTGTGCGACCGGAATTTAAAAGAACAAGAACGGAATTTAGTAGAATGACAAAAAGAAACACCTTTCAAGTTCACATGTCAGTGTGCTGCATTTACCTGTAAACGTTATACAATTGATGTAAGAGTGGTGTCTTAGACTGTCATTACCGCGGATGTATGGGTTTCTTCAGATGCCCCTTCTGGCAGGAGTGTCAACGGCTTACTTAAGCATAGAGTTCAATATGCCCAATTTGTTAAAAAATCATGGGAGCCTAGATTTTGTCAACCAGTAGTAGGTTGGTTGGTTTTGTGCGTGTCCTAAAGACTTACTTAGACCTCAAGCTGGCCCATTATATCAATAAGAGTGTACTCATGGGAGAAAAACCAAGGAGTAGGGTTGGCTAATCTGAAAACCAGCCAGAAAGGGATAAAAATGTCAGGAGTTTCCTAAAATCAGCGATATTAAGGTCCTCTAGCCCATGGCAGAAGCTACTACCAATATTTGGCAAACTTTTGGTGGTCAGTGCGGGACACTCGCATAGCAGGTGCTGGATGGATTCTATTTTTTCTTCGTCCCTGCAGCTTCTGCAGTAGTTATTGGAGTATAATCCAAAACGCTCCGCAAGGATTCCTATTCCGGAGTGTCCTGTAAGGCATCGGAAACGATTCGTATTATATTTTTCTTCGACTAAGTTGTACGAGATTTTTAGAATTATTTTTATCGAAGTCTGTCTATTTTATTATTTTATCGAGGTCTGACAGTTCAAAAAAGAAGCGAAGAACTGTGTTTCTTTTGAGGGCTAGTTCAAAGCATTTTTCTTGGGAAAAGCATACCTATCAGGTATTTAACACCCCGGAGTGTTTGTTGACTCTACTTTTTAACTGCTGGAGATCGAATTCGTCTTAAAAAATACTGCTGGTAGTGCATTCCAATGTTTGCTAGTTCTTTAAGAAAAGGCATTTTAATAGAGGAAAGTTCGTGCAGTTAAGACCAAGGGACGATGATGGACCCTTGTAGCGTGTCTGGTTGAACGTTCGATTACAGCCTCTTCGGAGAATATTCCCTCGAGCATCTACCGGAGGTAATGTCTTTAATAAGAGCATAGGCCTGCTACGGCTACCAGTCTTCGGTGATTCAATTATCAAAGACGTTGATATAGTATGGTATATGAGGGTGAGCTTTTCACTTAGCCCTCAGTCGGACCCGTTGTGTCCCCCCTTTTACTCGTCGGAACTGCAGAGATAGTTTTGGTTTGGGACGCATGTTGGGAGGGATCTAGTTAAGGTAGAAACAATTATGGAGTTGACACTAGTGTACGTGTGGTCTGGCGAATCTTTATTTTTTTTTTTTTTTTTTGTGAAGGCCAGGATGCTGCCGATTCCTTTGTCCTTGCATTGGAGACGTTCATGAAGGGTCATCTATTAAGAGAATTAATCTGTTTTGGGTCCTCAATGCGAAAAAAAAAACTCAGTTCGGAGTTTTATACAGAAAGAGTACATCTACTGTACTACAACTGCAAAGGGACAACCAACTGATTTAATGCAACGAAAGTGTGCACCTCTTTGTAGTTACTGTCAATGCTAACATCACATGGTACGAGCACATATCCAGCTTCGCAGAATCAGCATCTGCGAAATTGAGCCAAAAATCCTTTATCGTCATCATCATTTTCAGAATGGGCCGCTAATCTCCTAAGAGGGTCGCGGGATTAAGGCGCTTAAGCGGAACCATCTTTCGATCTTCCGCCATCGACTCTAAATCATCAGGAGATATCATCATATGGGAAGAGGAGAGATTTGGACTTGGTCTAAACTTCTCATCCTGTTCTTACCCAGCTAAGCATTCCCACCTGGTGACACGTCTTGGAAGCTGTGTTTCACAGCACAGAGCACAAGTTCGCCTTTCTCGAGAAAAGTTTATAAAAAAAAAAACGTCGCGAGAGTCACCACTGCATTCCTTCCTATTCGATCACCGGTACGGTGCTTTCGGTTCTTCTGGCATCCGCGATCACTTCGGCTTTATAATGAAGGTCTGCAGATCCTTATTGCTTCGGATCTGCGGCTTAGGATTCGAAGATCTTTTTGGCTGGAGCATTATTGTTCATTATCTTGATGTGGTAGTCGAATCTTCACGGATAGCTCCAAAACCAGTCATGGGTCCGGTGCTTGTGTCTTCGTGGAGGTTGATAAGATAATACCAGATTTCACTACTCGTTGGACAAGCATGCCTCTATTTTTTAAACAGACACCTTTGCTATCCTAAAGGCTACGGACTATATTGTTATGTATAGATAGAGGGGTCGGAGTATCAATAGTCAGACTGCGCCTAAGGTCTTGCTTAACCCTTTAACCAGTTCCAAAATAGTGCGACAATGCAAGAACTCTTTGACCCTTGTACCAGGTCACACTAGGATCTCTGAAAATGAGATCACGGATGAGTTTGCTAGACAAGGCTCAGAGGAAATTTTCTCAGGACCTGAACCTGCGTTGGGTCTTCCTGCGTCCTCGGCCATGACCTCGGTCCTGCTTTCTGGTAGTACATTGGAGCTGTTGCGTCTGAGTGATCTTGATGTGGTCAAGCCAATGCAGTTGACTTTGATACAGATCAGAGTTCGCGGTTAAATATTTTCTGATGCTGCATGTCTTTGAATAAAATCACTTCATCATCAGCTGATGAAACATGCAGAAAATCCCTAAGCTGCCAGCGAGAGCTTGGAAATGAAAATACATTCACTACTTCAAGTAGCCTATGTCCTTTCTACAAATCTGGTTCACACCGGTGCTCTGTCGAAATCTAATCATAAGACTTCGAAGAGACAACATTTTTAAACGAACCAACCTTTATAACTGGGGGCACTGTATGCAGACATGCTCAGAGACTCTAAGGATTCTTGCAGGATCTGCACAGATGCTGAAACCTCGGTGAAGTGTTTTTGCCAATGCACCTTGACGAACACATCCTCAATGAGCTAAAATATTTGAACGCTGCCAGTATGGTCAAACTAGACTATGTACTACGTTAGAAAATCCAAATATTTTCACTTTAAGGTTGGTTTTGAACTCTAGTACTCACAGTGGATTGGCTTGTAAAGCAACTTTCTTTGGAATTGTATGAAACGTGGACATTCCTCCTAGGACTCAGTCAAGCCCATTCCGACAGAGCTCCCGGAATAGACCAAATTTAGGGCGTACATAGGTTGGCAAAGATGTATGTAAAGCAAAGTGGGATCAGTAATGAAGTCGACATTTATGTGTATGCACGGTCGGGAGAGCCGCCCTGTTGCCAAAATGTCACCGATTCCTCTAAGACCGAAATGCTGTTGATTCGATATCCACTCGCATGTTTTCTAGGGTTGGGCTCTTTTTATTCCCCAAAATGCTGACAAATGGCTACATCAGTGAGTCCCAGCTGATTCCTGTGTTTGATGAGACTTATATGTGTTCAGTAACCAGTTCAACCATTAGCCTCTGCTTAAATCTAGCACCGTTCGTATTGAAACTACAATGTCACACTTAGATTGAGCAATAAGGTGGTTCAGGGTCTATCGCGAAACCTTTTTATAGAATTAATTACTCAATTGCATGTAATTTGTTTGAACAAAAATTAGGAACATAAACATAAAACTCTGATTGAAATCTTTTTTGTTTAAATTCCGAGTAGGGTAGGGTCGGTTGTGTAATTCACGATTTCATCGCAACTTTGTGATACTTTTGAACGCAAGTGTGTGAAATAATATTATCAGAGGTGTTGTGGGTTGTTTGCTTGTCATAATCATAAAGCAATTTGCTTTTCCAAACACCGAAGTGTAAGAATTATCCATGATAAACCTTAGGAAAGACACTTACTGTGTTTAGAAGTCCCACAAACGTCTTGAATAAATTTTTCTTACACCATAAACATCTAAGCTTCCGAATTGTCATTCAGCCATAAAGTTGTAACTAATGTTGGTCTTGATGGAGATCTCGAACTGGGTTCATTTCATTGGTTAAAGTTTAAAGGACCCTCTAAAAACTGTCCACTTAAAGCGATCGGCATGCGATCATAATTTTCCGACTTAAAATCTACTCACGAGAAAAGCAGTGGAAGTATGCACCGCCACCGCAAACTAAGCGATCGTTGTGTTTAATATACATCACTACTAATATTATAAAAGTGAAACGTTGTCCGTTTGTTTGTTTGTTTGTTTGTTTGGATTTTACCTATGCGAAAACTACTAAACCAATCAACCTCAAATTTTGCACACAGAATGGTTGTACATCGGGTCATATAATAGGCTATGTTTAATAACGCTATCTTATTCAAGAGCCGAGCAGTTAACAAAAACGTGGAGCAAGTCAGAAGAAATTCCTTGCCGCACACGAAAAGATATTTTCTCGATCGTGAGCCACATCGGTTGATGAGCGTACGTGTTGTTTTTGTTTTGCCCAGTTTAACAAGGGTAGTTTTTCATTTCCTTTTCTGCTGTGTTGTTGTTGTTTTTTTTTTGTTCGTTCTTTGCTTCTATCTATTCGTGTGTACAGGGTAATGATTTGGTGGTTGGTACGGTAGATACCTATATATACATACATACATTCGATATACATCTGTACATTTGTATTTATATATTTATTACATTACATATGTATTAACATATGTACGTACATATGTGCATACACAGATTATCAAATTCAATTATCTCAGCAGAATTGAGTTAATGAGGGAAAAGATCATAGCGCAGTTGGATCAGTTTGCCCGTTCCATTTGTGGGCGAGTGAACTTTGGTATTGTTATGATGACACTTCATCTTTTTTTCCAGCCAGCCAGACTATTTACTTTTTTACGCATATGCGCAATTGTCTACACATTTTTCCTGGCAATTTTTTTTAAGGAATTCTCTTTTTCGGAAGATAAAGGAATAGCGCGCCGACGCGACGCGACAGGCTGGGTATGGGATTGTGTGTGCTTGATGTAGGTATAACATTGCCAGTCGCGGGAGGGGAATTTTTGTTTTGATTTTGTTTTATGCAAAGGATGTATGTATGTATGTATCTATTCAACGAATGTATTCAAATTCTAAGGACTTTTGATTTAGAATGAATTTGACTTGGAGGAAAACTTTTCAAAAGAAAACTGACGGGGGACAATAGGTGAACAAACTCGAGTTAGAGGGAAATTCGAGTTAAAGGAGGTTCGGTTCGACATAAAGAATTTGATTACATGTGCAAAAGTGGCAGAATAAAATACAGTCGATTGGGTTGAATATAAAATTCGGATTCAGATTTAAGATGGGATTGTGATATTTTATATAATCAAGATAAGTCTTTCATAAATAGTTTGAAGAAGATATCGATTTCTCGATTGAAATGTAATAGCCCGAGCAACGCCGGGTATTATTCAGCTAGTTCTACAATGAAGTCAATTGAGTCAATGAGTCATTGGATCCTGTACTACCGCATGTTCATATCGGCTTTCCGAAGCGTTGGACCGCTAATGAAGACACAAAAACACCGCAACTACACTCCATTGCAACAAAAGCGATGCACGTGTGTACGATCACCGCAAGCTAAACCTTTTTCCTGGAAGAGGAAGAATCTGTAATAAGCTTGGTAAAATTCGCACAAATACGTGTTATGCGCTTGATGCGAATAGACATGAGAGGAAAATTTAAAAATTTATTTAATAATCATGATCTATGGTCTTTAACAAATTTTCTTGATACTAATTATTTATTATTTAACTTTTAGTAAAAGAAAAAAAAAAAATTAATTAAGAAAATAAAGCTTCAAAAATCGTTTGTCCTTGAGTCATACTCGTATGAACAAATGAGCGTAGTTGCGGTGTATGCGGTGTTTTTCGATATGAACAGTAGTACGTAACACTCGGATTCACTATAAATGCGTATGCGGAACCATCGCATCAATTGCGGTGCTGGTTTACACTCGCACCGCTTTTTTCTCACTCATCGCTATGATACAAGAGAAAATACTCAAACATCGCATAGTGCTTGAATTTGTATGACTGCATGAGTGGATCGTCATAGTGTTTGCAGTCACTGCGGTGGGGTAGAATAATTGCGGTATATCGCTCCAGATATCTGATGGTAGGTATGGTATATAAGGGTGGGTTGTTGCAATATACTTCAGCACCGAAGTTGAGTGCGATGTTGAAGTCGTCCGTAAATAGAGTTATTCCGTCATGGTTTCTTATTTCGTTGGTTCGAGCCCAAGGATTCCTTGAAGGAAATTCTGTTTTAAATTTTTTGACAAAGCTGATTTTCTTGTCTCAAAAATCACTCTGATGGTTGATGAGTGGGGTGATGGTTCTGATCTCTTCAGGCAAGCCATTATTTGTCTTTGGATGAGTATTTCTTTTGCATATTTGTTCTTTAGAGCTGGCCACCAGACCAATCCATACTTAATATTGTAAATGCGAAAGTGTGTCTGTCTGGTACGTTTTCACGGCTACACCGCTGAACCGATTTTGATGAAATTTGGTACGGAGATAGCTTAAGCCTAGGTAATGAACATAGGCTAAACATTTTCAAAATCCTCCCACTGCCACACCCAATTTTCTAAAAACCCACTTTTTTCAGTAATTTTACAAAAAACTCGAAAAAACTTACTTAAGCAAACGTGTAGGTATTCATTTACTCTACAAATAAGCCGACAATGTGGATCTGAAGAGGGACTGTTTCTCCCATAGCACGCTCAGAGTCAATTCACCTGACCGGTTATTCCGGAGCCAGAAAGAAAACCCAGGAATGTTGTTTACAGGTACGCCTTAAAGAATTAATATGAGGAATTGAAAGTCTATACCTACTCATCAATGGCTTGAAACCCGGGGAAGGATATAGGGTACAAGTTGACGTATTTTCACGCGGACGTAGTCGCGGGTATCTGCTTACGCTATAAAAGAAGATTGGCTTGTTGACGCAATTGTATATCCAGTCAACTTTCGGTTTTGGACCCTATGTCTTCCTGAAAGCGCTCCTGCATATCCTGTAGACCCTTTTAGCTTTAATCGGTCGTTATTCTAGGTTCTTTCTCTTGTCCAGTATTAGGCCAAGATACCTGACGCTATCGCGGAGTTTCAATTGCACGCCTCCTATCCTAGAAACATGCAAGTCATTTATTTTCGTATTCTTGGTAAGGAGAACTAATTCCATTTGTTTGGATTAACGCCAAGGCCATTTTCCTCCGCCCAGCTTGCAACTGTTTGGAGTGTGGCTTGCTTGACCTCCCCTATGCTGCTCAGGTATAAATCTGTGATCAGTATGGCTAGATCGCACAGGTCCTAGAGTCCGGAGGAGGTTGTGCATTACCAGTACCCATCCCTTCAGTAAGAAGGCTGACAAGAGTTGAACCCCGTCTAGTCACTTCATTCCACCTATGACCCAGTGCCAGGGAACTCAGGTAAGAATAACAGAGAGTCGGTTGCCTAGACTTGCATGTTTTTCATGGTGTTAGGGGATGTGGTTACAGAAGGTAAGACTTTAGTGGCTGTCCGTGCATGTGGATACGTCTTGCTTAAGAGTTAGATGGTTTTTGAGCTCGAGGCCTGCATAGAGAGTCGCTAAAATTGAGTGATTTGACCTGCGTCGACCTTACAGTCCATCTTCGATCCGTTTGCTAGAAATGTGGTAACGAAATTCAGTATCATCCCTTCGCCTCTCATTCCGTTCTTCTTGGAAAGCATATCGTGAAGGTCTTCTTCAAGTTTAACCTTGGGGTGACGTAGTCAGTTTGGCTCATAGTCACCTCTTGCCATATCGAGTTAGTGTAGCCTGACAGCTAAGCATTCAGATTCTGAGTCTGACAAGACTGCAGGTTTCGGCTTTTGTTGAGCAGGAACACAGAGCATCGTAGTACCTAGGTTTCCAGTTCTTTCAACTAGGTAGCTCGGACAGCAGTCCAATAGACTAATGCAAATCTTCGAGAGTATTTTTTTTTTTAAAGAACATGTTCTTTTAGCTTACACTGCAATCTAGCAAGATCTTTTGTGTATCCGGTCTACTTAGCCTAATAGGTCTACTACCTTCCTAATGAAGGTGAGTTTGTCAATAGTAGACGAGTTTCTAAACTCCGCTAACGAACGGAAATCCTTATGAAGGCTCCGTCTACGTAGCCAATATAGTGCTGGACATTCACAGAAAATATGCTCAGAGGTATCTTCCTCTTCCAAACAGAACCGACACTCTGTATCTAAACAAAGGCCGGTAAGGAAGCCCACTGGATTCCTCATGTTGTTCCTGTCAAGGTTTCGAATATCTTTGTAAGAAAAACCCTTGGATTGCCTAAGCCCGGATACATTTTTTCAATGGGCTAGGCGAAGTAGGTGTTTTGAGTTGTTTAACAAAGCTGTGCTGGTAGCCCAATTAATGCCACAGTAGGGCTTCGGTCCCAAGAGCGCGGAAGTCGAACCGACCGGGCACACAAGCAAGCTTGACCTGGTTGTGTCTGGCAAGTGATTGTAGGCTATCGTAGCAGGACTTGACTGACAAAGATTCCAAGAAGTGGGATGTCAATGCTTTAAGCGCTGCCTCGTCCATAACCTTGCTCATTGAGGTAGGTCAGTGGCCACCCGCAGACACTTATGCATTTTACAGCCATGACCGTGCCTGGACAGCTTGAGAACGATTGGGATTGATTACTTGGCGCCTGCACTTACATTTCATAGGACGCTGTCAACATAGAGAAGCTGGCCTAATGCACTTACGCGTTCCAAATAGACGTCAGTACTGAGTCATAAGTCTTCGGTGAACTACTTGTGCATACAGGAGTGGCAGTGATTACACTGTTTTTTAAGTCATCACATAGGCAGCTAAGCTAATCGATGATAAGAACGTATCCGTCCCAAATTCGAAAATTTTAACAAACTATATCAAAAGTCAATTTCTTCGAACTCCATAACTAAATGTCAAACACCATGTAATACAAGTGTCAAAAAATGTAAACCAAATCATATCAATAATGGCCGCAATCGGCTGTCAAAACCCGATCGCTCTTAATGAAATTCGTTTAGAGAGCACTCGACTTATTTTCCGTATTCAGATAACGCCGCGATGTAACACTTAAGACCGAAGCCTACTCGTATCTCGAGTTAATCATAATATTGTAAGTGATTGTAATTTCAGAACCGTTGGACCAATACTCCCAACTGCAAGTCACTGATACATGTGCATCCGAAATCAAGTTCAAAACTCTAAATCAACTGCATTACGCTTCTCTGTCTAACACTCAGCCGTTTACGAACGAAATCAAGATTTTCTATTGCATTGCGTCATTGTGAGTGAAAATAAATATAAATAAACATAGAGCTGATAAGACAAACGACGACAAAACATTATTTGACTTGATCTAGCTGCCTGTGGTTCATTCTTCGTTCAGTTATCGACACGAGTACACACAGACAGTAATATGTCCGCCGGTGCACAGTTTTCTACTCAATGCACACAGCCGGGTGTAGGCATTGGGAACACTTTGTTGTCGACCCTACTCCAGACACTCCTGGCTGCTCAGTGTGCAATCTCGCCTCCTGAAATCTGGCCAAAGGACTATGGACCGACCTATTTGGAAAAAGGATTGGATACATACGACTTCGTGGTTATTGGTTCTGGAACTGCTGGATCTGTGGTCGCGAGTCGATTGAGTGAGAATCGCAATTGGAGGGTATTGGTGTTGGAAGCAGGCGGTGATCCGCCCATAGAAAGCGAGGTAAGACAGTGGAGGTTTCAGGAACCCATCTATCACTCACGTGATAAATATTTCTAGATACCAGCCATATTCCACACCATACAGCACTCTGAATACACCTACAACTACTACACCGAGCCGGATGGGAAGAGTTGCTTGGGATATAAGAATCAAGTGTGCTACTGGCCACGGGGTAAGATGATTGGCGGTAGCGGTGCAGTCAATGCAATGATGTACGTTCGGGGTGTAAGTGAGGACTACGACAACTGGGAGCGAAAGGGAAATCCCACCTGGGGTTGGCGTGACGTTCTTCCATTCTTTGAGAAATCTCTCAAGACCACCGAGCCAGAGTCGGATATTGGAGCCGCCACCGTTAATCCATACGAGATGCAATATCCCGAAATGCGAGAAATGATTTTTGCTGGCGCTGAGGAGTTGGGTGTTTCCAGAATTGCGGCTGTAAAGGAAGGAGCTGACATAGGCTACACCGAAATACCAGGCACCGTCGAGAACGGGCGACGAAGTAGCACGGGAAAAAGTTTCCTAGCCAAAGCCAAAAACAGGCCCAATCTCCATGTGATCAAGCACGCAGTGGTGACAAAGATCAATCTCCACAAGAAGGGAAACCAAGTGACAGGAGTCACTTTCCTGTACAAGGACAAACACCAACTGACAGCGAACATAGCCAAAGAAGTGATACTGTCGGCAGGAGCTTCGGATTCTCCAAAAGTTCTCATGCTCTCGGGAATTGGCCCGAGGAGTCATCTCGAAAGCCTGGGTATTCCAGTTGTGAAAAATCTCCAAGTGGGTGACAATCTGCAGGATCACGTTCTCATTCCGCTGCTCTTCCAGCTCAACGACAACAAAATGAAGCCAATTACACCGCGAGAGCAACTGGACGCTGTCTACACATACCTGGTCAATCAAACCGGACCGTTGGCCACTTTGGGAACTGTTGCCGTCACAGGATTCATCAATTCGGATGAAACGTCGCGCAGCCCATATCCTGACATCTTATTCCACCACTTGTTCGCGCAGCGTGGAACCATTACTATGGACATTTTTGTCCAGGCCACTCAATTATCCGACAGTATAGTCCAAAATATCCGTCAGATTCAAGAGCACAGTCATTTGCTGGGGGTTTTTGTCGTTCTCCTTCGACCGAAGTCCATTGGACACCTGCGGTTGAAGAGTGTCGATCCAAAGGATCCAGCCAAAATGTTCGCGAACTACTTGGACCAACCGGAGGACATTGAGACCCTCTTGCGGGGAATCAAATTCCAAATGGAAATGGAACAGACCACACCCTTCCGGGAGCAGGAGGCAAAGCTCCTTCAACTTGATATTCCCGAGTGTAACAAGTTTGAGTTTAAGACCGACGAGTATTGGAAGTGTTACATCAAGTACATGTCGACGACGCTTTATCACATGTCGGGGACTGTGAAAATGGGACCGAGTACGGATCCTAGTGCGGTTGTGGACTCGCAATTACGTGTGAAAGGAGTGAAGAGGTTGCGAGTGGCTGACGCCAGTATAATGCCGGACATCGTCAGTGCGAATACGAATGCTGCGACAATAATGATTGGCGAGAAGGCAGCCGACTTTGTGCAGAAGGAATGGAGTCAGAGTGGTGAACATACTGAGTTGTAGAAGGATAGACGGGAGCCACCATCGAGTCAATTTTGTTTAAATAAATGAAGTGAGGACAATGAATTTGAAGTTTTAATTTTCAGATCCCACCGGTCACTAGGTATAGGAGGCACTACTGGGTCTCATCCTCACCATCGTTTGTTTAAGTCGACGCGAATCTTATCCGCATATGACTTCGATTATCAACAGATAACTGACGAAGGGTCTTTTAGACTGAAGATGGGTTTCCAGACATAATCCAATTCGCGATCACACGGCAAATATCTTGAATTGGATTGACAGCCTTTGGAGCGAAAAGTTACTCTTGAGCTTTGTAAGTTGGTACAATTGATCTCTCACTCGCTGGGAGACCGCAGTGCTAGAGCAGATCAACTTACTTACTTATCTAAGGTGGCGCTACAGTCCGGGATGGACCTGGGCCTCAACCAACAAGCGGCTTCAGTCAGATCAATCTTTAGCCAGCTGCCTCTATTTTCGCACGCCAAGTTGGTAGAGGTCCCCAGTAATGGTGGTGGTGAAGCGACTCACAAATTTGATGCTTTCTGAGATGAAGAAACAGTCATCACTGTCATCACATTGCCTAAGAAATGTTCTTGTCTGGATTTGACTACGATTGACTTCAGACCCTTAACGGGTGCATGGCTGTCAATATACAAAGTCACAACTTTTGACAACACTGTGACAACCCTGTGACCTCTTTGACTACTTTCGCAACCTGAAAGACGGTTGTGATCTTGGCTTAAGAAGATACTTAGGACCGGTTGATTCTTATGGTGTTGCACTAGACACTGACCCTGTGCACCTTTAATAAAGGTTGCTAGCTGAGGATCAAGCTAGTATTACAGAGAAACGCCAGACAACTTTATGTGTAAAACCAAAGGCTGCCAACTAAGGGTCCAGTTGGAGAACGCTTTCCCTTTTAGTAGTCTAAGTCCGCGTGGGACTCTAGTGCCATCAGAGCCGTGAATCGCATTGCCAAAGTATAAGTATACTTTTCAGTGCTGCTTTTTACGAGGATGGGATCCTATAACGGCCAAAGTTGTTCAGTCAGACGTGACCGACCTTAATATCCACTTAACACTCAGTTTTTGATTTTTCAATTCATGTCCTCATACATAGAGCCATAAGGTGGGATCAGACAGCTTGACGTGAATAGATTTGCAGGGTCGACTACCATCGATCAATACTTTTAGTGAGGACGCGAACCACTAATCTTAAGCTTTCTAGGGAATTTGTTGAATTAACTTAAGCTGGGGAATACTTCTGGCGTCAAAAAATGTAAATTCAGATTTAAAGTGCAATACAAGGTCCCTTTACCTGGCAGGGCCCATATCGTCAAAGTCTTCGAAGAAATGAACACAAAATGGAGTGGCCTTCTTTTGGAAAGAGTCAGCCTCCGATAACGATAAAGCGATCGGAGGATTAACCCATTTAATCAATTCTAATCCAGGCTAGGACAGATCTGTCTGGAGATTGGGCTAATCGCACCTTTTCTCAGCGGCAGTATCATTTTGAAGCTGGAAAGTTTTTTAGACCGATCCAGCCTTAAGCTACTAACCACACTTTTCTCTTTTTATCCCACAGTTCTTGACAAGTTCTCCATTCGATAGCTGAGCAGATATCTTATTTGGAAAATGTCAGCCGCAACAGGCTTCACCCCGCAATGTGCGCAACAGAGCGCAGGATTAGGTGACAGTTTGGTGACAACTCTACTTCAAACCCTGTTGGTAGCACATTGTGCAATTTCACCTCCTGAACTATGGCCGAAGGACTATGGACAAACTTCTTTGATCTATGGCTTGGGGACTTATGATTTCGTGGTAATTGGCGCTGGCTCAGCTGGATCTGTCGTTGCAAGTCGACTGAGTGAGAATCCCAAATGGAATGTCTTGGTTCTCGAGGCGGGAGGTGATCCACCACTGGAATCGGAGGTACGAAAATGGTTAACATTCTCAAGAGTAGCCAAGTGATTCCTTTTATTTCCAGATTCCGGCAATATTCTTCGGTATGCAGCACTCACAATATAATTGGAACTACTTCACCGAACCGGATGGTAAGAGCTGCAAGGGCTTCAAAAACGAAGTCTGCTATTGGCCAAGGGGTAAAATGATTGGCGGAACTGGAGCAATGAATGGAATGTTGTATGTCCGCGGCAATCGTCAAGATTTCGACAACTGGCAACGTAAGGGGAATCCTTACTGGGGATGGGATGATGTCCTTCCTTACTTCGAGAAGTCCATCCTGATAGGAAAGAGCAACGAATCGGACTTTAGAGGCAGTGTGACCGTTAACAAATTCGAACAATTGTATCCCGAAATACGAGATATGCTCTATAGTAGCGCTGGGGAATTGGGGATCCCTACGGTTGCGGACATCAAAGAAGGAGCTGATATAGGGTATACTTCCGCGTGGGGAACTATCAAAGACGGTCGTAGAGCGAGCACGGGAAAAGGTTTCTTAGCCAAAGCCAAAGATAGACCAAATCTCCATGTGATCAAGCACGCAGTGGTGACAAAGATCAACTTCGACGAAAAAGGAAAACAAGCGACAGGAGTTACCTTCACTTACATGGACCAATACAAAATGACAGTGAACATAGCCAAAGAGGTTGTCCTCTCTGCCGGAGCGCTCGATTCACCGAAGGTTCTCATGCTCTCGGGCATTGGTCCACGAAATCATTTGCGAAGCCTCGGCATTCCGCTTGTGAAAAACCTCAGAGTCGGTGACAATCTTCAGGACCATGTAGCGATCCCTGTGACGTTCAAAATCGATCAAAGCAAAGTGAAGGCAGAAACCGCTAAAGATAGGCTCGACATGACGTATAACTACCTCACCAATCACTCGGGGGTATTGGCCGGAGCTGGAACTCTTTACGTCGCAGGATTCATCAACTCCGATGAAACTTCCAATAGTCCATATCCCGACATTATAAACCACAATTTCTTCATGCAAACTGGGAACAATAATCTCGACCTCTGGATGAGTGCTCTGGGTATAACCGACAGCATTGCCAACAGCTTACGGGGATTCAATAAAAATGACAATCTGTTGATCGTGTATGTGGAACTTTTGAGGCCAAAATCGATTGGGACCTATCGTTTGCGGAGTGCCAATCCAAAAGATCCGCCAAAGTTGTTCGCGAACTATTTAGAGAAGCAGGAAGATATAGACACCCTTCTGCGGGGAATCAAGTTCCAAATGGAAATGGAACACACCAAAGCCTTCCAGGAACAGGGTGCTGAAATCGTTCAACTCGATTTGCCCGAATGTGATCAGTTTCCGTTTAAGGGCAACGAATATTGGAAGTGTTTCATGAAATACATGGCCACGACGGTTTATCACATGTCGGGTACGGTCAAGATGGGTCCAGATACTGATCCGGCTGCTGTTGTGGACTGGCGTTTACGTGTGCGAGGAATCGGAGGGTTACGGGTGGCAGATGCCAGCATAATGCCGGATATTGTGAGTGCAAACACCAATGCCGCGACCATTATGATTGGAGAGAGGGCTTCTGACTTCATCAAGGAAGAATGGGGTCTGGCTGGGGAGCGTTGTGAATTGTAAATAAAGGAAACCATTGGACAAGGCGTTAAGTGTTTTTATTGAAAAAAAAAAAACGATAAGGAGTGGTGCTGGTTTCAGTTCCTTTCTACCCTCTGAGTTGAGGAATACTAGGTCCTGCACAGGTCTAACCATGGCAGGTGAAGCTTGCCACCATATAACGCTGCCATAGGTAAGTATAGGCCTAAAAATAGCCATGTACATCCTTAGGATGTTTTTAAAACTTGGTCCCCAGGCACTGCAATGGATTAAGCCCTCACTTTGTAATCTCAGAGAGCAAGTGGAATTTCAGACCGTGACGATAGTCAACAGTAGGTTGAAGTCGCTGTCCACTTGTGGTATATCAAGGAAACTTTGGCCAAAATATGGCAAAGCCAGAATCAACAAGCTTTTGAAATGAATATGACAGGAAGTCGCTGTCGATGTTGGTAGATGCACTTACCGGCCACAACCTTCTAAGAAACCACACAATGAAATTTAAACTTCACGATAACAATATATGTAGGGGCTGCGGTGACGAAGAGGTTCAAAGGGATACTCCTCACTTCCTCTGCCTAAACCTATGTCACTTGAGAAAAAGATCGTTAGGAAGACACTACTACCAGGACATACAAGAACTATCTGATGTTCCAATAAATGATCTTTCCAGGTTTCTGAGGACATCACGATGGCTGGAGACCCAAGTCAACAACGAGCAGTAAGGTTGAAGCCCGGTAGGAGCCGGGATGAACTCCAATGGGCATTACAATGGGTCCACAAGGACCTAAGTGTGATGAGATCGATTTCTTTCTCCCTCATCAACCCAAGTACCTAACGCAACCTAAGATTCAGTAATGCTTACTAATACTCAAATGTTTGATGTGTTAAATGGCATCTACTACCCTTAAGCACAAGTGAGATTCAGTAATCACTAACCAGTAGAAGTTTCCGCAAATATTTGCTAATACTCTCATATTCTACTAGTTTCCCTTAATACAATCCAAAGTCAAATTATTGAAAGGAAAATACTTCATATCACGCTTCCACCAACTGCATACAATCAACACACTTCAGATTATTTATGATCAACGCAATCGCAAATAACAAGCCTTTCCACTAGATACACTCCTTATCTTAAAGACTATTTGCATTTCACCCGGGTAAACAAGTGAAAACAAAACAACGTCAGCTGACAGCTCACATAAGACTGCCGCACCCTCCCGTCGGCGTCCATCTACCCCCTTGGCACCACTATCTCTACACAAATAGTTTCTAAAATTAAAAATTAATTAACTCAGCACATAGCTGCTTGTCGGACTGGTGATAACCCGCCTTAGTTGCTCTCCCACTTGCACTTGCGCCGACACAAAGGAGAACGGCTTGAGGTAAAGAAACTTAATAGATACGAATGCAAATTGAATTGATTAAGGATGACCTCTGCAGAATGCACTGCTGTTGGATGCAAGTGCAATTTGCATATGGCACATTGTGCATGTCAGCTAGACCGGACTGCGGTCAGTCGCCGAGCGCTTGTGGAGTTTGTCTGACATGGAGTTCCTTCCAGCTGAGTGTGCAGCTCGGTCCGCTGGACCGGGTAATAAATTGATGTCTTTGCTGTTTCACACGTTGATTACGTCATATTGCTCGATATCGGAGCCATCCATGTGGCCAATGGACTATGGATCGACGCTGGCTACGAAGGGTGAGTAAAACGGCGGATAGTGGTTGCAAAAATGTTCTAATGGAAATTGGTTTCGGGTCAAAGGATTGAATGCGTATGACTTTGTGGTGATTGGCGCTGGATCAGCGGGTGCTGTTGTAGCTGGACGCTTGAGTGAGAACCCGGATTGGAAAGTTTTACTTTTAGAGGCTGGTGGTGATCCTCCAATTGAAGCTGAGGTAAGTTATTTTCTAATGGCGGCTTTGACTGCATTTTTGTGAATTACCCCTCCATTTTCAAATTTCCAGGTCGTTGGTTGGCACATAACGACACAACATTCCGCGTGGGATTGGCAGTATCAAACAGAACCCAATGGCAAGGCATGTATGGCAATGAAGGGTGAACGATGCCATTGGCCGAGGGGTAAGATGGTTGGCGGTACAAATGGCTTGAATGCCATGATTTATGCTCGTGGCACCCGCAAGGATTTTGACGATTGGGCTGCATGGGGAAATCCCACGTGGGGATACGACGACGTCTTGAAGTACTTCCGCAAATCAGAAGATCTTCGATCCCCGCGAACTGGCTATAAGCCACGTGATCACGGTAAAGGTGGACCCATGGGTCTCAACAATTTCGTCAGCGACAATGAATTTCGTTCGACTATTCGAGCGGGCATGGAAGAAATGGGCTACCCGACCGTTGTAGATTTCAATGAGGACACTTTCATTGGATACATGGACGTGCTAGGGACAACAGACAAGGGACGTCGCATAACAACAGTCCACTCGCACATAAATCCAGTGAAGGATCGAAGCAACTTGCATGTGATAAAGAATGCGCACGTGAAGAAGCTGAACTTCAACAGTCAGAAGCGGGTGACTGGGGTGACATTTGTTCACGAAGGCACCAAGGAGTACACGGTCAGTGTGCGAAAGGAAGTGGTAATGTCGGCTGGTGCGATTGGAACTCCTCAAATTCTGATGCTGTCTGGTGTGGGTCCAAAGGACATTTTGCAGACTCACGGAATTCCCGTCATAGTCGATGCACCAGTTGGGCGAAACCTGAAAGACCACGCAAGTCTTCCGTTGATATTCAAAATCGACAAATCCACAGCCCGCCAATCAAGTGAACAAGAACTCATCGATGCAATGTACAACCTACTCATGGGACGACACAGCAGTTTGATGCATCATCAAGCCACCTCCCTCACGGGCTTCATAAATACCACCAACCTACTTGGGCCGTATCCTGACATTCAAACGACGCACTTTTTCAGTCTGATGAACAGTCCAGAACTCAAGCACTATGTCAAGGCTACAGGCTTCAATGAGGGCGTAGCCAAGTCGATCCTGGAAGCGAATGAGAAGACAAACACTTTCATCATCTACCTCCTTCTCCTGAAGCCCAAGTCAATGGGATCGGTGAGCCTTACCAGCGCGAACTACTTAGACGCACCGAAAATTCAACCAAACTACAATGATGCTGAGGAAGACTTGCAGACTTACATCAGAGCGTTGAATATCTATTCGCAGTTGGTTGAAACCAAAGCCTTTAAGAAACGTGAAGCCGAGTTGCACAAACTCGATCTGCCCCGCTGTAATGGACTGCCATACAAATCGGATGAGTATTGGAAGTGCTATACCTCCTACATGACCAAGACTGTGTATCATCCCGTGAGTACGGCCAAAATGGGACCGGAATCTGATAAGTCTGCGGTAGTCGACGCGAGACTCAAAGTTCGTGGAGTCCAGGGTGTCCGTGTGGCTGATGCGAGTGTTATGCCGGACATTGTTGCAGCGAATACCAATGCGGCGGTGATTATGATTGGGGAGAAGGCAGCCGATCTAATAAAAGAGGACTGGGGCGGCAAAGCCAAGGATGAGCTGTAGTGTATCTATTCGGTGAAATAAAAATGAAAATACTCTTTGACTTGAGTTTGGTTTATTTTACGACGAAGAAGTTGGTGGACTAAGGATTGTCCAGAGGAAATGTTGTGTCCTGTTTCTGGAGATTTTAAGCCTCAGATGTCGTTGTGTAGTTTTCAGGACGTTATAGCAAATCCTAGTCATTCAATAAGTTACTTATCCTCTAGTGAAGTCAGCAGCTTTCCTATAAAAGCTCATGACGAGTAAATAAGCAGCATTTTCTCACTATGCTAGAGATCCAGATAATCTTAAGTGCCATGACAGGCCACCTTTGCGGTTACAAATCAGTCAGAAGCTATCAGTTTCCTGAAATTCCAGTGCAAACATCTGTCAGCATTGCAAGTGCAACTGCGATACGCGTGTAATCAAAATCAAATATAAATTATAGCAGCACCGCGGAATGAATACGGAATTGCTCACCTTTGGTATAAATAGAATGACCTTCACCTTCTGAAAATCATGTAAACACGGTTTTCTTATCAATGCAAGAGCACAAGAGAGAGAGAAAGAGAGTAAAATGAGCACGTGCAGTGACAGTATTTACATTCAGAAAGCTTTCATGTGGTTTTGTTATTTGCTAAAAATCAATTTCTTATCATTTACACGAACCAGGAACATAGTTTAGTTATACACCAGCACTCGTCGATGACTCTCAAACTGTTGGGAAAAGTGGGAAAGTATACACGATACACATTGTTATGGTCCAAGACCACTCCAAAATTGCTTGACTCCTGTTGGAGCGCACACAATTGGACCTACATTAGACTCAAGGCAGATCTGGAACACTGTCAATGTCCAGCCAAGACCTAGTGCACCTAGACAGCAAAGTCATCATTGCAATGTAGGAATTTGCCGAAAACGCAGAAATATTTCCGCCGCTTACAATCAATAGTCACCACACAGCTCTCCAAGAACCAATCCCACTCACAGCACTTGTCCACACTGTGATATTTGTCAAAAATTTTACGGTTCCTTATGAACATATATGACGACATCGTCAATGACTCGTCCCAAACTGTGCTCTAGTTCGTCGTTAGCGAAGAACTATTGTAGAGGTGATAGGACCACTTGCGGAATTTCCCTTGTGGTCAAGTCAGGGGCTTGGCTGCCTCTCAGTTCTAAACTTTTGCGTGTGTGTGAGAATGCGATAGAAAGGGGTTTAGATTGACTTGGCCTAGCATTCGGCTTATTGCTTTGGATTTCAGGTTGTTGATCGTTTAAAAAGGTGGCTTGCGTGAACTCTTGTTCGTGGTAAAGCGATCTTTAGATTTTTGCTATCACTGGATGCAGGGCTGTCTCAACTGATCGAACTTTTGTGTAAACATGTTGAGTGGGTGACATATCCCCAGGATTTAGTTTGGAGCACGAATGGAAGAGACCTACAAATTATTGCCGACTCCGAACGGCGAATTGAGAAGCTCTTTCATGACAGATTATACTTTTGGAGGCTTGTCATTCCCCGACGAGAGGTGGTGCCGCGAAAAATGATCGGTGGATATGACTTGGGCTTGAACCCACTGAGCCACGGGGACCACCCTAAACTTCCAAGGCTCTTGGCTAAGTTGACCTGCTTTGGCTATTCAAATTCTCTCTAGGCTTGCAAAGACAAATGGGAAGAAACTGGAACGGGTTCAACGCCTAGCCGAAATCTGCATGAGAGGTTTGCTCGCGCTCCACCCCAACCGCCTCACTGAACGCCATTGTTGGTCTACTGCCAGTTTGAGTCCATGTAGAAATGCAGGGAAAACTCAGCCTGCACAGGCTCTTCCACCTAAACAACATCTGCTCCAAACATCCTCCTGTCGGTTACCTTAACACACTTCCCTCCTTACTCGAAAGTAGTGAGTTCAGCATGCCGTTGGATGACATTCTCCCAGGTACTACTCAGTAGTCATCCCCCCGAGTGACTGGGAAAAAAAATTCAAACCCCGTCCTTCAGAGCACGACCGAGTATGGTATACGGACGCCTCTAAAATGGACAACGGATCTGGGGCTGGATTATTCGGAGAGTCATCTAGCACTAAAATATCGGTCGGGTTAGGCATATACTCACCGATCTTCCAGGCAGAAAGATTTGCCATAAATCAGTCCACAAGCTTAAACTTGCTCTCTAATTTCCGTGGCAAAACTATCTTAATCATCTCTGACAGCCAAGGTGCCCTGAAAGCACTGAACTTAGCTTCGATAAAATCGAAATTAGTCCTAGAGCCAGTCAAATTGCTTCTAGAACTAGGAAAAAAACAACTTGGTAGTACTAAACTGGATCCCCGCTCACAAGGGCCATACCGGCAATGAAACAAGCGAACTCACTGGCCAAGATAGGTGCAACTAACCCCCTCACTGGTCCTGAACCAGACTGTGGAGTAAGCAAATCTATTTTTAAAAACCAAACTCTGCTCAAATCCAAGGCAAATTGGCTGGGAAGTGTATGACAGAAATGTACCAAACACTTCTTCCCCAATCTATTACAAAATAAATCCAAGTTCCTTCAAAATCTGAGCAGAAACCACCTTAAAATTCTAACTGGTAGTGACTGCCTTAGTGGCCATTGCCGGCTAAAACGGCACCTACACAAACTTGGTCGGTCAAAGGACCCTAGACTTAGGATCTCCCCATATGTCACCGAATGTCCCGCTCTCATTCATGTAAGAAAACGGACTTTAGCCAGTGAATTCGTTGCACCAACGGCACTTGCCACGCTCCACCTAGAGAAGCTGATTAGCTTCCTGACAGCCTCTGGACCAGAGAAACTGCTTTAAACACATGGGACAGCACAATAGGCCTCTATATGAGACCACAGTACTAGAGTGGACAAACCGCTCCCCACTTATAATAATAAAAGGCTTGCCTATTGCAATTTAGGCGATCTCGGAATATATCTGCAAGCCACGGGTTATATCATCGGGGTCAGGGGCCTTGTATGTGGAGAAGTAAGCTGTTCAGTCGATTTTTTGTTCGCCCATAAATCGGACAGCTCAAGATGGTGTTTGTACTATCTGCTGTCTTGGGTGAGATGATGGCGAGACTCTGGCAAATGAGTTCTGGAAAGTTTTCAGAAGTTATAGGATCTCACTGCTCAATGACTCATTTTAGGAGCCATAAGCTTTCTTCAGATGGTGTGCGCCTTTAATACGACTTGTAGCCGTCTTATTGCATCTTTTGCTTTTTTCTTTTTGCGTGGATTGTTCTCTCCTTGAAGAAAGCATTACTTTTCTTGTAACGGTTCTAGTCTGTGAGGTAGTTCGAACGTTTGGCCAAATTGTAAGATCGAGAGCTTGGTTGACAGCTATGTACGTAAGCAGGATTAAGCTTCCTTTCACCTCTGCTTAAAGAGCCTTTTAGATTTTATGTTGAAGGTGACAAAACCTCTCATAATGCCCATTTCTCTTTAAGCTTAGAAAACCTCAATACATTTATCGCAAAACTAGCTGCCTTCAAGTAAATTTTCCTGAATCTGACATCTTCAGCAAGAGATGACAGTTCGCCTAAATGAAACCAAAGTATTTGACCTCTCCTTTCTTTTGATCGAAACTTAGCTTATCTTCAAGCATATGCAAGTGCCACCTCTAAGAGTAAATCACAGTTCCAACATTTCAAGCCCAAAACCCTGACCAAATTATCAAAAAAAATCAATGAAATTTATCACTTTATCCATAAAAACTCTTAATTGCGACCGAATGGTGTTCCTAATCTTTCGACCAGCTTAGCTAGACTCAATAAACGCCCTCTTAACCCACCAATGCAATGCTCTTCGTCGCGTGTGCAAATAGCCCCAAATCTCTAATTGGCGTGTCGGGCCGTCAAATAAAGAGCGTAAACGCCAAATTTCCGAATGCCAACAACACGTTACCAAAATTGGTTACAACACATCAACTTGACGCGCGTGTTGTGTATAGTGATGACGGTCTCTGCAACGCATTTTGGGCTTCTGACGGACTTTCACCCTTATCGGTGGGCAACCGTGCACTCGATGGGTATCTACTTAGTACGCCGAACAAATGTTTACCTTTGAACGGCAATTTCTCCACGATGTGGCGGGCTAATCTTTTGATTTTCGTGGATCTATGGTACATTTCGCCCGAGGGCTCATACCATCATCACTCGGCTGAGGATGACTTGAGCTTTTCAATAATAATTTGCGGTCCTCTCAACAGTTTATGTGACTCACCTGAAAAGAAAAAAAAAAGAAAATGAGTTATTGATTGGAGTAAATAGGTGAAGTAAGTGATTTAACGATCAGCGATGATGAGATTGGTCTGGGTACAGTTTTTTTTTTTTTTGTTAATTTCTCTGGTTATGTCATGAGAGAGCAGGTGATGCAAGTCGAGTCGATAGTGTCAGTGGTTAGTACGCAGGTGTGAAATTTATTTTCGCTCGTTTCAACGAGTGCTAATGAAATTTAATTACTTTCTAACGGCACTCAAGTAGACTAAACTGATCAAGGAAGGTAGTTATGCACTCGGATGTTGGTTTGGTTAATGGGGTTGGGTCACGTCAAAGAAGTGTCTGTTCGTGAATGTTGTTTCAAGAAGCAGCCTTTGTTACTGTCATTTTGACGGGAGCAATGTGTGCAAATGGCCTACACTTTTAAGGTTCATGTCAACTTGCAGTATCTATTGAAACAGAGAGCCTCTTTTCAATATTAGGTTAGGTAAGGTTAGGTGGCTGCCCCGTTCAAGCAGATACGTTTATTGTGATACCACGATAGTGACCTGAGATGGGTGGCCGTATCGGTAGTAACTTTAGGTATTAAACCACTTTGACTGGGACCTCCAAGTTCCCTTGGTATTGATTCCGAGTCAGTTCTGAAAACCAATGAACTAGTGAGAGGCTAGATTCAAATCCATAGCAGATTTGCTAGAAGTGAAAGAGCCCACTGGTAACGGCGCACTAACACCTTCCATCGGTCATGAACCATTCGTCGCGATCAGATGCTATACAAAAGTCACTCTTTATCAAATTTCATGAAGCTGGTGATGTATGAGCATTTTCGCGACCTCAGAAGGGCTGCATGGGAGTACAATAGGTCGGAAGTTTGAGAAAAAAGAAGATTCACCTTCGTTAGTTAGAGGGGTAATTTAGACCCATAAAGTAGGTCCGTTGTGATACCACTGAGTACTGTGGATTGACCCCTGCTTAATTCCTGAAACCATTCCTAACGTAGGTGTTGAGATCGGCCGTGCAGACGGAGTTCAGATAATTTAGATCGTTAAAGAAACATTGACATTGAGGTGACTTTCCTGATGTTGTCAAAGGCGGGACAGGTCCAGAGAAAGTGTTGCAGTAAACTCTTCCTCCTCCTCGTCTCTGCAACTAATGCAGAAATCGTTACATGCTATACCTAGGCGTTGAGCATGCCTTCCTAGGATGCAGTATCCCGTGAGGATGCTGATTAGGTTTGAAATTTGATCTCTTTTAAGTCGTATTAATGCTTTTGATCTTTTCAGATCCAGGACAGGTCAGATTAGTCTGGCATTGTTGCATTAATCAAGGTGTTGCCATCTACAATTTGCCTTTAACAGAGCGTCGGTGTAAGTCAGGTGTTTAACATACGATATAGGAGCTTTGATATGGTTGAGCATCCTGTTGTAAGCTTTGTCTGGCTAATTCGTCAACCGCGAAGTTCCCTTGAATGTCGTAGTGACAAGGGACCCAACAGAGTGTGACGCTATACTGGTTGGCGATCTCGTTTAGAGGCACGCGGCTGTCCCTCTCTGCCTTCGATTTTATTTTGTAGGATACAAGGGACCTCCTGGCAGCCTGGCTGTCAATGTAGATCGCAATATCAAGATCCACCTTTATAGGGACGGGCTGGACAAGGTTAAGAATGTTTTTATCTCTTGGATTGCCTAGGTCCGGGGACATTTTCCTAATGGGCTAGGCGAAATTGGTGTGCCCAGTTGTTTAACAAAGCTGTGGCGAATTAACGCCACAGAAGGGTTCCGGTCCCAAGAGCGCGAAAGCCGAACAGGCCCTTGCTCATCCACAGTTTCATTGCCTACAATGCAATGGTGGCCGGACACCCAACCTTGTTGTGTTGGGCAAGTGGTTGTAGGGTATCGTAGGAGTACTTGTGGAATGTCAATACTTAAAGCGCTGCCTGACTATCTGAATAGATATGTATTGTTGCGCCCCTTATACATTTATCGATAGGATGGATTTCAGCCTGGGACACGCTGGGGCATATCCCCATTGTTACCGAGACTTTAGTGTCGGCTCCAAAGACGCCGGCACCTATTACGGAAGCCATTTTTGATCTGTCGGTGAACCACACCAAATATCATGGGTCTGATGCGAGTTCTCCATTAGACCAATCGTCACGGTAGACTTCCCAAATAGACTTCCGAAACTGAACTCCATGGCCATAACGTCGAGGATAGTGCAGAGCATGTCCGTACTTGGAATTGGAACATATTACCTGATTTGTACTTATGTTCCAGCTGCAGCTTTATAGTAAAACTGGCAGCGGTCTTTCTTGTGTAGATATGTAAGGGTGAGACCCCGATGACAGTCTCTGTGGCTCAAGTGGGGCAGGTGCGCACAGCATCTGTAATACCGAAACAGACAATTCTTTGTAGCTTCTCAAGCTTCATCGCCGTCGTTCGTTCAAGTACTTTCGGCCACCAAATTATAGCCGCATATGTTATTATGGGTCTAACTATCGAAATGTACAACCAATGTATCATTTTTGGAACTAAGACCAAAAGTTCTGTCGTAAAGGCACCGAGTAGCCCACAAGACTCTAGTGGCCGCGAACTTGATATGTGCATTCCAATTTAAGCGTCTGTCTAAGGCAACGCCAAGGTATAGAGGTAAGACAATTCGCTCCATGAAGTTTGAATGAACTTATGTGGTAGAAAGTCCCATTGATCTGAATACATAATTCTTTACATCGGCACCTAATTTTGATGATAATGTCTCAAAGAAATTGGAGTTCCGCCTAAAGGGCGTCGCGTAATATTGCCAAACCCTCTTCTACGCGTAACTTTCCAGAAATTCACCCCTCCTCCATGTACACTATTTGTTTTCATATCTAATCTACAAAATAATTCATAAAATGTTTACTTCAACCTACAAGTGTACTCGTATGTTAAACACATTGCATCACGCATCGAATGTGAACATTGTCGAACACTTTTCGGCGGTTTACCCTGCGGCTTTCTCTATCCATTGTTCACCCATTGTCAACACAATTTGTATCTATCCCGCGCACTCTATATTATCTCATTACTCCATTTCGTTGAACGCGGGTAGCAATTAAAAGTGAAAGATAGAAAAAAAAAAAACTGGGGAACGGGCAGACACTGAATTAACTTTGGCCTACAAAATTATGACATGATTCGTTTGATCACAGTGACATAAGAAATATGTCAAGATGGATTCATTAATCATTTGGCAAAAAACACATGACTTGGGGGCATATAGTCGGTAGAGGTTAATCAGCCAGTGGGCTCGGTGTGTACAAACTAGTTGACGTTCAATACTTTTTTCTCATTTGTTTGTAGTACAGAGTTGGCACAGTTTGATCACATGGATGAGTGACCTTAGAATGTCATACTGAGAAGTCTAGATGCTGTTTCTTCTTTTCCTACTTAGGTTTCCTAGGGTGAAGCTAACTCTTCCAAATGGACGATAGAGAAATTTGTTTGTACTCGGAGTAGAATTACCAAATTTTTTGTTGTTATTGTTCTTAAGTAACAAATGATGCACTCTAGCACTAGATGGTAACCTCTGAGCAATCTCTATAGGCATCTGAGTTTGACTAGTTGACGTCTGAATGTAGGGGTGCTTTTAGATTCATAACTGCCCCGGTTCATGTTCTAGGGCTGCATACAGAGTGAAGCGATAAAGCGATGCGATGCGAGAAGCGAGAAGCGTGCGCCAAAACTGTTCGCTCGTATTCTTATGAAAGTGCGCACAGTGACGCGATACGAATTCATGTGAAAGGTATTATCGCATGCTTCTCGCATCTCGCATCGCATCGCTTTATCGCATCACTGTGCGCGTAGCCTAGAACTGGTAAGCAGTCTTAAGCATCCGTACCGAGCATTCAACCTTCGTGATGCCCAAAACTGTTCCTTAAGGGTAAGGATCTTGTTCTCTATCCTCAAAAACCTGATGCGCTTGGCTCAGCTTGGAAAATCGTTCTTGAAGCGTCTTTCAATGTGAATTATAGGATAGGCCTTGGGCCATAAGGAAATTGAGCTGTTTTCTGTTAGACGATGTAGGGCGACTCCTCTTAGTGGAAGGAACTGACTTTTCCTGCGCCTTTGCCTCAGGATCTTTCGTATAACTCCTGTAGTTCTCATCCCTAAAGGTCGAACTGGGTGTACTTGTTGATTCCCGTTTAAGAGAATCGGAGATTCAGTCTATCTACAACTCCCGGGCGGTGTTTTGTCGATTTTTGGTAGCAGACGGTTATCATTCCGAGTACCGTGGTTGCATTTAAGACCCCAAGCTGAGCTGGAAAGAAAACATCCTAGAGAGAAAACAAAGAAAGCAACTATCGCCTTCTAAGCATGTAACAGAATCATTGGGAGAAAATGGGGGCCAATACCAATAATCCACTGGCTATATACGGTCTGGTCTCGTGGCCGGCCGCAGAAAAAGCCACAATCACTCACAATAATCCAAAGATTAGCATGCATCAGCGCAACGAGTGCCATAAGAAAGACCCCGAAAGCAGCCCTCGAAAGCATACTCTCACTCCTACCGTTCGACCTATACACTAAAGAAGTGGACAAGCAAGCAACTAGCTTTTGGAAAAAAGGGCCAAATAGGTCACACCAGTATCGCTAGATGGGCAAAGCTGGAAACAAAAAGTGATCGCATAACGCCATACCCTGACTTCGAACTCAATTTTTAAACTCTCTTCCCAGGAAGGGAAAGTTGGGACGAAGAAAAGGTCATTAAACTCGGCAATACATCCATTTTCACCGACCGAGGGCTCAAAAATAGATGACGGGGTAGGCTCCGGAATATGATCGATAAAACTTCCAAACCACGCCAGGGTATTCCCAGCTAAAGTTCTAGCGATAACCGAAGCCGCAAGAGAACTATCCTCAGTAAACCCGAGAAGAACTATAGGCATATTCATCGATAGCCAGGCCACCATCAAAGCCGTGTCATCCACAATACTCAGATCACTCGCAGCCAGTGTTGGCGCCAAACAAAGGATCTGACCTATAAAAGGCCGCGAACATCCTTAGCCAGGGTCAGTCCTACGTCAGCTCTCGTCGCGAACATATCTCTAACACCGAAATAAAGCAACCCTTTCCTTTTACAAGTTTAACCGACGCGTTTTCTTTTCTTTCCTTTTTGCCCGTTAGTTCTTTCAACGAACATTTTGGTCCTTTCGTCCCGAATAAATAAACCGCACATAACAGTCACCAAACTACAGTCCATATTCGCTTCTACTACTCTGCAAGGCATATCGGGAATCGTCGCGCCACAGTCTGGTCCTTATCTGCTAATGCACGTGCAAGTATCCTCGCTACGTCCTCGTCAGACCATCTGGTAACCCATCGTGTGTGCGTTGCAAACAAATAGAATTCAGTGTAATCAGTTATCCTACATAAATACACAGTCATCCCGTTGCTACTTCAGACTGTCGATCATCTCATTGTGTGTACGCGGACTACGCAGTTTTCCCTTGTTAACCTTTTGTCAGCGTGTCGTGTTTGAATAAACGATCGGACTCCCTAAGTAAATAATTACAATGGCAAGTATCAGAAGGGATGTATTAAAAAACGCACTGAAACGACTAATGGTGACCAGCAAGAAATCTGACAAATGTGATGAAGGTGAATTACATTCCTTTATTATACTGTTGAATGATCAGTGGTCAAAGTTCGATGCAGCACAAAGTGAAGTAGAACAAACGTGTGGTGATAATTCCGAGGAGGCTCAACGCGTGCAAGGTGAGGACTGGTACCGCGTTGCATTGGCAAATTTTTCAAGATCCCAGCTAAAACTAAAATTAAGTGCTTCGGACAAAAAGCCACCAGTTGCTGCTTCCAAGCATGCTGAGGTCAAGCTACCGGCAATGGATCTACCACACTTTTCGGGAAACCCGTCCGATTGGAGACAGTTTCATGACGTTTTCTCTGCGCTCATACATAAGGAGACTTCTTTGGCGGGCTCCCAAAAGCTCCATTTTCTTCGTTGCAGTCTCCGAGGGGAAGCCCTAAACGTAATAAAAGCATTTCCTATGACTGACAACAACTACGAAGAAGCTTGGGATTTACTTGAGAAGCGGTATAACGTTGAGCGCATCATCGTAGATGCTCATTTCAGAGGGTTGTTTGCACTTCCTAAACTAACCGTGGAGTCATCTTCAAGCATGCGATCGTTGCTGGACAACACTCAGGAGCACTACCGTTCTCTTAAGACTCTTGGCAGGCCAGTTGCAAATTGGGACGACTGGTTAGTGCATCTTACCATAAGCAAGCTCGATCAGGAAACTCATCGACAATGGGAGATGTCACAAAAGGACGACAAGGTCCCGACGTTCCAAATGTTAGTTGATTTCATAGAAGTTAGATGTCGCTCTTTAGACGCTATTAGTTCGCACAAGCCTAACTTCCAGCAATCACCTTCATCAACTAAGGCTAAAAACAAGGCCGCCTCAGCTTTCGCTAGCACCGCAGCCTCTGAAAGATGCATCTTCTGCGGCGCAAACCACAGGGTTTATGGTTGTGACAAATTCAGAGCTCTTTCAGTTGCTAACAGAATTTCCTTTGTAAAAGATAAATCTCTGTGCAGTAATTGCCTTTCAAGCGCACATCATCAGGAGGGTTGTCGCAGTACAAACACATGTCGCTTGTGCAAGGCCCATCACCACACATTACTGCATGTCGAGAAGACCACGGCATCACCTTCTATTGTATCGTCAACCCACGTCACCAATACAAATCAGCAAATTCTGTTGGGAACTGCAATCGCAAAAGTAAAGGACATGTCTGGGTTGTTTCAGACGGTGAGAATCTTATTTGACAATGCTTCTCATCTCACTTTCATCACGCAAGCATGTGTCGAACGACTTCAACTCAAGATTATGCCTTCTACGACAAGAATCGAAGGAATTGGCGCAACAGTCGCTGGACGCTCAAGGGGAACTGTGCAGCTCTCACTGTCTTCGCTCGACGATAGCTTCGCGGAAGCCATTTATGCGAACATTATGCCGAAGATAACCAATGATCTACCAACCGCCCGCATTCGCAAAGGTTTGTGGCCGCATATCAACGGACTTAACCTAGCGGATCCAAACTTCAATAAACCAGCAGCTATCGACATCCTGCTAGGCTGTGATTACTTGGGACATTTCCTTCTGGATGGGTTCATCCGCGGCCCACAAGACGCTCCCCTCGCACAGCAGTCAGTACTTGGATGGGTGCTATTTGGAAGAGTGATCGAACCGCATCCCGCGTTAACATTTGCTACCACCATCGCTAGCTGCTCGGATTCTTCTCTAACGAAAGCACTGACTAGGTTTTGGCAATTGGAGGAAATTCCAGAATCAACTTAGCTTACCGACGAGGAGCTCATGTGTGAGGAAATTTTTACCAGAACGCATTCGCGACTGAGCGACGGACGGTACTCAGTTCAGCTTCCGTTCAAGTCAGATGTTCCGCTTGGTAACTCACGTGAAACAGCCGTTCGAGCCTTGATTCGTATGGAGAAATTATTTGCGAAGGATCCTCAGCTCCACTCACAGTACCCAGAAGTCACTGACACAGCAAGTCCGGGAGAACATTTCTACATGCCTCATAGAGCAGTCGTCAAGGAGTCAAGCAGTACAACTAAGCTAAGGGTTGTGTTCAATGCCTCATCAAAGACGAGCTCCGGATTTTCTCTCAACGATGCTCAGCTGATTGGTCCGCAGCTTCAACCTGACCTTTTCACCACGTTGATTCGGTTTCGAACTCACCGTTTTGCTATGAGTGCTGATGTGGTAAAAATGTACCGTCAGGTACAAGTAAACAAAGCGCACATCGACTTTCAACGCATTGTCTGGCGTCAAACACCTCTTTATCCAATCAAGGACTTTCGCATACTGACGGTGATATATGGCGTCTCTTCCTCTGCTCATTTGGCTGTTAAAGCTCTACAACAGACAGCTACTGATGAACGAGAAGATTTTCCCGCCGCCGCTAAGATCGTTCTACGCGACTTCTACATCGATAATCTTCTGACTGGTTCCTCCAATGAGTTGGATCTGCATCTCTTACAGAGCCAGGTTTCTTGCATGTTGCTACGAGGCGGTTTCCAGCTCAAAAAATGGTCCTCGAATTCTCCGCTTGTCCTCAGCTCTATCGCAGCTGAAGATCGCGAAATAAACCCAACTTTGGATTTTACTGGTTCCGAGAGTGTCACAGCATTGGGGCTTCAATGGCAGCCTTCATCTGATGCTTTCGTCTACAGCGTTCAGGTTCATGACTTAGACATTCTCAACCTCACTAAACGTCTTTTGCTTTCAGACGCTGCAAAGCTATTCGACCCACTAGGCTTACTTTCTCCAACGACAGTTATCGCCAAAATTTTGTTTCAACGCCTTTGGAAGCCGAAGATCGACTGGAACGAACCCGTGCCTGAAGTCATTAAGCAGAAATGGATTCAATATCGCACGAATCTATCCAGTCTTGCAGATTTCAAAATTCCAAGGTGGTTGGGAACTAAAGAACCAGGTGCCATCACAGATCTTCATGGTTTCGCGGATGCATCTGAAACCGCATATGCAGCCGTCATATACGCAAGAACCGTAAGCCCCAGCGGCCTGGTTACTATTCGACTTGTCACAGCAAAAACAAGAGTGGCTCCCATTAAACCAATCTCCTTGCCTCGTCTAGAGTTGTGTGCTGCTGCCCTGCTAGCACGATTGATGACTCATGTAAGGAAGGTACTTGATTCGTCGGACTACAATGTATACGGGTGGACAGATTCGACCATAGCGATCGCCTGGATTCATCAGCATCCTAGCAAGTGGGGCACATTCGTCGCCAACCGCGTGACCCAGATTCAGGAAGCTATACCGTCAACCAACTGGTTTCACGTCCCGTCAGCTCAAAACCCAGCTGATTGCGCTTCACGGGGCATGCAACCACAAGATCTCAAGCACTTCGCATTATGGTGGGATGGCCCACACTGGCTGAGCCAACAGGAACTAGCTTGGCCACCGCAGCAGCTGTTTATCACCGCTATTGACCAGAAATCTCATCCAGTCAACATCAGTGTTGCCACTCGACCTCAGCTTCTGATGTGGGACCTCGTTGATCGGTACTCTTCTGTATTTAAACTCAGATACGTAACTGCATTTGTCCTTAGATTCATTCACAACATACGATGCTCTATTCTAAGTCGCAAAACCGGACGATCGACGTCGCTTTGTTCATCTAAGCACCCCAGTCACAACGAGCTCCAGAAGGCACTCAACTTTTGGATCAGGCTCACGCAAAAGTGGTATTTTGACGACGATATTCATCGACTGCAATCCAAGAAGCCCATTGCACGTCACAGCAAGCTATCTCGGCTAAATGCGTTCTTGGACGAAGATGGTTTGCTCAGGGTGGGCGGAAGACTACGAAATGCATCGATACGTTCGGATAGAAAACATCCAGTACTACTTCCCGCTGGAGCAAAACTCACCCTATTAATCTGCCAGGACATACATCGAATTTCGCTGCATGCAGGCCCGCAGACGATGCTCGCTATACTCCAAGGACGTTTCTGGGTAGTCAACGGACGAAGGCTGCTGCGGAAAATTTTTAAATCTTGCGTCAAATGTCGAAGATACGAGCGCGTGGTACAGCAGCAATTGATGAGCGATTTGCCCAAGCCGAGAGTAGAATCCTGCCGACCCTTTCTTCGAAGCGGTGTAGATTTTGCGGGACCAGTTCTACTTCGGTTCTCAAAAGGCCGTGGTTCTAAGGCTGTCAAAGGGTATATATCGATTTTTATATGTATGTCAACTGGTGCGATGCACTTGGAGCTCGCCAGTGACTTGTCATCCTCAACCTTTATCGCGGTCTTCAAGAGGTTTGTGTCTCGCCGAGGTCATTGCCGAGAATTGTTCAGCGACAACGGAACTAACTTTGTCGGTGCAGAAAGGGAACTCAATACCTTTCTACGCGAAGCAACGCAAGATGAGAAATTAGCTAAGTTTCTTATCGACGATGGCACCACCTGGTTTTTCAATCCGCCAGTAGCACCCCACATGGGAGGATACTGGGAGGCAGCAGTAAAGCGTGTTAAATTTCATTTGCGCCGGACATTGGGTGAGCATCTTCTGACATTCGAAGAGTTTTCGACCCTGTTAACAGAAATAGAGGCCTGCGTCAACTCTAGGCCTCTCTGCTCTATGTCAACTGATGTCAACGATCTTCAGGCCCTTACACCGGGACACTTCTTGATAGGTGAGCCGCTTAAAATCGTTCCAGAACCTGATGTCACCGATGTTAAGGTCGGCTTGCATAACCGATGGCGCTTAATTACGCAACTCCGCCAACATTTTTGGAGAAGGTGGAACAGGGAGTACTTAGTTCAATTGCAACAACGTACCAAATGGACGAAATCATCCCCCAATTTTACCGTTGGAGATCTTGTCATCATACGAGAAGACAACATCCCTCCTAGCAAGTGGAGAATGGGAAGAGTAACTGAAGTGCACGCAGGGAATGATGGACGAGTTCGAGTCGTCACACTCAAAACGGCGAATGGTATGCTGAAACGCCCGATTGTCAATATATCTCCGCTCTTGACTTTTAAGGACAATCCTGATGAAGTTGATAAGTTGAACTAATTCACCCGTTAGTTCAAGGTGGGCGGAATGTTGGCGCCAAACAAAGGATCTGACCTATAAAAGGCCGCGAACATCCTTAGCCAGGGTCAGTCCTACGTCAGCTCTCGTCGCGAACATATCTCTAACACCGAAATAAAGCAACCCTTTCCTTTTACAAGTTTAACCGACGCGTTTTCTTTTCTTTCCTTTTTGCCCGTTAGTTCTTTCAACGAACAGCCAGCTTAGTATCTAAAGCTTAAGACATAATGCATCATTTTGTTGGGTCCCGGGCCACTGAGTCTTCGATGACAATGAAAAGGACCATGAACTGACAAGAAAGGGATCGGAACTAAACCAAATAATGCTCGATCACACGGTTCTGACGCCTGTACACTTGGACTTCTGGAAGCTTGCCGATGGGCGATGGAGCACACTTCCGTCATGCCGTTGATGTGCGGCCAAAACTCAATTAAAAAAAAACAAAGGAAACACTTACGCTGAACAGATCGCATTTAGCCCTAGAGATCCTCACAGGAACGGACCTATGTGGAAAGGCAGTTGCCACCAATTCAATCAATCCAGTCTGTGGGAGGGTCGAAACGTATCTTAGGAACTTCGTTTTGATTTATTCATGAACAATTGCAGGGACAGCAAAAATAGAAGTCGGAGAAGTGGGATCGTAGGGACTAACGCTCGCTATAAGGTCTATTGATAATGAAGTGCATAGTCACGTGCATTCAAGAGGACACAAGTATTTATAAGTTTTCCCAAACCAATTTCTGTTTACTAACTCCTTGTCACATCTCCACGTTGTGAACCCCAGGTGCCTAGTACGTCAACTGCGGATTGAGTCGCAAAATTTTTGCAAAATTATTTGAGCTAACTCATGAAGGAGGGGGAGGAGTGTTTGCAGTAAGGTACTCTTCCTTGGACTTGGATGGCAGTGGAAAAATTCTATCAAGTTACATATGTAGGTGGAACTATGTACTTTGCGAACCTTCGATATGGACTTCATCGACATATTTGGGGCTGAAACGAAAAAGGCCCGGTGAATCTGTGTCTTCGTCATAGGTGCACGCGTAAGAATCTGGAGCTTTCTTCTTTACAAACTTAGGCGACCTAATTAACATTGATGTTAGTAGCTTCCTACGCTTCATAAGAACCTCCAATTGGTTTCAAAGAGTAGGCAGGAGATCTTTTCGAGATCCTGGTAGAATCACAACGGACTCCTCATGGGTCTAAGTGTGTTGATTTTAGCTTGCAGCCACTTCAACCTAACCTAACCTAAGAATCTGCCACTCTAGTTTGTGGATTGTGCCGTAGATTTAAGGCTGATCCTGATAAGAATGATACTTCTGTTGACGTCCCTGGCCCACGAAATTAGGAAAATGATGTTTGGTTCTAAACGTTAAATTATCGGGCACTTCACTATCCTATTGGCGGCCCATCTAAGGAGAATGCAACTAAGCATGACCGATCTCTGCAGAGGATGTGCCGATGTAGGCGCGGAGGAGGTCACGACGCATAAAACCAGAAAAACGACACTAGGTGCTTACTTCCCAGGAACTCTCCACCATGCCACCGAAGACCATCCTAAAATTCATACTGAATTCAGGGTGGTTTAGGGAGGCGAACAATACATAGCAGCTCTAACCTCTTCTCATTTCCCAACAGGTATAGACATGCAGGATCCCACCATAGGGAACACAATGGATCCTTGAAGACCCCAGTGAGGCGACGCCTAACGTCAAGCCGCCACTCTTCTAACCTATCATTCCATCTGGGATAAGAAGTAGATGTGTAGGTCCGCTGGACGGTTCGATTGACACTTGTGAAGAGTGACTGTAGATACACAGGAGATGATATTGGTAGCCACACCGGAATGGACTACTTTCATCTGCTTTTTGCAGCATATGGAACAATTAATCTCATTGTTGAGGGTATTTCACGTTTATTGATCATTTTGCTAATTGCAACCATGAAACAGTTTTATTCGCAACAGCCCTGAGGGTTCATTTTCAGCGCTTGTCCATTAAAATTGAAACCAATTCGTTACAAAAGAGACAATTACACTCCAAACTCGTTAGCGAGTCATTCAATCAAAATTACCGTCCGCCCTCTAACAGGTTGGTTACAGTTTTGAAATGTCCTCCCAGACACAGAGGCGTGTAAATGGTAATCTCTTTTGATTACTGTTACAATGCAATTGCTCATTACGTGCGAAACCAGAAAAGCCGGTAAAAAAAAAACTCGAATCTACGTGTGGATTTTAACGTGCGTCGACAGAAACAAGGTCGGCGGCGTTAAAAAGCATCTGAAGCGTGAACAGTTTGCTCTCATTACGAGAGAGTCAACAATTAAGGCATTTCCCAAGCCGAATTGTCTTTACGTCACAAGTTCCACTTACAATTAGAGGGTATCGCCGATATGTGCAAGAAACACACCACATATTCGTATCTGTTTCCATTCCTTCTTACGAAACTGCCAAGCAAGTGCGGAGGGCTTGATAGGGGATCTAGATTGGGAACAGATAGATTGTGAGTTATGTCAGAGAATTTCCATGGGAACAGATGGTGGTTGGGTTGGAAAAAGAAGGGTTTTACTGTCGTTTGTCAGAATGATGTGGATCTCACAAGTTCGTTTAATGATTCATTAGACTGGATTAATGAGTTTGATAAGCAGTTAAAAAGCATTCGAAATGAAAGACACTTCCATTCAACAGATGGTGGAGCAGTTAACGACTGCTGGTGAACCATTTATGACTTGAAAGTCCGACAGGCACAATGTTATGCAGGGAACACTCCTGTGAATGACACTTTTTAAAAGAAAAATTAAAAGTCAGAGGTGATAATTGTAACATGGTTGAGAGAAAAAACCATTATCTTGCTGCTGAATCTGAGGTTAGTGAGCACCGAAGAAACTAGGTCTGGAAAGAAGCTGGGAAAATGCCTTTCACTTGCAGGTTTTTTACGCCTTTTGTTGAAGGTGCTAAAGAATAAGTCTTGCTTCGTCGCCGAACATGTGAATTCTAAGTAAAATTAAGCTTTGGTATGTCGTCTACAAGTGGATCATATTCCGTATGAATGGAAGAATAGAATGGAATGGATGATGTGGAAAATTGACTGATCGGACGTCACATAGTCTGACTTAGTAGTAGGCTCCATGGCCTCGCCTTGGTTGACGATGTAGTAGGTTAGGTTGGGTAAATGGGTTGACCATGAGAGAGTGATTCCTCTGCGTCACACTCAGCCGAGTAGAGACCCATTGTGATGCTCATTTGTGGGGGGAAGGTACACCTTGCTTGTGGAGCAATACCCAAGGCACTCTCCCATTGCCCCAAGGTTTTGAACCATTTTGAAGCCTTAATAAACATCCAGATGTCACTGATTAGGTACGTCACTTAGTTCCTCGGTATCAAGGAAAAGAGCCTTCCAAAGGACTTGCATATGTCTGAGGTGGCAAGAACCTGGACAATGGCAGAGGAAGTGGGTTTTGTCCGCATTAACTTCCTCGTCTCCGCAACTCCTGCAAAGGTCGTTCTCACTTAACCTAACCTTATTCATGTGACAGCGCAGAGTATTATGATCTGTAATTACTCCTACCCAGCCCCAGCCAGGAACACCGAATATTTTTCGCGGCACCACCTCTCGTCGGGGAATGACAAGCCTCCGGGAGTATAATCTGCCATGAAAGAGCTTCTCACTTCGCCGTTCGGAGTCGGCAATAAACTGTAGGTCCCTTCCATTTGTGCGATATATGCAACACACACAACATGAATGGTTGCGAGAAGCTAGGCCTTGGCTCATTCCGAGCTGTTGCGCCAGTTTTTTATTAAATTAATCCTACAACGATGAAGAGGTTTTTCCTGTTCTTCTGCATGAGAGTATTAGTTCTGGCCCCTCTGTACATTGGCCATCGTTTTTTAGTTGTTTTACAGGAGTCGAAAGAGCTCCATCTTTCATTCTGATTCACGCTTCATGTTTGACTTTACATAACGGGACTTTCACTGACTGATCAGCCTGCTCTAGGTCTAGCGTAGATCCCTTCCTTGCCAATTTATCAGTCTTCCCATTCCCTGGTAGGCCATCATTTCCAGGGACCCAGCATAGTTTTACCTCATGCTGTGTGCCAAGAGCACTAAGCTCTTCGCGAGAGCACCTCACAAGCTTCGACTTTATTTCAATAGCAGAATTCGCTTTTAGTGCTGCCTGGCTGTCGAAGAAAAATGTGATATCATCACGTGGTATTACCTTAATTGCAGTCTCACGGGCAAGTTTGTCGGAAAATATTCATTTTGGACCCATCGGCATAGATGACTTTGATTCGCATGTTTGGTATTGTTCCTCTTGTCCATTGTTCTCTGCTTGGGAATGAACAAGAGAATGGTCTTTTGAAGTCTAGGTAGGGCACCGTATAATCAGTAGTTGCTACATTGCCCATGTGCTTACTTAGGATCTGGGCACGCCCGGTCATGCTTGACTTTCACCCATTCGTTTGCCTGATTCTCTTTGCAGTGTTACTTCCAAATTTATTGAACGCACTCATGTCATCAGTCGGCTTCTCTACTTGCGGGAATGAGTGAATAGCTGATAGCTGGCGCGACGGCTCGGGAGGGAAGGGGCCTATAATTTATTGCCGACTCGGAACGGCGAATTGAGAAGGTTTTTCGTGACAAATTATACTCCCGGAGGTTTGTCATTCCCCGACGAGAGATGGTACCGTGAAAAATGTCCGACGGACATGATTTGGGCTTGAACCCACGCAGCTGGCACACAAATCCAACGCACTAACCACGGAGCCACGGCGACCTGCGGCTCTACTAGAGAACACACTCGATGCCGAATCCTTCTACATCTGCTGTTCATCCACTTTAAGGCATCCAAACATGTTGACAAAGAAAAGTATCTCAAGGAAATCGAGCAATGTGTCCCGCTCAGTACAAGAAAAAAATTGGAATTCGAGATCCAAAGTGGGGTTCGACTAGGCTGCATACTTTTTTACCGAAGTTGTTTCTTTTCTTGACAACCAATGTGCTTCGCGATTTAGCACGACCCTTGCATTTCGACTAGAGTGACGACGTATGCCTACTACATAAAATTACAGACCTTCACCACATGACATCAAGTTTTTGAGGTTTTCAAAAACTAAGTCGGAAAGACTAAGGTGGAATCCCATTTGGACCAGAAGACCTATAAATACAGGGGAAATGACACCTTCGCCTTATCACACAGCTAAAGTGCATCTAATCGATCGATTTGAATGCCTCGGAGAGGCTAGTGATGTGAAGACTCTCGAACTCGCGCCCGTCCAGCAAGGTCAGCTGAAAATATCGCCGCCGTAGCTGAGAGTGTGAATGAAAACCCAGTTGTGTCTATTTCCAGACGATCACAGGAATTGGCCATATCCGCAACCACTTTGCACAGCATTTTGCATGAAGATCTTTCCCTACATGCTTATAAAGACAGAAGAATTGAAGCCAACAGACCACGCACAACGATGTACCTTCGCTAAATGGGTGCTGGAAGTAAATGAACAAGATCATGATTTTTTGCAGAAAATTATTCTGAGTGATGAGGCTCGTCTGGGGCTCCGAAAACTCACGAGAAATAGTGGAACAACCTCTCCACCCACAGCGAGTGAGAGTGTTGTGGGGTTTTTGGGCTGACGTTGTCATTAGGCCATTTTTTTCGAAAACGATGCTGGTGCGACCGTTTCAGTAAATGGATTGCGTTACCAGACGGGACGATGTTGACTGACTTTTTTTGGCCTGAAATTGATGCTATCGACTTGGACTACACAGCTGGTGAAACAATGGTGTGACAAATTTCCTCGACGTGTGATGTCTCGAAATGGAGACTTCAATTGGCTGCCAGAATAATGCGATTTAACACCATTAGACCTTTTTCTTTGGGACTATGTTTAAGATAAAGTCTACGCCAAAGCTGCACCAACAAAGCACTAAAAGAAATATCAGGGCTGTTATTCGCGAAATACAGCCGCAGTTATGCGAAAACGCGATGAAAATTTTCATCAAAAGAATGACCATTTGTAGGAAGAGCCGAGGCGCACATTTGTCAGATAGTGTATTTCATGACTAAACTCAGACTTTGTACTTTAGATTGAAACCACTTTTCACAAAAATGTTGCGTTTTTTGTTGATTTAAAATGACACCTCTTGTATATATATGAGCCATGATCACGATGCAAGAATGACCAGAAATGTTAACTACTTATGGGAGAATGTAGTGCTTGTTGCCTCACAGGTCAAACATGGGCATTGCAGTCGTATCTGGATGTTAACGAATGATTTGGTAGATCAACCTACATCTGCCACAATCTTACAAAAAGACATGTAGAGCGTCCTTTTCTTAGAATCCAATCAGCGCTAGTGAATCTATTATTTAATTCGATTGTAAGCCTGTTCTATTTTTTCGTTACCAAGGAAATCTAAGGAGACATTTACATCAGAAGTTCGGTAAACCATGTATTGCAAAGCCTAAATGTATGGTTTTCAATAAATTCAACGCCCATTTAAGGCTGTTAAGTAACTGGCAACCAAAAGAAGGCTTCCCGTAACGAGGTCACGATCTTGTCAAGCTCAAACATAGTAAAATCAATGCCACTGTTACCCGGACTTGTCCTTGAAAACTCCTCACATGACACTAACGAAGCGAGTTTCTAAATTAACTGACCGTAATGAAGTCCCGGAATTAGACACACCCCATAAGTCTTCCACACGCAAAACTAATCCGGTAAAATATACCATGAAAGTGCATTTTGGATGGATGCAGTGAAACCAATAAAACTTGCACCAGACGGAGAATTTGTTTTGGTTTCTTTCTCAAAACAATTGTGGAACGTAAGTAAGAGAAACCGTTCCACATTCCTCTACCGACCTAAGAGTGACTTATTTGCCATCTCTTACCAAGTCGGTGTGGTTCCACCTCATTTAGTTACATAAGTTAACGACGTCACACTCACGGAACTCTTGTTAGGCCTATAACGTCACCAAAGACACTAACCACACACACATGAGGCCACACGCGTACGGCACTGAAGTTCGTATATTTATTCAATTTTCTCCATTTCCTCCTCCTCCCGTGACTTGGGGTTTTTTCCAGTTGTCACTTCGTGAAAGAGTTTTTCTCTATCCATGACTTCTTCCATCATCGAGTGCAGACAGCCATTGTACCTCTTGACAGACACTCTCCACATTGCGCTGGTGGTAGTGGTTTTACTTTTTTTTTTTTCTTCACTTTTAACGATTCCTTTACGGTATTTACACTTGCGACTGGTTTAATTTCGGTTTCGATTTTTCGGTACTCTCGACGGGCACAATTGCGCTCTCAGATGCACACCGACTTGTAATCGCAGCGGTTCTTGTGGTAAGCCCGCGTCGTTGGGTAAAATTTCAAACAAGTCGACTTCCAACACTCGGTCTAGGCAGGTGGTGCTAGTACAGATAGACCTCAATGTTTTGGCCGAATAAATTCATTACACGCGCATTCGATCGAGCGATAGAGTCAGGTAATGGTTGTACCAACCAAAGTCTTACCAATCCCATGTGTGTAAGTGATAGGTGCTCGTCGCACAGCGAATTCGCGTAAAACCATCGGGGTTTGCGAAAGAAAGAAAGTATATGTGGATCGTGTTGCAAGTGTAATTATGTGAAAAGAAAGAAAATCCACGCGTTGCAGTTCGAGGAAGAGAAGTGAAAATTTAAAATTAAAAAAAAAAAAATTTATTTAAGCGGAACTTGGTAGAAAAAAAAATTGTTTTCCATTGGAAATCATGGTTCTCGTGCCGATCTTTGGGGCGGCAATCAAGTTGATACCAGCTTTTGGCGGTGCACTCTTCAAGGCGAGTGCAGCGTCAAAGGTCGCCGCCAGTGCTGGACTCGCAGCTGGCGCTACAAAACTGGGATTGGCAGTAGCTGGCGCTATAAAGACGGCAACGGCAATCATCGGACTGGGAAAGTTGACTATTTTGCCATTTTTGATCGCCGCCATTGCGTACTACAACTATGACTTGTTCGATCCGGAGAATCGTCCTTTTAACGTTGAAACTATTGACAAGGCGTATGATTTCATTATCATTGGTGGAGGCTCAGCGGGGACGGTGTTGGCATCCAGGCTGTCTGAGGTGCCGCACTGGAAGATCCTACTGCTCGAGGCGGGTGGACACGAAACGGAGATATCCGATGTTCCTTTGCTGTCGCTGTATTTGCACAAGAGCAAAATGGATTGGAAATATAGGTGAGTTAAGAGAAGACTTAAAGCAATTGGGGTTCTTGGGAATGTGAAGGTTTAAGGTTGGCGAATTTCTTGTAATGGAAGTTCCACAGTCTGGTTTCTTTGGCAGGCATTTGATAGTTTTTCTTTGTGAAGACTTGATGTGTCTTCAGGGGTGGCCATGTTCTCCCAGTGTGACGGACTCTAACCGACTTGAGGCAGCCCAACCACGGAACTGATTTTTGGCATTACCTCAGCGTGGTGACCCTTTTTTCGGCTCCAATCTTCGGTGACCTTGACGTATTTATGTCCTGTTCTCTATTCTTCACTTTCAGCTTTTCTTGTATTTCTTTATTCCTTTTTGCTCGTAAAACTTATGAGCAGATTCAAACCCAACGCATCAGCGGCAGTATTTCTGTTTGCTTCTTGGCAAAATTGTCACTGGCCTCCTGTAGTTTCTCATAGTAAATCATTACGTCGGTTCTTACAGTTTCCTGTGATGCAGGCAGTAAAAGACATTTTCTTGAATTAATTTTCCCATCCAAGTTCAAGAAGAAAAAAAAATCCCCGAATAACTTATCAACGAAAAACTCATCACTCTACCTGGCTCATGCTAATTGTTTGCCACTCCATCATCAACGGCTATCAATTAAACTTCGTTTCAGCGTTAATTTATTTCGTACAAGTGCGACTGAGCAACCAATCAAACTCATCAAGATGCAGATCATTAATTTTCTGATGTAATTCATTTTCCATGGATTATGAAACGAAAGAGTTGGTGCGCGAACTTTGTTTTTCTCTTTAAATCATAAAGCGTCTTCAAATCCATCTTACCCACTCCATATCTCATAATATTAAGCCGTATACCTGTTTTACTTTCACCTACAATGAAAAAGGAATATTTTCTATTGAAAAACAAGCCTCCTAAGTCATTAATTTTCCCAAAAATAATACCTGGTTACCGCTATCACCAAACACCAGCGCCATTAACTGCCTCCAAATCGATATGCAAATGAATACACGTGCGGTAATGCAAAGAATTTCTCGAAACACAAACATAAACTTAAATAACTAATTTCTATTTTATAGAATGTTTTGACAAAAGTAGGTCCACGCTGTCGAAGCCGAAGTGAATGGGATACGTTTGCTTGTAAAGTTCGTTACCCACTGAACTATTTATTGGAGACTTTAAGCCGCAAAAAAGACAAAAACTTGTTCTTCAAGTTGCATTTGCATATAAAAACTTTAAAGACTGGTTTGTTCCCCGGCAAAATTAACGGTGACTAAGCGAAGTGCAATTTGTAATATTTTTTTTTGTTGTTGTTGTTTGGTTTGTGTCTGTACCTAGTTCCGATGTATGAAACTGAAATCGATGGAGTTTTGTCGTTGTTAATTGAGGTTTTGCAATTAAGATGCAGTTTTAGTGTTTTTCGCTAATAAAACAAATATTTGCCGAATTGAAATCGTAACGTCGACGAGCATAGGATGGACTGTGTGAAAAGAGGATCACAATCTGTGGTGGTTGTTACGAATAGCAAAATCAGCGTTAAATCAGATGGGGATGTATAATACGCGGCAGACTCAGGCAACAAGGCTTAGGTTTTTACTTGTAAGGGAAGGTCTTATGACCATTCACATGGGGACACCATCCTGATCTTCTTTAATATATAAAAACAAAAGTCCTGACTCACTCACTGACTCATCAACGCCCAGCCCGAACCCTTGGACCTTTAAAGCTGAAATTTTGCACAGTGGTTCCTTTTATAATGTACACAAGGAATAAGGAAGGACATTTCGAAATTCAGCTTCTACAGGGTGTTACAGGGTGTTGAAGTTTGTATGAACAAAAAATTTCAATTGGTTTTTGGAGCTGAAATTTGATGGGTATATTCTAGAACAGAAATAAATAAATACGACTTTTACCGTTTTTCAAAGTTTTAACTGTAGGCCAAGATACAGAGCGTTAAATTTTGGCCATTTATAATTTGATTAAAGAAGACAAAACGGGTCAATTTACTTTCTCAAAAGCATCTCAACCTAAGTCATTCTGAGTCTACATTTTGTAACATCTCTAAGGAGGGTGACTTGGCTCAGGTGCTCTGAGAAGCCAAAGTTATAGTGTGGGACGAACTTTAACTTATTTCTTGATATTGGTTATGGAAAGAGAAGGAAAAAATTCATGAACTGAGTAACCCATGCGATGTTATGGAAGATCTGATTGGTTTTTCCCTCAAGCTGGAGGGAATAGCGTTTTATGAGTGAGGGAAAGAAATATTTTCACTCAAATACACGACTAGGCCAATAGCATCAATAATTTTCTGCTGAAGAAGTGGATGGTGTGGATCTGAGGAGTGACTCTTTCTCCCTTAGCGGGCTCAGAGTCAATTGACCGGATGACCTGGTCATCCTCGAGCCAGAAAGAAAAACCAGGAATTTTGTTTACAGGTATAAATACCATCATACTTTGACTTTTCCGCTTCCTAGTATTCAATTACGTTTGCTCCTGCAAAATGGTTCCATTGGGTTTTGCTGCTATCACTCCACAAATGTAGTTTCACCACACACCAATGAGTTTTCATGTCTCCAGAAAGCACCAAAATATATTTTTGTTCTATTTTTCATCCCCTTTTTAATGAGTTTTGCGATTTTTCTTTATTTTTGATTTGTCAAAAATGGTGCTCTATTGGAAAGATGGCGCTCGGATCAATAGGTAGGTTTGGGACGTGGTATCCCAGCAAAAATTTGCGAATCTCAATACCAGGTTTGAATCGTGGTATTACTACGTTTAAACGCGGTATGGCGGTGACAGATATGTGCACAACGTAGTATTGCTATACCATGGTATCAATACCAGCAGTCTGTTCTCCCACATTACAACACAACGAATGCCTGTGAGAACAATCAACGCCGACAGACTGCAATAGCAAGGAACCGCCAGTCTTAGGACATATGTTCATTACAAATTCTCTCAACAACACCAACATCAGCATCAACTCAGCCAGCCTCAAGTCTATGCTTCCCTTCTTGACCTTCCTATCGAACTACCAAGTGTTGTTCCTGTCGCGTGTCTTTTTTATTTCCTTGGGCTGAAAGACTCCGTATGCCTTCTTTTTCCTTTTTTTCTTTTGATTTGTTGGTGTGCATTTTCTGTCACCTTTTCCCCACTTATCGTAACACCGCAGACAGTTTTTGGATGGTGAATGGTAATCCACGGTGGTATCGGTTACCTCCTTCATGATGGGGTCATAAAACTTCTCCTTGTTAAAGTTTTCAGTTTCATTAGTTATTTTCACATACAATTGACGCACTTAAGGAAAACATTGCCGTGGCTCAGTGATTAATGCGTTCGACTGCTGTGCGAACGATTTGGGTTCGAGCACCAGTCATGAACCACAAAAAATGTTGTCTGAGATGCACATAGGACAGAAAAATGTAAGTTATTTTGGCCTTGTTGTGGACTTACATTATGAAAGCTACTCAGTACAACCTGGCGCTCAATTACCAACTGTAACATTCTTGCGCAACTCCAGTGTATGCTTCGTTCTATTCCTAGCTGATTACAACAAAATATGATTAAATTGGCCTACTCTCGTGAATTAATAAATATTTTGAAACGTAATTCCTTTTGTTGAAATCGAAACTTCTACCACTGCGATATGATTTATTTCTTTCGTTCAACTTTATCCGCTCATGAGCACACGAACCGAATGTTACTTTCAATCTGCAGTATAAGTATTGGTGTGTTAAGGTTCATCTTATGCCACAATAATCGAAACGTTTTAGTGAGGAAAAGATGAATCACAGTTGTCTCGAGTCGTGACACAAAAAAAAATGTACACAATAAGTTTGAATGGTGGCCTATAAATTATAAATTATTGTTGATGACGTTTTTTAAGGCCCCGTGTAATCAACAATCTAGAAGAAAAGTTATAAAATGAAAGATAGATAGGTACGTTGGTGGGTGGTTCTGATTCTTAAATCGCTAATGGAGTCTCACAGTCTGGTGTTACTAAAGAGTAGGTACGTAGAGGTGGCGGTTCACCGAAACGCAATTAGCTCTAATATGGGCCTCTTTGTTACGATGACTCGTGTGACCTGCTTGATGATGTGTGTTGTTTAAAATGGGCAAGACACCCGGGAGTTTAGACCTCTTTGTCCTTCCATCTTTGTCATTCTTCAGCATGTCAGGCGCCCGATATGCGGGCTCCGATATGAATTGGAAGAGACTCGGAGTGCATGGTGCACACTCTTCCAAGTGCATTATCTGTATTCACTCCAGTCCAAGCATTGACACTCTTTCCCTCATTATTTTGTCGATTATGCTGTTCTTCCGCACAAAATAGGATGGAACCTATGACTACAGACAGGAGAGTTTTTGTAAAATGAATTCTGACAAAGCCATGAAAATTTTTGGGAGGGGAATGCTGACTTTATCAGTAAAGTTTTCCAAATACGGATATACCCGCTGACCATTTTTCAAGTAGACAGCGAAATTTTTTTTTTTTTGAAATATTGGTTTACGCCTAGGACATAGTCCCTAAATACACTATAGTTGCACGACGTAGACCGGAAAGAGGAGAGAAGATAGGAAAGAATTTTTTGGTGCAGTTATTTGAAACTCAGGTAAAGTTTGGTTGCACTGGCGTTTGAGGGTGGCGTCCAGACTAACTGGGAACATTTGGTAAGGTTTTGTTTTTGCCGTTGCTTTTAAATTCACGGTATTTTTTCCAACCACCGGATTTCATCATCAAGATCAGTTCAACCAAATCTTCAAGCCATGATCACTCTACTACCAGTGTTCTGCGTTTGCAGTTTTCCAGTTTTCAGTTTTCCCAGTTGATCGGATTTTCCTTTTCCGTCATCGAAGTCAAGCACGAAAGACTGTTCAAGATGGCCACTAAATCGTCGCACCTCAACTGGCTGATTATCCGTAACAATAATTCATACTTGCTTAAGAAACGAGATGTGAAGAAACCTTTCAGCACTGAACCAAATAACCTAACGAATGTCAGTTCGTACAGGTACAGCGGTCTGGTGCATAAGAAAACCTTGGGAGTTGTCGCCAAGAAGGACTTCACTGTTGTGATGAATAAGAGCAAGAACCAGAAACGCCCATCCAAGAATACCGTTCGTGAGACCACCGACAGCAAGTACCGCTCAGATCTGAAGCAGGCTGCTCTCCGCAAGGCGTCCGCTGTTTTGAGGTCACAGAAACCAGTTCCGGTCAAGAAGGTTAAGAAACCAGAATTAGTTCTATGGACAGTTTTCCCAGTTGATCGAATTTTTTTTGTTTTAAGAAATCAATGTTTTTTGACATCACGAGTTGAACCCGAAACCTTCAACGTGACAAGCGAAGATGTTACCACTAAACCACGGCCATACTTGAACTACCAAATTCATGAGACTTTGTTGACAGGCGTTGAATCTAAAAGATAAAGCCACCGTTCGCTGGGAATCTCCCTTATTCAACTCTTAATCAAGAAAATAAGCAAAAAAATTCTCGGACTTGCAATATGCAAGTGCAAATGAGATTCACCACTAATCCGGACGGAAGCCTATCGATTTTTTTACTTCCCACCTAGGTAAGGGAAGTATTGCAATCGGTCCGAATATTACGATACACTAGTAATCGGTTGCACCCATTTTTGAAATGATGTGTGTGTGTGATCTCATTTTTCGCCTTCGATATCTGGAGAACGAAACAACGTAGGACCATGCTATTTCTTTTATTTTATTTGTCAACGTAAAACGTAGAGCTGATTAAATTTTAAGCATAATTGGACCAATGGATGCTGAGGAAATTGAAGAAATATTTTCTTTCGAGTTCGCGCAACAACTCTTTGTGGAACAATTAAACAGTGTGTATTCAAATTTTTCGCATAATCAGTTCAGCAGTTGCTGAGGTAATTGAAAAATTTGTTTTCTTTATGCAAGTAATAGGTGGAAAGTATAGGACTGGCTCCCCCGTCGATTTTTTTTTTTATTTACTTCATGCAGCTCTGCTTAATGAGTCTAAGGCTACGCGCACAGTGATGCGACAAAGCGATGCGATGCGAGAAGCAAGAAGCATGCAATAAAACTTTTCACATTAATTCTTATCGCTTCCGACCTCTAATAGAACACATATGCATGTATAGATCTATGGTTGATTATATCTTCTGTTCCCAAGACTCACCAATCTTCATTTACAATTTTGCGACATCTTTTGTGTAGGTTAGGTGAATGGTCCCCTTGTGACATTCGTCACTGCTCACTTAGACCAGTAATAGGGTCCATTATGCCCATTTCAGAATTCTTCGTCAGGAACCTATACAGAGAAATGGAGGAGGTCCCTAAGATCGATGTCACGTAAGTCTCCTTGAAGAAGTAACTACCAAGAGTCGTCATTCTTCTACCGGTGAGGACAAGACATTCACACAGCAAATGACGAACAGATTCGATTTCTTCCTCGTCCCTACAACTTCTCCAATAGTCGTTGGCTGCCCGACTGTGTATGTAGATCGTAGTTGTCTTTGCAATGATACCCATCCAGCGGACAGTTTTCGAAGCCTCAATGGTGGCTGTGCCTAAAAGACACTGCAGTCGTCATTTATTCTACAGGAGTGGTTTATTTCTAGGGCCGGCACCTGTACCAATGTCCATCTTATAACCATCGGTATAGAAATTCAGTTCCTCTTCGTCTCTCTGCAACTCGTACTCCTGGTATATTCAAAATATTCACGTTGTTCTGCCTGACCTCCAACGCAGCCAACGGATAAATCCCTAAAATAACTTTCACTCTCCTACCTCTTCCGTAGCACCGGCCCTCTTGCCATAGCGATTTCCCAGTGTTCATTCCATACTCAATCTGCAATTTCGTCACACGCATCGTTGAAAACTTTACCACATTAGTTGTGGTTTCTCTAATGGGTTGTTGTCACTGTTGCCACTGGTCTTCAACACTTCAACACTGCTCAAGTGAAGGGACCCAGTCTTCTTTTTATTATTCACTCGGAAGCACCCTTTAGAGAACCCCACTGGTGCTCCTATTGTGCTTTAATGGATTTCTATTTGTTTACATTCACTTTGGCAACACATGGAGTCACACAGTACTCTCACCGGCGTTTACGTGTACTACTCGCGTATCAACAATCAGGGAGAAGTACATGACAAAGCACATGAGTTTTGTACCGACTTAACCTGCCTCCGGTGCAATCACACAAATTACCTAATTCCCTTCATTACTCTTGAACAATGTCAAGTGGGCTGGCGCTCCGCTCAGCGCTTGAAGTGTGGAAGCGTTTTCAAAGCTGTTACCCCCTTCGGCATTAGAAATTGAAATTGCGCAATCTCCTCGGGCGTAATTTGTTTACGTTTCTTTCTTCTAAAAAGAAAACATGTAAGTATGTCGGTCAATAAATCATAGCAGCTCAGGCTTGATGTGTAAGCTTCGTTACTTAACGCTGCTTGATCAGTGGTGTCCGATGGAAGAGTCTTAATCATGGTGGAAGACATTCTCTTTGGGCTTGGAATTCCACGAAACTGGTTAAGTAGGTTCCCACCAATTGACCCACATTCGAGAGGACCAAGCTGACTCACATCCGTGGACTTTGCTGCGAAAGTAACAGTGAAGCCATGCGCAAAACAAGTCAAGAAGTTATGAAATAGCCTTTGCAGCCAACACCTCCTGATCTCCTTTTGCGGTTGTTCGCACTTGATCTGGCATAAGAGTTGGCCACGTTCCCCTGATGGTTTTGGTTCGGAGATGAATGAATAAATGCCAAGCAACAAACGCCAAAGTGTATCTACAGCATCTGTCCAAGAGGATTTGTAAACATTTTTCGTGCACTTTTCCCGACTGACTGGATTGTTATGCAAGTGGTGGTTGGTATTGAAGATAAGTGTGCAAAAACTGCCAAGGAATTCCCGGTTGGGTAAGGCTACGAATTTTTTTGCGGCTAATTAAGATAATCGCTTTGAATAAATCCAAGACGATGGCTGAGTGTACCTGAAAAAATGCCTCTGGCGGTTACGATTGATTCGAAATTGCTTCCGGTTTGTGGATGTGATAGTTGTTTGATGGGCCACAAGCCAGAGGGTTCACTGTCTAAGTCTAAGCACGTCACTAGTAGTAGTAGCGACGCTCAGGGTATGGACCAAGTTGAGATTTATCTTGAAGAAAATATTTACGACCTCTTTCCTAAAGGGGAGAAAGCCGAACAAACTCGATTGTTGAATTCCCTCCGAAGAACATTTTAAGAAGCAGCTCGTCTATGTTAAAGACTTAAGAAGATACTCATTAGGCTCTTGATGAGATCTAACACGATCCTCAGATCACTTCCTGCTCGAGGTCCTACTCTCTGCTGATGTGACTAACCTAAACCTAAACCTAGCGCACGCCATTGGTTGAAATATCGTAAGAGTTCACTAATGCAGTATCTAAAATGAGCCAGTGATCCTACTTGATTCCGAAAAGATCAGTTTCAGACCTATTCCGAGCCGTGCGAGCAGAAAAGAAGAGATGAAAACCGGTTTCTCAGAACAAATAAGGAAGAGCACGAGCGGCAAGAGGTCCAGGAGTTATACCAAAGCGTAAAAAGAATATATCAAGGCCTGTGTGCAAAGATGAACAGATCAACATTGTTGTAGAATCACAGTTGGTGGTTGGAATTTGAGAAGACTACTTTGGAGGACTGATTAATGCCGATGACGAGCTCTCCTAAAAGAAAAATGTTTAGCCCAAATAATCTCTTAATTTCGCCAGTTTGGAAGACTGATTTTGTTCCACCCGAATACTGGCCGCCAAAGCCACCAAATACTTGCAGAGAGAACGGTTCAATAATATAAAAACACGGCTATATGATGATCAAAGGCGTCAATTGCATAGCCAGTCAAGCCACTTAAAGGAATCCGAACCTCATCATCTTCATTTTCCACTATGATAGTCGCGGGTTTAGGGTGCTTAGTTGAATCATAAAAACAGTTTGTGTATACAGATCGAATAGCCTTCAACTGAGAACCGTCAATTCCATACTTCTGCTGTTAACTCCAGAGTCTACCTCGAGGGACCCGATCATACGCTTTTTCCAAATCCACAAAACAACTGTAGATAGATTTGGTATGCTTCCAGGGCTACCTGGACGAACCACTGGTCATCGCCCAACCTGGACACGACCACAACCCTGAAACGTGCTTCCAATACCTTAACGAAGACTATTCCGGGGATAATTATCCCCTTCTTTAAAAAGAGTAACAATCACCCCAGTTTGCCAATCGCTAGGCGTTTCACTGCATTCCCAGGGCACTTTAATGACACGGGAGAGCCATTTACCCAGGGCATTGAGCATATCCGGACACATTTCTTGAATACCAGTAGATTTGCCGACTTTCATCGCCAAAATCTCCTGCTTTACGATGCAACTATTCTTCGCCCTTCTCAAAACCACGAATCTTATGCACTGTTTGGAATTGAGTAGTTCCGAAGAGTACTCGCCCCATCTGCGGAAGATGTCCTCTCAATCGGAATGAAGTGCTTTAACTTTGGATTTGGCTCTTTCGATGATATTAAACTTCCTTCCTCTGAGACGGCGGATGGTCTGCCGAAATACCTTGTTTGCAGTGATCAAAGTCCAATTTCTCGCTGAACTCCTTCCAAGACTGCTCCTTATCTGCTTTAACAGTCAGCTTGCAAGTTCTTCGACCCTCCATGTACCGGTTTCAAGAAGCTGAGTCTCCCAAGTGTATCCACACCTTGAAGTTATTTTTCTTCTTTTTAATGGCTTCTTGAACTCAAGGTGATTCTTTTCTCACCACGAGCCCCTGCACTCCGCAAACATCTCCTGCAGAATCAATGACTGTTGTTGAGGTAGCCGAATCTGATAATTCAAAATCAAGAAGAGGCGATCGCCCAAAAAACCTTGCGCAGGACTGTCGAAGCGAAATCTAATAAAAGCCGGAGAGTATAGTCGAACAGTACAAAAGAAATGAAAAGAAAAACATTGAAAACGAAAGAGTTGTTGTGAGAACTTAATCAGCATTACCATTGCAAATGCGGGAAAAAAATGCATCATCTGCGAATGCTTCCATAATCATTCAATAAAAAAATTATCCCATCCCATAAATCTATTTAAAAAACCTCATTAAATTCAATCCATCAAATCATTTAATTTATCAATTAAGTTATGCCTATTACCTAAACCCATTTCCAACTCCCCGCATCCCGCCTAAACTTCCAAATTAGGTAGTCGTGCTGCCAATGTAATTTATAATCTCTTGTGATCTGCTATGACATGATAATGACTTCCGACACGAACCCACAAAAAGAAATGAGAAAAACAAAAAAAAATGAAGAAAAACAGCAACCAAGAGGCGAAAAATGTCAATCTAAGCAGCGCCGGTGGCGATTTCTTTCAAAAATTCGTTAAGTTATGTTTTTTTTGTATCTTTTTCTAGTTTTTGTGCTTTGACAAGGTCGCTACTTGACATAATTTGCCTGAGTTTCTTCCCGAGGCTACAACATCTCAGCGACGTCACGCAAGGTGTGCCGCACGGGTTGCCACACCAGACATTTCGCATCTTTTCAGCGTCAGTATGGGTTCACAGTTTCACTTGAACAAACAATTAACGCGCCTTTAAAATTATTCACGTACTTTTCTCTTTTTCCCCTTCTTGTGTGGCGGTAATAGAGACAGAGGGTTTTAATTATTCAATAAACTGCTAAATTATCGTTTAATAAATTTGTTTGACAATGGTTAAACAGAGAGTTGTTAACTGCTATTGGCCGATGAAGCAATTTGCCATTGTCACTGAACTCGGTCATAGCGCAGACAGAAGTGCAGGTAAGGTTCAGTGGAATGTACAGGTATGTCTGTATCTTGCGAAAAGGCACAACGACTGTGAAGAAACGATCTTTTCAAGACTCTTGTTGTTGCAAAACTCAGTTTTGCGCATACATTTTCCAGGTGGTTTTTCTATTTCACGGCCCATTTGTTTTTGGGGTCTCGAGTCTACCTAGCTCCTCCATCAGTGACCTTGTAAGTACAAATTTATGTAGTTAGGCATGGATGACCATAAGTGTAGACCGACCGTTCAATTGAAAGTCTGCAAACAAAAATTTTGCATCGAACTCTTGAGAGTGGCAGTTTGGTGTCGAGAGAGAATTCTTTCATTTTGAGGGAAGGTAAGTGGCATCAGGTTAACTTTTTGTTTAACGTTTACTTCATTTAAACTTCTCGCTGTTTGCGGAAGTCTTGCTGTCACATTTGCATTTTCACGGGTTTTCTAACTCTCTTGAGTTATTTGCCATAGAAAATGTTGGTGGAACGAAAGTTGCGTTCCAAGACGAATTCGTGCGCATCGAAGATGCAACTGCATAGTTTCAGAAGTTGGAATTCCTTATTTGTCTTGTAGACGACACGGCACTTGGTACGTCGCTATAATAGAATTCACGAGTTTTCATTTCCACAAGAGTTTGACGACAAAAAACCCCACACAGCAGCAGAAGTGGGCTCAGAAGATATTGAAGTCAAACAAACAACAACTTGCTCTTGAGGGGGAAACGTGGTGCTGCTTTGTATTTGTTCCAGTTGCGGTGGGATTTTGACATTCTTTGACCACTGACTTCCATTTCTTTACAGAACTCAACCCCAAGCAACGGCATGTCAGGCGATGAAGGACAAGCGATGTTGTTGGACACGCGGCAAAGTGATTGGTGGCAGTTCAGTCCTCAACACCATGCTCTACATTCGCGGCAATCGAAGGGATTTCGATCAGTGGGCAGCAATGGGCAACGATGGTTGGGGATTCGAAGACATCTTACCGTACTTCAGGAAGTCAGAGGACCAACGAAATCCATATTTGGCCAAAAATACACGTTACCACGGATCAGGTTTGTCCTTCAATCATATTTTCCGAAAACATGATGATTTATGAATTTTCCTTTGTAGGTGGCCTTTGGACAGTGCAGGATGCTCCCTACAATACCCCAATCGGTCCGGCTTTCCTACAAGCCGGTGAAGAGATGGGCTATGATATTGTAGATGTGAATGGGGCGCAACAGACAGGATTTGCCTTCTATCAGTTCAACATGAGACGAGGTTCGAGAGCTTCCACAGCCAAGTCATTCCTTCGACCGGCGAGACTGAGGAAAAATCTCCATGTAGCCCTGTTCTCCCATGTAACCAAAGTCTTGACGGATCCACAAACAAAACGTGCCACTGGAGTTCAATTCATTCGAAATGGTCAACTCCAGAATGTTTATACCATGCGCGAGGTCATTCTCGCCGGTGGGGCTATCGGATCACCACACATCATGATGCTCTCAGGCATTGGACATGCAGACGAACTCAATCGAGTGGGTATCCCTCTGGTGCAGCATCTCCCTGGCGTTGGCCAAAATCTCCAAGATCACATAGCTGTGGGAGGAATAGCGTTCCTCATCGATCAGCCCATCTCGATTGTGATGAAAAGAATGGTCAACGTCAACACCGCCCTGCGGTATGCCATAACTGAGGATGGACCCTTGACATCCAGTGTGGGCCTGGAAGCTGTGGCGTTCATAAACACGAAATACGCCAACTCCTCCGACGATTGGCCGGATATAAATTTCATGATGACCAGTGCATCGGTGATGTCTGATGGGGGTACGCAGGTGAAAAACGCTCACGGTCTTACCGATGAGTTCTACAACGAGGTCTATGGAGAAGTCACCAATCGCGATGTCTTTGGAATCTTCCCAATGCTGCTACGTCCAAAAAGCAGAGGTCACATCAAGCTGGCGTCAAAGAACCCACTTCGATATCCCCTCCTGTACCACAACTACCTTACCCACCCGGACGATGTGAATGTCCTGCGGGAGGGTGTCAAGACAGCTATCTCTGTAGCTGAAACTCAGGCAATGAAGCGCTTCGGAGCACGCTTTTGGAGCAAAAAGCTGCCCAACTGTAAGCATCTACCTCACTTCACTGACGAGTACTGGAACTGTGCCATTCGTCAATACACCATGACCATCTATCACATGTCGGGAACGGCCAAGATGGGTCTCCCCTCAGATCCAAACGCTGTCGTCGATCCAGACCTGAGGGTGTATGGAATCCCAGGTCTGCGCGTCATCGATGCGAGCATCATGCCGACCATCACAAATGGTAACATCCACGCACCCGTTGTCATGATCGCAGAAAAGGGTGCCGATCTGGTCAAGGATCTGTGGTTGCAAGAGTCCTACTCCAGGAAAAAGAGGTCGATAGTGTCGGGGAATACAACCGCGCCGATAGAACAATACGAACTGCCACAACGCAGATACGGAACGTAGCCCGCAGGGTGCACCTGCGAGTAGTACGATTCTGAATTAGTTAAATTTTTGTTTTTGTTTTACACCCGCTTGTTATGTATTTATTTTCTTTTTGTTTATAGGTGAAGTTGTAGATACGTTGGAGAATTAAGTTATGTGAAAAATATTTGTGCGATATAAAGATATTTGTTTGTAGATACTGAGACTGTCAGTTGTAATTTAAAATGCAGACGTACGTTAAAGATAATTTGTTTAGATTTTTTTTCTTATTTAAGACTTTTTGTTGTAAGAAAATAAAGTTTTAAAAATTTGAAGCGTGATTTGCAAGAGTGTTCTTATGGGCAAGATAGGAACCTAAGCCACCCTGAAGAGTTAGTGATTTCCAGGGGACCTGGGAATCGTCTTGGTCAAGAAAATGCTGAGTATCCTCAACGATTCCGTGATTCTGGGCACGCGCATCAACACGGAATTTAAACCACGAACAAGGTGTCGATTGAGTCCTCTTGGGTAGTTGGAGTGTGATTGGTCGGGATACTGTTGATTGCTTTACCTCTAGGAGAAGGCAACTCAGACACATGCAACCGATCCCACTAGGTGGAACCACAATTGACCTTCGACAACATGTCAAATATCTAGGCATAACACTGGATAGTAAACTTCTATGGAAGGCCCACATGGAGTCGATAGTGTGCAAAGCCACCCGAGCACTCTAGATTTACAGGGGTATCTCAGGAAAATTCTGGGGATGTAAACCAGCAATGCTGAGGTGGATGTACATCATGATGGTCAGACCCGTCATAACATACGGGGAAGTAGCCTGGGCAGGACGAACCAAGTTAAGCACAACAAAGAGAGCCCTGGAAAAACTGCAGAGATTGGCATGCATCTGCATCACAGGAGCAATGAGAAGCTGTCCCACCGCTGCAATAAATGTGATTCTGGGGCTCACCCCCTTCACATTGTGCTGGAAAGGGTCGCAAAGGAAACAATACTAAGAATTGTTAAAGAAGGAGTGGGGAGGGGCAAAAGCATCGCAAGCAAAGAGCGAGACTTCCTCTCCAAAACAGTTCCCCTATTAGACTGGCCTAGATATGACACAATCAAGAAATTCTGCTTTGAAAAGAATTTCAACACAAAACTGAGCAGTAAAAGAGAATGGAACGACGGAGTGTAACAATTTGAGCACAACACCATCAAATGGTACACCGACGGCTCAAAAACACACACGGCCATCGAGGCGGAAATATACGGACCCGAACTAAGTTCTCGAAGCCAATGGGACCATCGCCCAGTATCTTTCAAGCAGAGGTATATGCGATCGAAAGATGTGCATAAATCAGCCTCAATAGGAGATATCACGAGCAAAACATCGCGATACTTTCAGACAGCCAGACCGCCATCAAGGCACTGAGTTCGTATGAAATCAGATCCAAACTGGTCTACGAGTGTCTGTAAAAAATAAACAGACTTGGCCGGAACAATAAAGTCACCCTCTACTGGGTGCCAGGTCATGTAGGGATAGAGGGAAATGAGGCAGCCGATGAATTGGCAAGGAAAGGGTCAGAAACACCATTTATTAGAAACGAGCCATTCTGCGGGTTGGGACCGCATCGAATCCAATAGGAACTGAGAAGAGAGGAAGAGTGCAAAAGAAGGATGATATGAGAAACATTCCCAGGACTAAGGCAGGCGAAGGAACTCCTCGGGAACTATGACCGAAGGAGGAGCAAGGCCTGCCTAGGTACCAGCAAAAACCAGCTTCGCATTCTAACAGACTCAGGGCACATCTCAGGAAAATGGGAATAGAAGCAAACGGCAACTGCAGATTCTGTAGCGATGCCGAGGAGACTCCGTTACACCTCCTTATGGACTGTGGAGCATTGATCCACAAAAGAAGAGCACACCTGGGAGCGTACATTTTCTCCGAAACGGATCTCCCATGGTTGGACCCAATCCAGATCCTCCGATGTATCAGAGTGATTGGATCGGAGGAGGTTCTTTAGGTCGAGGCGTATCAGCCAAGATGAGTACGGTGGAGCACAATAGATCTGAACAGGTCGCAGTGCACTCATACACCTCAACTTTTTAACATCTCCTCTTAGTGGTGGTTCCCATGAAAGGAGACACAAAGCTTGTACACGAAGAAACTCTAGACTCCCTTTGGAGCACTTAATTCCCGGCCCTTGAATTCTTTGGAGCATCTCCCAAGTTCCTCACCCAACATGGATATTTCAACGCGTGCCTCCGTAAGATGGGATGAACCCTTCGTAAGGCTCCCCAAAGCAACTACTGTCGACTAACGTCAGACAGTTCAAAAAGTAATCATCGTGGTGGTCGGCAAGTCTTCCTTCAGCCAGCACTTAGAAAGCTCGGCCTGCAATTATGGCGACGCAAACTCATTGGCGAAGCAATGTCATTGACTTAGCCTCGCCAACTTCTACTGTTCTGCAGCAATTTCACACAACATCGGCTGGAACTGACATGTGCTGTTCCATTTGTCTCAGAACATCTGACGTGATCCAATCTGTCTCTTAAATAAATTAATAAATTAGCAGGTAGTAAAAGAACCTCTAGAATGAGGGCTTCATAGGCATATGCCTCCGACGAAGAAGATTCCCTACCACCACACCCTACTTATGCACGAATCAGACATCGATTATGCAAAAAAATGTCATAAAAGCGATCTTGAGGCCTAAAATATAGGTCAAGCCAGCATGCTAATTTGTTTACCAGTGATGTACATAATTGACGAGCGTTCGGAACACTATTTAAGCACTCTCCAGACTTTGGACATCTTCAGTTGTGTTCTGGATACGAAATTCACTCGCAATGGCAACAACACTGCCGCTTTGTCAGTCTCCCATTGTGGGAGGACCTGCCAGCAGCATGGTGACGACTCTTTTGCAAGCCCTCATCTCGGCACATTGTGCACTGACAACGCCGTCAGTTTGGCCAGCGGATTATGGACCAACTGCTGTGGCTGATGGCTTGGATGACTACGACTTTGTGGTTATAGGCGGTGGGACGTCGGGATCTGTTGTGGCCAGTCGATTGTCGGAGAATCCCAATTTCAAAGTTCTGGTCATCGAGGCTGGTGAAGATCCGCCGACTGAATCCGAGGTGGGGAATAACAAATCTCAAACACATGTACTATATTGTTTATCTCTTTAGATTCCTGCTCTCTTCCTGTCCACTTATCGAGGAGCCTACGATTATGGATATGAAACCGAACCTAATCCCAGGGCTTGTCAGGGTACAATCACTGGAATATGCTATTGGCCAATACCCAAGGTATTGGGAGGATTTTCATCTATTGACTACCTGGCGAGTTTCCGAGGCAGTAAGGGGACGTTCGACGAATGGAACCTCCCCAACTGGAGTTGGCAAGAAGTCTCAAGATTCTACGAATTAGCGGAAAACTACCAGAGCCCTGCATCGAATCCCAACGGACGATTGGTCATCAATGACTTCGACCAGTACGACAACTGTCATATCTCCGAAATAATTTTCAAAGGCGGTGCGGAACTCGGCGTGAAGAGGTTGTTGCCCTACGTCAATGGCAACGCCAGACCTGGATATGGATACGTGAAGGGTCACTTGGAGAACGGACAACGAATGGGAGCAGGAAAGACATACCTCTCCGTAGTGAAGTCACGTCCCAACATTCATGTCATCAAGAAAGCCGAAGCCAGGAAAATTAACTTCGATGCGGAAGGGACGGTGGAATCGGTGACGTTTGTGTACGACGAAACCGAGGAGTTGGTAGTCAACGTCCTCAAGGAAGTCATTCTGGCCGCTGGAACGATTGGCAATCCAAAGCTGCTCATGCTTTCCGGTATTGGACCTCAAGAAGCGCTCACCGCACTGGGTATTACGGTTCTCAGCAACCTTCCCGGTGTTGGGCAGAACCTTCAAGATCAAATAGGCGTTCCAGTGCCCTTCCAACATCTTAAATCGATCGCAAAATCAAAGACTGCCAAAGAGACGCAAATTGACACATTCTACTATCTCTTGGAGAAGTACGGTCCATTGTCTACAATTGGAGTTCTGGCTATCTTCGGACTTATAAGCGGAGAAACCTCCTGCGGGAACAAAAACTGTCGCTATCCTGACTTGCTGTTGCATCACCTCTTTTCGCAACGCAACGACGGAGCCCTCAAAGTCTTCTACGATTCAGTGGGTTATTCAGCTGCGATCAGTCAGTCTCTGGCAGACGCTAACAAGGATGCAAACATTCTCCTAAGCTTTGTGTCATTGCAAAATCCAAAATCCAGAGGATCCATCGAACTCCAGAGTGCGGATTACTTGGACAAGGTGAGGTTATTCGCCGACTACTTCGAGGATGATGACGACATTGAAAGCATCCTTCAGGGCATTCGATTCCAAATGGAATTGGAACAGACACAGGCCTATAAGAAGGGCAAGGCCGAGATAATCAAATTGAACATACCCGAGTGTGATCAGTTCACCTTCAAGAGCGATGCCTATTGGCGGTGCTACATCAAGTATATGGGCACCACAATGTACCATCCTGGCGGAACGACCAAAATGGGAATCAATTCAGACACCGAAGCAGTTGTGGACTTGACACTAAAAGTGAGAGGTGTAACTGGATTGCGAGCAACTGGAAGAAGTGTATTCCCGACGGTGATAACCTCAAGTGATCCACAGGTTATGTGTGCAGAGAGACTGGCGGCTTTCTTGAAGCAAGATTGGGCGTAGGGTAAACGATGGATGGTTGTTAGTTATCTTAATAAAGGGGATTAAGCCGCCTTGAACTAGGAATAAATGTGGCAGAGCACAAGGTTTGGCTTTTATTTTCATATTCCTATTTGTCGGTAGATGGCTCTGTATCTTAATGGTAGCTTTCGCTGCTATTCACTTATACTGCCTTTCTAGGCTCAGGTTTCGATACGAAGGTCAAGCATAGTACACACGAAGGTCCATGAGGAGAAGCTTGGTGTACCCGGCCAGTAAGGCGGAAGTATTAGGACATTTTAGGATCATATACACAGTCCGAGACGCCACTGGAATTAGTTACCAAAGCGATAGTTAGCGGCAAAGGTTCGAAAAAATGAAATTGGTGCTGTTGACGTCGAAAACGTGGCGCCAGCCAATGGTGGATGCTTGGCTCGCCAAACGGATTTTGCAGGGCAACATTCTGAAGAAAGTTTATTGAGTCGTGGGATAGACAGCAGTCTAGATTGAGGAAAGTCTGACCAAAACTACAATTTGAGGTCGTGGAGAAAAATCAAACCCTGAACCGACCGAGAACCCGCTCAAATCCAAATTGGTCTTGGCCATTATGAGGATCAGCAATATTTTCCTTCCAATTCTTGATAAGAAGATTTAGAGTCATCGTTGGTTTAACCTCTCCTGCCCTCAGACACTGCTTTAACAAACGTTTAGAATCCATTCAAGGTCCACAAGCAGCTGGACCATTTCTTCTGGCGGTCGGCTCTATACCGACGGACATGGAGATGGACGGTAATCTTCCTTACCCTGACCAGATATCTGATCTCCCATCACCATCTCTGCTGGGTGACTTAACGTAAGGGCAATGAGCTGAACAAGCTCCTCCTTCACGACGACGATGTGCTGTTACTCAGGCTGACAATGATGTAGGATTGGTATTTGACCCTAGTGGTGAGGCACAAGATCTCGTAAGGAGGAGCTCTTACAGGGAACTTGTCATAGAAGTTCAGTCTTATGCGAGACTTAAGAAAATTATTGCGTTGAGGTCACAGTCATAATCCACGTCACTGCTATGCTTTTGCGACAACACTCGTACTAAAGTGAATCTCTGTCCAATGCTTCCAAGCTCGATTTGGAAGTGTAGAGCTGGCCGAGCATAATCCACAATAAATTATTTATAATCCGAGCTGAGTAGATCAGCATCTTTACGAGCATTTTGCACAAACGACGATTCCCTCATCCATGAAAAAATGTCATAAATTAACTACAGTGAGTCTCCAGAATTAGACACCCATCTGCATGCTGCTTATGCACAAGTCGACCATCGATTATGCAAAAATCGCATAAAGCTGGTATTCAATTCGAAAATATGGGTCAAGCTTGAATGCTAATTTGATGGGCATCGCTGTTTATATTTGATGACCACTTGGAACACTATTTAAGCACTCTCCAGAGTTTGGACATCTTCAGTTCTATTCTGGTTACGAAATACACTTGCGATGTCAACAACACTGCCACTTTGCCAGTCTCCCATTGTGGGAGGACCTGCCAGCACCATGGTGACGACGCTTTTGCAAGCCCTCATTACGGCGCATTGTGCACTGACGACACCATCAGTTTGGCCAGAGGATTACGGACCAATTGCTGCGAATGAAGGACTGGATGACTATGACTTTGTGGTCGTAGGCGGTGGGACGTCAGGAGCAGTTGTGGCCAGTCGATTGTCGGAGAATCCCAATTTCAAGGTTCTGGTTATTGAAGCCGGTGAGGATCCAGTGACGGAGTCCGAGGTGAGAAAAGATAAAAGTACCCAACGTCCTCATGTCGCAATTTCTTTCAGATTCCTGCGCTGATTGTGGTCAATCATCGGGGATATGAGACTTATGGATATGAAATTGAACCTAATCCCGCGGCTTGCCAGGGCACAACAACAGGCACATGTTACTGGCCAATATCCAAGGTAATGGGAGGATCGTCATCTATTGACTACATTGCGAGCTTCCGAGGCAGCAAGGGGACGTTTGACGAATGGAATCTCCCCAACTGGAGTTGGGTGGAAGTTCTAAGGTACTACGAAATAGCGGAAAACTACCAGAGTCCTACGTCGAATCCCAATGGACGATTGGTCATCAATGAATTGGACGAGTACAATAACTGTGACGTCGGTAAAATGATTTTCAATGGCGGTGAGGAACTTGGCTTGAGAAGGATATTGCCATACGTCAACGGCAACGCCAGACCTGGATACGGCTACGTGAAGGGACACATAGAGAACGGTCAACGAATGGGAGCAGGAAAGACATACCTCTCCGTTGTGAAGTCACGTCCCAACATTCACGTCATCAAGAAAGCCGAAGCCAGGAAAATCAACTTCGATGCGGAAGGAACGGTTGAGTCGGTGACGTTTGTGTACGACGAAACCGTGGAGATCACGGTGAACGTCCTCAAGGAAGTTATTCTAGCAGCTGGAGCACTTGGAAACCCAAAGCTTCTCATGCTGTCTGGCATTGGACCCCCAGAACAACTCATCGCACATGGTATTCCTATTGTGAGGGATCTTCCCGGAGTGGGACAGAACCTTCAAGATCAAATAGCCGTCCCAGTTCCCTTCCAACATCAGAAGTCATTCGCAAAACCAAAGACAGCCAAGGAGAGTCAAATCGATACATTCTACTACCTTTTGGAGAAATACGGTCCTCTATCCACAATTGGTTACCCGGCTCTGTTCGGACTGATAAGTGGGGATGCCTCATGCGCGTACAAGAACTGCCCTTTTCCCGATTTGGTCATCCACCACTACTTTTCGCAGCGAAATGACATAACTCTGAAAATCTGGTACGATTCCGTAGGCTTAGCATCTCAAATCACTCAGTCTCTAGACGAGTTCAACAAGGACGGGAACATGCTCCTGAGCTTCGTTTCACTGCAAAATCCGAAATCCAGAGGATTCATCGAACTTCAAAGTGCCGATTATCGCGACAAGGTGAATGTATTCGCCAACTACTTTGAGGATGACCGTGATATTGAAAGCATCCTGCAAGGTATCCGATTCCAAATGGAGTTGGAACAGACAGAGGCCTACAAGAAGGGCAAGGCCGAGATAGTTCAGTTGGACATACCCGTGTGCAATCAGTTGGACTTCAAGAGTGACGACTATTGGCGGTGTTACATCAAGTACATGGTCACGACGATGTACCATCCCGGTGGCACCACCAAAATGGGAATCGACACAGACCCCGATGCTGTGGTGGATGTGACACTGAAAGTGAGGGGAGTCACTGGAATGCGAGTAACTGGAAGAAGTGTGTTTCCGACGACGATAACCACAAGTGATCCACAGGTTATGTGTGCCGAGAGACTGGCGGCTTTCTTGAAACAAGATTGGGCATAGGAATCTTGTATTCTGTTCAATCTGCTTTCGGCGAACAAGAGGGCCTTGGCCTTTGAATAAAATTTCTTACACGCTCCAAGCCTTTTGTTTTCATTTTTGAGTTGGAAAGCAAGTAGTTTTTTTATAGATGCCTGTGTGCTCCAGCATCAGTTTAGGTGCTGGACTTGGCTCTTGGATGAGGATGAGTTGAGCCATTACTGCGACGTTATTAGCCGTATTTTATTATCGCTGATGATCCATACAGATCAATGGTTTGTGTGCATTACAACAACAACACGTGATCCAATTTCCTCCTTAAAAACAAAAACGAGCACATCAAACTTTCATTTAAAAAAAAAAGTTCATTCGCATGGCAACTTCGCGCTAAATGTCAAAAATGAATTGATCTGGACTGTTTTATTTTCATTGTGTGATCTATATGGATCATCGGCGATAATAAAACACGGCTATTGTTAAAAGAGACTTTTTGAAGTTTTACTTGAGCAAATTTAAAGCCGCTATTTGCAACTTCTTGAAATGAAACCCCGTGGGATGAATTTTACATGAATGCAAGTTTTTTCCCCGTGGGATGTTTTAGTTCGTCTTTTTACAGTCCTGTTCGGCTGTTTATTCATCTCAGTCCAGTTTCATAGTTAAGTCATTAAGATGTTGGAAGATTTTAAAAACTCAAATTACCGCCTATAAACATGCAACAAAATATCAATTCTGTGAGAATTTTCATCTAGTACAGACCTAAACCCATGTCAAGAAAGTTACCACGAAGAGAGGTGAAAAACACCAAAGTAATCGTCTGGTACTAGTACTCGTACAACACGTCGAAGTTCCTGTTTCCTTCTCTTTAGCAATTTAGGCTGACAGTAAACGTCCGGCTCAAAGCAAAAAGAAAAATTTGTTCTATGCTGTCAGAGGACTCTGAAGTCCAAAGTGGGATCAGACAGTCTTGCATTCGTTCACTACTACTTTTCCTGGTGCTTTTCAGTGATGCTGCCAATGCGGCTTTGATGGAGGAAAGCCGAGGTGTACATTGTACAATGGAATCTTATTAAAAATACTTGGTCTACACTGAAAATATCTGCGTTCTCTCAGACAGGATTATGGATCGACATCAAATAAGAGACAATCTGGAAAGGTTACAGCGTGGGTCTCAATTTAATGCAGCGAAAACAAAGGCTTTTCGAGCTCAGTTATGACATTTTAAAGGCCCCTTGCGGCGACAGCTAGCAAACAGTTTCGGATGTGAAAATCGCAACATAGGAGTTACTCAGACACACCCCTTTCTCCTAAAATTCGGAGAAACATTCATTGATGGGCACCCCACAATAGATTTGTCATCGGCTACAAAGTATTAGAGTTAGTCTCTACGAAAAGGACATCCGGCAATTTCGAATATCAATTGTGTGCATCAGTTCAACTGTGTAACACTTGGTTACATGCTCCATCCTCTTCTCCATAATCCATTCGTGTTATTGCAAAAAACCGTGGCGTCCATAAAGCTTGAATAACATGTTACCATTCCGGCGTCTTTGAGTGGTGTTTTGTGCTGTTTTATGGACGCGCCTCGCCATCCGTGGCGCAATAAAAATTCTAATTATCATTCATTCATTCGGCACAAAATGAATTATTTATTGACGTGTTGTTCCAGCGCTCTCAACGGTATTGTTTGTTTGTTTTAAAGATATTTATGCTGGGCATGGCCGTACACTGGCACGTAGATAAAAAAATTCAAATGAGTAATGGCATTGCATTCGGCGGAACTGCAGGCTGGCCAGTGGCCATAAGACCGCAATGACTCTTGTCCCTCGCTTCCGGTCTCATTAATAGCCGCAGCGTAAGTTTATTGATTTTCCTCGCCACGGCGATCGGGTGGGTGGTGGATAATTTATCACAAAATTGCTGTGAAATATCACGGAACGAAGTTGTCAAGTCAATCAATGACAGAGTGAGACAGGGGAAAAGTTTTCCCCCGAAACACAGGACACCTTTTTGGTCCCTCGATGTTGTGCGAGGACACCACACTCAGGGAAGCGCCACTTAGACATGCAAAGTGCTGGAAAGTGTTTTTGCCAAAGTTTTACGTTCCCCCTCCCGAGTGGAGTTTGGGTTTCATGAGATTCTAGTCACGAAGGTCTGTCTTAACCCCGCCGCTGCACAGACGAGTGCTTTATGGAAATAAGGAGCGCGCCAGGATAACTTAATTCTTTTATCGATTTGTTGTTACTCCTGTCCTGAGGTAATCAATGAGCAATTACTTAATGCATGGCTTGTTCAAGTGAGCACAGTAATTTCAATTTAAGGCGTTTGCGTGATATGTGAATTTATCATGAACTGGGTTGGGTTAGGTGAGGCAAAGAGAGAAGCCGTGGGAAGCTTCTTTATGGAGAAAATTCTCTTTCTTGATGTTACTGAGACCTGATGGATGTTATACACACTCTTCAAGGATATTAGGAGAGTTAGTAATGCCCACACTCCAGAGAAGTCTGCCTGTTCTTTAAGATCCAACTGAGACCAGATCTGCCTCAATGAAAGGCAAGGGCTTCAATATCAGGGCGAAATTTCATCGATTCTAGGAAGCGGGCGGTGTCTTCCTATTATCAGAAAGGTCGGCTCTTGGGTTCTTGATATGCTGTCAACAAGAAGCGTTACCCAGCATTGACGGATTCGACAGAACGTCACAGTGGACAGATATAACTTCGAGGTATTAACGGACTTCGTCTATCTCGGCTCCTCTATCACATCCGACAACAACACCAGCGCAGAAATCAAGCGAAGATGCTTGCTAGTCTAGAAGATGCTAGTCCGGTGCTTCTTCGGACTAAGAAGGCAATTGAGTAGTAAGGTCCTATCCCGAAAGACTAAGGAGACTCCATATGAGACCTTGATCATCCCAGTGCTGATTTATGGCGCTGAAGCATGGACTCTATCGAAAGTGGATGAAGTTGCTTTGAGAGAAAAATTCTTCGTAAGATATTCGGTCCCGTGTGCGTTGACGGACTCTGGAGGAGAAGATTCAACGATGAACTTTACGAGTTGTAGAGCGGTATCGCCCTTGTCAAGCAGATACGCATCCATCAGCTGAGATGACTGAGGCATGTAGAGCGAATGGACACAAATGCTCCGGTTCGCAGTCTTTGAGTCTTACCCGAAGGTACAAGTAGAGGAAGACCTCGCCTAAGGTAGCGCGCAGAAGTGGCAGAGGACCGTAACCAACTTAGAGTGCGGAACTGTAGGCAGTTACCTAAGGACCAGTCTAACTGGAGAGGCCACCTAACTGCAGCGCCACCTAAGTAAGTATGTAAGCTCTCCAGTTACTCAGCACATTCCTGTGTAATACAACCCAGCATAGGGAAACGTCGCAACTGCCAGGGATCTCATTTAGAGACCTGCGGCATTCCTTTACCAACTTAGACCGTATTGTCGGTGATTTCAAGACTTTTATGGCTGCCGGACTATGTTCGCGTAGTACAATAGCCTTACCCTATACTGCGTTCATTTGAAGCGACTACATTGGTCCGCCAGGCTTTTGGTGATCTTTAAACCGAATGCAATGGAGAAGACTCCTGTTCTGTATCATATGCTGATTTAGATCCGTCTGTGTATATTTCTACCGCAGATTCATTTAGGCAGGTAGATAGGTAGGGTGGTAAGGTGGTGGCGAAGCACACTCGCCACTCACTTCATTGAAACCATTTGGAGCTCTTCATGAAGCTGAAGGTACTTTTGACGTCAGTATGCCAAGTTGTCGAAGTGGTAGGCTCCTATATAGAGCTTCCCTTCGTTGGGATAGGGCAGGACAAATGCAAAAGAAATGAAGGATCGCTTCTTCCTCCTCTTCATCCCTGCAGCTCCAGCAGAAGTCATTTGAGAAGAGGTCCATGCTTCTGGCATGAAGGCCGATGGGACAGTGGCCAGTGAGAACACCGGAGGTACGGCACTTGGTACCATGCCTCCACCTTTGATTTGTCTTGCTAATCGCGTCGTACTCTAAGAGTAGTTTACATGTAGCGAGTAGAATACCCAGACTCCTCCGTTCCGCCAGGATGTTTAGAGTAGAACCACGTTTGGCGAGTTCATTGGCCTTACAGTTCCCTGGAGTATCCATATGACCGGGTACTCCATAAGAGATGAGCGACAATCTGAAGTAGCTTTTGATGTACATGTTACTGATTCCATAGATTTTATAGCAGCCCGACTATCGGTAAAGATTGTCATGTCCTTGAAGGATATCACATTATGCCTAAGCAAGGATCGGCATGATTGCCGCCTGAAAAATGCTACAGTGGTCAGGTAGAAGGAAGGGGATGGTCAGCTTAAGCATATCGAAGAAAAAACCACCTTCCACTCCGTTCTCGGTTTTAGAACCGTCAGTACGGTATAGAGATGAACGAAGTGATCGGCCTTAACGTCAACACTCTCCCACTCCTCTCGAGAAGGAATGGATGTCTGGAAGTTGAGGTTGAAATTTAACTTGGACGGTGTGTAGTCGGTTTTTTCCGGAATAAGAGTTGGAGGATCTAAGATCGAGGAGTGGTCAATATGGTTATTCTACTGGCGTAGCAACCTAACTTTTGGGTCTATAAATGTCTCGTCAGATCTTCATCTTGCCAATTATCCGATAAAATTAATTCAAGACCTGATAACGGCATTTTTACAATCTAACAAACTTCAATGCCTCAGTTTTATTATCCGACTTTCTACCTTTCTTCCACAACTTTTTACTCTACGTACCAGTATGCAACAAAATTTCAAGATAAAATCTCTGGCTTCCAATCTTTGCTTTGCCATCGCTCTCAAACCCAATATGGACAGATCCTTCGATAAGCATCTATTCAATGAAACCTTAGATTCATCCAGATCTCATACACAAACAAATCTACATGAGGCCCCATACAGCAGCTTCCGACTAACAATGGCGCTTAAGCCATGATTGCACATCGCTTTCTTGCAATTTGTCAAGCCGCCGCCGTGGTGGCCACTGTGTAAGCCAATATGGTTATCCATCCCGACCAGCAACCGGAATGGTTACTTTCGATTTCATTTGGTCGATGCAGACTCTTTTAATTCAATTTTTGAACTTGAGGTTCCGGTTTTTTTTTTTTTTTTTTTTTGTGGCGCGTTTACTCGGATAGATGTGCCTGCGAAGAGAAAAAGCAATCAATAGACGGCTTGACACGTCACACTTACATAGCAAAACGATAAAGACCCATTGGAGCGGTGATCTATAATGATCGGGGTTTTACATCGCTAAGTGACCGAATGGGCTTTTCATTATCTGCGAAGCGATACTTATGAAATTTATTGAAAGTCATTAGATTGCCAAATGGTAGTGATTAACATTAGTTTGATGGTGTTTCCTTGCACAACACACATGCACTGGGCAGATGCAGTGGTTCATGGTAAAGCGAGAGGGCACTGGCTTTGGCAGGCAATCAATTGCGATGGGAAAAAATAACATGGAATCACGACCTTTAAACAACAGGGTCAACACAACATATCATATAAGTCGCGATGTTTGGTTGACTCTGAAAGGGGCACAACCATGTCTTAGCCATCGATGAGGGTTTGAGCCTGCTCTATTCGGCTCCATGATGAACTGCTGTTGCCACCTGTGACTTGTAAAACCAAGTTGAAAACGTCACTGGGCAGTTTATTCGTTGATGACCTCAGATCTTTTGCACCTGATCCCCCTAGACATTTTCGGCAATCAAATTGCAGCTAGTGCAAGTATTCGGTTTAGAACCGTCTAACAGTGGAGCAGTAGACCAACTGTCCATGCCTCAATTCTAAACCATCGCAAGGTATTCTTCCAGGACAAATTTTAATGTCGCTAGTTCTCCAAGAGATTTCTGGGAGAAGCCAAAACCACCTACGATCTGCACAGATGGTTCTCCAACCGAAGATGGTGTGGGAGAAAGTGTTTTCTCCGATGACCTAAACCTTGAGATCTCCTTTCGCCTTCCAGAGCACTGTAGCGTCTTCCAGGCGGAGATCATGGCCATAAATGGGTGGATGTCTTGGCTGAGGTGGAATACAATAACTACTCGGGATATTAGCATTTTCACAGTCAGCCAGGTCGCCATTAAGTCCCTAGAATCAGTCACTGTAACACCGAAATCTAGATTACCGCTCGTCTCTCGTATAGACACCGAGAGACTCCGGAACACTTCAAGGCCCATGAAATCGCCAAGAATGGTACTACCATACAGATTCTTCCTGAAAAAGAGAATTTCGGAGTGCCACTGGCTACATGCAAATTGAAATTAAAGGCAGATGAAATCAGGAAAAACCAACCTAAGGAGGTCCAATGGCACCACCTGCCAAACTAGCAGGCAAATCTGGCCTTTAACAGACCATAAGCGCTCCAAAATATTAATTTCTCAGAGAAGACGGCATATCGGAGCTACTATTGGTGTCATCACAGGACACTGCCTCATAGGCAGACATGCCATTCGCCTGGATGTTCCTGCAAATGATTTCTGCAGAAGCTGCAGGGACGAGGAAGCGGAAGAGACGATCCTTCACCTTCTCTGTACTTGCCCTGCGCTCTCTGGCAAAAGATGTAAGCATCTCGGTGCCACAGCAAGATGGCGGAAGCCTAGTTCGCTTTATTGAAAGCTCCCACTGGTTCCACGATTAGGAAAGAGAATTACTCCTAGATCCTGAAACATCACAATGGACCTACTTTTGGTCTAAGGGCGTCGGCTATGTCGATAGCCGCTCTAACCTAACCTCACCTCAGATCAGAACCTAGAACCTGAGACGAGAGCTTAGGTATTTTGATGTCAGTAGGCTCTAGTCTGGTACAACACAAATAAACATGCAGTCCATGGGGTATTTGCACATCGATCTGCAGGGAAACATTGAAATTGATTTTCTGAAGGGCCTTCAAAAGAGTTCTAAAGCCTAATTGATAGCCTTTCCACAATGACCTGTTGCGACGGGCCCTCTAACATCGCATTACCGTCATTCCATTCCACATTAGGTTTCGTGTTAAAAAAAGTCAAATGCACACCGTGAAGGTGATTACATCTACTTGTAGCATGTAAAAGAGAAAAATAAAAAAAAAAATCAATAACTCATTACTTTTCAACGTCAACAAAGGCAGCTGCCACCTTTTCTATTGGCGTTTAGTATTCATTTCCATTTGCACTAATTACGATTGAACTTGAAGTGCTTCAAAATTATTTTACTCTGTGAGAGACTTGTTTGTCCTAGACACATGTCTTGGCCGACATTACATTAATCCAATGCTCCAGCGGAAGGACTCGTTACTACTTATGACATCAACGTCATAATAATCATCATCAACAAGTGTATCTTCAGTCAAAGCAATTGCTTTACACCAGTTGTACACCATCTGGTGCGCAGGTACACAATCTAAAAATAAGTTTTAGTCGCCCCCCAACAAATAGGAGCAGCGGCCTTCCCATGGCTGGAAGTGGTAATAATAGCGAACATTTTATAATAAAAATGGATTTGCCGGAGAAACCAGTAAACTTTCGCATGTGTGAGACCAGTTTAGGGTTGAGTGGGGGATGGGCTGGTGTTTATGGTATGGCAATGAAAATTTATCAAATATTTTGTTGCTTAGAAATATTCGTTTTTGGAATTTCATTTCCAGTTAAAGATAGCGGAAGTCAAATCGATTTTATACTGCACAACTTGACTCCAACTTGGTGGATTTCTGCTCATTCTCAGTGCTTGTAGGGCAAAAGCCACAAATCTATATTGGAACCTCACCTTGTATTTTTTCGCACCTGCAATTTATTGCCGACTCCGAAGCTTCCGAATTGAGAAGCTTCTTTATGACAAATTAGGTTTTCCATTCCCCGACGAGATGTGGTGCCGCGAACCATTTCGGCGGATATTGTTGAGACTCAAACTTACGCAGTTCGCACAAGAGGTCAACGGACTAACCACTGAGTCACGGCAATCAAAACTTTGCTTTTTACAAAATAAAGGCAGTGCTGGCAGGTCAGGAGTGCATCTCAAAATGGGCTGCGTACTTCCTCCAAGCAAACAAGACATTGCTACCATTGACCTTATACTGCTGCTGTGCGGTAGTACTTGGAGTCCTTCCAATGGAAATTTGCACGTCGTTTATACTTCTAATTTATCATAGAACGACACAGTCGTGCTAATTACCTTTGTTTGCTTTCTGCTGTAATAAGGAGGAGTCTGAACTGACCCGAACCGCGAAACGTCCGATTTCAAGCATAAAACTATATACCCTCAACCTTGATTGCCTTCAGTTTATCTACCAAATTTCCTCGAAATGATTTCGACAGCGCTTTGGAAGTGTACATACATATGTATTAGCTGAACCTCATCCAGACCATAATAGTCACGCCTTTTTAGAGCTAAATATCTTCAATTTCTTCGTGTTGAAGTCCAGGCGACTCAGATCTCGTTGTTCTGCCAACCATTCAAAAAAGACTTCAATCACGTCAGCCTTCAACGTCTCACTTCTTTCAGCTCGCAACGTTATCCCGTGCTTCCTGCAATTTATCCAGACATCGCCTGTGGATTTGTTCAAAATCTCTTCGACCTCTAAGAGCCATAAGAGTGGCGAGAGGACTATGCTCTGAAATAGCCAGGTAGCCATCAAGTCTCTTCACGAGTTCGGTCGGGCGTCTACAGCTCACTCGCAAGAGCAGTTCTCATCCCATTAGGAGCTGTCAAGGGAAAAATCAACCTACACTACTTCTCAGTAGGGTAGAACGAACAACATTGCTAGCTGCACCATATCCACGAACGAAAACCACGAAAACAACAGACCGCCTTAGAAGAACCCGAATAGACATTGAGCGTGTTGTTGTCACCTGTATGGGTCACTCAGGGGTCGGCACCAATGCGCTCGAGCTTGGTATCCCCTTTAATCCCTACTGCCGCAGCTGCAAAGACACAAATGAGAGGCGAATTCTAGAACACTTCCTCTGCAAGTGCCCGGCACTTGCCATAGCACTCAATGCGCAAGGGAAACCCTTCCTCGACAAACTTTCAGAGAAGAAAAGCTCTACCTTTACTCCTCAGGTTGTATTTAAGACCAACAGCCATGGTCTGTCGACACCCCTCCACACTCATCTAACAAGACCGGTCACAAGAACTGTGAGTATCGGCCCCTCTTTGGCAGCCACTGAAACGAACCAACTACGCTCTGAGATTTAGACTTTCTTTTTTGTCACTACGTCTTCCAAGGTCAAAAGAATAATTGGCGAACTTAGCATGAAACCAATTCAACGAAAAGGATCTCTACTGGGCCCAGCTTTTCTTTTATAATCCACATGCACATCAGTGCAGTGGTTCAAAACTCAGGTAATATTATGTGTCAATGGCGTCCGAGGGTTGTGTCTAGACTAGCTGGGAACATTTATGATGCTTGTCATTCCTATAATTTTTTTCGAATCTCCTGATGCCATAATCTTTTTTAGCTCAATCAACTCTTCAAATCATGACACTCTACTGCCAGTGTTATACCTTTGCAGTAGAGTCGACATCAGCTTTTATCAATCTCAATTTTTATCTATTTTTAAGAAATAAATGTTTTCCGACATCAGGAGTTGAACCCGGACTCTTAGCGTGACAAGCGATGATGCTAATCACTACACCATGGCCATGACCTTATGCCTACAGCCAACGAGAGCAAAATCTGGGACAACCTTTCAACCAGCCAACACCCTATGAAAAGCCGTTTTAACTGATATTTTGGAGTCTATAAGTTCAAAAATCTTCAAAAGAAAGGTCGACAGTGATGGTGTCCAATTCCGCTCTAATTTTTATTCAACTTTCCTTTCCCTCTCCAAAACAAATGACACAATTCCATTGAGATTAAAAGATCTGAATGTTGCAGAGGAGATTCCTAAGGGCTCGTGTCGATGAAGAGGTTGAGAAACCAGGTTGATCTAAAAGACGAACAGATTAGCTATCTCTTTGGAGTCTATGATATCGTTATCATGGACCTTATGGGCCAGACCGGTTTATTGTGATTCTGTTCATCTCTCTTTCTTTAAGCTGGTGCTACGAAAAGTGTTTTGGAACTCGAACTTGAGTTGCTTAGGTTAGAATGATTGAGAAGACAAGAATGACTAAATGAAGGGCGCTCTGTAATTTTGTAAGAAGAGCCTTCTTTCTTCCTAACTGCAATTATCTCGGGATTTTATCATTGCATACTTACGTATGGGGTGATGGTGTGGTGGACCGCCTTGGACATAGCCATAAACCACACCCAAGCTGAGTTTTGACAAGAACTTCGAGGTTACCATACCTTCTAGCTCATTCTGGGACAATGTCTTCTTAGAAGACAATTCGATTCACTTTTACACACTCGCGGCGGTTCAAAAACTAGCAACACGGTGGTTGGTAGCTTAGCGTTCCGTCGTCCAAATCATTTTAGCGTATTCCAGGCGGAAATCAAGGCAATCAGAGAAGTCTCATCTTGGCAAGCATCCTTATGGGGATTTTAGTTCAAAATAATTAAGAGCACCCCCAATCCATGCCTAAATTCCGCACTCGCATCAAAACACTACACCCTTCCAACCAGTTGTGCAGGTCGTCCCATTTATGAATCAACTTCCTCTGAGATTAAAGAGCTCAACAAGTCATTAGAGCCATCTGCAGCAGGTGAATAAAACAGTTCATCAACCGAATGTATCCCATTTTCGTAAGGATTTATGTTACCAATGGCAAATGCCACTACCGCACATGTGTATAAATTTCTTTCCTCCGCCCTCTCCCTCCTTTCAAATCGAAAAAAGAACAAAATTGCAAATAATGCAAACACATACTTCACTATCTGTACATGTGGCCACCACTTAAGCACGTTGTTTCTGACACACCACACCCATCCCCCTACCAACCATTGTTGCCACCGGTCGACTTTGTTTGCCTTCATCCCCACCCCGTACTTAATGGAAATTCATTGTGGAACAGAGGGAACAAAAAAATGAAACCTGAAGGACGAAAGACCGCGCACAGATAGAGGATACTAAACAAGCAAGGGTTTGAGCCCGATGGGGGGAGATGGTACGTCATCGCAAATGGAAACAATAACAGTTCAGAACCGTTCAGGACTAGAGACTAGAAGCAAATGTGATAAGTGTGCACTTGTGGGGGGAGGAGGAGGAGAGCTTTGTCTCAATAGAAAACGTTCCCACTTTTGTCTTTCGTGTTTTTGTTTTCTCTTTCTCTTTCCTTTCTCATCTTTTCGATTCATCAAGTGTCGCCGGTGTATTGTGTTTGTTTAGACGACGACACCACCTTCATCTTCTGCAGGGGTGTTGAGAGGAGGTCGGTCGGGCCATCTCTGATTGGAAACTACTAATTGAAAACCTATTCCCGTCTTCTATGGTGCTCACGTACCTATATTTTCTTTTAACCAAAGAACTGGAACAATAAACGATAATAACATCTTGGTGGTGCGAGGGTGACTTGATTGAACTACAGTTCTGACGCCACAAAGGGGTTCTCTTTGTTGTCAATCAGAAGTTGTTGGGGTTCTTTGATGATACAAAAAATCTTTGACTTTGAAGGCAGGCGCCTTTGTTATGCTAAGTTGGAGGCCGGATCACAAGATATCACAAGGCACAGAGAGGAAAACAAAAAAAAAGTTTAAGCATTAATTAGAGACGTGGAATGTATGCATCTGCAGCAGGTGGGCCGATGCAACAACCATTGTGGGAACAAGATGGCGCTAAATGCAAAAAGCATGAGCGTTGGATGCAACACATGACCTCCAAAGCCACAATTAACAAACTTCACAGTTACCATCTCCTCAAAGTCCTTCACGTCGGTTCACTTCTACACCGACGGATCAAAGACGTACGAAGGGGTAGGTAGGTTCTGATAGACTCAATCTCAGCCTTTCTTTTCGTGTCCTAAATTACTGTCGCGTGTTTCAAGCGGAAATAATGGCGATCAAGGAAATGTCTTATCTTGGCTTAAGAAAAACGTGATATCCACTTCAGATATCCAAATCTTTTCAGACAGCCAAGCAGCAATCAAGCCCTTGGAATCATTCTCAACATATACACTAATAGCCCTAGATTGCCGTTCATCTCTCGTAGAGATGGCAGAGCAAATCAAAATTCACCTCTGTTGAGTGCCGGGACATAGGGATATTCCAGGGAACTGTAAGGCTCATGAACTCGCCAAATTTGGAACAACGATGCCCATTTTACCAGAATATGGTACCTTATGCATACCCATCGCTACATGTAAACTCAAAATTAAGCGAGATGCCTTCGAAAGGATGTGAGGAAGTTTGACGTCGAACGGCTGCAATTGCATGAGACCACCAGATTCTTTTCCGATCGAGTCCCTGTCAATCACTCAAAAGGTTCCATGCCGCCAGCTTCAAGTATTGAAGACCAGTGGCAACATTGCCAAAAGCCATCAGTGTTGCCGCT